>OZ014510.1:3228216-4428216 GCA_963966075.1 Aphodius sticticus
CCTTCTTCGCCCTGAATTCCAGTTTTTACAGGCTTCTATTTTATTATTCAAAATAAAAGGTTTGTCTGTTAACCCTGCAGAGATCGTCGTTCATAAGCAAAAATATATTGGTTAAGTACGCCACCTTACCGAACAGCAAATGAGTTTCAAAATATTCAGTGTTGACTTCTGGTCTCTTAAAAATAATTCAATTTACACTCGAAGTTCGAACAATCGTGTCAAAACTTGTCCTCTTAAAAGCCATCTGATATGTGAATAAGAATAGCCCCTGTTTATGAGCTGAAGCTATTTTGTCAAACATTGTATGGTTTTTTATACGTCTTTCTAATATAGTTCCCTATATGTATCTTATGGTTAATGTGCTACTAAGCCCTTATTCGTCATTTCCGCAGCCCCATCAGAATACATGCTTTTTTTTGTTGCAAAATAAGAATTGTTACTTCTAATATCTCTTCGGATGTTGTTCTGGCTTCCAGTTTTAAACAACAATTCCACATGTACTTGTTTTGCTGTATATTCAATATATCTGACGTACCTACACTAATAATATTGCATCATTTGAAACGTTTGTTGATTCATCTAGTTGAACTGCATAATTTTAGATTTCTGTGTATTTCCTACTAATTGCAATTTATTATCATAAGACAAGTCTTCTATTCAGCGACTAACCGTATCATTTGACATGGGTATAGCACTAATTTTTATTTAAAATTCCTTGCCAGACAATTCTCTGCAGATATCTTTCATGCAAGGCTTTAACAATGTTTCTCCAAATATGAACACTTCAATATTTAATACAAATTAGATTTACTTGTTTTTCATTTAAAACGTTTTATTCTAAATAAATCCTTGGGTTTACTTTTGTATTGATTGCGATTTGACTCTAAATGTCTCTAGTTACAATAATTAATTCAACAAACAACCGAAGGAATTTTTAAACCTACCCTGAACAATTCATGAAGGCAGGAATAATAAATCTGATAAATTGCCGGTACCGAAGGTAATCCTAAATACTGCTTAATATCAGCTCGGTCGATAAAAGCGATATCTATAGCTCCGGTGATATTCGAAGTCGCCAAAATGATGACATTTGGGTACCGCTTGATTTGATCAATCTGCGTCAAGACTGCATTTACCACTCTTATAGAATCAGATGGTTCATTACCTAAAAAAATAAAACATTAAAAATTAACGTTTACAAAAGACCACAATAAAAACAAACTCACCAGACATACACTGCTCTCTGGCATGTGCTAACGACTCAATTTCGTCGATCAAAACACAGACTAACACCTTTGGATCTTCGACGATTTCCTTTATCTTAGAAAATAGTTTCGTCACTAATTTCCCACTCTAAATAAAAAAAATATATGTAGCATTAACGTAATACTTTTAAACAAATCAATATTACTTCGGAAAACCATTTAGAAAATAAACTATGACTGTTAATCTCTATTAAAACAGTTTGTTTGTAACGTTCTTGCATCCTAATGCTTAACTTCTGCGATAGGGCTTTGCACAGCGATGTTTTCCCGGTTCCCGGGGGCCCATGCAATAAAACAACTCTATTACAAGTGATAATATTGTTATCGATGCCTTTATCGGAAAATCCCATCATCGTAGATGCATATTTCAACAACTGAAACGTAAAACAAGTATTTTAGTACAATTAATTTTTTTTTAAGTTGTAATACATACGTCATCTTTAATTTGGGTATCATAAATCAAATTCTCCCACAAATTAAATAGTTCCGCTGACGGTAATACCCAATGTGTTGCTAAATTTACAGCAGTATCGTGATCATCCTCGCAAGTTTCTAGTTGGGGCCCGTTTTGGTCCAAGGAATAAACGAACCAATTGATTCTAACCTCTGTTAAATTCTGATAAGCATTCGACTAAAAATAAAGATTTTAGAGGAATGAACGTTGAAATAGCAGCAAAGAAATACGTCATCGTCTTCGATGAGAATGTGTTGGACTTCGTAATATAATATACGGTGTTCGACATCGAATTTGGATATGATCATTCCTGTTTTGATCTTCCGTTTGCATAAGTACATGAAGCATGCTGCTATGATCTCAGCTTTAGAAACAGTGCTAAAATTAAAACATTCACTATAATATAACGTATAATAAATTTGGGTATTTATAATGAATTATAAGTTAAAAGTTGTGTTTACCTGTGGTTCTTTAGTACGATTTCTATGTTTAGGGTATGCATTTTAATATTTTGCAGTTTTTCTAATGGAAAGTTGACAAATTACTGGTAACGGCTCAAATTTGAATTTGTCAGGTTTATTTGTTGACAGTTCACACAGGGCTGCCAATAGTGCCAATTGCCAACCTAAGCGAAGTAAGAATAAATGTCACTATACAATAATCGGCTAATTGTCTGTTAGTACGTGTCCTTTGTGATAGATGGAGCTCAATAATTAAAAACAAGTTTGATTAGAAAAATTAAACTTTTCCTTTTTAGGTTTTCAGTGCTTATTGTGAATACAATCCCCAGTAATAAATTAGTGGTAAATTAAAATTTCCCTTGAAGGTGTTTCTTTACTATAAGTTGGTTCTTGCTATTACAATATCAAAACATAAGGTAGGTTTCATTGTTTTATTATATCTTAATTCCTTTCATTTAATAAGGTTACATTTGAATGCAGGCACAATAAGCTTGATTTTATCCTTACTATAACCATATTATTACCAAAGTAGTGTTTTAATTTTTTTAGAATGCTTTAGATTATAAATATTTTACAAATGCATATTGTCAGCTTGCACCTGTGTGCAGAATCCGAAGCCCAGATATGAATATAATCAATAATGCTCCAACATTATTACGTTTTAAATTGCTAGACAAACAACGCATATTTTATTACGAAACCTGGCGCAAAATGCTGCAAATTCTCACAAACGCAACAAACTAAACAAACAAACACCTCAAATCGAATTGCATTCGCCCTTAATATCATTCATAAATTAATTATTAACAAGTTTCGATTGAAAACCACGCTGGAGATACAATTCAAATTTTTGATAGTACGTCATTTTACCGCTAGAGGCACAATTTCGACCAATCATAGCCGGTTTCTCGCATAAAGTCGAGCTGATCAGAAGTATGGCTGTCAGTATAAAATAGATCCTTGAATGATGGACTTCCCTTCTGTAAATATTGTATACAAATCGGAGATTTTTCCGAATTTTCGGTGGAAATTGGTGTCGGATTTGTGTAAATGTTACAGGATGTCGTTCGAAGTGAACTAGTGCGAGTCTTGTGAGGTAATTTGTGCATTTTTTTCGATCGTACGGGTGTATTTTCTCAATTTTATACGACGCTATCAAAATCGGTAATGGTGTATACGTATGTATAATAAAAAGTAATCTGCGATAAGGATTGCTACGTGTTTGAATAATATTTACACGTAGTTCGGTGAATTTATTAAACTTTTAGAAATGTGAATCCCTCTATGTTGATCAATGTTGATGTCTTGTAGTCTTTGGAATTGCATTGAGAACGTCATCCATCAATATTGTGTTCATTGATCTGTCTATTTCTGGGTTGGCCAGAACTCTCTCTTTTGAATGTCCACACATTATTAAAGATGATTTTCTTCTATTTTCAGCTTACTGTCGGGAAAAAACTGAAGAATGACTTCGAGGTACGTTTAACATTATGTAATATTAATTTTATTATGAGTGGAAATTATGATGCATAATTATACATTATATAAATTATTGATTTCCTTATGCGTATGATGCATATCGCATATGATGCTTTCGATAACATATGTTCTGAATATTTATAGGTTATATTATCTGTCACTGCTTTCACGATTTAGTAAACATTCCATAGATTTTAATATACCGAGAAATATTTAAAACCTCATTCGATTATTTATAGTGTTAGTTTTTGCATACGCACTTATTACAGTTTTTGCATACGCAATTATTACAGTTTTTGATTAAACAGCTTTCTGAAATTATGATCAGGTCTTGTTTTACAGTCTTGTTTTACAGCCTAATATTTTTGTTATACGGTCTTAAACCTCTCATGAACAAAGCATTTTTGAACAAATTTAACATCAAAGATGCTGATAGACAGTACAGTCAAAAAAAATCTGATGCCATGCATATGGCTTTATCATACTATGTAGCAGTGTCAAGCGCTGACGTGCTGACAATACTGTCAATAGAATCAAAATATCTGTCAAATCCTGGCTACCAACTTTTAATGCAGTACGAGCGATCTTGATGAAATAGAATTTGCTCATGCAGCTAAATTTTTACCAAAAAATATCATAGACAAATTATACAAAATTTCCTCTGCTTTAATTTATTATTTAACTATTTTGCTAAGAGTAAACCTCCAGTTATTTTGTACCTTTTTAAACAAAAAGCTTTTCAACTCTAAGTGTGGTCATGAAACTAAATATGAAATTTCGTCCCGTTACCTTTAGTAGTTTTTCCGGAATCTTTGCCACAAAAAACGGGTACACACAGACACATATGTGACCCGCTCGGAAGAAAGGGGTCTTACTGCTAAAATCAAGTTTTCGAGATACACGCGTTTAAAAAGTACAGCGTTTCCCGGCGTTCAGCCTAGTGTTTGAAGGCTCATAACTCTGAAACTACTTATCAAAAAGAAATGAAATAAAGTTTGTTATGTTCCTTAGTAATTTTTATATAAAGTGTATGAATTTCAACATATTCCCTCTCTCGGCGTAAGCGTGAGCGCGAGAGAAGTGAAAAAAGGTACCCGGTTTTTGCAGTTTTAATTCTTTGAAATTCGCACTCACCTTTCCGATTTTTTTTCTTAAAAACCGCTTACCCGAAAATGTTCGAATTTTCATAGGTTAAAATATAGAATCTCATCTACAGATTGGTCTTTTTTAAGTTTTACGATTACGTAAAACTTAAAGGGTGTAAACAAGTTTGCAAAAATCTGGTACGGTTTTTTTTTAATTCCCACGCTCTCAATATTCCTACTAAATTTTGATAGCTATACATGTTATACAGAAATGATATATAGAATAATTACGCAAGTAATCTCATTTTGTTCATTAAAGCATTTTAGTGAGAATAGAGTCTTTGTCTTGATTCACTATTCCTATGTACAGCGGGCGGTTGTTAGTCAAGCCAAGCGCTGGCTGCACACGTGTGCACCGGCTGTTTATTTTGCACAAATTATAAGATTTCAACATACCTCAAAATCGATTATTTATTCATAAGACCTTTTTCTCCTAACGGCACAATTTATGTTTTCGCAAAAGTATTTTCAGTATTAAGCCACGCCGCGCCGATCTGTGGAAATTTCGACAATTGCGGTAACAAACAGGGAAAGTTGTTGTTTCCAAAACTAGTATTTTGAAAATCTACTATTGTGTAAAGACTCACGTGGTGTAAGTCAATTCTATAAAAATATGTTTAGTAATCATGGATGAGTTTGATGTAGATTCAATTTTTTACTCGTCCCAAAAAAACAACGATCCTTGGATAGTTGAATCTCCCAGTAGCGATAAGGATAATATAGTAATGTACAGTCGTTTCAAGCTGAACCGCCAATACAATCTACTTCCGGTCAAAGTGAGTAACTAGAAAATCTTATTTGTTGTCAAAGTCGACTACAAGAAACATCTTACATGTTTCAATGTATTCCAATACGTCAGAAAATATTTTTCTATTTACATCACCTTACACTGAAACGCTATATGAGCATCACAGCTCATTTTGATCAGTTTGGATTAGTCCCACTTCGACCGTTAGTAACAAACCCTAAGAAGGCAGACGATTTCATAAAACAGCCACAGAAAGAGCTTCCCGAGAAAAGACGCTATCAAGGACACAAAACACAAAAGCAAGATTTATTCATAGTATATAAAATAATTTTATTCCCTACTATTACAATAAGCAATACTTTTTTACATTACATCATTATTTTAACAGCAATGTCTTTCATTTCAACTGTATAAGAAGTTAATAAATAATAGCATAATTTATTGGATTTCAGTAATACAATAATATAAGCCAAATTCGTGAGGGAATATATCGCGGGAGGTGTATATTACTTCTATTAGTTCGTATTTTTGTGTTTTACTTGTTTTCGGCAATAAATATTTTGTCAGATTTTTGAACTAATGAAAAAATATCAAAATTTCTATTAGAAAACAAAAATAAGTATTTATCTTTATTGTGGTGTATTGCTTTTGAATTTCTAATATCAAATAGCTTGGCAATCGCCGGGAAAGCTTACTTGTTTAGTTCTTCGATAATTTAGCAGTAAGACCCCTTTCTTCGGAGCCGGTCACATATACAAATGTTCAGGGGACCCAAAAGGACAAATCTTTTAACAAATTCTAAATAAGAATCCTTATTTGCATGGTTAATTCTAGATGTAATGATCCTTTCACCATGTATGGGAAAAAATTTGTATTTCTTCCATAACCATTTCTTTCCATCATTTCATACTTCAATTTGTTGAAATAGTTCTGTTTTTTATCATATTTTTGCTATAATTTTTTTATCGTGGTGTTACTGTAATAAACACAAAAGTCACTTGAATAAAAAAATATAATGTATTATACAGTTTTCTGTTTGTGTATTTTCTGTTTTACATTGGTCATGCTTTTTTTTAGCTATAATACATTTTAATAAAAAACAATTTTTGTAAAAATGAACCCAATCAAGGAGTATGAGTGTATTATTATTATTATTACTATTAAACGCAGTATGTCTAGCATAAATGTTTACCAGAATTGGTGATAAGCTGACTGACTAACCAATGATTTGTTGAGCATTGTATTGTAAACGTTGTATTTTTTTATCAGTAGGATATCCTTTTGGTTTGATAGTTTACTCCTTGCAAAATTTAACAATTCTTAATCGAATTGTTATGAAATTTTTTTTCCATCTGAAACAGCGTATTGCCTGTACTACTTGTAATATTTCTTTTCAGTCGTTTGGATCGTCTTTTTGTCCTGCTAGAAAGTGGCAGCTGCGCAGTGACGAGATCTGCGGCTGCAAAACAGCTTGGCGAAGTACAAAAGTTGCACCCGCACGAGCTGCATACATTATTGACGAGAACTTCGTCGTATTTGAAATCGACTAATTGGGAGACACGCGTGGCTGCTTCAGAAGCCGTTAGGGCAATTGTTAGCAATGTACCTCAGTGGGACCCCGAACCAGTCGCGGTTAAAATTGGTACTTAGCAAATTTTTGGTTGATTGCTTTAAAAAAATTAAATCGGTGCTTTTTTTTTCGTAGAAGATGACCAAACGTCGCATATATCCTGCGTTGGAAGGCTGCGCTTTGCTAATTTCGACATGGGGAAGGTGTTGGAAAATAGCACGCATCTCATGGCATCGGAAGGCAAGGAATTTGACTTGGAGGATGAGGCTACGCAAGGTAAAAATAATTGATAGTGGATCATTTAAGTTTGTGAAGAACATAGAGGTTTAGATGTAAAATGAAACTGTACAAATGTGTTTAGGAGCCCCCATGTTTGTTTATTTTATCTAGACTTCAAAAGAAACACCTTTTAAATTTTTGAAATAACTTACATAAAAAAAAATAATGAATCGAATTGGACTACCTGTTGGAATAGAATCTATCATCAAAAATATACAAACTTCAAAATATTTGTTTGTTGAATCTGAACTAAAAATGAAACACATTTTTAAAATTTGTAATTATTTATTTAGTTTTTAAATAATTTATAAAAAATAATGAATGAAATTCTACTATTGGAATAGAATCTTATCATCAAAAATATACAAACTTCCCCATATTTGTTTGTTGAATGTGAACTAAAAAAGAAACACATTTTTAAAATTTGTAATTATTTATTTAGTTTAGTTTTTAAATAATTTATAAAAAATAATGAATGAAATTCTACTATTGGAATAAAATCCATCATCAAAAATATACAAACTTCACCATATTTGTTTGTTGAATGTAAACTAAAAAAGAAACACTTTTTTAAAATTTGTAATTATTTATTTAGTTTAGTTTTTAAATAATTTATAGAAAATAATGAATGAAATTCTACTATTGGAATAATATCTATCATCAAAAATATACAAACTTCACCATATTTGTTTGTTGAATCTAAATTAAAAAGGAAACACATTTTTAAAATTTGTAATAATTTATTTAGTTTAGTTTTTAAATAATTTATAAAAAATAATGAATGAAATTCTACTATTGGAATAAAATCTATCATCAAAAATATACAAACTTCACCATATTTGTTTGTTGAATCTGAACTAAAAAAGAAACACATTTTTAAAATTTGTAATTATTTATATAGTTTAGTTTTTAAATAATTTATAGAAAATAATGAATGAAATTCTACTATTGGAATAAAATCCATCATCAAAAATATACAAACTTCACCATATTTGTTTGTTGAATGTGAACTAAAAAAGAAACACATTTTTAAAATTTGTAATTATTTATATAGTTTAGTTTTTAAATAATTTATAGAAAATAATGAATGAAATTCTACTATTGGAATAAAATCTATCATCAAAAATATACAAACTTCACCATATTTGTTTGTTGAATGTGAACTAAAAAAGAAACACATTTTTAAAATTTGTAATTATTTATTTAGTTTAGTTTTTAAATAATTTATAAAAAGTAATGAATGAAATTCTACTATTGGAATAGAATCTATCATCAAAAATATACAAACTTCACCATATTTGTTTGTTGAACCTAAACTAAAAAGGAAACACATTTTTAAAATTTGTAATTATTTATTTAGTTTAGTTTTTAAATAATTTATAAAAAATAATGAATGAAATTCTACTATTGGAATAGAATCTATCATCAAAAATATACAAACTTCACCATATTTGTTTGTTGAATCTGAACTAAATAACAAACACATTTTTAAAATTTGTAATTATTTATTTAGTTTAGTTTTTAAATAATTTATAAAAAGTAATGAATGAAATTCTACTATTGGAATAGAATCTATCATCAAAAATATACAAACTTCACCATATTTGTTTGTTGAACCTAAACTAAAAAGGAAACACATTTTTAAAATTTGTAATTATTTATTTAGTTTAGTTTTTAAATAATTTATAAAAAATAATGAATGAAATTCTACTATTGGAATAGAATCTATCATCAAAAATATACAAACTTCACCATATTTGTTTGTTGAATCTGAACTAAATAACAAACACATTTTTAAAATTTGTAATTATTTATTTAGTTTAGTTTTTAAATAATTTATAAAAAGTAATGAATGAAATTCTACTATTGGAATAGAATCTATCATCAAAAATATACAAACTTCACCATATTTGTTTGTTGAACCTAAACTAAAAAGGAAACACATTTTTAAAATTTGTAATTATTTATTTAGTTTAGTTTTTAAATAATTTATAAAAAATAATGAATGAAATTCTACTATTGGAATAGAATCTATCATCAAAAATATACAAACTTCACCATATTTGTTTGTTGAATCTGAACTAAATAACAAACACATTTTTAAAATTTGTAATTATTTATTTAGTTTAGTTTTTAAATAATTTATAAAAAGTAATGAATGAAATTCTACTATTGGAATAGAATCTATCATCAAAAATATACAAACTTCACCATATTTGTTTGTTGAATCTGAACTAAATAACAAACACATTTTTAAAATTTGTAATTATTTATTTAGTTTAGTTTTTAAATAATTTATAAAAAGTAATGAATGAAATTCTACTATTGGAATAGAATCTATCATCAAAAATATACAAACTTCACCATATTTGTTTGTTGAATCTGAACTAAATAACAAACACATTTTTAAAATTTGTAATTATTTATTTAGTTTAGTTTTTAAATAATTTATAAAAAGTAATGAATGAAATTCTACTATTGGAATAGAATCTATCATCAAAAATATACAAACTTCACCATATTTGTTTGTTGAATCTGAACTAAATAACAAACACATTTTTAAAATTTGTAATTATTTATTTAGTTTAGTTTTTAAATAATTTATAAAAAGTAATGAATGAAATTCTACTATTGGAATAGAATCTATCATCAAAAATATACAAACTTCACCATATTTGTTTGTTGAACCTAAACTAAAAAGGAAACACATTTTTAAAATTTGTAATTATTTATTTAGTTTAGTTTTTAAATAATTTATAAAAAATAATGAATGAAATTCTACTATTGGAATAGAATCTATCATCAAAAATATACAAACTTCACCATATTTGTTTGTTGAATCTGAACTAAATAACAAACACATTTTTAAAATTTGTAATTATTTATTTAGTTTAGTTTTTAAATAATTTATAAAAAGTAATGAATGAAATTCTACTATTGGAATAGAATCTATCATCAAAAATATACAAACTTCACCATATTTGTTTGTTGAATCTGAACTAAATAACAAACACATTTTTAAAATTTGTAATTATTTATTTAGTTTAGTTTTTAAATAATTTATAAAAAGTAATGAATGAAATTCTACTATTGGAATAGAATCTATCATCAAAAATATACAAACTTCACCATATTTGTTTGTTGAATCTGAACTAAATAACAAACACATTTTTAAAATTTGTAATTATTTATTTAGTTTAGTTTTTAAATAATTTATAAAAAGTAATGAATGAAATTCTACTATTGGAATAGAATCTATCATCAAAAATATACAAACTTCACCATATTTGTTTGTTGAACCTAAACTAAAAAGGAAACACATTTTTAAAATTTGTAATTATTTATTTAGTTTAGTTTTTAAATAATTTATAAAAAATAATGAATGAAATTCTACTATTGGAATAGAATCTATCATCAAAAATATACAAACTTCACCATATTTGTTTGTTGAATCTGAACTAAATAACAAACACATTTTTAAAATTTGTAATTATTTATTTAGTTTAGTTTTTAAATAATTTATAAAAAGTAATGAATGAAATTCTACTATTGGAATAGAATCTATCATCAAAAATATACAAACTTCACCATATTTGTTTGTTGAATCTGAACTAAATAACAAACACATTTTTAAAATTTGTAATTATTTATTTAGTTTAGTTTTTAAATAATTTATAAAAAGTAATGAATGAAATTCTACTATTGGAATAGAATCTATCATCAAAAATATACAAACTTCACCATATTTGTTTGTTGAATCTGAACTAAATAACAAACACATTTTTAAAATTTGTAATTATTTATTTAGTTTAGTTTTTAAATAATTTATAAAAAGTAATGAATGAAATTCTACTATTGGAATAGAATCTATCATCAAAAATATACAAACTTCACCATATTTGTTTGTTGAATCTGAACTAAAAAAGAAACACATTTTTAAAATTTGTAATTATTTATATAGTTTAGTTTTTAAATAATTTATAGAAAATAATGAATGAAATTCTACTATTGGAATAAAATCTATCATCAAAAATATACAAACTTCACCATATTTGTTTGTTGAATGTGAACTAAAAAAGAAACACATTTTTAAAATTTGTAATTATTTATATAGTTTAGTTTTTAAATAATTTATAGAAAATAATGAATGAAATTCTACTATTGGAATAAAATCTATCATCAAAAATATACAAACTTCACCATATTTGTTTGTTGAATGTGAACTAAAAAAGAAACACATTTTTAAAATTTGTAATTATTTATTTAGTTTAGTTTTTAAATAATTTATAAAAAGTAATGAATGAAATTCTACTATTGGAATAGAATCTATCATCAAAAATATACAAACTTCACCATATTTGTTTGTTGAACCTAAACTAAAAAGGAAACACATTTTTAAAATTTGTAATTATTTATTTAGTTTAGTTTTTAAATAATTTATAAAAAATAATGAATGAAATTCTACTATTGGAATAGAATCTATCATCAAAAATATACAAACTTCACCATATTTGTTTGTTGAATCTGAACTAAATAACAAACACATTTTTAAAATTTGTAATTATTTATTTAGTTTAGTTTTTAAATAATTTATAAAAAGTAATGAATGAAATTCTACTATTGGAATAGAATCTATCATCAAAAATATACAAACTTCACCATATTTGTTTGTTGAACCTAAACTAAAAAGGAAACACATTTTTAAAATTTGTAATTATTTATTTAGTTTAGTTTTTAAATAATTTATAAAAAATAATGAATGAAATTCTACTATTGGAATAGAATCTATCATCAAAAATATACAAACTTCACCATATTTGTTTGTTGAATCTGAACTAAATAACAAACACATTTTTAAAATTTGTAATTATTTATTTAGTTTAGTTTTTAAATAATTTATAAAAAGTAATGAATGAAATTCTACTATTGGAATAGAATCTATCATCAAAAATATACAAACTTCACCATATTTGTTTGTTGAACCTAAACTAAAAAGGAAACACATTTTTAAAATTTGTAATTATTTATTTAGTTTAGTTTTTAAATAATTTATAAAAAATAATGAATGAAATTCTACTATTGGAATAGAATCTATCATCAAAAATATACAAACTTCACCATATTTGTTTGTTGAATCTGAACTAAATAACAAACACATTTTTAAAATTTGTAATTATTTATTTAGTTTAGTTTTTAAATAATTTATAAAAAGTAATGAATGAAATTCTACTATTGGAATAGAATCTATCATCAAAAATATACAAACTTCACCATATTTGTTTGTTGAACCTAAACTAAAAAGGAAACACATTTTTAAAATTTGTAATTATTTATTTAGTTTAGTTTTTAAATAATTTATAAAAAATAATGAATGAAATTCTACTATTGGAATAGAATCTATCATCAAAAATATACAAACTTCACCATATTTGTTTGTTGAATCTGAACTAAATAACAAACACATTTTTAAAATTTGTAATTATTTATTTAGTTTAGTTTTTAAATAATTTATAAAAAGTAATGAATGAAATTCTACTATTGGAATAGAATCTATCATCAAAAATATACAAACTTCACCATATTTGTTTGTTGAACCTAAACTAAAAAGGAAACACATTTTTAAAATTTGTAATTATTTATTTAGTTTAGTTTTTAAATAATTTATAAAAAATAATGAATGAAATTCTACTATTGGAATAGAATCTATCATCAAAAATATACAAACTTCACCATATTTGTTTGTTGAATCTGAACTAAATAACAAACACATTTTTAAAATTTGTAATTATTTATTTAGTTTAGTTTTTAAATAATTTATAAAAAGTAATGAATGAAATTCTACTATTGGAATAGAATCTATCATCAAAAATATACAAACTTCACCATATTTGTTTGTTGAATCTGAACTAAAAAAGAAACACATTTTTAAAATTTGTAATTATTTATATAGTTTAGTTTTTAAATAATTTATAGAAAATAATGAATGAAATTCTACTATTGGAATAAAATCTATCATCAAAAATATACAAACTTCACCATATTTGTTTGTTGAATCTGAACTAAATAACAAACACATTTTTAAAATTTGTAATTATTTATTTAGTTTAGTTTTTAAATAATTTATAAAAAGTAATGAATGAAATTCTACTATTGGAATAGAATCTATCATCAAAAATATACAAACTTCACCATATTTGTTTGTTGAATCTGAACTAAATAACAAACACATTTTTAAAATTTGTAATTATTTATTTAGTTTAGTTTTTAAATAATTTATAAAAAGTAATGAATGAAATTCTACTATTGGAATAGAATCTATCATCAAAAATATACAAACTTCACCATATTTGTTTGTTGAATCTGAACTAAAAAAGAAACACATTTTTAAAATTTGTAATTATTTATATAGTTTAGTTTTTAAATAATTTATAGAAAATAATGAATGAAATTCTACTATTGGAATAGAATCTATCATCAAAAATATACAAACTTCACCATATTTGTTTGTTGAACCTAAACTAAAAAGAAAACACATTTTTAAAATTTGTAATTATTTATTTAGTTTAGTTTTTAAATAATTTATAAAAAATAATGAATGAAATTCTACTATTGGAATAGAATCTATCATCAAAAATATACAAACTTCACCATATTTGTTTGTTGAATCTGAACTAAATAACAAACACATTTTTAAAATTTGTAATTATTTATTTAGTTTAGTTTTTAAATAATTTATAAAAAGTAATGAATGAAATTCTACTATTGGAATAGAATCTATCATCAAAAATATACAAACTTCACCATATTTGTTTGTTGAATCTGAACTAAAAAAGAAACACATTTTTAAAATTTGTAATTATTTATATAGTTTAGTTTTTAAATAATTTATAGAAAATAATGAATGAAATTCTACTATTGGAATAAAATCTATCATCAAAAATATACAAACTTCACCATATTTGTTTGTTGAATCTGAACTAAATAACAAACACATTTTTAAAATTTGTAATTATTTATTTAGTTTAGTTTTTAAATAATTTATAAAAAGTAATGAATGAAATTCTACTATTGGAATAGAATCTATCATCAAAAATATACAAACTTCACCATATTTGTTTGTTGAATCTGAACTAAAAAAGAAACACATTTTTAAAATTTGTAATTATTTATATAGTTTAGTTTTTAAATAATTTATAGAAAATAATGAATGAAATTCTACTATTGGAATAAAATCTATCATCAAAAATATACAAACTTCACCATATTTGTTTGTTGAATCTGAACTAAATAACAAACACATTTTTAAAATTTGTAATTATTTATTTAGTTTAGTTTTTAAATAATTTATAAAAAGTAATGAATGAAATTCTACTATTGGAATAGAATCTATCATCAAAAATATACAAACTTCACCATATTTGTTTGTTGAATCTGAACTAAAAAAGAAACACATTTTTAAAATTTGTAATTATTTATATAGTTTAGTTTTTAAATAATTTATAGAAAATAATGAATGAAATTCTACTATTGGAATAAAATCTATCATCAAAAATATACAAACTTCACCATATTTGTTTGTTGAATCTGAACTAAATAACAAACACATTTTTAAAATTTGTAATTATTTATTTAGTTTAGTTTTTAAATAATTTATAAAAAGTAATGAATGAAATTCTACTATTGGAATAGAATCTATCATCAAAAATATACAAACTTCACCATATTTGTTTGTTGAATCTGAACTAAATAACAAACACATTTTTAAAATTTGTAATTATTTATTTAGTTTAGTTTTTAAATAATTTATAAAAAGTAATGAATGAAATTCTACTATTGGAATAGAATCTATCATCAAAAATATACAAACTTCACCATATTTGTTTGTTGAATCTGAACTAAAAAAGAAACACATTTTTAAAATTTGTAATTATTTATATAGTTTAGTTTTTAAATAATTTATAGAAAATAATGAATGAAATTCTACTATTGGAATAGAATCTATCATCAAAAATATACAAACTTCACCATATTTGTTTGTTGAACCTAAACTAAAAAGGAAACACATTTTTAAAATTTGTAATTATTTATTTAGTTTAGTTTTTAAATAATTTATAAAAAATAATGAATGAAATTCTACTATTGGAATAGAATCTATCATCAAAAATATACAAACTTCACCATATTTGTTTGTTGAATCTGAACTAAATAACAAACACATTTTTAAAATTTGTAATTATTTATTTAGTTTAGTTTTTAAATAATTTATAAAAAGTAATGAATGAAATTCTACTATTGGAATAGAATCTATCATCAAAAATATACAAACTTCACCATATTTGTTTGTTGAATCTGAACTAAAAAAGAAACACATTTTTAAAATTTGTAATTATTTATATAGTTTAGTTTTTAAATAATTTATAGAAAATAATGAATGAAATTCTACTATTGGAATAAAATCTATCATCAAAAATATACAAACTTCACCATATTTGTTTGTTGAATGTGAACTAAAAAAGAAACACATTTTTAAAATTTGTAATTATTTATATAGTTTAGTTTTTAAATAATTTATAGAAAATAATGAATGAAATTCTACTATTGGAATAAAATCTATCATCAAAAATATACAAACTTCACCATATTTGTTTGTTGAATGTGAACTAAAAAAGAAACACATTTTTAAAATTTGTAATTATTTATTTAGTTTAGTTTTTAAATAATTTATAAAAAGTAATGAATGAAATTCTACTATTGGAATAGAATCTATCATCAAAAATATACAAACTTCACCATATTTGTTTGTTGAACCTAAACTAAAAAGGAAACACATTTTTAAAATTTGTAATTATTTATTTAGTTTAGTTTTTAAATAATTTATAAAAAATAATGAATGAAATTCTACTATTGGAATAGAATCTATCATCAAAAATATACAAACTTCACCATATTTGTTTGTTGAATCTGAACTAAATAACAAACACATTTTTAAAATTTGTAATTATTTATTTAGTTTAGTTTTTAAATAATTTATAAAAAGTAATGAATGAAATTCTACTATTGGAATAGAATCTATCATCAAAAATATACAAACTTCACCATATTTGTTTGTTGAACCTAAACTAAAAAGGAAACACATTTTTAAAATTTGTAATTATTTATTTAGTTTAGTTTTTAAATAATTTATAAAAAATAATGAATGAAATTCTACTATTGGAATAGAATCTATCATCAAAAATATACAAACTTCACCATATTTGTTTGTTGAATCTGAACTAAATAACAAACACATTTTTAAAATTTGTAATTATTTATTTAGTTTAGTTTTTAAATAATTTATAAAAAGTAATGAATGAAATTCTACTATTGGAATAGAATCTATCATCAAAAATATACAAACTTCACCATATTTGTTTGTTGAACCTAAACTAAAAAGGAAACACATTTTTAAAATTTGTAATTATTTATTTAGTTTAGTTTTTAAATAATTTATAAAAAATAATGAATGAAATTCTACTATTGGAATAGAATCTATCATCAAAAATATACAAACTTCACCATATTTGTTTGTTGAATCTGAACTAAATAACAAACACATTTTTAAAATTTGTAATTATTTATTTAGTTTAGTTTTTAAATAATTTATAAAAAGTAATGAATGAAATTCTACTATTGGAATAGAATCTATCATCAAAAATATACAAACTTCACCATATTTGTTTGTTGAATCTGAACTAAATAACAAACACATTTTTAAAATTTGTAATTATTTATTTAGTTTAGTTTTTAAATAATTTATAAAAAGTAATGAATGAAATTCTACTATTGGAATAAAATCTATCATCAAAAATATACAAACTTCACCATATTTGTTTGTTGAATGTGAACTAAAAAAGAAACACATTTTTAAAATTTGTAATTATTTATTTAGTTTAGTTTTTAAATAATTTATAAAAAGTAATGAATGAAATTCTACTATTGGAATAGAATCTATCATCAAAAATATACAAACTTCACCATATTTGTTTGTTGAACCTAAACTAAAAAGGAAACACATTTTTAAAATTTGTAATTATTTATTTAGTTTAGTTTTTAAATAATTTATAAAAAATAATGAATGAAATTCTACTATTGGAATAGAATCTATCATCAAAAATATACAAACTTCACCATATTTGTTTGTTGAATCTGAACTAAATAACAAACACATTTTTAAAATTTGTAATTATTTATTTAGTTTAGTTTTTAAATAATTTATAAAAAGTAATGAATGAAATTCTACTATTGGAATAGAATCTATCATCAAAAATATACAAACTTCACCATATTTGTTTGTTGAACCTAAACTAAAAAGGAAACACATTTTTAAAATTTGTAATTATTTATTTAGTTTAGTTTTTAAATAATTTATAAAAAATAATGAATGAAATTCTACTATTGGAATAGAATCTATCATCAAAAATATACAAACTTCACCATATTTGTTTGTTGAATCTGAACTAAATAACAAACACATTTTTAAAATTTGTAATTATTTATTTAGTTTAGTTTTTAAATAATTTATAAAAAGTAATGAATGAAATTCTACTATTGGAATAGAATCTATCATCAAAAATATACAAACTTCACCATATTTGTTTGTTGAACCTAAACTAAAAAGGAAACACATTTTTAAAATTTGTAATTATTTATTTAGTTTAGTTTTTAAATAATTTATAAAAAATAATGAATGAAATTCTACTATTGGAATAGAATCTATCATCAAAAATATACAAACTTCACCATATTTGTTTGTTGAATCTGAACTAAATAACAAACACATTTTTAAAATTTGTAATTATTTATTTAGTTTAGTTTTTAAATAATTTATAAAAAGTAATGAATGAAATTCTACTATTGGAATAGAATCTATCATCAAAAATATACAAACTTCACCATATTTGTTTGTTGAATCTGAACTAAATAACAAACACATTTTTAAAATTTGTAATTATTTATTTAGTTTAGTTTTTAAATAATTTATAAAAAGTAATGAATGAAATTCTACTATTGGAATAGAATCTATCATCAAAAATATACAAACTTCACCATATTTGTTTGTTGAACCTAAACTAAAAAGGAAACACATTTTTAAAATTTGTAATTATTTATTTAGTTTAGTTTTTAAATAATTTATAAAAAATAATGAATGAAATTCTACTATTGGAATAGAATCTATCATCAAAAATATACAAACTTCACCATATTTGTTTGTTGAATCTGAACTAAATAACAAACACATTTTTAAAATTTGTAATTATTTATTTAGTTTAGTTTTTAAATAATTTATAAAAAGTAATGAATGAAATTCTACTATTGGAATAGAATCTATCATCAAAAATATACAAACTTCACCATATTTGTTTGTTGAACCTAAACTAAAAAGGAAACACATTTTTAAAATTTGTAATTATTTATTTAGTTTAGTTTTTAAATAATTTATAAAAAATAATGAATGAAATTCTACTATTGGAATAGAATCTATCATCAAAAATATACAAACTTCACCATATTTGTTTGTTGAATCTGAACTAAATAACAAACACATTTTTAAAATTTGTAATTATTTATTTAGTTTAGTTTTTAAATAATTTATAAAAAGTAATGAATGAAATTCTACTATTGGAATAGAATCTATCATCAAAAATATACAAACTTCACCATATTTGTTTGTTGAATCTGAACTAAATAACAAACACATTTTTAAAATTTGTAATTATTTATTTAGTTTAGTTTTTAAATAATTTATAAAAAGTAATGAATGAAATTCTACTATTGGAATAGAATCTATCATCAAAAATATACAAACTTCACCATATTTGTTTGTTGAATCTGAACTAAATAACAAACACATTTTTAAAATTTGTAATTATTTATTTAGTTTAGTTTTTAAATAATTTATAAAAAGTAATGAATGAAATTCTACTATTGGAATAGAATCTATCATCAAAAATATACAAACTTCACCATATTTGTTTGTTGAATCTGAACTAAATAACAAACACATTTTTAAAATTTGTAATTATTTATTTAGTTTAGTTTTTAAATAATTTATAAAAAGTAATGAATGAAATTCTACTATTGGAATAGAATCTATCATCAAAAATATACAAACTTCACCATATTTGTTTGTTGAATCTGAACTAAATAACAAACACATTTTTAAAATTTGTAATTATTTATTTAGTTTAGTTTTTAAATAATTTATAAAAAGTAATGAATGAAATTCTACTATTGGAATAGAATCTATCATCAAAAATATACAAACTTCACCATATTTGTTTGTTGAATCTGAACTAAATAACAAACACATTTTTAAAATTTGTAATTATTTATTTAGTTTAGTTTTTAAATAATTTATAAAAAGTAATGAATGAAATTCTACTATTGGAATAGAATCTATCATCAAAAATATACAAACTTCACCATATTTGTTTGTTGAACCTAAACTAAAAAGGAAACACATTTTTAAAATTTGTAATTATTTATTTAGTTTAGTTTTTAAATAATTTATAAAAAATAATGAATGAAATTCTACTATTGGAATAGAATCTATCATCAAAAATATACAAACTTCACCATATTTGTTTGTTGAATCTGAACTAAATAACAAACACATTTTTAAAATTTGTAATTATTTATTTAGTTTAGTTTTTAAATAATTTATAAAAAGTAATGAATGAAATTCTACTATTGGAATAGAATCTATCATCAAAAATATACAAACTTCACCATATTTGTTTGTTGAATCTGAACTAAATAACAAACACATTTTTAAAATTTGTAATTATTTATTTAGTTTAGTTTTTAAATAATTTATAAAAAGTAATGAATGAAATTCTACTATTGGAATAGAATCTATCATCAAAAATATACAAACTTCACCATATTTGTTTGTTGAATCTGAACTAAATAACAAACACATTTTTAAAATTTGTAATTATTTATTTAGTTTAGTTTTTAAATAATTTATAAAAAGTAATGAATGAAATTCTACTATTGGAATAGAATCTATCATCAAAAATATACAAACTTCACCATATTTGTTTGTTGAATCTGAACTAAATAACAAACACATTTTTAAAATTTGTAATTATTTATTTAGTTTAGTTTTTAAATAATTTATAAAAAGTAATGAATGAAATTCTACTATTGGAATAGAATCTATCATCAAAAATATACAAACTTCACCATATTTGTTTGTTGAATCTGAACTAAATAACAAACACATTTTTAAAATTTGTAATTATTTATTTAGTTTAGTTTTTAAATAATTTATAAAAAGTAATGAATGAAATTCTACTATTGGAATAGAATCTATCATCAAAAATATACAAACTTCACCATATTTGTTTGTTGAATCTGAACTAAATAACAAACACATTTTTAAAATTTGTAATTATTTATTTAGTTTAGTTTTTAAATAATTTATAAAAAGTAATGAATGAAATTCTA
Source organism: Aphodius sticticus (assembly GCA_963966075.1). Taxonomy (NCBI): domain Eukaryota; kingdom Metazoa; phylum Arthropoda; class Insecta; order Coleoptera; family Scarabaeidae; genus Aphodius; species Aphodius sticticus. Next base: position 3,249,109 of record OZ014510.1, read on the forward strand.
CTATTGGAATAGAATCTATCATCAAAAATATACAAACTTCACCATATTTGTTTGTTGAATCTGAACTAAATAACAAACACATTTTTAAAATTTGTAATTATTTATTTAGTTTAGTTTTTAAATAATTTATAAAAAGTAATGAATGAAATTCTACTATTGGAATAGAATCTATCATCAAAAATATACAAACTTCACCATATTTGTTTGTTGAATCTGAACTAAATAACAAACACATTTTTAAAATTTGTAATTATTTATTTAGTTTAGTTTTTAAATAATTTATAAAAAGTAATGAATGAAATTCTACTATTGGAATAGAATCTATCATCAAAAATATACAAACTTCACCATATTTGTTTGTTGAATCTGAACTAAATAACAAACACATTTTTAAAATTTGTAATTATTTATTTAGTTTAGTTTTTAAATAATTTATAAAAAGTAATGAATGAAATTCTACTATTGGAATAGAATCTATCATCAAAAATATACAAACTTCACCATATTTGTTTGTTGAATCTGAACTAAATAACAAACACATTTTTAAAATTTGTAATTATTTATTTAGTTTAGTTTTTAAATAATTTATAAAAAGTAATGAATGAAATTCTACTATTGGAATAGAATCTATCATCAAAAATATACAAACTTCACCATATTTGTTTGTTGAATCTGAACTAAATAACAAACACATTTTTAAAATTTGTAATTATTTATTTAGTTTAGTTTTTAAATAATTTATAAAAAGTAATGAATGAAATTCTACTATTGGAATAGAATCTATCATCAAAAATATACAAACTTCACCATATTTGTTTGTTGAATCTGAACTAAATAACAAACACATTTTTAAAATTTGTAATTATTTATTTAGTTTAGTTTTTAAATAATTTATAAAAAGTAATGAATGAAATTCTACTATTGGAATAGAATCTATCATCAAAAATATACAAACTTCACCATATTTGTTTGTTGAATCTGAACTAAATAACAAACACATTTTTAAAATTTGTAATTATTTATTTAGTTTAGTTTTTAAATAATTTATAAAAAGTAATGAATGAAATTCTACTATTGGAATAGAATCTATCATCAAAAATATACAAACTTCACCATATTTGTTTGTTGAATCTGAACTAAATAACAAACACATTTTTAAAATTTGTAATTATTTATTTAGTTTAGTTTTTAAATAATTTATAAAAAGTAATGAATGAAATTCTACTATTGGAATAGAATCTATCATCAAAAATATACAAACTTCACCATATTTGTTTGTTGAATCTGAACTAAATAACAAACACATTTTTAAAATTTGTAATTATTTATTTAGTTTAGTTTTTAAATAATTTATAAAAAGTAATGAATGAAATTCTACTATTGGAATAGAATCTATCATCAAAAATATACAAACTTCACCATATTTGTTTGTTGAATCTGAACTAAATAACAAACACATTTTTAAAATTTGTAATTATTTATTTAGTTTAGTTTTTAAATAATTTATAAAAAGTAATGAATGAAATTCTACTATTGGAATAGAATCTATCATCAAAAATATACAAACTTCACCATATTTGTTTGTTGAATCTGAACTAAATAACAAACACATTTTTAAAATTTGTAATTATTTATTTAGTTTAGTTTTTAAATAATTTATAAAAAGTAATGAATGAAATTCTACTATTGGAATAGAATCTATCATCAAAAATATACAAACTTCACCATATTTGTTTGTTGAACCTAAACTAAAAAGGAAACACATTTTTAAAATTTGTAATTATTTATTTAGTTTAGTTTTTAAATAATTTATAAAAAATAATGAATGAAATTCTACTATTGGAATAGAATCTATCATCAAAAATATACAAACTTCACCATATTTGTTTGTTGAATCTGAACTAAATAACAAACACATTTTTAAAATTTGTAATTATTTATTTAGTTTAGTTTTTAAATAATTTATAAAAAGTAATGAATGAAATTCTACTATTGGAATAGAATCTATCATCAAAAATATACAAACTTCACCATATTTGTTTGTTGAACCTAAACTAAAAAGGAAACACATTTTTAAAATTTGTAATTATTTATTTAGTTTAGTTTTTAAATAATTTATAAAAAATAATGAATGAAATTCTACTATTGGAATAGAATCTATCATCAAAAATATACAAACTTCACCATATTTGTTTGTTGAATCTGAACTAAATAACAAACACATTTTTAAAATTTGTAATTATTTATTTAGTTTAGTTTTTAAATAATTTATAAAAAGTAATGAATGAAATTCTACTATTGGAATAGAATCTATCATCAAAAATATACAAACTTCACCATATTTGTTTGTTGAACCTAAACTAAAAAGGAAACACATTTTTAAAATTTGTAATTATTTATTTAGTTTAGTTTTTAAATAATTTATAAAAAATAATGAATGAAATTCTACTTTTGGAATAGAATCTATCATCAAAAATATACAAACTTCACCATATTTGTTTGTTGAATCTGAACTAAAAAAGAAACACATTTTTAAAATTTGTAATTATTTATTTAGTTTAGTTTTTAAATAATTTATAAAAAATAATAAATTAAATTCTACTATTGGAATAAAATCTATCATCAAAAATATACAAACTTCACCATATTTGTTTGTTGAATCTGAACTAAAAAGGAAACAAATTTTTAAAATTTGTAATTATTTATTTAGTTTAGTTTTTCAATAATTTATAAAAAATAATGAATGAAATTCTACTATTGGAATAAAATCTATCATCAAAGATATACAAACTTCACCATATTTGTTTGTTGAATCTGAACTAAAAAAGAAACACATTTTTAAAATTTGTAATTATTTATTTTGTTTAGTTTTTAAATAATTTATAAAAAATAATGAATGAAATTCTACTATTGGAATAGAATCTATCATCAAAAATAAACCAACTTCACCATATATGTTTGTTTTATCTAAACTAAATAAGAATACACATCAAGATTTATATTTATTTATTTTAGTTTAGTTCTGAAATAACTTACACATAAAAACTAATTAATTCATAAAATTACAGGCGTCGACCTAAAGGAAAAGATGGCAAAACAGCGACAACTGCTCAACGCAAGATTAGGCCTGGACATGGCCGGTAAAATGGGAATCGAGGTGAACGATCTCTTTACCAACGAAGACCTGAAGATGAACGTCGACACGCAAGAAAACACGATAAAAATCGAGTATAAGAAACCGCTGCGTGACATAATTTCAAACGCGCACGAAATAGGGTTAAGTTCGCGGGAGATGAATAGGGCTAGGCGGAAAGCAAGGCAGACAGTCCACAAGCAAAAATCACGCGAACCCGGGGACGAAGATTTGGAACCTGAGCGTAAGAAGATTAAGATCGAGGTGCAAGTAAAAGAGGAAGTAGTTTCGATGGGTATGCGAATTTTTTCTTTTGTTTGTTGTGGTTTGGCTATTGATTGTTTTTCTTTAGATACCGAGGTTTTGGACAATGGGGATTGGCCCCTCGAGTGGTTCTGCGATCTTCTAAGTCAGGATTTGTTCAGCTCAAGCTGGGAGGCCAGACATGGAGCGGCGACTGCTCTTCGCGAGATACTTTCCGTCCATGGTAAAGGGGCTGGAAGATCTGCGTATTTAACAGCAGAACAGGTAAGAAATAATTTTTTTAAAAGGTGGTTATTCCGCCGAACTGAAACCAGCGATTTCAGCCAACAGCAAATCATAGAGCAAAACTATGATTGTATTGCTCATTTATTTATTTAAGTGTTCAAATATACACTCCTGAAAAAAATTAGGGGAACACTTTTTTCAAACCTGTAACTTTTTAACAGAAGGGGAAACTCAAAGGTCCCTGCTAACATGTCGAATAAAGTGGCCATACTGAATAAGGGCGACAGCCCTTATTCATAATTGCTTACAATATTTTTTAATTTTTTGTTTTATACATAGATTTTGTTAATTCATGTTTACGGACCAAAATTATTTTTTTTATGAGTTTAATTTGTAAACAAAAGATGCATAATGAAAATAAAGTACGAATAAGAAGAATACTATACATAAAACAAATCAAAAACAGTAATTTTGAACAATTTGAGACACTCTAGTTTTGAAAGTCTCTTGCTCTGAAATATAGTCGAACAATTTGAACATTTATTAACAGGGGTGCGTCCAGTATCAACGCCGGGCGTATGCCGGGTAACGTCGGGCTATTAAAAAGCGTTCAGATTGGTGGGGCATTTTACCGTGCGAAATGTCCCGATCGTTCACAAACAACGTCGGGCATTTACCGAACGTTTGCCAATTTAACCAAGTCGAGAGCTGGATAAAAGTTGCGAGCATGCACAGTGGCGATGTTTACTATAATATGATTTGAAAATTGTACGTGTTCTGCGGGATTGCGGACAGTTGTGCTTGTGATTTCAGTCGGCGTTTACCCGACAAACGTCCACTCAATCTGAACACCCCAGTATTTATTAAACCTTTGTCTCCTTTCAAGTATTTGTCAAACCTTTGTCTCCTTTCAATTCAAGATGTTGGAGTACCACCAAGCATGGCTCGAGGACATGTCAATCCGCTTACTATGCGTCTTAGCCCTCGACAAATTCGGCGACTTCGTCTCGGATTCCGTCGTGGCCCCCGTCAGAGAAACATGCGCCCAGTGCCTCTGCACGATCCTAAAACTAATGAACCAAGAGGGTTGCCAAGCCGCGTTAAAAATCCTCCTACAATTACTCGACCAACAAGGCTGGGAGGCGCGACACGGCGGCCATCTCGGCCTGAAATATCTACTCGCCGTTCGAGAAGACATCGTCGACGTTCTCCTCACCGATTCGTTCCCGTACATCCTGCAGGGTCTCTCCGATCCCGTCGACGACGTGGGGGCGGTCGCCGCGTCGGCGCTGATCCCGATCTCGGAAAAGTTGGTCGAACTGGTTCCGGGTTCGATTGCGGAGGTCGTGACGAAGTTGTGGGATCTGCTGAGCGAACAGGACGAGCTAGCGGCCGCCTGTAATAGCTTCATGGGATTGTTGGCGCGGATTTTGAGCATGCCGAAGGCGCAAGGGTTGTTGCCGCCGCAGAATTTGTCGGAAGTCGTGCCGCGATTGTGGCCGTTTCTGTCGCATAGCGCGTCGTCCGTTAGGAAAGCCACGCTGCAGACTTTGGGTGAGTTTTTGTTTGGTTCGTTTCGATTTTTTTTGGGGGTTTTTATGGGAAATTTGGTGATCTTTTTTCATCTGGTAGCTCTAGATGTGGTGTATTAATGCCAAAATTGCTACTCTCTGCTGCTAGTGTTGCAACATTTGTCTTATTTCATCATTTCTTATGATGCCTGTCGAATTCTATGACGAATTAGGGATTATTGATGTCCGTAATTCCAACGTCCTTGTCGAAATTTGGACATAATGCGTACTATGAATTGTAATATAGCAAAAGATGCAACATATGTTATTTTTTTGTGTATAGAAAGCGATAGAGCCATACGTAGTACGTCTAACCATGTACTCAATTCTGACACGCAATGTCTGTCCTAAGGACGTGCTATATTTACATGTACCTAATTCCGACACCACTAAATTTGTAAATAATAGCGGTGAAAAGGGCAGTACCACCGTATTATTATGTAAATATAAAGAATTTTTAGTCAGCCTAAATAGATACTATAACAATTTTCTTAATTACTGTTATCCTGTAGCGATGTAAAACGAGGTCGAATTGCAGTTACCTTTGAAGAAAAAATCAATTTATAGCATAACACTCAATTATCAAGATCAGTCAAACTTCTAGGTTATATTCTGACTGTTAGAACATTGGTAGAATAAGAAACGATTGTGGGTTGATAAGTGTAGTGTCAAATCAACAAACCAGATGTCCTAAAATATAGTTCAATATTGTACAGTTCTTATTTTAACTAACTAAACTGTCAAATGTAAAATGTCAAAACAGAAAAATGTCAGAATTTAGGACAGTAAGTATTTTTGGTGCTAAAGAATTATGATTTGACCCAAACGAATAAATTCAAATAAATGTTTCTTAAAAAAATAATGTATCTTAATCTAATATAATAAATAAAAAGAAATAAATTACATTATTATTACGAGCTCCATAAATATTTGTTGTCTTCACTTCACTGTTATCGAATGCAGTTTTCATCTAATATTTTTTGTTAGAGTTTTGAACATTGCACGTACCATAATATTATGTAATATTCTTGAATAAAACATACAAAATTTTAAAATTATTGGAATGTGAACATCGAGTAATGGTTTTTGTTGAAATTCTCATTGGATTGTTTAACAAAGTGATATTGTGGTTTCTATTATGCTTTTCCATTTCAAGATGCTCTAATAAGTCTAATTTGTAGTTTTTTTGCATTTGTGAAGTAGTGTAGGTTCATTTTAGTTTTATACAATGACCTGTTGAAATTTTATGCTGGTAAAGGTAGAAGAAGTGACGGGGGGCATTGCCGGAATAAAGTTTTGAAAAAGTTTTATCAAGTATCTTCGTCCTACTATAGCAATTTTAGTGTTTTTTTTTTTAAGAAAGAAAAGTATTTTACACCCGATTTTTTTTTTCTTAGGAACTTTGGCCGATGGAAACACGTTGGACTGGGAGGCCCAACTCCTGCAGGACGCGCTACGTCACGTCTTCCAACGCGTCCTAATCGAACCGCTATGCGAAGTACGAAACCTCGCCGAAAAAGTTTGGGGCAAACTCGTAACCTACGCCGGCCTAGTCGAACTCCTACTAGCGAGTTGCCCGTTCGTCAGCATCTGGCTCTGCTTGAGCATGCAACCTGTCCGAATACCCTACGACTATAACCTCCTAATCTTCGCGACGACCCAACGCAAGAAAAACATAGAAGGCATCAACAATTTCGATCACACCGTCGTAGTTCCGAAACTGTACATAGGCGGCAGCGAAACGACACCTATATCCGTCAGGGAGAGTAACGCGGTTAAAGTACGATGCATGACCTCGAGAATGCTCGGGTTGTTATCGTGTTACATCGTAAAAAAAGCGCCGGGTGTCGATTATACCCAAGGAGGTATTGAAATCCCGTTGGATTCCTATGTAAATATTTTATTGGTGCATCTGCAATCGAAGTCTGCGTTACAACGGATGATGGCTGGTTTAGTTATCGCAGAATGGGCTAAGCGTGACCGGGAAAACGCCTGTCCGGAACCTCTGAAAATAATTCTTCATAAATGCCTGTCGGAGTGCGTTTATTTCGATGAGATCGCCGTTAGTTTTACGAAGCTGTCGCAGGAGACGAAGGATTTCATCGCGACCATGAAGCACTATAAGGTGGCCATAAACGTGAATGGAGATTGCGTCCTAACGCTGGATTTGATGAAGCATCTGACCGGGCCCGAAACGCAGAATAAGTTGTCACAGTTCCGGCTGAAACAGAAGATTTTGGATAGTTTGGAGGAGCGTAGGAGGAGTCTGAACGCTTCTGTGACGCAGACGAGTCTCGACCAGTATATGTTGAGCGTCAGTACCTTAGGTGAGTGTCGAAGTTTGTAGTATTTGGTCAATTTACTTGTGATTAAAGTTTTATTGTTTTTATGGTATGTTCATAACTTTTGCGAAAATTGTTACAAAACTTTCTATAATACCTCAAACTATAGAGGTCTAATAGGTCCATTTAGGTTCATTTGCAACCCCCCCTAAATAGCGATAATATTCGTTCGTATAGCTAACGTATTTCAATCAGTTTCCACAGAAAAATGTTTATAACTCCTGCAAAAATGTTTGCATAAATTTCTATCATACCTCAACTTGTAGGTAATTAAGAGACCTAACATCCCTATGACATTCCGAGTTTTGCCCCCCTTAAATCGCGATAATATTCTTTCGTATAGCTAACATATTTCAATCAGTTTCCACAGAAAAATGTTTATAACTTCTGCAAAAATGTTTGCATAAATTTCAACAATTTCTTGTTTTTCAGCCGCTCTATCAGGGGCAGTGGTCATGTTCAAAGCCCTTCCGGAAAAACTAACCCCAGTCGTAAAACCCCTCATGGAATCCATTCGTAGAGAAAACGACGAACAACTGCAACAAACAGCCGCAGGTCACCTAGCCCGCTTGCTAGAACAGTGCCACGGGCGCACTCCTTGCCCAAACGACAAAATCCTGCAAAACCTGTGCACGTTTCTACGCTGTGACCCAGAATTTACCCCAGTAATCCACAAGACAACCCCGGGAAACTCTTCTTCGAACGACCACGTAACCCCGGCGATGGGAAATTACAACGGAATCGTCACCTTAAATAACCAACAGAGAAGCGCGGAAAAAGCGGCGTTTCGTCGATCGAATAGCACGGGAAGGGGGCCTGGGAGGCCCCCGAATTCCGATATACCCTTCGAGGAGTTATTCAAAGAGGAAGACGAACAACAGAAGGCAAATCGCATACAGCGTAGGGGTGCCACTTTTGCGTTGATGGAGATCGTTTCGTATTTTAAAGCTGATCTTCCTGAGAAGTTACCAAAGATTTGGGAGTTGATGGTGGGGCATTTGGTGCAGGCTGTCGACGTGGAGGGTTTTGACGCGAGTTTTTGCGTGGGGAAGGACGATTTTGCGGAGCAGTTGGTGTGGGCGTTGCAAGTCTTGGAGGTGGCCAGTCCGAGTGTTGACGAAGGTTTACGGGAGTTGCTGATGGAGAGTGTCTTGGCGCGGTTATGTGTGCTGCTTTCGCACCCGTATAGGGGTGTGAGGCATCTTGCGTCGAGGTGTTTGGCTGTTTTCGCTAAGATGAATTCTGTCGCTGTTATGGAGCTTGTCGTCGATAAGGTAAGTGATTTTTTGTTGCTTTGTTATTAATTTATCTAGATTTTGAGGTTTTGGCAGATCTGGAATGCTGGAAACTTTTATTTAAAATGTTTTTGTTGGTTTTTGAAACTCATGAATTTTACTTTTACCTCAACGGGTATTTTTTATGATATATGTCAGTTGTACAGTCATGGAAATAAGTAAGTTCGTATCGCTATTGCAGGATTTGAAAATAGTATGTCGGTTATATATTCGTGTACTGTTCTCCCTCGACCCGGCCGCTTCGCAAAAAGTTGTCCGTCACGAGGTGGTTTTTCGATGGATATAATGTAACGGGATTTAGTTTATTTTTAGCGTGTCCGATCTTTTCCTTAATGTGATATCTTCATTGCAATGTAATAAATGATTTATGACCACTACAGTTAAGTTTACGAGTAGGTAATGCATTTAATTAAATATAGAATTACTTTTATAATAATATTAATAAACATGAAATTTGATAATATGATACGAAAATCTCATTTTAAGATATTGCGTAATGTCACGACACATTATATAAATTTATGTTATCTAATACACATATTAATTACGTAAGTAAATGCCTTTGGATGACGGGCTTAAGTAAGTAAGTAAGTAAGTAAATGCGCAAATCAACTTGTTGCCAAGGATTATCACTAAATATAAAGTATTTCAGAATTGTAATATTAAAATATATTCACTAAATGTAAATAAATTCTCTAAATTTAAATTTAGGACGGAGCATGTATTTTGTATGAAGGACAATGTAAATTTTATATCTGTATTTACTTTACAGCAGTTCATGTTCAATTATCTTTCATGACATCTAATACATACTTGACAACCAAAATAATTTAAATTATAGCAATACAGGCTGTCCCACGTTTCTTCCGCAAAACAAATTTTTTCAGAAAGTATATTATTTTTTCAATTCATTAAAAACTTACAGCCGTTTGAATTATTAACAATATCTTATTTTAAACGGATCCAACTTCTACAGGATGTCCCACGTTTCTTCCGCAAAACCAATTTTTTCAGAAAGTAAATTACTTTTTCAATTCATTAAAAACTTACAGCCGTTTGAATTATTAACAATATCTTATTTTAAACGGCTCCAACTTCTGAAGGAACAGAGAAAACCAATAAGACCATATGAAACAACTTACTTTCTACTTTCTAGAAAAAAAAAATGAAATGTTTTGGTATTTTCTTTTGTTTATTTGTTAATTCAAATTATTAAAATTTTACTTATAATTAATAATGTTTTATTGTTGTAATATGTATTTATTGTTTCATTTTTGGTTTTGCATTGTTTGATAACTAATTAATTTTTGGTGTTCTTTTATTGTTAATATTTCAAAGAGCTATACAGAAGTTTTATTACAATCAAATTTATTTTTTTATTGCTTATTGAACTGGAACTATATTACAATATAGTTCCAGTTCAATAAGCACGCATTTTTCATTTACTATATATTAGCTGGAACATTATTGGCAATTTCATTTCTAAATTTCTGAATAAATTAAGAAGTGCATTAACAACGATAATAAGTATTATTGTGAGTACTTAATATGCAATAAAAGCTATACGTAAAAGAAACCAGCAACTTTTCTTTCTGAAGCGTCTCCTTTTGGGAAATTATATACCCGTTACCAACACAATTTATACTCATCCCAGGTCAAATGAAGAAAAAAAATGAAATAATTTTTATGTTGTCTAAATGTTTTTTTAGATGGTCGTATATTTTGGTTTATTTACTTATGTTTTTTAATAATAATTATAACATATTTACATTCCATCAAAATTCGTCGAAAATTTAGAGCTTGCTTCCACAAATTTTTGTAAATTAGTGATATACATAATTGTCATTATTTTCAGTTGTCAGATATTTGAAACATATTGCTGTAAAGTAAATACAAAATAATAATATAAACAAATTGTAATGATACATTCATGCTATACAAAATACATACTCGTTTCTGTTTATTAAGTTAAACACTGCAAAATATCGTTGAAGCTATATATCTCGAAAACACCAGTAAATCACAATTAACAAATTACCATAAATACAAATTTAATTTTAATTTATTTCTATTTTGTGAAAAAATGTTAATACATATGTTAGTTCTGAATTAACCCGAAAAGTAAAAGACATGAAATTGATATTTGTATTTATTAACGCAAAAAAAAGCTATTAGATGCAATAAGGTTGTATAATTTGTTGTGTTTTATGCAATATCTTGAAATGAGATTTTCGTTTCATGTAATCGAAAACTTTTATGTTTATTAATATAAAATTCACGTTATATTTAATAAAAACACAATTACATTGCAATGTAGGAATTACATTAATTAATTACATATTAAGCTAATAAATAGAAACATATAAATCATTATACACCAATTCAAAGCATTCGAACAAGGTTTCGCAAATAATAAATATCCGATATACAACTTGCAGCGTAAACGGACAGTTTTTTGCACTTAGCAGCCGACCAGAATAACAAAAAACTTGTACATGGATGTATCATCGACACACTGCTGAAATACTGATATGAACTTACTAAATTCCAAGACTGTACTTACACTAATATAACTTTACAAAAATTAAAAATAGCATCAACACATTAAACCTTCACCGTTTTGCATCATTTTTGACTATCTGGTATTTCTTAAACATACTATAGTATATATAGAAGTTTTTAATTGTTTTTCGTTGAATAATTTTCCTGTTATTAACCATTTTTACTACACATTAAACTCAAAATTTCTCTCTTTCTTTCTCAGGTCTTACACAAGCTAGGCTCGACAGACAATGACATAAACCGCCAAGGCGCTGTCGAAGCAATCGCCTGCATAGTGGACTCCTTACAATTTGACATCGTCCCGTACGTTGTCCTCCTAGTAGTCCCGTTACTCGGCCGGATGTCCGACCAGAACCAGTGCGTCCGGCTGATGGGAACGCACAGTTTTGCCACTTTAGTACAACTGATGCCGCTAGATGGCGCCGTGCCGGAACCGCCCGGTCTAAACCTGAGCAAGTTGTGCGCGCAACGCGAACGCGAGCGCGAATTTCTACAGCAACTGCTAACGCCATCTACCATTCCCGATTACCAAATCCCCGTTCCCGTTGACGCGGAATTACGGAGTTACCAACAGGCGGGCGTGAATTGGCTGGCGTTTTTGAATAAGTATAAGCTGCACGGGATTTTGTGCGACGATATGGGGCTGGGAAAGACGTTGCAGTCGATTTGTATGCTGGCTTCGGATCATTTTATCAGGGATCGGACTTTTAAGGTATTATTTTATTATTATACAGGGTGAGTTATTAGTATCCCGGTGGTCGATAGTCATCAAATCGATTGAGAAAGAAAAAAATTTTTTATACAAGAGTTGTTTGACTCATTAGTTTCTATAACGTAAAATTATTTTCGTTTCTATTTGCATTTAGGCTTGACGGAAAGTCAGTAAATTTTTTTAAATGGAACGCCCTGTATATCATTCTATAGAAATAGAAATAGATTTATTAATTGCTCCGATTGCTTGCTGTAAGTTATATTCGCTATATCGTATATCTATTTTTAGTAGTTTTTGTGATATTTGCAATTTAAAGAGTAGTGTGTTACTTAGTACCTTAATATTGGTTTGTATACAGTGTGCTGGGTAGCATGATGTAAAATATTTAAAGGGTTATAGAAGAAGTCATTTAGTACCTATTTAACTAGATTTATTCATACAAAAAGTATTACGGTTATCAAGGTATTACACAATTTTATAAGTATGTTTTGCAATTTTTACAAACGTACAGCGAGCGAACCAGAAGACTTAGTAACTTCAGTTGGGGTCCGAAGTAAACCAGAAACAATGTAATTTTAGGAGGACTATTGTGAAAAATGTTGAAATTTTCACAATAGTTAACCTAAAAGTACAGGGTTTAGGGTTCACTTTAGCAGTAATTTGAAATTTTCAAATCGCGTATTTGGTTGCCATTCGATAGACGGCAAAATATACTTTCAAAATTTTATATAAAATTGTTAATATGTTGATTGCAATTTTTTTGCAATTTTTACAAACACAGCGAGCGAACCAGAAGACTTGGTAACTTCAGTTGGGGTCCGAAGTAAACCAGAAATAATGTAATTTTAGGAGGACTATCGTGAAAAATGTTGAAATTTTCACAATAGTTAACCTAAAAGTACAGGGTTTAGGGTTCACTTTAGCAGTAATTTGACATTTTTTCAAATCGCGTGTTCGGTTGCCATACCATAGACGGCAAAATATACTTTCAAAATTTTATATAAAATTGTTAATATGTTGATAACGGTAATACTTTGTATAAGGATTAAGCCAGTTAAATCGTTTCTAAATTATCTCTTCTATTGCCACTTGAAGACTTTACATCAAACTACCAAATACCTTATTCACAGCAATATTAAAATTTACAATTGCATTACATTTTCGTTAAATTGCAAAAATCAAAAAAAAAAAAGTAACAATTGGTGTATGACATACTAAATTGCAGCGAAATAAAGGATTATTACAGCCAACACATATTATACAGGGCGTTCCATTTAAAAAACTCGAGAAAAACCCTTTTGTAAAACATCAAAATTTACCAAGTTCAATGAACAACCTGTATAGTGTATCTAATATCTTTGGATACTATCATCTACCTACAGGTTTTGATTATTGTGTCAGATAGGATAAAGGCAAAATCGGTAAAAATGTCGTTTTTACATAGTTTTTAAAAAGATCCTGCAACTATTTTCTGTTTTGGAAAAGCAGTTAAATATCTCTTGAACTATTAACGCAACATACACGGTTGGATAAACAAATTTAGTAGTATTCATAATATAATAAAATATACCAGACGTTCCATTTAAAAAATGTACATACTTTCTGTCACACCTAAATGCAACACTTTGTATAAATGACAATAATTTTACGTTATAGAAAATGGTGAGTCCAACAACTTTCGTACAATATTTTTTTCTTTCTCAAACGATTTATTAACTATCGACCGCCGGGATACTAATAACTCACCCTGTATGTATTCTATTATAGTTTATTATGAGTTACAAAGAGGAAATGCAAAATGGAGATATGTTAGGAAACACAGTGTTAAACATTCTTTCTCTTTATAACTCGATCCGGGGGCATATTTTATTATACAATTGGACTATTTTTTAGGAAAAACGGGCGGCCGATTGCGTTCCCTTGCCGTCTTTGGTGATTTGTCCCCCTACGTTGACGGGTCATTGGGTTTACGAGGTCGAGAAGTTCCTGTCGCGTAAATATCTGAGGCCGTTGCAGTATAACGGATCGCCCGTAGAACGCGAGAAATTGAGATGCAAGTTCGATCGGTATAATCTGATCGTCGCTTCGTATGATATCGTAAGGAAGGATATACATTTCTTTGCACCGATAAAATGGAATTATGTAATTTTGGATGAAGGACATGTCATTAAAAATGGTAAGTTTATTGGTAGAATTGTATTTAAGTAAAAAATTCTCTTCTTATTCGTTACTTTTATAGTCTGTAACGAATATTGATACAGAATACCGAAGTAATGAATACTGAATACCGAAGTAACGAATACTGAATACAAAGAACGAGTACTGAATACCGAAGTAACGAATACTGAATACCAATTTAACAAAAAACTAAAAAAATCAATTTAATCTTAAAGGTAAGACGAGGACGAGCATAGCGATAAAACAGCTGCACGCGAATCATCGCCTCATCCTCAGCGGCACGCCGATACAGAATAACGTCCTCGAGTTGTGGAGCCTCTTTGATTTCCTCATGCCCGGCTTTCTCGGGACGGAGAAGCAATTCACCGCGCGATATTCGAGACCGATCTTGGCCAGTCGCGATCCGAAATGTTCGGCCAAGGAGCAGGAGGCGGGCGCGTTGGCGATGGAGGCGTTGCACAGGCAGGTGTTGCCATTTTTATTAAGAAGGATGAAGGAGGACGTTTTGGACGATCTGCCGCCGAAGATTACGCAGGATTACTATTGCGAGCTGTCGCCGTTGCAGGAGCTTCTGTACGACGATTTCTCGAAGAGTCCTGCTCATCAAACGCTGGAGGTGTGTTATTTACTACTAGTGTTAGTTACTACTAGTGTTATTTACTTCAACTCTTCATATCTTCTTGTCAATTCATGATACCTGTGAAACAACGTTTAATGAATGCAATGAATGATTTTGATTTTCTTTAGGAATCTCTTTCTACTGGAGCAACAGCCAGTTCCATGCAAGGAAATACGCACATTTTCCAGGCGTTGCGTTACCTCCAGAATGTCTGCAACCATCCAAAACTGGTGTTGGGCCCTAGTCATCCGCAGTTTTCTGCGATCAAACACTTTTTGCAGCACCAGAATTCCCAGTTGAATGACATTCATCACTCTGCAAAGTTACCAGCTCTCAAGTATGTTATTATACTTTTTGAGGACTTTTTAAAACTTAATATTTTCTTTTGTTCAGGCAACTTTTACAAGATTGTGGCATTGGACTGACCGAAACACAATCTTCCGAGTTGGTTATCAATCAGCATCGAGCGTTAGTCTTCTGTCAGATGAAGTCCATGCTGGATATTATCGAGAACGACCTCTTCAAGAAGCATATGCCGTCTGTCACTTACCTTCGGCTGGATGGATCTGTTCCTGCCAGTCAAAGACAAGCCCTGGTCACTAGGTTAGTTATATATTTTTTTTATTTCTTTGGTAATTTTTGTACACAGGATGTTTTGATACAACGGGTTACGTTGTGTTTAGATAGTAGATTGTTATGATTTTGTGTCATGTGCCTTTACAAGAAAAGTAGTTGGGATAAAAATTATTATCATACACGCCTAGGTCACAGACACATTGGGTGATTAATTCTGAAAATTACAGCTCTCTATCTATTCTACTTAGTTCAGGAGAATTTTTCAAACATATACGTTGTTTTTAGGTGGTAGAATGTTATAATTTTGCTTCATGTGCGATTACGAGCAAAGTTGTTGCGATAGAAATTATTATCATGCACACCTTGGTCACAGATAAATTTGATAATTAATTCTGAAAATTACAGCTCTCTATCTACTCCACTTAGTTCAGGAGAATTTTTCAAACATGTACGTTGTTTTTAGGTTTTAAAAAGTTACGATTTTACTTCATGCACGATTACGAGCAAAGTAGTTGGGATATGAATAACTCTTATCATACACGCCTTATACCGGCGCTATTTCTTACGTTATTTAAATAGGTTTTGGTGTGTCTGGGGGCGGGGTGGTCTTACCGGACTTTTCTTACGCGGACTTTCCTTAACCGGACTTTTCTTACCCGAACTTTTCTTACCCGGACTTTCCTTACCCGGATTTTTCTTACCCGGATTTTTCTTACCCGGACTTTTCCTACCCGGAGTTTTTTTACCCGGACTTTTCTTACCCGGACTTTTTCTACCCGGACTTTTTCTACCCGGACTTTTGTGCATGACCATGGTCATGACCATGACCATGACCATGATCACTCCAACGCAAGCAAAGTTGAATAAACTGCAACGATTTATACGAATTTTATAATATGATTTATACTATACGAATATCTAGCATCGAAGGCAGGCAATATCGACGGTGATATAATTGAATGAAGCGTCTTCATCCCCTTGTCGCCAACTCTCCGATGATAGGTCGAAAATCAGTATGTAAACAAAGTCGCATTTATTGATCCCTGAGGAAATATCTTATCGGTAACCGCTTGATGTGTCTGTGTCAATACGTTCTGTTTTGCCTTCATCATAGATAAATTGGGTAACTAATTCTGAAAATTACAGGTTTCTATCTATTTTAGTTTGTTCAGGAGAATTTTTAAAACAAAGAGATTATGTTGGTTTTGTGCAGTGGAATGTTATGATTTTGCTTCATGTGCGATTACGGGCAAAGTAGTTGGGATAAAAATTATTATTATTCACGTTTAGGTCACACATAAATTGGGTAATTAATTCTAACAATTACAGCCCTCTGTCTATTTTAGTCTGTTCAGTTACGTTGTTTTTAGGTGATGGCATGTTATGATTTAGCTTCATGTGCGATTACAAGCAAAGTAGTTGGGATAAAAATTATTATCAAATCTTAATTATTATCCTTGGGTCACATATAAATTGGGTAATTAATTCTGAAAATTATAGCTCTCTATCTATTCTACTTAGTTCAGGAGATTGTTTCAAACATATACGTTGTTTTTAGGTGTTAAAAGGTTACGATTTTGCTTCATGCACGATTACGAGCAAAGAAGTTGGGATACAAATTATTATCATACACGCCTAGGTCACAGATACATTGGGTAATTAATTCTGAAAATTACAGCTCTCTATCTATTCTACTTAGTTCAGGAGAGCTTTTGAAACATAAACGTTGTTTTTAGGTGGTTAGAATGTTATGATTTTGCTTCATGTGCGATTAGGAGTAAAGTAGTTGGGATAAAAATTGTTATCATACACGTTTAGGACACACATAAAATGGGTAATTAATTTTGAAAATTACAGCTCTCTATCTATTCTAGTTTGTTCGGGAGAATTTTTGAAACATGATATAGTTTACATTGTTTTTAGGCAGTAGAATGTTTTAATTTTGCTTCATTTGCGATTACGAGCAAAATAATTGGGATAAAAATTATTATCATACACACTTTGGTTATAGATAAATTAGCTAATTAGTTCTGAAAATTACAACTCTCTATCTGTTCTAGTTTGTTCAGGAGATTTTTTGGAACTTTGAGATTACATTGTTTTTAGCTGGTAGAATGTTATGATTTTGCTTTATGTGCGATTACGAGCAAAGTGGTTAGGATAACAATTATTATCATACACGCCTTGGTCAGAGATAAATTGGGTACTTAATTCTGAAAATTACAGCTCTCCATCTATTCTAGTTTATTCGGGAGAATTTTTGAAACATGTCCGTAGTTTTTAGGTTGTAGAATGTTAAGATTTTGCTTCATGTGAGATTACGAGTACAGTAATTGGAATAAAAATTATTACCACAGACGCCTAGGTCACAGCTGAATTGGGTACCTAATTAATTCTGAAAATTACACCTTTCTTCTTTTTTTTTTCTAGATTTAACAATGATCCATCGATAGACGTCTTGCTGTTAACAACTCAAGTTGGAGGTTTAGGTTTGAATCTTACGGGTGCCGATACTGTGATTTTCGTGGAACATGACTGGAATCCGATGAAAGATCTCCAAGCCATGGACAGAGCGCATCGTATAGGACAGAGGAAGGTCGTTAATGTTTATAGGTTGATTACCAGGGCTACCCTAGAGGAGAAAATAATGGGGTACGTACCTTAATTTAGTTTTAACTTAACACTAATTTAGAAATATCTACCAAAACTACATAGTTGCAAGTATACAATCAAGTGGAAAGAGATATAGGACTTGGTTCAAATCTGAGTAAACATTTTTTATTATTTTATTTTTTTTTTATATTTGTTTATAATTTTTTGTGTTTTAGATTGCAGAAATTCAAAGTACAAACCGCCAATACAGTCATTAGCGGCGAGAATAGTCGATTAGAAACAATGGGAACGGAACAACTCTTGGACCTATTTTCGAATAAACCTTCGACTTCCCAAAGCAGCGCAAGCCCAGGTAAAAATTCAACAGGCGGAGTCAAAGCCATCTTGGAGACACTTCCCGATCTGTGGGACAAGAACCAGTACGAAGAAGAATACGACTTAACGCAGTTCATCAGCAAACTGAAGAACACCTAAACCGCTGTATTTATTTATTTGTATAAGTTTGTAAGTTGTACTTGCTGTTTTTTTCTTTTTGCCGTTGGTATTCTGACCATCTCAGAACTTCCGAAGGCGGTATTTATGCATTTTGCTACGCATAAAAGTATTACACTTGTTTTTTTATCATCCTGAAGCAATAAAAATAAACGTTTCCGTCTAGATGGATTCCGTAGAGTCGTAGTTTATGTGTCTGTGTGTTGTTGTACCTAAATTGTAAACCCGTAGAGGTATAATAAAAAAAAGAAAAATTATGTTTTTGTTCGTTGTGTTTTTGTCGGACCTCCAAGTTACTAACCTGGTTACTTGGCAGTCATTTTTGAGACAATTAATAAATACCACAGTTGTCTTCGTCCACTCTGAAAACATACCGTTCGGTGACAATGAAATTCGCTCGCTAGTGGGCTAGCATGCAGGCGTCGATAGGCACTGTGGCGGTAGCAGACGTTTGCGGCATTGCTGCAAACTCCAGGCCGTATAGCCGACTTGCACTTGGAATTTGCGAGAAAATCAACGCCGTTTTATTAAAAATTGCAAAAATATTTTCAAATAGTTCCTTTTGAACAAAAATAATAAATAGTCGTATAGCATGAGGGATTTTTTTCTTGACAAAGAATGAACGTATAAGAAAAACTAGAACCAAAAATACATAGACAAAAATCCTGTATTCGTGTTCAGCGAGCATGCAATAAAAATTTCCAATATCAAATAACTAATATACAATAAGAAAGTCGTTATTATTTGTTGGAATTTATTCAATAAACTGTCGATGGTTGATATTTAAAACCTAAATTGGTATGGTGAACAGTCCACAAACAAAAATATACGTAATTTGTTAGACAAGGAAACAACGCGTATTTTGGAAACGCGCTTTCACTCCAAAGCAGACAGAGAGAAAAGTGGTGGTACTCGCAATTACAGATGCGTGGTGGGGCGGCATTCCTGACCGAGCGTGATGTAAAAAACCGGTTTCAAAACGAAAATACGAACCAAAATATTGCGGCTGTGGTTTAGTTAGTGTTAACCAACAGACCGGTAATTTGTTTATAAATGATCTAAATCAAACGCGATATATCGGTGAAAGTAGGAACAATGTGACTGATTAGTGATATAAATAAATAAAAATGTTATTTATAAAATGTAATTTCTTTGTTGCTTCAAAATATCAGTATTAAACTGTTTTCTCATTAGAGGACATACAAATCGTCACGACTTTGTCCTTTTTTCCGAATTTCTATCTCTAATAATAACAAAAGCACACAAACCCAGTGTATAACACGAAATAAAATTCATTCTAATAAAAACAAAACTAAGTACAATATATGTTTATAAAATTTTTGTGAGGGACAGAATAGCTCCAACTAATTCTCCTGCAAAGATGCTTGTTCTTAACTATTTTGAAAGCTGAAAATAATCATAATTATGGCACAGGTATAACTTCTGAATAAATGATAGTACATTGAACTACGGGTCTACTTCTCAATGTAATTTCAACGCTTGATCAAATTTTTTTTTTCAAATTTCTGACAGGTTGGTACTTTTGTTAATCGTTTTCACTTCCGTTTGGAAAGTGTGTTTTGTAATTTGATTATTTACATATGTATGTAGGTAGGTACTTTGTAAAAGACCTAATAGAATATTTGGTTTTATTTGTTTACTGAGGCAACGTCCATCTCGCATGTTTTTTTCTACAGTAATTAAACCTGGACTCGGAGTCGGAGTCGGTACATTTTTTCCGACTCTGACTCCGCTGAAATTTGTCTGAACTCCGACGCCACAGCTCTGCCTGCTAACATGTCGAATAGAGTGGCCATGCTGAATAAAGGTGCTCTTACACGTAGCCACTTTTGTTGCGCGAGATTCTGTTGAGACACTATGAAATGGCATGTTGTGTTCACACGTGAGATAAAATCAGTCAAAAGTTGCGCCACTTTCGACTAGCGCCAGCGCCAAGTGGCAGCCACACATTTCAAAGTTGCGATGCTATTCACACAGTACACGCCACTTTTCATTGCTGCAACTTGTAAAAGTGGCACGTCGAATGTCAAGAATTGGTCAAGGAACGACTGCGCATCCTCGTACTTCTAGTGGTTGTGTTTATATTCTGCCTCATTAAGTTTTACGCGGCGATAGTGATACTGTGTTGTTGTTTATTCCATAAAAAATGGATTCAGATTCTGATGCCGATGAGAGAACTAGAGCAACTGCGTGTTATGAGCTAATGTTAATGAGCTATTCAAGGCCGCTTTTGTAGGTAAAGGCTCTTATTGAAATTTAAACTTTGCCGCGTATTATTGCATATTTCGTCGAACCTACAGGAGAAAGTCCCCAAGAATGATAGGAGGATCTAAATGTAGAGAAATTTCATTTTAAGTTTAACCTAACATTCCCATCAATGTCATTTTTTACGATCGTAAAAAAATTATTCGAGCAAAAAGTCTCGTCTTGGGTTGGGTTGGGAATTATTTTAACAACTAGAAAGAAAGTTTTGCTAAATGAGCATTATGCGGAAAATATAAAATCAGTTGTTTATCTACGAGGATTTTAGTTGGAATATTTATTGTAATATTTATCTATCTGTTTTTTTTAGAATGACATATTTATTCGAAATTCTTTTTAGAGGAGAAGGATTTATTTTAACTTGTTTCTGTTGTTAACATTGTATGTTGAAATAATAAATATTTATTTATGTACTTTTCTGTTTAGAGAATTAGTATTTATCGGTTAGCATCCTTTATTTAGAAAATATCAATTTAATAAGTTTTTACTTTGTTGAAGTTCGATAGTTATCGATAGTTTTAACGATAACTATCGGACACGCCAACTATCGATGTTTAACCAACACTACCGTATATACATCTACTAAATGTTGCGCCACTAAAGTGGAAGTGGACCAACACGTCGGTCCATTTCTGTGTGGCGCTAGTACCGTGTTTGTACCTGTTTACACGCAGCAACATTTTAGCTGTACGAAACTTTAAAAAATTGCGCCCTGTACTGAAAGTGTCGCTTTTTTAACTTGCGCAATACGAAAAGTGGCGTCGTATAAGAGCACCTTAAGGGCGAGAGCACGAGCAACTTGCACTTCACTAAGATGCCTCATTTTACTTCTAATGACGAAAATTGACAACTGAATTCATTTGTCATCTTTAGTAGGCTTTCATACGTGAATACAAAGCATACTTGACATTTTTTCATTTTGTTTTTCTCTATTAATTTACATTTTTAAGTGTAACTTAGAAGTACTAATTATTTGTTTTTAAACCATACCAAATTTGATTTGCCTAGACTATTATTTAAAAAGTTACAGGTTTCGAAAAATATCGAATAAAATTAAACTCTTTACGTTTCCTTATTATTTTTGTGGGTTGCGGAAACCAATGACCAAACATCAATAAAACAACAGCAATCAGTTTCTCATCAAAATGCATTTCCCATCATCATCACGGTATATCAATAGACGTCACATACGTATAATCATCGATCATAACACTGCTTTTGTTGGGTATCCCCGGAGCCAGCATGACGCACATGGTATCCTTATCCCTTTCTCCACCACACGTACTCTGTGGAAACTTGGCAGACCAAACCGGCGTCATGGCATTAATCTTCATATCGGTGGTATCAGTACACTCTAACCTTCCAATAACTCCTTCAGCATTTCTTATGGGAGCATCGCAAACCAAGACGCATTTTGGACTCAAAACAGTGTAGTTCCTTGTTATCTTAAGCGAGTCCTCCATGGTGTACAAAGAAACTGATAATTTAAACGCGGAGACCGAAAATAATGACACTTCAGACGATTTAGAGCAAATGCATAACCTATACTGCCATCTCCTGGTGGCTCATTGCATCATTTGACAAGCTATTGTAACCATGGCTTTGAAATGTTTGATTTTTGACGTGTAACCTTTGAATAAGTTGGTAAATTAAGACGGAACTGCTCGAGGGTTCATGGGAAATAAAATCAGTCGGATACTGAAGCGATTGTTTGATTATCCGATTAAAAGGAAGCCGATCTGCTTCTATAGGCAAGAGGACTTCTCATCGACAGGTTAGTCATCTTAAAAAAGGTTTTCTTCCATTGATCAATCATGATTTAGGTGAACCTCTTCCAAAGGAAGAACAAGACGCCCATGGACCATTAACGGAGTACGACAAGCTCGTGCAAGCCTTCTACAGCAGACTCTTGGAACAGAGAAGGCAAAGCAGGGAAAATGAAGAGAAGAACAGACAGTATAATCTACAAAAGGTCATGCAGAGATTTCCAGGTTGGAATGAGCTGACGATTTCCAATCTTCACAGTTTATTCCTGTTGTTTGACCAGAATCTCAATGGCATGCTGAATTTTGACGATTTGTAAGTATTATTGTTGATTTTTGATATATATTATATACTGCGTGATAAAAATTTGTTTCAGCTCTGCTGTTCTTGAAAGTTTAGGCGACGAGAGTTCCTGCGAATACCGGAAGCAGAAATTTGACGAAACCGACGTCGATATGGATGGTTGGGTCAGCTACGACGAATACCTAGAAGTATGCCACCTTAATTTTATCTTGCAACAGTTAAAATCCTTCAAAATTTCAGATGGTCTACAACTTTAATAAGCAAGATGGTGGAGACCTCACAGGTTTAGCTAAATTATGCTTTGACATCGCCGAGAATATAAAGTTCGTCAGCAGTCTCTCAGTTGGAGAACAGCTGGAATATGGCTTATTCTAAACTAATTCAGTCACTGTTTTAAAGAGAATTGTTTATTATACAACTTAATTTTAAATAAAAACACACATGCGGTGGAAAAAAAGGACATCATCAATGATTTGTTTCAACCCTTAGTATCCTGAGCTTTCCTTGATCTGCCAGGATGCAAGCTGCGTCATTCTGACCACCACAGTACTTCGAAGATGAAAATACTGTTAGGAGTCTTGCCTTCTGTTGGACGTTAAACCCAGCACTGGCAACTTCATGAGCCCTGACTATATGCGAGAAGTTATTGGTGTTCAAAAACCTCTCCAAGGCTTCAACTGTAAAGACATGCGCTGTCCCTCTTCGCGTGTTAACAGCAAAACCATCATTAGCCATTAGCTCCATGGCAACTGTATCATTAATCGACATTTTCCTAAAATTATAGAGACAACATTGTGGTTTTGAGTTTTAGAGTCTCTGGTTTACTTGACAGGGTCGTTCCACATCAATTCCCATGCTAGAGCACTCTCTTGGTCTGGATGCCTTAACGGGCATGGTATCTGGTTTATTGCTGTCGCCACCGGGCATACATATGGTGGGGGAATACCTCCATGAACGCAGAATATCTAAAAACGGGATGGTACGAAATAATATTGGTAGAAAATGTTTAATTAGGTACCTTTTTATCGATCATAGCTGCTAAGGGCATGCAATCAAAAACACAATTGATAGCTTCCCAAACTTCCTCCCCAGTTTTGTCACCAAACTTATTCTTGCACTCCCTGCAATAATTAGCACAACTTGGAGACAAATAGAGTCAGAAGGTGTTAAAAGGTAAGACATACGCATAGAACGAGAACATCTTCTGTATATCTCTGATCTCATGGTTTCCCCTCAGCAGATAAATCTTATGGGGTGTTTGAAACTTATAACAGATCAAGTAAGTAATCACCTCCAGACCATAGGCACCTCTATCCACAAAATCACCAAGAAACAGCAGATTGCATGGGCATAAGCAAGGCCCCAGGTGCCAGAAAACATCCTCAAAACTGATCAGATCCGCTATATTCCCGTGTATATCACCCATGATATAAATCGGTGAAGACAGATCTAATAACCTCGACTCGCCCCTCAAGATATCGACCACCTGGTTGCAGACGCTTATCAAGTGTCTTCCAAACACTTCAGAGTCTATGGTTCCCCACGAAAACAATTGCTTCCCTTTGGCGTAGGTCTTCTGCTTATTCAATTGCTGCAAGTATCTCAAACTCTTGAGCAACTCGTTAGATTCGGAATCTTGATTGAACACGGCTAAGGAGACCCTTCGCAGCTGCTCAGGTGTCGACCCTTGCAGAATTGTGAGCGCAGTTGAGCTTAGGGCAGCTGTAATTTGATTGGGTTAGGAGAATGTTGAAGGTTTGGCTGTTTTGGTAACCTTGGGTGTTCCAAAGTTGATCCACGTTGATGAGCGTAGCGTTCTGCTGTAGTTTGATGCTGTGCAAGGCTAGTTCGTAGCCTTTCGATGCGATCTGGGACTTGTATCCACTGGTACTCATCAGGCCTCTCTTCTGAAGTCCTGTACCAGAGTCGGTTACCTTGAATTTTATTTCTCGTCTCCTGTAAATGGGATTTTGTTGAAAAAACTTCAGCGGTTCCAATGGAATGGTTCAAGATGAAGAAGCCAATGCTTACACTGTGCCTTGGATGTATTGCTGCGCAGACTTGGGCGACCTGAAGATGTGAGACGTTCCTCTGATCTTCAAGGTACCAACCGCTGTCAGGAACGCTGGAACTGTCAGCTGAGTGTTCGCATTAAATCCCAAGTTTCTACAATAAAGTAATTTTGGTTTGGGAACATCCCTTTGGTGAGAGTTTTTCAACTACTTATATATGGCATCCGCATCTTTTATGGACTCAGCCAGGTCTGGTGGTAGACTTTTTGACTTCCTCATGTAAGCTATGAATGTCGAGAACTCTGTTGGACTTAGTATATTATCTGCATCTTTGTCAAAGAACCTGTGAAGACACTAGTTTAGGTGGATTCCTGCAAAAAGCATAATTCATCACCTAAAAATGTATCTACATCTGATTTCTGCTGGTGCACCACCATGTGTTGTATTTGGATCAATGGCACACAAAATGAAGATAAATTCTCTAAAGGATAACCCTTCTCTACCAGCAATGTCGGCAGCCCTAAACATCAGACGAGGTTAACAAAATAAAAGCCTAATTTATTGCTAGTTACTTAAAACCAGGTGGAATGTCTTCACGTGTCCAACCCAGCTCAAGAAAGAACCTCATGAACGCTTGTTTACTGATGTACACAGCAGGAAAGGTATAAAAGACAAACTCTAGCAATAAATGCTTCTGCACTGAAAACAAAAACATCATTATTCGTTTATTTCGTCCACCCAAGGATGGTACAATCAAATTGAAATCCTGCTGCTTCGACCAGTTGCTCGTATGGCGACGCATTGCTTAAATTGACAAGTACTTCTTGCCCAATCTCTGTCAATTTACCCTGCTGGACATACTCCAGAGCTTGTGGAACTCTTTCCTTTATGATGGCAGTTGGCGTGGCCTTTTCCTTGACCGTGTGCATGAAAATCAACACCTCAGGACTACGTAAGTTGCCGAAGGTGTACAGCTTCATCATTTCAGTTTCGTTGACCCATCTGACCTTACCACGATACTGAAAATTACAGATGATTGGACACGTTCCACACACAAAGTTCGCTTACTTTGCCTCTGGTTAATTTCGACCTGTTTTTATCTTCCTCGGCCACAAGAATATTGAAGACGCAGTGGTATATCCAGCTGGTCTGTTGATCAGGCAACCAAACCTTGTAAATCTTCAGTAGTTTAGGACCCAGGTCACACGAGAATATCTACAAAAATGATGTAGTTGGATAACTTGTTTGGTGAAGTAGGTTTGTGGTCAACAACATCTATCATTTCTTTGTTGATTGCTGATTTCCAGCTATCTCCGGTAGGGACTTTGACTGATGGTATCCAGTACTCGCTGGAGGTGCTCTCTAAAATCACCATCATACTGGTATCCCCTCGGCAATAAGCTACTAGGGACACCACGTTGCACAGCTCTGTTATGGCCTTGAAAGTCGTCATTATGGTTTACGAAATTGAGATTTTTTCCACTACTGTCTAACCCATATCAAAATTGAATTTATTCGATGACGTATAACCTGTTTAGGGGTTATTTACCAGAAAGATAGAGAATCATTTCGGCCATGGAACGTCAGGCTCACTAATGTCAAAATTTTTCCTTGTGTCCTGATTGCATATATTCGTCATAGTCAAAATTCTCTATCCGATTACACAATAAAAATGAGCGGCATCATGCCATCGTACGTAGAGGCCAAAGGAAGTATGGAGTCTGTGATCCACAACGGTTCCGAGCCGCCTTCGGCGGACGGTGACTTCATTGACGAGGACCACGAGCGACCATACTCACCAAACACTAAGATGAGGAACTTGTGCAGGTTCACGCTCAACCAGAACTTGATCGGAGGCAAGAAACAAGAAGAGGTCAACGCAGCGGACTGGGCTGAACCTGACGGGTCCTTAGATGGAAAGGATAGCCTCTTGGCCACTGAAGCTCAAGAATTTTTCGATGACAACCGCGACATGAAGAAGTCCGACAATGGCATAGAGAACGTCTCCACCGAAACTGGAGATAATTACCTATCCAGCATCCAATATACAATCCCACAGCCTTACTACAACAACTACAGCAATACCGAGGAGACTTACGAGCAAAGGCATGAGGAATATCCTGTAAAACCGAAGCACCTGTACAGTTTTGATGATATAAGGAGTCAGAACGCTATTCACCACCGGATGCACAAATACTTAAGTCCGTATAGCGGTCGGTACAATAGTTTAAGGCCGATAACCAACCGGAGCTACTGTGATGTGAACCTTAAAGCCCTCATTCAACACGAAGACACCTTCCTGAAGACTCTGCGTATGAACGGAGAGCCGCGTAACAGATACACCGGTTGCCACTCTGGTAAATTCGGCCTATGGAATCCAAACCATCAGGCACCAAAAGACAGACACCTCGAAACGTTGGTCAAAATTTTGAAGATCTACAACACCAATAACGATTTGCAACACAACGCCATGCACAAGAGCCACTTCACTACAGACATTAGCCCTGTGGGAGATAACAAACCCACCGTTGACTGTGACCAGACCCCTAAAGAGAAACCAGATACTAAGGAATCATCGGTCTTCTCGGATTCTGTAGATCCAAACGACATCCAGAAGCTGAAAACAGCTTGCAGTAACATGTGCAGCCAACTCAACGAGATCCACAACACCATAAGCTATGTTCGAGGAGATATAAAAACTCTCATGGCCAACGTATCTCCAACGCCAAGCATGTGCCTGATGCAGGAGTTGGCTGAGTTGAGAGACGCGTATGAGATGAGCGTTAGCAGCGATAGAAGACGAGACGTCCAGATGAGAAAACTGGAGATTCAGCTTAGGGATATCTGCTGCAAGTTGGATAAAGCCGTTCTACCGAAGAAGAAGCGCTCCGTCATGACGTATGTTCTCTTTCCTGTCATAGGCTGCGCAGCTATCTACACCCTTTGCCTGTTTGTCGATGGGAAGAAGACTGTTGCGGACGTGGACATTGTTGCTCCGATAACAGCCGCGGTCGAGAATGTTTTAGAATCGTAAAATTTCGTCCATACTAAGAATAAAAGTTATTGGTAAGCCCGTTGGTGTGCGTCTTTCGTTTAGTCGACATCCCGTGTCAGTTTTTGATTCAGCTAAAGCCCATTTTAAAAAATAGATAGTTTTGAGAGTGACCATTTGTAGTATATTGAAGATTAATTCTAATAAACAAATTTTAATCACCTGAGTTTGACGTTTATTGTTTTTGTTCTGTCATACAATGGTATAGCGCAGGAATCCCCAAACTTTTGAATGCGTCATTTTTATAGGCAATCTAACTTGCCACTTGTAAAATTTTTGTGTTGCTCGTTACCCAATGAAGTCATGTGACCTGAATTTGATCGGAATCGAGAAACCAGAAGAGGCCAACGCAACGGGCTGGGCTGAACCTGACGGGTCCTTAGATGGTAAGGATAGCCTCTCTTGGCTACTGTCGCTCAAGAACTATTCGATGATAACCGCGATATGAAGAAGTCCGACAATGGCATAGAGAATGTCTCCACCGAAACTGGAGATAATTACCTATCCAGCATCCAATATACAGTCCCACAGCCTTACTACAACAACTACAGTAATACCGAGGAGACTTGTGAGCAAAGGCATGAGGAATATCCTGTAAAACCGAAGCACCTGTACAGTTTTAATGATATAAGGAGTCAAAACGCTATTCACCACCGGATGCACAAATACCTAAGTCTGTATAACGGTCAGTACAATAGTGTAAGGCCGATAACCAACCGGAGCTGCTGCGATGTGAACCTTAAGGCCCTCATTCAAGACCTTCCTGAAAACTCTGCGTATGAACGGCGAGCCGCGTAACGGATACTCCGGTTGCCACTCTGGTAAATTCGGCCTATGGAATCCAAACCATCAGGCACCAAAAGACAGACACCTCGAAACGTTGGTCAAAATTTTGAAGATCTACAACACCAATAACGATTTGCAACACAGCGCCATGCACAAGAGCCATTTTACCAGACATTAGCCCTGTTGGAGATAACAAACCCACAGTTGACCGTGACCAGACCCCTAAAGAGAAACCAGATACTAAGGAATCATCGGTCTTCTCGGATTCTGTAGATCCAAACGACATCCAGAAGCTGAAAACAGCTTGCAGTAACATGTGCAGCCAACTCAACGAGATCCACAACACCATAAGCTATGTTCGTGGAGACATAAAAAGTCTCATGGCGAACGCATCTCCGACGCCGAGCATGTGTCTGATGCAGGAGTTGGCTGAGTTGAGAAACGCGTATGAGATGAGCGTTAGGAGCGATAGAAGACGAGACGTCCAGATGAGAAAATTGGAGATTCAGCTTAGGGATATCTGCTGCAAGTTGGATAAAGCCGTTCTACCGAAGAAGAAGCGCTCCGTCATGACGTATGTTCTCTTTTCTGTCATAGGCTGCGCGTCATATTGACGTATTATATCCGTCATCTCTGGACGTCGCAGCTGGTCGCCGATGACTAATAACTGACGGCCTTATGACGTCAGTGTGCCGCCTGGGTAAGGCCGATAACCAACCGGAGCTACTGCGATGTGAACCTTAAAGCCCTCATTCAACACGAGAACACCTTCCTGAAAACTCTGTGTGTGAACGGAGAGCCACGTAACAGATACACCGGTTGCCACTCTGGTAAATTCGACCTATGGAATCCAAACCATCAGGCACCAAAAGACAGACACCTCGAAACGATGATCAAAATTTTGAAGATTTACAACACCAATAACGATTTGCAGCACAGCGCTATGCACAAGAGCCACTTCACTACAGACATTAACCCTGTTGGAGATAACAAACCCACCGTTGACTGTGACCAGACCCCTAAAGAGAAACCAGATACGAAGGAATCATCGGTCTTCTCGGATTCTGTAGATCCAAACGACATCCAGAAGCTGAAAACTGCTTGCAGTAACATGTGCAGCCAACTCGACGAGATCCACAACACCATAAGCTATGTTCGAGGAGATATAAAAACTCTCATGGCCAACGTATCTCCAACGCCAAGCATGTGTCTGATGCAGTCGATAGAGTTGGCTGAGTTGAGAGACGCGTATGAGATGAGCGTTAGCAGCGATAGAAGACGAAACGTCCAGATGAGAAAAGTGGAGATTCAGCTTAGGGATATCTGCTGCAAGTTGGATAAAGCCGTTCCACCGAAGAAGAAGCGCTCGGTCATGACGTATGTTCTCTTTCCTGTCATAGGCTGCGCAGCTATCTACACCCTTTGCCTGTTTGTCGATGGGAAGAAGACTGTTGCGGACATGGACATTGTTGCTCCGATAACAGCCGCGGTTGAGAATGTTTTAGAATCGTAAAATATCATCCATACTAAGAATAAAAGTTGTTGGTAAGCCCGTTGGTGTGCGTCTTTCGTTTAGTCGATATCCCGTGTCGTTTTTGATTTAGCTAAAGCCCATTTTAAAAAGTAGATAGTTTTTAGAGTGAACATCTGTTGTGTATTGAAGATAATTCTAATAAACAAATTTTAATCACATGAGTTTGACCTTTCTTGTTTTTGTTCTGTTATACAATGGTATAGCGCAGGAATCCCCAAACTTTTGAATGCGTCATTTTTATAGGCAATCTAACTTGCCACTTGTAAAATTTTTGTGTTGCTCGTTACCCAATGAACGCGACCTGAACTTGATCGGAGTCAAGAAACCAGAAGAGGCCAACGCAGCGGGTTGGGCTGAACCTGACGGGTCCTTAGATGGTAAGGATAGCCTATTGGTCACTGACGCTCAAAAACTATTCGATGATAACCGCGAAATGAAGACGTCCGACAATGGCATAGATACAATGTCGTTTCTGTTTCTGGGAGACTTTTTGTCTCCTCATAGCAATCCTCCTGAAAAAACCTTCTCAATCCAATAGGTCCTTTATTATCATATTTTGAATGCATTTTTTTGTTATTTATTTCTTATACATGTTTATTTTTATAGCTGTACTGCAAAGGATATACTGTACTGCAGATACGGTAAGGATTGGCAGATTGAAGATACAGGGTGTTGCCACGTGCCAGTATCTGTGTATAGACGCCTGTGGACTCCTATACGGATCGGTAAGTTTAACCCCTTTTTCATTATGTATAACCATGCGATAAAAATTATTATCGTACACGCCTAGGTGGCGGATAAATCGGGTAATCAATCCTGAAAATTACAGCCCTCTATCTAATGTAGTTTGTTCAGGAGAATTTTAGAAACATAGGGCTGTTTTCAAGTGATTAGGTGCCATGATTTTGCTTCATGTGCGATTACGAGCAACGTATTTGAGATACAAATTATTATGATACACGCTTAAGTTACAGATAAATCAGGTAATTAATCCTGAAAATTACAGCCCTCTATCTATACTAGACTGTTCAGGAGAATTGTTTAAACAAGTACTTATTATGTTTAAACACGGTTGTTTTTTCAGGTGATTGAATGTTACGATTTTGCTTCATGTGTGATTACGAGTAAAGTAGGTGGGATAAAAATTATTATCATACATGCCTTGGTCGCAGATACATACGGTACTTAATTCTGAAAATTACAGCCCTCTATCTATTTTAGTTTGTTCTGGAGGATTTTTGAGACTTAGAGTTTACGTTGTTTTTAGGTGATAGAATGTTATGATTTTGCTTCATGTGCGATTATGAGCAAAGTAGTTGGGATAAAAATTATTATTATTCACGTATCTGTCGCAGATACATTGGGTAATTAATTCTGAAAATTACAGCCCTCTATCTATTTTAGTTTGTTCTGGAGGATTTTTGAGATTTAGAGTTTACGTTGTTTTTAGGTGATAGAATGTTATGATTTGGCTTCATGTGCGATTACGAGCAAAGTAGTTGGGATAAAAATTATTATTATACATATTATTAATTCTGAAAATTACAGCCCTCTATCTATTTTAGTTTGTTCAGGAGGATTTTTGAGACTTAGAGTTTACGTTGTTTTTAGGTGATAGAATGTTATGATTTTGCTTCATGTGCGATTATGAGCAAAGTAGTTGGGATAAAAATTATTATTATTCACGTATAGGTCGCAGATACATTGGGTAATTAATTCTGAAAATTACAGCCCTCTATCTATTTTAGTTTGTTCAGGAGGATTTTTGAGACTTAGAGTTTACGTTGTTTTTAGGTGATAGAATGTTATGATTTCGCTTCATGTGCGATTACGAGCAAAGTAGTTGGGATAAAAATTATTATTATACACGCCTTGTTTACAGATACATTGGGTAATTAATCCTGAAAATTACAGCCCTCTATCTATTTTAGTTTGTTCAGGAGGATTTTTGAGACTTAGAGTTTACGTTGTTTTTAGGTGATAGAATGGTTATGATTTGGCTTCATGTGCGATTATGAGCAAAGTAGTTGGGATAAAAATTATTATTATTCACGTATAGGTCGCAGATACATTGGGTAATTAATTCTGAAAATTACAGCCTTCTATCTATTTTAGTTTGTTCAGGAGGATTTTTGAGATTTAGAGTTTACGTTGTTTTTAGGTGATAGAATGTTATGATTTTGCTTCATGTGCGATTATGAGCAAAGTAGTTGGGATAAAAATTATTATTATTCACGTATAGGTCGCAGATACATTGGGTACTTTATTCTGAAAATTACAGCCCTCTATCTATTTTAGTTTGTTCAGGAGGATTTTTGAGACTTAGAGTTTGCGTTGTTTTTAGGTGATAGAATGTTATGATTTTGCTTCATGTGCGATTATGAGCAAAGTAGTTGGTATAAAAATTATTATTATTCACGTATAGGTCGCAGATACATTGGGTAATTAATTCTGAAAATTACAGCCCTCTATCTATTTTAGTTTGTTCAGGAGGATTTTTGAGACTTAGAGTTTACGTTGTTTTTAGGTGATAGAATGTTATGATTTTGCTTCATGTGCGATTATGAGCAAAGTAGTTGGGATAAAAATTATTATTATACACGCCTTGTTTACAGATACATTGGGTAATTAATTCTGAAAATTACAGCCCTCTATCTATTTTAGTTTGTTCAGGAGGATTTTTGAGACTTAGAGTTTACGTTGTTTTTAGGTGATAGAATGTTATGATTTTGCTTCATGTGCGATTATGAGCAAAGTAGTTGGGGTAAAAATTATTATTATTCACGTATAGGTCGCAGATACATAGGGTAATTAATTCTGAAAATTACAGCCCTCTATCTATTTTAGTTTGTTCAGGAGGATTTTTGAGACTTAGAGTTTACGTTGTTTTTAGGTGATAGAATGTTATGATTTTGCTTCATGTGCGATTATGAGCAAAGTAGTTGGGATAAAAATTATTATTATTCACGTATAGGTCGCAGATACATTGGGTAATTAATTCTGAAAATTACAACCCTCTATCTATTTTAGTTTGTTCTGGAGGATTTTTGAGATTTAGAGTTTACGTTGTTTTTAGGTGATAGAATGTTATGATTTTGCTTCATGTGCGATTATGAGCAAAGTAGTTGGGATAAAAATTATTATTATTCATGTATAGGTCGCAGATACATAGGGTAATTAATTCTGAAAATTACAGCCCTCTATCTATTTTAGTTTGTTCAGGAGGATTTTTGAGACTTAGAGTTTACGTTGTTTTTAGGTGATAGAATGTTATAATTTTGCTTCATGTGCGATTATGAGCAAAGTAGTTGGGATAAAAATTATTATTATTCACGTATAGGTCGCAGATACATTGGGTAATTAATTCTGAAAATTACAGCCCTCTATCTATTTTAGTTTGTTCAGGAGGATTTTTGAGACTTAGAGTTTACGTTGTTTTTAGGTGATAGAATGTTATGATTTTGCTTCATGTGCGATTATGAGCAAAGTAGTTGGGATAAAAATTATTATTATTCACGTATAGGTCGCAGATACATTGGGTAATTTATTCTGAAAATTACAGCCCTCTATCTATTTTAGTTTGTTCAGGAGGATTTTTGAGACTTAGAGTTTACGTTGTTTTTAGGTGATAGAATGTTATGATTTTGCTTCATGTGCGATTATGAGCAAAGTAGTTGGGATAAAAATTATTATTATTCACGTATAGGTCGCAGATACATTGGGTAATTAAGTCTGAAAATTACAGCCCTCTATCTATTTTAGTTTGTTCTGGAGGATTTTTGAGATTTAGAGTTTACGTTGTTTTTAGGTGATAGAATGTTATGATTTTGCTTCATGTGCGATTATGAGCAAAGTAGTTGGGATAAAAATTATTATTATTCATGTATAGGTCGCAGATACATAGGGTAATTAATTCTGAAAATTACAGCCCTCTATCTATTTTAGTTTGTTCAGGAGGATTTTTGAGACTTAGAGTTTACGTTGTTTTTAGGTGATAGAATGTTATAATTTTGCTTCATGTGCGATTATGAGCAAAGTAGTTGGGATAAAAATTATTATTATTCACGTATAGGTCGCAGATACATTGGGTAATTAATTCTGAAAATTACAGCCCTCTATCTATTTTAGTTTGTTCAGGAGGATTTTTGAGACTTAGAGTTTACGTTGTTTTTAGGTGATAGAATGTTATGATTTTGCTTCATGTGCGATTATGAGCAAAGTAGTTGGGATAAAAATTATTATTATTCACGTATAGGTCGCAGATACATTGGGTAATTTATTCTGAAAATTACAGCCCTCTATCTATTTTAGTTTGTTCAGGAGGATTTTTGAGACTTAGAGTTTACGTTGTCTTTAGGTGATAGAATGTTATGATTTTGCTTCATGTGCGATTATGAGCAAAGTAGTTGGGATAAAAATTATTATTATACACGCCTTGTTTACAGATACAGTGGGTAATTAATTCTGAAAATTACAGCCCTCTATCTATTTTAGTTTGTTCAGGAGGATTTTTGAAACTTAGAGTTTACGTTGTTTTTAGGTGATAGAATGTTATGATTTTGCTTCATGTGCGATTATGAGCAAAGTAGTTGGGATAAAAATTATTATTATTCACGTATAGGTCGCAGATACATTGGGTAATTAATTCTGAAAATTACAGCCCTCAATCTATTTTAGTTTGTTCAGGAGGATTTTTGAGACTTAGAGTTTACGTTGTTTTTAGGTGATAGAATGTTATGATTTTGCTTCATGTGCGATTATGAGCAAAGTAGTTGGGGTAAAAATTATTATTATTCACGTATAGGTCGCAGATACATAGGGTAATTAATTCTGAAAATTACAGCCCTCTATCTATTTTAGTTTGTTCAGGAGGATTTTTGAGACTTAGAGTTTACGTTGTTTTTAGGTGATAGAATGTTATGATTTTGCTTCATGTGCGATTATGAGCAAAGTAGTTGGGATAAAAATTATTATTATTCACGTATAGGTCGCAGATACATTGGGTAATTAATTCTGAAAATTACAGCCCTCTATCTATTTTAGTTTGTTCTGGAGGATTTTTGAGATTTAGAGTTTACGTTGTTTTTAGGTGATAGAATGTTATGATTTTGCTTCATGTGCGATTATGAGCAAAGTAGTTGGGATAAAAATTATTATTATTCATGTATAGGTCGCAGATACATAGGGTAATTAATTCTGAAAATTACAGCCCTCTATCTATTTTAGTTTGTTCAGGAGGATTTTTGAGACTTAGAGTTTACGTTGTTTTTAGGTGATAGAATGTTATAATTTTGCTTCATGTGCGATTATGAGCAAAGTAGTTGGGATAAAAATTATTATTATTCACGTATAGGTCGCAGATACATTGGGTAATTAATTCTGAAAATTACAGCCCTCTATCTATTTTAGTTTGTTCAGGAGGATTTTTGAGACTTAGAGTTTACGTTGTTTTTAGGTGATAGAATGTTATGATTTTGCTTCATGTGCGATTATGAGCAAAGTAGTTGGGATAAAAATTATTATTATTCACGTATAGGTCGCAGATACATTGGGTAATTTATTCTGAAAATTACAGCCCTCTATCTATTTTAGTTTGTTCAGGAGGATTTTTGAGACTTAGAGTTTACGTTGTCTTTAGGTGATAGAATGTTATGATTTTGCTTCATGTGCGATTATGAGCAAAGTAGTTGGGATAAAAATTATTATTATACACGCCTTGTTTACAGATACAGTGGGTAATTAATTCTGAAAATTACAGCCCTCTATCTATTTTAGTTTGTTCAGGAGGATTTTTGAAACTTAGAGTTTACGTTGTTTTTAGGTGATAGAATGTTATGATTTTGCTTCATGTGCGATTATGAGCAAAGTAGTTGGGATAAAAATTATTATTATTCACGTATAGGTCGCAGATACGTTGGGTAATTAATTCTGAAAATTACAGCCCTCTATCTATTTTAGTTTGTTCAGGAGGATTTTTGAGACTTAGAGTTTACGTTGTTTTTAGGTGATAGAATGTTATGATTTTGCTTCATGTGCGATTATGAGCAAAGTAGTTGGGATAAAAATTATTATTATTCACGTATAGGTCGCAGATACATAGGGTAATTAATTCTGAAAATTACAGCCCTCTATCTATTTTAGTTTGTTCAGGAGGATTTTTGAGACTTAGAGTTTACGTTGTTTTTAGGTGATAGAATGTTATAATTTTGCTTCATGTGCGATTATGAGCAAAGTAGTTGGGATAAAAATTATTATTATTCACGTATAGGTCGCAGATACATTGGGTAATTAATTCTGAAAATTACAGCCCTCTATCTATTTTAGTTTGTTCTGGAGGATTTTTGAGATTTAGAGTTTACGTTGTTTTTAGGTGATAGAATGTTATGATTTTGCTTCATGTGCGATTATGAGCAAAGTAGTTGGGATAAAAATTATTATTATACACGCCTTGTTTACAGATACATTGGGTAATTAATCCTGAAAATTACAGCCCTCTATCTATTTTAGTTTGTTCAGGAGGATTTTTGAGACTTAGAGTTTACGTTGTTTTTAGGTGATAGAATGGTTATGATTTGGCTTCATGTGCGATTATGAGCAAAGTAGTTGGGATAAAAATTATTATTATTCACGTATAGGTCGCAGATACATTGGGTAATTAATTCTGAAAATTACAGCCTTCTATCTATTTTAGTTTGTTCAGGAGGATTTTTGAGATTTAGAGTTTACGTTGTTTTTAGGTGATAGAATGTTATGATTTTGCTTCATGTGCGATTATGAGCAAAGTAGTTGGGATAAAAATTATTATTATTCACGTATAGGTCGCAGATACATTGGGTACTTTATTCTGAAAATTACAGCCCTCTATCTATTTTAGTTTGTTCAGGAGGATTTTTGAGACTTAGAGTTTGCGTTGTTTTTAGGTGATAGAATGTTATGATTTTGCTTCATGTGCGATTATGAGCAAAGTAGTTGGTATAAAAATTATTATTATTCACGTATAGGTCGCAGATACATTGGGTAATTAATTCTGAAAATTACAGCCCTCTATCTATTTTAGTTTGTTCAGGAGGATTTTTGAGACTTAGAGTTTACGTTGTTTTTAGGTGATAGAATGTTATGATTTTGCTTCATGTGCGATTATGAGCAAAGTAGTTGGGATAAAAATTATTATTATACACGCCTTGTTTACAGATACATTGGGTAATTAATTCTGAAAATTACAGCCCTCTATCTATTTTAGTTTGTTCAGGAGGATTTTTGAGACTTAGAGTTTACGTTGTTTTTAGGTGATAGAATGTTATGATTTTGCTTCATGTGCGATTATGAGCAAAGTAGTTGGGGTAAAAATTATTATTATTCACGTATAGGTCGCAGATACATAGGGTAATTAATTCTGAAAATTACAGCCCTCTATCTATTTTAGTTTGTTCAGGAGGATTTTTGAGACTTAGAGTTTACGTTGTTTTTAGGTGATAGAATGTTATGATTTTGCTTCATGTGCGATTATGAGCAAAGTAGTTGGGATAAAAATTATTATTATTCACGTATAGGTCGCAGATACATTGGGTAATTAACTCTGAAAATTACAGCCCTCTATCTATTTTAGTTTGTTCTGGAGGATTTTTGAGATTTAGAGTTTACGTTGTTTTTAGGTGATAGAATGTTATGATTTTGCTTCATGTGCGATTATGAGCAAAGTAGTTGGGATAAAAATTATTATTATTCACGTATAGGTCGCAGATACATTGGGTAATTAATTCTGAAAATTACAGCCCTCTATCTATTTTAGTTTGTTCAGGAGGATTTTTGAGACTTAGAGTTTACGTTGTTTTTAGGTGATAGAATGTTATGATTTTGCTTCATGTGCGATTATGAGCAAAGTAGTTGGGGTAAAAATTATTATTATTCACGTATAGGTCGCAGATACATAGGGTAATTAATTCTGAAAATTACAGCCCTCTATCTATTTTAGTTTGTTCAGGAGGATTTTTGAGACTTAGAGTTTACGTTGTTTTTAGGTGATAGAATGTTATGATTTTGCTTCATGTGCGATTATGAGCAAAGTAGTTGGGATAAAAATTATTATTATTCACGTATAGGTCGCAGATACATTGGGTAATTAATTCTGAAAATTACAGCCCTCTATCTATTTTAGTTTGTTCTGGAGGATTTTTGAGATTTAGAGTTTACGTTGTTTTTAGGTGATAGAATGTTATGATTTTGCTTCATGTGCGATTATGAGCAAAGTAGTTGGGATAAAAATTATTATTATTCATGTATAGGTCGCAGATACATAGGGTAATTAATTCTGAAAATTACAGCCCTCTATCTATTTTAGTTTGTTCAGGAGGATTTTTGAGACTTAGAGTTTACGTTGTTTTTAGGTGATAGAATGTTATAATTTTGCTTCATGTGCGATTATGAGCAAAGTAGTTGGGATAAAAATTATTATTATTCACGTATAGGTCGCAGATACATTGGGTAATTAATTCTGAAAATTACAGCCCTCTATCTATTTTAGTTTGTTCAGGAGGATTTTTGAGACTTAGAGTTTACGTTGTTTTTAGGTGATAGAATGTTATGATTTTGCTTCATGTGCGATTATGAGCAAAGTAGTTGGGATAAAAATTATTATTATTCACGTATAGGTCGCAGATACATTGGGTAATTTATTCTGAAAATTACAGCCCTCTATCTATTTTAGTTTGTTCAGGAGGATTTTTGAGACTTAGAGTTTACGTTGTCTTTAGGTGATAGAATGTTATGATTTTGCTTCATGTGCGATTATGAGCAAAGTAGTTGGGATAAAAATTATTATTATACACGCCTTGTTTACAGATACAGTGGGTAATTAATTCTGAAAATTACAGCCCTCTATCTATTTTAGTTTGTTCAGGAGGATTTTTGAAACTTAGAGTTTACGTTGTTTTTAGGTGATAGAATGTTATGATTTTGCTTCATGTGCGATTATGAGCAAAGTAGTTGGGATAAAAATTATTATTATTCACGTATAGGTCGCAGATACATTGGGTAATTAATTCTGAAAATTACAGCCCTCTATCTATTTTAGTTTGTTCAGGAGGATTTTTGAGACTTAGAGTTTACGTTGTTTTTAGGTGATAGAATGTTATGATTTTGCTTCATGTGCGATTATGAGCAAAGTAGTTGGGATAAAAATTATTATTATTCACGTATAGGTCGCAGATACATAGGGTAATTAATTCTGAAAATTACAGCCCTCTATCTATTTTAGTTTGTTCAGGAGGATTTTTGAGACTTAGAGTTTACGTTGTTTTTAGGTGATAGAATGTTATAATTTTGCTTCATGTGCGATTATGAGCAAAGTAGTTGGGATAAAAATTATTATTATTCACGTATAGGTCGCAGATACATTGGGTAATTAATTCTGAAAATTACAGCCCTCTATCTATTTTAGTTTGTTCTGGAGGATTTTTGAGATTTAGAGTTTACGTTGTTTTTAGGTGATAGAATGTTATGATTTTGCTTCATGTGCGATTATGAGCAAAGTAGTTGGGATAAAAATTATTATTATACACGC
This sequence comes from Aphodius sticticus, assembly GCA_963966075.1. Classification (NCBI taxonomy): domain Eukaryota; kingdom Metazoa; phylum Arthropoda; class Insecta; order Coleoptera; family Scarabaeidae; genus Aphodius; species Aphodius sticticus. Next base: position 3,288,984 of record OZ014510.1, read on the forward strand.
CTTGTTTACAGATACATTGGGTAATTAATCCTGAAAATTACAGCCCTCTATCTATTTTAGTTTGTTCAGGAGGATTTTTGAGACTTAGAGTTTACGTTGTTTTTAGGTGATAGAATGGTTATGATTTGGCTTCATGTGCGATTATGAGCAAAGTAGTTGGGATAAAAATTATTATTATTCACGTATAGGTCGCAGATACATTGGGTAATTAATTCTGAAAATTACAGCCTTCTATCTATTTTAGTTTGTTCAGGAGGATTTTTGAGATTTAGAGTTTACGTTGTTTTTAGGTGATAGAATGTTATGATTTTGCTTCATGTGCGATTATGAGCAAAGTAGTTGGGATAAAAATTATTATTATTCACGTATAGGTCGCAGATACATTGGGTACTTTATTCTGAAAATTACAGCCCTCTATCTATTTTAGTTTGTTCAGGAGGATTTTTGAGACTTAGAGTTTGCGTTGTTTTTAGGTGATAGAATGTTATGATTTTGCTTCATGTGCGATTATGAGCAAAGTAGTTGGTATAAAAATTATTATTATTCACGTATAGGTCGCAGATACATTGGGTAATTAATTCTGAAAATTACAGCCCTCTATCTATTTTAGTTTGTTCAGGAGGATTTTTGAGACTTAGAGTTTACGTTGTTTTTAGGTGATAGAATGTTATGATTTTGCTTCATGTGCGATTATGAGCAAAGTAGTTGGGATAAAAATTATTATTATACACGCCTTGTTTACAGATACATTGGGTAATTAATTCTGAAAATTACAGCCCTCTATCTATTTTAGTTTGTTCAGGAGGATTTTTGAGACTTAGAGTTTACGTTGTTTTTAGGTGATAGAATGTTATGATTTTGCTTCATGTGCGATTATGAGCAAAGTAGTTGGGGTAAAAATTATTATTATTCACGTATAGGTCGCAGATACATAGGGTAATTAATTCTGAAAATTACAGCCCTCTATCTATTTTAGTTTGTTCAGGAGGATTTTTGAGACTTAGAGTTTACGTTGTTTTTAGGTGATAGAATGTTATGATTTTGCTTCATGTGCGATTATGAGCAAAGTAGTTGGGATAAAAATTATTATTATTCATGTATAGGTCGCAGATACATAGGGTAATTAATTCTGAAAATTACAGCCCTCTATCTATTTTAGTTTGTTCAGGAGGATTTTTGAGACTTAGAGTTTACGTTGTTTTTAGGTGATAGAATGTTATAATTTTGCTTCATGTGCGATTATGAGCAAAGTAGTTGGGATAAAAATTATTATTATTCACGTATAGGTCGCAGATACATTGGGTAATTAATTCTGAAAATTACAGCCCTCTATCTATTTTAGTTTGTTCAGGAGGATTTTTGAGACTTAGAGTTTACGTTGTTTTTAGGTGATAGAATGTTATGATTTTGCTTCATGTGCGATTATGAGCAAAGTAGTTGGGATAAAAATTATTATTATTCACGTATAGGTCGCAGATACATTGGGTAATTTATTCTGAAAATTACAGCCCTCTATCTATTTTAGTTTGTTCAGGAGGATTTTTGAGACTTAGAGTTTACGTTGTTTTTAGGTGATAGAATGTTATGATTTTGCTTCATGTGCGATTATGAGCAAAGTAGTTGGGGTAAAAATTATTATTATTCACGTATAGGTCGCAGATACATAGGGTAATTAATTCTGAAAATTACAGCCCTCTATCTATTTTAGTTTGTTCAGGAGGATTTTTGAGACTTAGAGTTTACGTTGTTTTTAGGTGATAGAATGTTATGATTTTGCTTCATGTGCGATTATGAGCAAAGTAGTTGGGATAAAAATTATTATTATTCACGTATAGGTCGCAGATACATTGGGTAATTAAGTCTGAAAATTACAGCCCTCTATCTATTTTAGTTTGTTCTGGAGGATTTTTGAGATTTAGAGTTTACGTTGTTTTTAGGTGATAGAATGTTATGATTTTGCTTCATGTGCGATTATGAGCAAAGTAGTTGGGATAAAAATTATTATTATTCATGTATAGGTCGCAGATACATAGGGTAATTAATTCTGAAAATTACAGCCCTCTATCTATTTTAGTTTGTTCAGGAGGATTTTTGAGACTTAGAGTTTACGTTGTTTTTAGGTGATAGAATGTTATAATTTTGCTTCATGTGCGATTATGAGCAAAGTAGTTGGGATAAAAATTATTATTATTCACGTATAGGTCGCAGATACATTGGGTAATTAATTCTGAAAATTACAGCCCTCTATCTATTTTAGTTTGTTCAGGAGGATTTTTGAGACTTAGAGTTTACGTTGTTTTTAGGTGATAGAATGTTATGATTTTGCTTCATGTGCGATTATGAGCAAAGTAGTTGGGATAAAAATTATTATTATTCACGTATAGGTCGCAGATACATTGGGTAATTTATTCTGAAAATTACAGCCCTCTATCTATTTTAGTTTGTTCAGGAGGATTTTTGAGACTTAGAGTTTACGTTGTCTTTAGGTGATAGAATGTTATGATTTTGCTTCATGTGCGATTATGAGCAAAGTAGTTGGGATAAAAATTATTATTATACACGCCTTGTTTACAGATACAGTGGGTAATTAATTCTGAAAATTACAGCCCTCTATCTATTTTAGTTTGTTCAGGAGGATTTTTGAAACTTAGAGTTTACGTTGTTTTTAGGTGATAGAATGTTATGATTTTGCTTCATGTGCGATTATGAGCAAAGTAGTTGGGATAAAAATTATTATTATTCACGTATAGGTCGCAGATACATTGGGTAATTAATTCTGAAAATTACAGCCCTCTATCTATTTTAGTTTGTTCAGGAGGATTTTTGGGACTTAGAGTTTACGTTGTTTTTAGGTGATAGAATGTTATGATTTTGCTTCATGTGCGATTATGAGCAAAGTAGTTGGGGTAAAAATTATTATTATTCACGTATAGGTCGCAGATACATAGGGTAATTAATTCTGAAAATTACAGCCCTCTATCTATTTTAGTTTGGTCAGGAGGATTTTTGAGACTTAGAGTTTACGTTGTTTTTAGGTGATAGAATGTTATGATTTTGCTTCATGTGCGATTATGAGCAAAGTAGTTGGGATAAAAATTATTATTATTCACGTATAGGTCGCAGATACATTGGGTAATTAATTCTGAAAATTACAGCCCTCTATCTATTTTAGTTTGTTCTGGAGGATTTTTGAGATTTAGAGTTTACGTTGTTTTTAGGTGATAGAATGTTATGATTTTGCTTCATGTGCGATTATGAGCAAAGTAGTTGGGATAAAAATTATTATTATTCATGTATAGGTCGCAGATACATAGGGTAATTAATTCTGAAAATTACAGCCCTCTATCTATTTTAGTTTGTTCAGGAGGATTTTTGAGACTTAGAGTTTACGTTGTTTTTAGGTGATAGAATGTTATAATTTTGCTTCATGTGCGATTATGAGCAAAGTAGTTGGGATAAAAATTATTATTATACACGCCTTGTTTACAGATACAGTGGGTAATTAATTCTGAAAATTACAGCCCTCTATCTATTTTAGTTTGTTCAGGAGGATTTTTGAAACTTAGAGTTTACGTTGTTTTTAGGTGATAGAATGTTATGATTTTGCTTCATGTGCGATTATGAGCAAAGTAGTTGGGATAAAAATTATTATTATTCACGCATAGGTCGCAGATACATTGGGTAATTAATTCTGAAAATTACAGCCCTCTATCTATTTTAGTTTGTTCAGGAGGATTTTTGAGACTTAGAGTTTACGTTGTTTTTAGGTGATAGAATGTTATGATTTTGCTTCATGTGCGATTATGAGCAAAGTAGTTGGGATAAAAATTATTATTATTCACGTATAGGTCGCAGATACATAGGGTAATTAATTCTGAAAATTACAGCCCTCTATCTATTTTAGTTTGTTCAGGAGGATTTTTGAGACTTGGAGTTTACGTTGTTTTTAGGTGATAGAATGTTATAATTTTGCTTCATGTGCGATTATGAGCAAAGTAGTTGGGATAAAAATTATTATTATTCACGTATAGGTCGCAGATACATTGGGTAATTAATTCTGAAAATTACAGCCCTCTATCTATTTTAGTTTGTTCTGGAGGATTTTTGAGATTTAGAGTTTACGTTGTTTTTAGGTGATAGAATGTTAAGATTTTGCTTCATGTGCGATTATGAGCAAAGTAGTTGGGATAAAAATTATTATTATTCATGTATAGGTCGCAGATACATAGGGTAATTAATTCTGAAAATTACAGCCCTCTATCTATTTTAGTTTGTTCAGGAGGATTTTTGAGACTTAGAGTTTACGTTGTTTTTAGGTGATAGAATGTTATAATTTTGCTTCATGTGCGATTATGAGCAAAGTAGTTGGGATAAAAATTATTATTATTCACGTATAGGTCGCAGATACATTGGGTAATTAATTCTGAAAATTACAGCCCTCTATCTATTTTAGTTTGTTCTGGAGGATTTTTGAGATTTAGAGTTTACGTTGTTTTTAGGTGATAGAATGTTATGATTTTGCTTCATGTGCGATTATGAGCAAAGTAGTTGGGATAAAAATTATTATTATTCATGTATAGGTCGCAGATACATAGGGTAATTAATTCTGAAAATTACAGCCCTCTATCTATTTTAGTTTGTTCAGGAGGATTTTTGAGACTTAGAGTTTACGTTGTTTTTAGGTGATAGAATGTTATAATTTTGCTTCATGTGCGATTATGAGCAAAGTAGTTGGGATAAAAATTATTATTATACACGCCTTGTTTACAGATACAGTGGGTAATTAATTCTGAAAATTACAGCCCTCTATCTATTTTAGTTTGTTCAGGAGGATTTTTGAAACTTAGAGTTTACGTTGTTTTTAGGTGATAGAATGTTATGATTTTGCTTCATGTGCGATTATGAGCAAAGTAGTTGGGATAAAAATTATTATTATTCACGCATAGGTCGCAGATACATTGGGTAATTAATTCTGAAAATTACAGCCCTCTATCTATTTTAGTTTGTTCAGGAGGATTTTTGAGACTTAGAGTTTACGTTGTTTTTAGGTGATAGAATGTTATGATTTTGCTTCATGTGCGATTATGAGCAAAGTAGTTGGGATAAAAATTATTATTATTCACGTATAGGTCGCAGATACATAGGGTAATTAATTCTGAAAATTACAGCCCTCTATCTATTTTAGTTTGTTCAGGAGGATTTTTGAGACTTGGAGTTTACGTTGTTTTTAGGTGATAGAATGTTATAATTTTGCTTCATGTGCGATTATGAGCAAAGTAGTTGGGATAAAAATTATTATTATTCACGTATAGGTCGCAGATACATTGGGTAATTAATTCTGAAAATTACAGCCCTCTATCTATTTTAGTTTGTTCTGGAGGATTTTTGAGATTTAGAGTTTACGTTGTTTTTAGGTGATAGAATGTTATGATTTTGCTTCATGTGCGATTATGAGCAAAGTAGTTGGGATAAAAATTATTATTATTCATGTATAGGTCGCAGATACATAGGGTAATTAATTCTGAAAATTACAGCCCTCTATCTATTTTAGTTTGTTCAGGAGGATTTTTGAGACTTAGAGTTTACGTTGTTTTTAGGTGATAGAATGTTATAATTTTGCTTCATGTGCGATTATGAGCAAAGTAGTTGGGATAAAAATTATTATTATACACGCCTTGTTTACAGATACAGTGGGTAATTAATTCTGAAAATTACAGCCCTCTATCTATTTTAGTTTGTTCAGGAGGATTTTTGAAACTTAGAGTTTACGTTGTTTTTAGGTGATAGAATGTTATGATTTTGCTTCATGTGCGATTATGAGCAAAGTAGTTGGGATAAAAATTATTATTATTCACGCATAGGTCGCAGATACATTGGGTAATTAATTCTGAAAATTACAGCCCTCTATCTATTTTAGTTTGTTCAGGAGGATTTTTGAGACTTAGAGTTTACGTTGTTTTTAGGTGATAGAATGTTATGATTTTGCTTCATGTGCGATTATGAGCAAAGTAGTTGGGATAAAAATTATTATTATTCACGTATAGGTCGCAGATACATAGGGTAATTAATTCTGAAAATTACAGCCCTCTATCTATTTTAGTTTGTTCAGGAGGATTTTTGAGACTTGGAGTTTACGTTGTTTTTAGGTGATAGAATGTTATAATTTTGCTTCATGTGCGATTATGAGCAAAGTAGTTGGGATAAAAATTATTATTATTCACGTATAGGTCGCAGATACATTGGGTAATTAATTCTGAAAATTACAGCCCTCTATCTATTTTAGTTTGTTCTGGAGGATTTTTGAGATTTAGAGTTTACGTTGTTTTTAGGTGATAGAATGTTAAGATTTTGCTTCATGTGCGATTATGAGCAAAGTAGTTGGGATAAAAATTATTATTATTCACGTATAGGTCGCAGATATATTGGGTAATTAATTCTGAAAATTACAGCCCTCTATCTATTTTAGTTTGTTCAGGAGGATTTTTGAGACTTAGAGTTTACGTTGTTTTTAGGTGATAGAATGTTATGATTTTGCTTCATGTGCGATTATGAGCAAAGTAGTTGGGATAAAAATTATTATTATTCACGTATAGGTCGCAGATACATTGGGTAATTAATTCTGAAAATTACAGCCCTCTATCTATTTTAGTTTGTTCTGGAGGATTTTTGAGATTTAGAGTTTACGTTGTTTTTAGGTGATAGAATGTTATGATTTTGCTTCATGTGCGATTATGAGCAAAGTAGTTGGGATAAAAATTATTATTATTCACGTATAGGTCGCAGATACATAGGGTAATTAATTCTGAAAATTACAGCCCTCTATCTATTTTAGTTTGTTCAGGAGGATTTTTGAGACTTAGAGTTTACGTTGTTTTTAGGTGATAGAATGTTATAATTTTGCTTCATGTGCGATTATGAGCAAAGTAGTTGGGATAAAAATTATTATTATTCACGTATAGGTCGCAGATACATTGGGTAATTAATTCTGAAAATTACAGCCCTCTATCTATTTTAGTTTGTTCTGGAGGATTTTTGAGATTTAGAGTTTACGTTGTTTTTAGGTGATAGAATGTTATGATTTTGCTTCATGTGCGATTATGAGCAAAGTAGTTGGGATAAAAATTATTATTATTCACGTATAGGTCGCAGATATATTGGGTAATTAATTCTGAAAATTACAGCCCTCTATCTATTTTAGTTTGTTCAGGAGGATTTTTGAGACTTAGAGTTTACGTTGTTTTTAGGTGATAGAATGTTATGATTTTGCTTCATGTGCGATTATGAGCAAAGTAGTTGGGATAAAAATTATTATTATTCACGTATAGGTCGCAGATACATAGGGTAATTAATTCTGAAAATTACAGCCCTCTATCTATTTTAGTTTGTTCAGGAGGATTTTTGAGACTTAGAGTAACGTTGTTTTTAGGTGATAGATTGTTATGATTTTGCTTCATGTGCGATTATGAGCAAAGTAGTTGGGATAAAAATTATTATTATTCACGTATAGGTCGCAGATACATTGGGTAATTAATTCTGAAAATTACAGCCCTCTATCTATTTTAGTTTGTTCTGGAGGATTTTTGAGATTTAGAGTTTACGTTGTTTTTAGGTGATAGAATGTTATGATTTTGCTTCATGTGCGATTATGAGCAAAGTAGTTGGGATAAAAATTATTATTATTCACGTATAGGTCGCAGATACATAGGGTAATTAATTCTGAAAATTACAGCCCTCTATCTATTTTAGTTTGTTCAGGAGGATTTTTGAGACTTAGAGTTTACGTTGTTTTTAGGTGATAGAATGTTATGATTTTGCTTCATGTGCGATTATGAGCAAAGTAGTTGGGATAAAAATTATTATTATTCACGTATAGGTCGCAGATACATTGGGTAATTTATTCTGAAAATTACAGCCCTCTATCTATTTTAGTTTGTTCAGGAGGATTTTTGAGACTTAGAGTTTACGTTGTCTTTAGGTGATAGAATGTTATGATTTTGCTTCATGTGCGATTATGAGCAAAGTAGTTGGGATAAAAATTATTATTATACACGCCTTGTTTACAGATACAGTGGGTAATTAATTCTGAAAATTACAGCCCTCTATCTATTTTAGTTTGTTCAGGAGGATTTTTGAAACTTAGAGTTTACGTTGTTTTTAGGTGATAGAATGTTATGATTTTGCTTCATGTGCGATTATGAGCAAAGTAGTTGGGATAAAAATTATTATTATTCACGTATAGGTCGCAGATACATTGGGTAATTAATTCTGAAAATTACAGCCCTCTATCTATTTTAGTTTGTTCAGGAGGATTTTTGAGACTTAGAGTTTACGTTGTTTTTAGGTGATAGAATGTTATGATTTTGCTTCATGTGCGATTATGAGCAAAGTAGTTGGGATAAAAATTATTATTATTCACGTATAGGTCGCAGATACATAGGGTAATTAATTCTGAAAATTACAGCCCTCTATCTATTTTAGTTTGTTCAGGAGGATTTTTGAGACTTAGAGTTTACGTTGTTTTTAGGTGATAGAATGTTATAATTTTGCTTCATGTGCGATTATGAGCAAAGTAGTTGGGATAAAAATTATTATTATTCACGTATAGGTCGCAGATACATTGGGTAATTAATTCTGAAAATTACAGCCCTCTATCTATTTTAGTTTGTTCTGGAGGATTTTTGAGATTTAGAGTTTACGTTGTTTTTAGGTGATAGAATGTTATGATTTTGCTTCATGTGCGATTATGAGCAAAGTAGTTGGGATAAAAATTATTATTATACACGCCTTGTTTACAGATACATTGGGTAATTAATCCTGAAAATTACAGCCCTCTATCTATTTTAGTTTGTTCAGGAGGATTTTTGAGACTTAGAGTTTACGTTGTTTTTAGGTGATAGAATGGTTATGATTTGGCTTCATGTGCGATTATGAGCAAAGTAGTTGGGATAAAAATTATTATTATTCACGTATAGGTCGCAGATACATTGGGTAATTAATTCTGAAAATTACAGCCTTCTATCTATTTTAGTTTGTTCAGGAGGATTTTTGAGATTTAGAGTTTACGTTGTTTTTAGGTGATAGAATGTTATGATTTTGCTTCATGTGCGATTATGAGCAAAGTAGTTGGGATAAAAATTATTATTATTCACGTATAGGTCGCAGATACATTGGGTACTTTATTCTGAAAATTACAGCCCTCTATCTATTTTAGTTTGTTCAGGAGGATTTTTGAGACTTAGAGTTTGCGTTGTTTTTAGGTGATAGAATGTTATGATTTTGCTTCATGTGCGATTATGAGCAAAGTAGTTGGTATAAAAATTATTATTATTCACGTATAGGTCGCAGATACATTGGGTAATTAATTCTGAAAATTACAGCCCTCTATCTATTTTAGTTTGTTCAGGAGGATTTTTGAGACTTAGAGTTTACGTTGTTTTTAGGTGATAGAATGTTATGATTTTGCTTCATGTGCGATTATGAGCAAAGTAGTTGGGATAAAAATTATTATTATACACGCCTTGTTTACAGATACATTGGGTAATTAATTCTGAAAATTACAGCCCTCTATCTATTTTAGTTTGTTCAGGAGGATTTTTGAGACTTAGAGTTTACGTTGTTTTTAGGTGATAGAATGTTATGATTTTGCTTCATGTGCGATTATGAGCAAAGTAGTTGGGGTAAAAATTATTATTATTCACGTATAGGTCGCAGATACATAGGGTAATTAATTCTGAAAATTACAGCCCTCTATCTATTTTAGTTTGTTCAGGAGGATTTTTGAGACTTAGAGTTTACGTTGTTTTTAGGTGATAGAATGTTATGATTTTGCTTCATGTGCGATTATGAGCAAAGTAGTTGGGATAAAAATTATTATTATTCACGTATAGGTCGCAGATACATTGGGTAATTAATTCTGAAAATTACAGCCCTCTATCTATTTTAGTTTGTTCTGGAGGATTTTTGAGATTTAGAGTTTACGTTGTTTTTAGGTGATAGAATGTTATGATTTTGCTTCATGTGCGATTATGAGCAAAGTAGTTGGGATAAAAATTATTATTATTCATGTATAGGTCGCAGATACATAGGGTAATTAATTCTGAAAATTACAGCCCTCTATCTATTTTAGTTTGTTCAGGAGGATTTTTGAGACTTAGAGTTTACGTTGTTTTTAGGTGATAGAATGTTATAATTTTGCTTCATGTGCGATTATGAGCAAAGTAGTTGGGATAAAAATTATTATTATTCACGTATAGGTCGCAGATACATTGGGTAATTAATTCTGAAAATTACAGCCCTCTATCTATTTTAGTTTGTTCAGGAGGATTTTTGAGACTTAGAGTTTACGTTGTTTTTAGGTGATAGAATGTTATGATTTTGCTTCATGTGCGATTATGAGCAAAGTAGTTGGGATAAAAATTATTATTATTCACGTATAGGTCGCAGATACATTGGGTAATTTATTCTGAAAATTACAGCCCTCTATCTATTTTAGTTTGTTCAGGAGGATTTTTGAGACTTAGAGTTTACGTTGTTTTTAGGTGATAGAATGTTATGATTTTGCTTCATGTGCGATTATGAGCAAAGTAGTTGGGGTAAAAATTATTATTATTCACGTATAGGTCGCAGATACATAGGGTAATTAATTCTGAAAATTACAGCCCTCTATCTATTTTAGTTTGTTCAGGAGGATTTTTGAGACTTAGAGTTTACGTTGTTTTTAGGTGATAGAATGTTATGATTTTGCTTCATGTGCGATTATGAGCAAAGTAGTTGGGATAAAAATTATTATTATTCACGTATAGGTCGCAGATACATTGGGTAATTAAGTCTGAAAATTACAGCCCTCTATCTATTTTAGTTTGTTCTGGAGGATTTTTGAGATTTAGAGTTTACGTTGTTTTTAGGTGATAGAATGTTATGATTTTGCTTCATGTGCGATTATGAGCAAAGTAGTTGGGATAAAAATTATTATTATTCATGTATAGGTCGCAGATACATAGGGTAATTAATTCTGAAAATTACAGCCCTCTATCTATTTTAGTTTGTTCAGGAGGATTTTTGAGACTTAGAGTTTACGTTGTTTTTAGGTGATAGAATGTTATAATTTTGCTTCATGTGCGATTATGAGCAAAGTAGTTGGGATAAAAATTATTATTATTCACGTATAGGTCGCAGATACATTGGGTAATTAATTCTGAAAATTACAGCCCTCTATCTATTTTAGTTTGTTCAGGAGGATTTTTGAGACTTAGAGTTTACGTTGTTTTTAGGTGATAGAATGTTATGATTTTGCTTCATGTGCGATTATGAGCAAAGTAGTTGGGATAAAAATTATTATTATTCACGTATAGGTCGCAGATACATTGGGTAATTTATTCTGAAAATTACAGCCCTCTATCTATTTTAGTTTGTTCAGGAGGATTTTTGAGACTTAGAGTTTACGTTGTCTTTAGGTGATAGAATGTTATGATTTTGCTTCATGTGCGATTATGAGCAAAGTAGTTGGGATAAAAATTATTATTATACACGCCTTGTTTACAGATACAGTGGGTAATTAATTCTGAAAATTACAGCCCTCTATCTATTTTAGTTTGTTCAGGAGGATTTTTGAAACTTAGAGTTTACGTTGTTTTTAGGTGATAGAATGTTATGATTTTGCTTCATGTGCGATTATGAGCAAAGTAGTTGGGATAAAAATTATTATTATTCACGTATAGGTCGCAGATACATTGGGTAATTAATTCTGAAAATTACAGCCCTCTATCTATTTTAGTTTGTTCAGGAGGATTTTTGGGACTTAGAGTTTACGTTGTTTTTAGGTGATAGAATGTTATGATTTTGCTTCATGTGCGATTATGAGCAAAGTAGTTGGGGTAAAAATTATTATTATTCACGTATAGGTCGCAGATACATAGGGTAATTAATTCTGAAAATTACAGCCCTCTATCTATTTTAGTTTGGTCAGGAGGATTTTTGAGACTTAGAGTTTACGTTGTTTTTAGGTGATAGAATGTTATGATTTTGCTTCATGTGCGATTATGAGCAAAGTAGTTGGGATAAAAATTATTATTATTCACGTATAGGTCGCAGATACATTGGGTAATTAATTCTGAAAATTACAGCCCTCTATCTATTTTAGTTTGTTCTGGAGGATTTTTGAGATTTAGAGTTTACGTTGTTTTTAGGTGATAGAATGTTATGATTTTGCTTCATGTGCGATTATGAGCAAAGTAGTTGGGATAAAAATTATTATTATTCATGTATAGGTCGCAGATACATAGGGTAATTAATTCTGAAAATTACAGCCCTCTATCTATTTTAGTTTGTTCAGGAGGATTTTTGAGACTTAGAGTTTACGTTGTTTTTAGGTGATAGAATGTTATAATTTTGCTTCATGTGCGATTATGAGCAAAGTAGTTGGGATAAAAATTATTATTATTCACGTATAGGTCGCAGATACATTGGGTAATTAATTCTGAAAATTACAGCCCTCTATCTATTTTAGTTTGTTCAGGAGGATTTTTGAGACTTAGAGTTTACGTTGTTTTTAGGTGATAGAATGTTATGATTTTGCTTCATGTGCGATTATGAGCAAAGTAGTTGGGATAAAAATTATTATTATTCACGTATAGGTCGCAGATACATTGGGTAATTTATTCTGAAAATTACAGCCCTCTATCTATTTTAGTTTGTTCAGGAGGATTTTTGAGACTTAGAGTTTACGTTGTCTTTAGGTGATAGAATGTTATGATTTTGCTTCATGTGCGATTATGAGCAAAGTAGTTGGGATAAAAATTATTATTATACACGCCTTGTTTACAGATACAGTGGGTAATTAATTCTGAAAATTACAGCCCTCTATCTATTTTAGTTTGTTCAGGAGGATTTTTGAAACTTAGAGTTTACGTTGTTTTTAGGTGATAGAATGTTATGATTTTGCTTCATGTGCGATTATGAGCAAAGTAGTTGGGATAAAAATTATTATTATTCACGCATAGGTCGCAGATACATTGGGTAATTAATTCTGAAAATTACAGCCCTCTATCTATTTTAGTTTGTTCAGGAGGATTTTTGAGACTTAGAGTTTACGTTGTTTTTAGGTGATAGAATGTTATGATTTTGCTTCATGTGCGATTATGAGCAAAGTAGTTGGGATAAAAATTATTATTATTCACGTATAGGTCGCAGATACATAGGGTAATTAATTCTGAAAATTACAGCCCTCTATCTATTTTAGTTTGTTCAGGAGGATTTTTGAGACTTGGAGTTTACGTTGTTTTTAGGTGATAGAATGTTATAATTTTGCTTCATGTGCGATTATGAGCAAAGTAGTTGGGATAAAAATTATTATTATTCACGTATAGGTCGCAGATACATTGGGTAATTAATTCTGAAAATTACAGCCCTCTATCTATTTTAGTTTGTTCTGGAGGATTTTTGAGATTTAGAGTTTACGTTGTTTTTAGGTGATAGAATGTTAAGATTTTGCTTCATGTGCGATTATGAGCAAAGTAGTTGGGATAAAAATTATTATTATTCACGTATAGGTCGCAGATATATTGGGTAATTAATTCTGAAAATTACAGCCCTCTATCTATTTTAGTTTGTTCAGGAGGATTTTTGAGACTTAGAGTTTACGTTGTTTTTAGGTGATAGAATGTTATGATTTTGCTTCATGTGCGATTATGAGCAAAGTAGTTGGGATAAAAATTATTATTATTCACGTATAGGTCGCAGATACATTGGGTAATTAATTCTGAAAATTACAGCCCTCTATCTATTTTAGTTTGTTCTGGAGGATTTTTGAGATTTAGAGTTTACGTTGTTTTTAGGTGATAGAATGTTATGATTTTGCTTCATGTGCGATTATGAGCAAAGTAGTTGGGATAAAAATTATTATTATTCACGTATAGGTCGCAGATACATAGGGTAATTAATTCTGAAAATTACAGCCCTCTATCTATTTTAGTTTGTTCAGGAGGATTTTTGAGACTTAGAGTTTACGTTGTTTTTAGGTGATAGAATGTTATAATTTTGCTTCATGTGCGATTATGAGCAAAGTAGTTGGGATAAAAATTATTATTATTCACGTATAGGTCGCAGATACATTGGGTAATTAATTCTGAAAATTACAGCCCTCTATCTATTTTAGTTTGTTCTGGAGGATTTTTGAGATTTAGAGTTTACGTTGTTTTTAGGTGATAGAATGTTATGATTTTGCTTCATGTGCGATTATGAGCAAAGTAGTTGGGATAAAAATTATTATTATTCACGTATAGGTCGCAGATATATTGGGTAATTAATTCTGAAAATTACAGCCCTCTATCTATTTTAGTTTGTTCAGGAGGATTTTTGAGACTTAGAGTTTACGTTGTTTTTAGGTGATAGAATGTTATGATTTTGCTTCATGTGCGATTATGAGCAAAGTAGTTGGGATAAAAATTATTATTATTCACGTATAGGTCGCAGATACATAGGGTAATTAATTCTGAAAATTACAGCCCTCTATCTATTTTAGTTTGTTCAGGAGGATTTTTGAGACTTAGAGTAACGTTGTTTTTAGGTGATAGATTGTTATGATTTTGCTTCATGTGCGATTATGAGCAAAGTAGTTGGGATAAAAATTATTATTATTCACGTATAGGTCGCAGATACATTGGGTAATTAATTCTGAAAATTACAGCCCTCTATCTATTTTAGTTTGTTCTGGAGGATTTTTGAGATTTAGAGTTTACGTTGTTTTTAGGTGATAGAATGTTATGATTTTGCTTCATGTGCGATTATGAGCAAAGTAGTTGGGATAAAAATTATTATTATTCACGTATAGGTCGCAGATACATAGGGTAATTAATTCTGAAAATTACAGCCCTCTATCTATTTTAGTTTGTTCAGGAGGATTTTTGAGACTTAGAGTTTACGTTGTTTTTAGGTGATAGAATGTTATAATTTTGCTTCATGTGCGATTATGAGCAAAGTAGTTGGGATAAAAATTATTATTATTCACGTATAGGTCGCAGATACATTGGGTAATTAATTCTGAAAATTACAGCCCTCTATCTATTTTAGTTTGTTCTGGAGGATTTTTGAGATTTAGAGTTTACGTTGTTTTTAGGTGATAGAATGTTATGATTTTGCTTCATGTGCGATTATGAGCAAAGTAGTTGGGATAAAAATTATTATTATTCACGTATAGGTCGCAGATATATTGGGTAATTAATTCTGAAAATTACAGCCCTCTATCTATTTTAGTTTGTTCAGGAGGATTTTTGAGACTTAGAGTTTACGTTGTTTTTAGGTGATAGAATGTTATGATTTTGCTTCATGTGCGATTATGAGCAAAGTAGTTGGGATAAAAATTATTATTATTCACGTATAGGTCGCAGATACATTGGGTAATTAATTCTGAAAATTACAGCCCTCTATCTATTTTAGTTTGTTCAGGAGGATTTTTGAGACTTAGAGTTTACGTTGTTTTTAGGTGATAGAATGTTATGTTTTGCTTCATGTGCGATTATGAGCAAAGTAGTTGGGATAAAAATTATTATTATTCATGTATAGGTCGCAGATACATAGGGTAATTAATTCTGAAAATTACAGCCCTCTATCTATTTTAGTTTGTTCTGGAGGATTTTTGAGATTTAGAGTTTACGTTGTTTTTAGGTGATAGAATGTTATGATTTTGCTTCATGTGCGATTATGAGCAAAGTAGTTGGGATAAAAATTATTATTATTCACGTATAGGTCGCAGATACATTGGGTAATTTATTCTGAAAATTACAGCCCTCTATCCATTTTAGTTTGTTCAGGAGGATTTTTGAGACTTAGAGTTTACGTTGTTTTTAGGTGATAGAATGTTATGATTTTGCTTCATGTGCGATTATGAGCAAAGTAGTTGGGATAAAAATTATTATTATACACGCCTTGTTTACAGATACATTGGGTAATTAATCCTGAAAATTACAGCCCTCTATCTATTTTAGTTTGTTCAGGAGGATTTTTGAGACTTAGAGTTTACGTTGTTTTTAGGTGATAGAATGTTATGATTTTGCTTCATGTGCGATTATGAGCAAAGTAGTTGGGATAAAAATTATTATTATTCACGTATAGGTCGCAGATACATTGGGTAATTAATTCTGAAAATTACAGCCCTCTATCTATTTTAGTTTGTTCAGGAGGATTTTTGAGACTTAGAGTTTACGTTGTTTTTAGGTGATAGAATGTTATGATTTTGCTTCATGTGCGATTATGAGCAAAGTAGTTGGGATAAAAATTATTATTATTCACGTATAGGTCGCAGATACATTGGGTAATTTATTCTGAAAATTACAGCCCTCTATCTATTTTAGTTTGTTCAGGAGGATTTTTGAGACTTAGAGTTTACGTTGTTTTTAGGTGATAGAATGTTATGATTTTGCTTCATGGGCGATTATGAGCAAAGTAGTTGGGGTAAAAATTATTATTATTCACGTATAGGTCGCAGATACATAGGGTAATTAATTCTGAAAATTACAGCCCTCTATCTATTTTAGTTTGTTCAGGAGGATTTTTGAGACTTAGAGTTTACGTTGTTTTTAGGTGATAGAATGTTATGATTTTGCTTCATGTGCGATTATGAGCAAAGTAGTTGGGATAAAAATTATTATTATTCACGTATAGGTCGCAGATACATAGGGTAATTAATTCTGAAAATTACAGCCCTCTATCTATTTTAGTTTGTTCAGGAGGATTTTTGAGACTTGGAGTTTACGTTGTTTTTAGGTGATAGAATGTTATAATTTTGCTTCATGTGCGATTATGAGCAAAGTAGTTGGGATAAAAATTATTATTATTCACGTATAGGTCGCAGATACATTGGGTAATTAATTCTGAAAATTACAGCCCTCTATCTATTTTAGTTTGTTCTGGAGGATTTTTGAGATTTAGAGTTTACGTTGTTTTTAGGTGATAGAATGTTAAGATTTTGCTTCATGTGCGATTATGAGCAAAGTAGTTGGGATAAAAATTATTATTATTCACGTATAGGTCGCAGATATATTGGGTAATTAATTCTGAAAATTACAGCCCTCTATCTATTTTAGTTTGTTCAGGAGGATTTTTGAGACTTAGAGTTTACGTTGTTTTTAGGTGATAGAATGTTATGATTTTGCTTCATGTGCGATTATGAGCAAAGTAGTTGGGATAAAAATTATTATTATTCACGTATAGGTCGCAGATACATTGGGTAATTAATTCTGAAAATTACAGCCCTCTATCTATTTTAGTTTGTTCTGGAGGATTTTTGAGATTTAGAGTTTACGTTGTTTTTAGGTGATAGAATGTTATGATTTTGCTTCATGTGCGATTATGAGCAAAGTAGTTGGGATAAAAATTATTATTATTCACGTATAGGTCGCAGATACATAGGGTAATTAATTCTGAAAATTACAGCCCTCTATCTATTTTAGTTTGTTCAGGAGGATTTTTGAGACTTAGAGTTTACGTTGTTTTTAGGTGATAGAATGTTATAATTTTGCTTCATGTGCGATTATGAGCAAAGTAGTTGGGATAAAAATTATTATTATTCACGTATAGGTCGCAGATACATTGGGTAATTAATTCTGAAAATTACAGCCCTCTATCTATTTTAGTTTGTTCTGGAGGATTTTTGAGATTTAGAGTTTACGTTGTTTTTAGGTGATAGAATGTTATGATTTTGCTTCATGTGCGATTATGAGCAAAGTAGTTGGGATAAAAATTATTATTATTCACGTATAGGTCGCAGATATATTGGGTAATTAATTCTGAAAATTACAGCCCTCTATCTATTTTAGTTTGTTCAGGAGGATTTTTGAGACTTAGAGTTTACGTTGTTTTTAGGTGATAGAATGTTATGATTTTGCTTCATGTGCGATTATGAGCAAAGTAGTTGGGATAAAAATTATTATTATTCACGTATAGGTCGCAGATACATAGGGTAATTAATTCTGAAAATTACAGCCCTCTATCTATTTTAGTTTGTTCAGGAGGATTTTTGAGACTTAGAGTAACGTTGTTTTTAGGTGATAGATTGTTATGATTTTGCTTCATGTGCGATTATGAGCAAAGTAGTTGGGATAAAAATTATTATTATTCACGTATAGGTCGCAGATACATTGGGTAATTAATTCTGAAAATTACAGCCCTCTATCTATTTTAGTTTGTTCTGGAGGATTTTTGAGATTTAGAGTTTACGTTGTTTTTAGGTGATAGAATGTTATGATTTTGCTTCATGTGCGATTATGAGCAAAGTAGTTGGGATAAAAATTATTATTATTCACGTATAGGTCGCAGATACATAGGGTAATTAATTCTGAAAATTACAGCCCTCTATCTATTTTAGTTTGTTCAGGAGGATTTTTGAGACTTAGAGTTTACGTTGTTTTTAGGTGATAGAATGTTATGATTTTGCTTCATGTGCGATTATGAGCAAAGTAGTTGGGATAAAAATTATTATTATTCACGTATAGGTCGCAGATACATTGGGTAATTTATTCTGAAAATTACAGCCCTCTATCTATTTTAGTTTGTTCAGGAGGATTTTTGAGACTTAGAGTTTACGTTGTCTTTAGGTGATAGAATGTTATGATTTTGCTTCATGTGCGATTATGAGCAAAGTAGTTGGGATAAAAATTATTATTATACACGCCTTGTTTACAGATACAGTGGGTAATTAATTCTGAAAATTACAGCCCTCTATCTATTTTAGTTTGTTCAGGAGGATTTTTGAAACTTAGAGTTTACGTTGTTTTTAGGTGATAGAATGTTATGATTTTGCTTCATGTGCGATTATGAGCAAAGTAGTTGGGATAAAAATTATTATTATTCACGTATAGGTCGCAGATACATTGGGTAATTAATTCTGAAAATTACAGCCCTCTATCTATTTTAGTTTGTTCAGGAGGATTTTTGAGACTTAGAGTTTACGTTGTTTTTAGGTGATAGAATGTTATGATTTTGCTTCATGTGCGATTATGAGCAAAGTAGTTGGGATAAAAATTATTATTATTCACGTATAGGTCGCAGATACATAGGGTAATTAATTCTGAAAATTACAGCCCTCTATCTATTTTAGTTTGTTCAGGAGGATTTTTGAGACTTAGAGTTTACGTTGTTTTTAGGTGATAGAATGTTATAATTTTGCTTCATGTGCGATTATGAGCAAAGTAGTTGGGATAAAAATTATTATTATTCACGTATAGGTCGCAGATACATTGGGTAATTAATTCTGAAAATTACAGCCCTCTATCTATTTTAGTTTGTTCTGGAGGATTTTTGAGATTTAGAGTTTACGTTGTTTTTAGGTGATAGAATGTTATGATTTTGCTTCATGTGCGATTATGAGCAAAGTAGTTGGGATAAAAATTATTATTATACACGCCTTGTTTACAGATACATTGGGTAATTAATCCTGAAAATTACAGCCCTCTATCTATTTTAGTTTGTTCAGGAGGATTTTTGAGACTTAGAGTTTACGTTGTTTTTAGGTGATAGAATGGTTATGATTTGGCTTCATGTGCGATTATGAGCAAAGTAGTTGGGATAAAAATTATTATTATTCACGTATAGGTCGCAGATACATTGGGTAATTAATTCTGAAAATTACAGCCTTCTATCTATTTTAGTTTGTTCAGGAGGATTTTTGAGATTTAGAGTTTACGTTGTTTTTAGGTGATAGAATGTTATGATTTTGCTTCATGTGCGATTATGAGCAAAGTAGTTGGGATAAAAATTATTATTATTCACGTATAGGTCGCAGATACATTGGGTACTTTATTCTGAAAATTACAGCCCTCTATCTATTTTAGTTTGTTCAGGAGGATTTTTGAGACTTAGAGTTTGCGTTGTTTTTAGGTGATAGAATGTTATGATTTTGCTTCATGTGCGATTATGAGCAAAGTAGTTGGTATAAAAATTATTATTATTCACGTATAGGTCGCAGATACATTGGGTAATTAATTCTGAAAATTACAGCCCTCTATCTATTTTAGTTTGTTCAGGAGGATTTTTGAGACTTAGAGTTTACGTTGTTTTTAGGTGATAGAATGTTATGATTTTGCTTCATGTGCGATTATGAGCAAAGTAGTTGGGATAAAAATTATTATTATACACGCCTTGTTTACAGATACATTGGGTAATTAATTCTGAAAATTACAGCCCTCTATCTATTTTAGTTTGTTCAGGAGGATTTTTGAGACTTAGAGTTTACGTTGTTTTTAGGTGATAGAATGTTATGATTTTGCTTCATGTGCGATTATGAGCAAAGTAGTTGGGGTAAAAATTATTATTATTCACGTATAGGTCGCAGATACATAGGGTAATTAATTCTGAAAATTACAGCCCTCTATCTATTTTAGTTTGTTCAGGAGGATTTTTGAGACTTAGAGTTTACGTTGTTTTTAGGTGATAGAATGTTATGATTTTGCTTCATGTGCGATTATGAGCAAAGTAGTTGGGATAAAAATTATTATTATTCACGTATAGGTCGCAGATACATTGGGTAATTAATTCTGAAAATTACAGCCCTCTATCTATTTTAGTTTGTTCTGGAGGATTTTTGAGATTTAGAGTTTACGTTGTTTTTAGGTGATAGAATGTTATGATTTTGCTTCATGTGCGATTATGAGCAAAGTAGTTGGGATAAAAATTATTATTATTCATGTATAGGTCGCAGATACATAGGGTAATTAATTCTGAAAATTACAGCCCTCTATCTATTTTAGTTTGTTCAGGAGGATTTTTGAGACTTAGAGTTTACGTTGTTTTTAGGTGATAGAATGTTATAATTTTGCTTCATGTGCGATTATGAGCAAAGTAGTTGGGATAAAAATTATTATTATTCACGTATAGGTCGCAGATACATTGGGTAATTAATTCTGAAAATTACAGCCCTCTATCTATTTTAGTTTGTTCAGGAGGATTTTTGAGACTTAGAGTTTACGTTGTTTTTAGGTGATAGAATGTTATGATTTTGCTTCATGTGCGATTATGAGCAAAGTAGTTGGGATAAAAATTATTATTATTCACGTATAGGTCGCAGATACATTGGGTAATTTATTCTGAAAATTACAGCCCTCTATCTATTTTAGTTTGTTCAGGAGGATTTTTGAGACTTAGAGTTTACGTTGTTTTTAGGTGATAGAATGTTATGATTTTGCTTCATGTGCGATTATGAGCAAAGTAGTTGGGGTAAAAATTATTATTATTCACGTATAGGTCGCAGATACATAGGGTAATTAATTCTGAAAATTACAGCCCTCTATCTATTTTAGTTTGTTCAGGAGGATTTTTGAGACTTAGAGTTTACGTTGTTTTTAGGTGATAGAATGTTATGATTTTGCTTCATGTGCGATTATGAGCAAAGTAGTTGGGATAAAAATTATTATTATTCACGTATAGGTCGCAGATACATTGGGTAATTAAGTCTGAAAATTACAGCCCTCTATCTATTTTAGTTTGTTCTGGAGGATTTTTGAGATTTAGAGTTTACGTTGTTTTTAGGTGATAGAATGTTATGATTTTGCTTCATGTGCGATTATGAGCAAAGTAGTTGGGATAAAAATTATTATTATTCATGTATAGGTCGCAGATACATAGGGTAATTAATTCTGAAAATTACAGCCCTCTATCTATTTTAGTTTGTTCAGGAGGATTTTTGAGACTTAGAGTTTACGTTGTTTTTAGGTGATAGAATGTTATAATTTTGCTTCATGTGCGATTATGAGCAAAGTAGTTGGGATAAAAATTATTATTATTCACGTATAGGTCGCAGATACATTGGGTAATTAATTCTGAAAATTACAGCCCTCTATCTATTTTAGTTTGTTCAGGAGGATTTTTGAGACTTAGAGTTTACGTTGTTTTTAGGTGATAGAATGTTATGATTTTGCTTCATGTGCGATTATGAGCAAAGTAGTTGGGATAAAAATTATTATTATTCACGTATAGGTCGCAGATACATTGGGTAATTTATTCTGAAAATTACAGCCCTCTATCTATTTTAGTTTGTTCAGGAGGATTTTTGAGACTTAGAGTTTACGTTGTCTTTAGGTGATAGAATGTTATGATTTTGCTTCATGTGCGATTATGAGCAAAGTAGTTGGGATAAAAATTATTATTATACACGCCTTGTTTACAGATACAGTGGGTAATTAATTCTGAAAATTACAGCCCTCTATCTATTTTAGTTTGTTCAGGAGGATTTTTGAAACTTAGAGTTTACGTTGTTTTTAGGTGATAGAATGTTATGATTTTGCTTCATGTGCGATTATGAGCAAAGTAGTTGGGATAAAAATTATTATTATTCACGTATAGGTCGCAGATACATTGGGTAATTAATTCTGAAAATTACAGCCCTCTATCTATTTTAGTTTGTTCAGGAGGATTTTTGGGACTTAGAGTTTACGTTGTTTTTAGGTGATAGAATGTTATGATTTTGCTTCATGTGCGATTATGAGCAAAGTAGTTGGGGTAAAAATTATTATTATTCACGTATAGGTCGCAGATACATAGGGTAATTAATTCTGAAAATTACAGCCCTCTATCTATTTTAGTTTGGTCAGGAGGATTTTTGAGACTTAGAGTTTACGTTGTTTTTAGGTGATAGAATGTTATGATTTTGCTTCATGTGCGATTATGAGCAAAGTAGTTGGGATAAAAATTATTATTATTCACGTATAGGTCGCAGATACATTGGGTAATTAATTCTGAAAATTACAGCCCTCTATCTATTTTAGTTTGTTCTGGAGGATTTTTGAGATTTAGAGTTTACGTTGTTTTTAGGTGATAGAATGTTATGATTTTGCTTCATGTGCGATTATGAGCAAAGTAGTTGGGATAAAAATTATTATTATTCATGTATAGGTCGCAGATACATAGGGTAATTAATTCTGAAAATTACAGCCCTCTATCTATTTTAGTTTGTTCAGGAGGATTTTTGAGACTTAGAGTTTACGTTGTTTTTAGGTGATAGAATGTTATAATTTTGCTTCATGTGCGATTATGAGCAAAGTAGTTGGGATAAAAATTATTATTATTCACGTATAGGTCGCAGATACATTGGGTAATTAATTCTGAAAATTACAGCCCTCTATCTATTTTAGTTTGTTCAGGAGGATTTTTGAGACTTAGAGTTTACGTTGTTTTTAGGTGATAGAATGTTATGATTTTGCTTCATGTGCGATTATGAGCAAAGTAGTTGGGATAAAAATTATTATTATTCACGTATAGGTCGCAGATACATTGGGTAATTTATTCTGAAAATTACAGCCCTCTATCTATTTTAGTTTGTTCAGGAGGATTTTTGAGACTTAGAGTTTACGTTGTCTTTAGGTGATAGAATGTTATGATTTTGCTTCATGTGCGATTATGAGCAAAGTAGTTGGGATAAAAATTATTATTATACACGCCTTGTTTACAGATACAGTGGGTAATTAATTCTGAAAATTACAGCCCTCTATCTATTTTAGTTTGTTCAGGAGGATTTTTGAAACTTAGAGTTTACGTTGTTTTTAGGTGATAGAATGTTATGATTTTGCTTCATGTGCGATTATGAGCAAAGTAGTTGGGATAAAAATTATTATTATTCACGCATAGGTCGCAGATACATTGGGTAATTAATTCTGAAAATTACAGCCCTCTATCTATTTTAGTTTGTTCAGGAGGATTTTTGAGACTTAGAGTTTACGTTGTTTTTAGGTGATAGAATGTTATGATTTTGCTTCATGTGCGATTATGAGCAAAGTAGTTGGGATAAAAATTATTATTATTCACGTATAGGTCGCAGATACATAGGGTAATTAATTCTGAAAATTACAGCCCTCTATCTATTTTAGTTTGTTCAGGAGGATTTTTGAGACTTGGAGTTTACGTTGTTTTTAGGTGATAGAATGTTATAATTTTGCTTCATGTGCGATTATGAGCAAAGTAGTTGGGATAAAAATTATTATTATTCACGTATAGGTCGCAGATACATTGGGTAATTAATTCTGAAAATTACAGCCCTCTATCTATTTTAGTTTGTTCTGGAGGATTTTTGAGATTTAGAGTTTACGTTGTTTTTAGGTGATAGAATGTTAAGATTTTGCTTCATGTGCGATTATGAGCAAAGTAGTTGGGATAAAAATTATTATTATTCACGTATAGGTCGCAGATATATTGGGTAATTAATTCTGAAAATTACAGCCCTCTATCTATTTTAGTTTGTTCAGGAGGATTTTTGAGACTTAGAGTTTACGTTGTTTTTAGGTGATAGAATGTTATGATTTTGCTTCATGTGCGATTATGAGCAAAGTAGTTGGGATAAAAATTATTATTATTCACGTATAGGTCGCAGATACATTGGGTAATTAATTCTGAAAATTACAGCCCTCTATCTATTTTAGTTTGTTCTGGAGGATTTTTGAGATTTAGAGTTTACGTTGTTTTTAGGTGATAGAATGTTATGATTTTGCTTCATGTGCGATTATGAGCAAAGTAGTTGGGATAAAAATTATTATTATTCACGTATAGGTCGCAGATACATAGGGTAATTAATTCTGAAAATTACAGCCCTCTATCTATTTTAGTTTGTTCAGGAGGATTTTTGAGACTTAGAGTTTACGTTGTTTTTAGGTGATAGAATGTTATAATTTTGCTTCATGTGCGATTATGAGCAAAGTAGTTGGGATAAAAATTATTATTATTCACGTATAGGTCGCAGATACATTGGGTAATTAATTCTGAAAATTACAGCCCTCTATCTATTTTAGTTTGTTCTGGAGGATTTTTGAGATTTAGAGTTTACGTTGTTTTTAGGTGATAGAATGTTATGATTTTGCTTCATGTGCGATTATGAGCAAAGTAGTTGGGATAAAAATTATTATTATTCACGTATAGGTCGCAGATATATTGGGTAATTAATTCTGAAAATTACAGCCCTCTATCTATTTTAGTTTGTTCAGGAGGATTTTTGAGACTTAGAGTTTACGTTGTTTTTAGGTGATAGAATGTTATGATTTTGCTTCATGTGCGATTATGAGCAAAGTAGTTGGGATAAAAATTATTATTATTCACGTATAGGTCGCAGATACATAGGGTAATTAATTCTGAAAATTACAGCCCTCTATCTATTTTAGTTTGTTCAGGAGGATTTTTGAGACTTAGAGTAACGTTGTTTTTAGGTGATAGATTGTTATGATTTTGCTTCATGTGCGATTATGAGCAAAGTAGTTGGGATAAAAATTATTATTATTCACGTATAGGTCGCAGATACATTGGGTAATTAATTCTGAAAATTACAGCCCTCTATCTATTTTAGTTTGTTCTGGAGGATTTTTGAGATTTAGAGTTTACGTTGTTTTTAGGTGATAGAATGTTATGATTTTGCTTCATGTGCGATTATGAGCAAAGTAGTTGGGATAAAAATTATTATTATTCACGTATAGGTCGCAGATACATAGGGTAATTAATTCTGAAAATTACAGCCCTCTATCTATTTTAGTTTGTTCAGGAGGATTTTTGAGACTTAGAGTTTACGTTGTTTTTAGGTGATAGAATGTTATAATTTTGCTTCATGTGCGATTATGAGCAAAGTAGTTGGGATAAAAATTATTATTATTCACGTATAGGTCGCAGATACATTGGGTAATTAATTCTGAAAATTACAGCCCTCTATCTATTTTAGTTTGTTCTGGAGGATTTTTGAGATTTAGAGTTTACGTTGTTTTTAGGTGATAGAATGTTATGATTTTGCTTCATGTGCGATTATGAGCAAAGTAGTTGGGATAAAAATTATTATTATTCACGTATAGGTCGCAGATATATTGGGTAATTAATTCTGAAAATTACAGCCCTCTATCTATTTTAGTTTGTTCAGGAGGATTTTTGAGACTTAGAGTTTACGTTGTTTTTAGGTGATAGAATGTTATGATTTTGCTTCATGTGCGATTATGAGCAAAGTAGTTGGGATAAAAATTATTATTATTCACGTATAGGTCGCAGATACATTGGGTAATTAATTCTGAAAATTACAGCCCTCTATCTATTTTAGTTTGTTCAGGAGGATTTTTGAGACTTAGAGTTTACGTTGTTTTTAGGTGATAGAATGTTATGTTTTGCTTCATGTGCGATTATGAGCAAAGTAGTTGGGATAAAAATTATTATTATTCATGTATAGGTCGCAGATACATAGGGTAATTAATTCTGAAAATTACAGCCCTCTATCTATTTTAGTTTGTTCTGGAGGATTTTTGAGATTTAGAGTTTACGTTGTTTTTAGGTGATAGAATGTTATGATTTTGCTTCATGTGCGATTATGAGCAAAGTAGTTGGGATAAAAATTATTATTATTCACGTATAGGTCGCAGATACATTGGGTAATTTATTCTGAAAATTACAGCCCTCTATCCATTTTAGTTTGTTCAGGAGGATTTTTGAGACTTAGAGTTTACGTTGTTTTTAGGTGATAGAATGTTATGATTTTGCTTCATGTGCGATTATGAGCAAAGTAGTTGGGATAAAAATTATTATTATACACGCCTTGTTTACAGATACATTGGGTAATTAATCCTGAAAATTACAGCCCTCTATCTATTTTAGTTTGTTCAGGAGGATTTTTGAGACTTAGAGTTTACGTTGTTTTTAGGTGATAGAATGTTATGATTTTGCTTCATGTGCGATTATGAGCAAAGTAGTTGGGATAAAAATTATTATTATTCACGTATAGGTCGCAGATACATTGGGTAATTAATTCTGAAAATTACAGCCCTCTATCTATTTTAGTTTGTTCAGGAGGATTTTTGAGACTTAGAGTTTACGTTGTTTTTAGGTGATAGAATGTTATGATTTTGCTTCATGTGCGATTATGAGCAAAGTAGTTGGGATAAAAATTATTATTATTCACGTATAGGTCGCAGATACATTGGGTAATTTATTCTGAAAATTACAGCCCTCTATCTATTTTAGTTTGTTCAGGAGGATTTTTGAGACTTAGAGTTTACGTTGTTTTTAGGTGATAGAATGTTATGATTTTGCTTCATGGGCGATTATGAGCAAAGTAGTTGGGGTAAAAATTATTATTATTCACGTATAGGTCGCAGATACATAGGGTAATTAATTCTGAAAATTACAGCCCTCTATCTATTTTAGTTTGTTCAGGAGGATTTTTGAGACTTAGACTTTACGTTGTTTTTAGGTGATAGAATGTTATGATTTTGCTTCATGTGCGATTATGAGCAAAGTAGTTGGGATAAAAATTATTATTATTCATGTATAGGTCGCAGATACATAGGGTAATTAATTCTGAAAATTACAGCCCTCTATCTATTTTAGTTTGTTCAGGAGGATTTTTGAGACTTAGAGTTTACGTTGTTTTTAGGTGATAGAATGTTATAATTTTGCTTCATGTGCGATTATGAGCAAAGTAGTTGGGATAAAAATTATTATTATTCACGTATAGGTCGCAGATACATTGGGTAATTAATTCTGAAAATTACAGCCCTCTATCTATTTTAGTTTGTTCTGGAGGATTTTTGAGATTTAGAGTTTACGTTGTTTTTAGGTGATAGAATGTTATGATTTTGCTTCATGTGCGATTATGAGCAAAGTAGTTGGGATAAAAATTATTATTATTCACGTATAGGTCGCAGATACATTGGGTAATTAATTCTGAAAATTACAGCCCTCTATCTATTTTAGTTTGTTCAGGAGGATTTTTGAGACTTAGAGTTTACGTTGTTTTTAGGTGATAGAATGTTATGATTTTGCTTCATGTGCGATTATGAGCAAAGTAGTTGGGATAAAAATTATTATTATTCACGTATAGGTCGCAGATACATTGGGTAATTTATTCTGAAAATTACAGCCCTCTATCTATTTTAGTTTGTTCAGGAGGATTTTTGAGACTTAGAGTTTACGTTGTCTTTAGGTGATAGAATGTTATGATTTTGCTTCATGTGCGATTATGAGCAAAGTAGTTGGGATAAAAATTATTATTATACACGCCTTGTTTACAGATACAGTGGGTAATTAATTCTGAAAATTACAGCCCTCTATCTATTTTAGTTTGTTCAGGAGGATTTTTGAAACTTAGAGTTTACGTTGTTTTTAGGTGATAGAATGTTATGATTTTGCTTCATGTGCGATTATGAGCAAAGTAGTTGGGATAAAAATTATTATTATTCACGTATAGGTCGCAGATACATTGGGTAATTAATTCTGAAAATTACAGCCCTCTATCTATTTTAGTTTGTTCAGGAGGATTTTTGAGACTTAGAGTTTACGTTGTTTTTAGGTGATAGAATGTTATGATTTTGCTTCATGTGCGATTATGAGCAAAGTAGTTGGGATAAAAATTATTATTATTCACGTATAGGTCGCAGATACATAGGGTAATTAATTCTGAAAATTACAGCCCTCTATCTATTTTAGTTTGTTCAGGAGGATTTTTGAGACTTAGAGATTACGTTGTTTTTAGGTGATAGAATGTTATAATTTTGCTTCATGTGCGATTATGAGCAAAGTAGTTGGGATAAAAATTATTATTATTCACGTATAGGTCGCAGATACATTGGGTAATTAATTCTGAAAATTACAGCCCTCTATCTATTTTAGTTTGTTCTGGAGGATTTTTGAGATTTAGAGTTTACGTTGTTTTTAGGTGATAGAATGTTATGATTTTGCTTCATGTGCGATTATGAGCAAAGTAGTTGGGATAAAAATTATTATTATTCACGTATAGGTCGCAGATATATTGGGTAATTAATTCTGAAAATTACAGCCCTCTATCTATTTTAGTTTGTTCAGGAGGATTTTTGAGACTTAGAGTTTACGTTGTTTTTAGGTGATAGAATGTTATGATTTTGCTTCATGTGCGATTATGAGCAAAGTAGTTGGGATAAAAATTATTATTATTCACGTATAGGTCGCAGATACATTGGGTAATTAATTCTGAAAATTACAGCCCTCTATCTATTTTAGTTTGTTCTGGAGGATTTTTGAGATTTAGAGTTTACGTTGTTTTTAGGTGATAGAATGTTATGATTTTGCTTCATGTGCGATTATGAGCAAAGTAGTTGGGATAAAAATTATTATTATTCACGTATAGGTCGCAGATATATTGGGTAATTAATTCTGAAAATTACAGCCCTCTATCTATTTTAGTTTGTTCAGGAGGATTTTTGAGACTTAGAGTTTACGTTGTTTTTAGGTGATAGAATGTTATGATTTTGCTTCATGTGCGATTATGAGCAAAGTAGTTGGGATAAAAATTATTATTATTCACGTATAGGTCGCAGATACATAGGGTAATTAATTCTGAAAATTACAGCCCTCTATCTATTTTAGTTTGTTCAGGAGGATTTTTGAGACTTAGAGTTTACGTTGTTTTTAGGTGATAGATTGTTATGATTTTGCTTCATGTGCGATTATGAGCAAAGTAGTTGGGATAAAAATTATTATTATTCACGTATAGGTCGCAGATACATTGGGTAATTTATTCTGAAAATTACAGCCCTCTATCTATTTTAGTTTGTTCAGGAGGATTTTTGAGACTTAGAGTTTACGTTGTCTTTAGGTGATAGAATGTTATGATTTTGCTTCATGTGCGATTATGAGCAAAGTAGTTGGGATAAAAATTATTATTATACACGCCTTGTTTACAGATACAGTGGGTAATTAATTCTGAAAATTACTACAGCCCTCTATCTATTTTAGTTTGTTCAGGAGGATTTTTGAGACTTAGAGTTTACGTTGTTTTTAGGTGATAGAATGTTATGATTTTGCTTCATGTGCGATTATGAGCAAAGTAGTTGGGATAAAAATTATTATTATTCACGTATAGGTCGCAGATACATTGGGTAATTAATTCTGAAAATTACAGCCCTCTATCTATTTTAGTTTATTCAGGAGGATTTTTGAGACTTAGAGTTTACGTTGTTTTTAGGTGATAGAATGTTATGATTTTGCTTCATGTGCGATTATGAGCAAAGTAGTTGGGATAAAAATTATTATTATTCACATATAGGTCGCAGATACATTGGGTAATTAATTCTGAAAATTACAGCCCTCTATCTATTTTAGTTTGTTCAGGAGGATTTTTGAGACTTAGAGTTTACGTTGTTTTTAGGTGATAGAATGGTTATGATTTGGCTTCATGTGCGATTACGAGCAAAGTAGTTGGGATAAAAATTATTATTATACACGCCTTGTTTACAGATACATTGGGTAATTAATTCTGAAAATTACAGCCCTCTATCTATTTTAGTTTGTTCAGGAGGATTTTTGAGACTTAGAGTTTACGTTGTTTTTAGGTGATAGAATGTTATGATTTTGCTTCATGTGCGATTATGAGCAAAGTAGTTGGGATAAAAATTATTATTATACACGCCTTGTTTACAGATACATTGGGTAATTAATTCTGAAAATTACAGCCCTCTATCTATTTTAGTTTGTTCAGGAGGATTTTTGAGACTTAGTGTTTACGTTGTTTTTAGGTGATAGAATGTTATGATTTTGCTTCATGTGCGATTATGAGCAAAGTAGTTGGGATAAAAATTATTATTATACACGCCTTGTTTACAGATACATTGGGTAATTAATTCTGAAAATTACAGCCCTCTATCTATTTTAGTTTGTTCAGGAGGATTTTTGAGACTTAGAGTTTACGTTGTTTTTAGGTGATAGAATGTTATGATTTTGCTTCATGTGCGATTATGAGCAAAGTAGTTGGGATAAAAATTATTATTATACACGCCTTGTTTACAGATACATTGGGTAATAAATTCTGAAAATTACAGCCCTCTATCTATTTTAGTTTGTTCAGGAGGATTTTTGAGACTTAGAGTTTACGTTGTTTTTAGGTGATAGAATGTTATGATTTTGCTTCATGTGCGATTATGAGCAAAGTAGTTGGGATAAAAATTATTATTATTCACGTATAGGTCGCAGATACATTGGGTAATTAATTCTGAAAATTACAGCCCTCTATCTATTTTAGTTTGTTCAGGAGGATTTTTGAGACTTAGAGTTTACGTTGTTTTTAGGTGATAGAATGTTATGATTTTGCTTCATGTGCGATTATGAGCAAAGTAGTTGGGATAAAAATTATTATTATTCACGTATAGGTCGCAGATACATTGGGTAATTAATTCTGA
The DNA here is from genome assembly GCA_963966075.1 of Aphodius sticticus. Lineage (NCBI taxonomy): Eukaryota > Metazoa > Arthropoda > Insecta > Coleoptera > Scarabaeidae > Aphodius > Aphodius sticticus. Next base: position 3,320,129 of record OZ014510.1, read on the forward strand.
AAATTACAGCCCTCTATCTATTTTAGTTTATTCAGGAGGATTTTTGAGACTTAGAGTTTACGTTGTTTTTAGGTGATAGAATGTTATGATTTTGCTTCATGTGCGATTATGAGCAAAGTAGTTGGGATAAAAATTATTATTATACACGCCTTGTTTACAGATACATTGGGTAATAAATTCTGAAAATTACAGCCCTCTATCTATTTTAGTTTGTTCAGGAGGATTTTTGAGACTTAGAGTTTACGTTGTTTTTAGGTGATAGAATGTTATGATTTTGCTTCATGTGCGATTATGAGCAAAGTAGTTGGGATAAAAATTATTATTATTCACGTATAGGTCGCAGATACATTGGGTAATTCATTCTGAAAATTACAGCCCTCTATCTATTTTAGTTTGTTCAGGAGGATTTTTGAGACTTAGAGTTTACGTTGTTTTTAGGTGATAGAATGTTATGATTTTGCTTCATGTGCGATTATGAGCAAAGTAGTTGGGATAAAAATTATTATTATTCACGTATAGGTCGCAGATACATTGGGTAATTTATTCTGAAAATTACAGCCCTCTATCTATTTTAGTTTGTTCAGGAGGATTTTTGAGACTTAGAGTTTACGTTGTTTTTAGGTGATAGAATGTTATGATTTTGCTTCATGTGCGATTATGAGCAAAGTAGTTGGGATAAAAATTATTATTATTCACGTATAGGTCGCAGATACATTAGGTAATTAATTCTGAAAATTACAGCCCTCTACCTATTTTAGTTTGTTCAGGAGGATTTTTGAGACTTAGAGTTTACGTTGTTTTTAGGTGATAGAATGTTATGATTTTGCTTCATGTGCGATTATGAGCAAAGTAGTTGGGATAAAAATTATTATTATTCACGTATAGGTCGCAGATACATTGGGTAATTAATTCTGAAAATTACAGCCCTCTATCTATTTTAGTTTGTTCAGGAGGATTTTTGAGACTTAGAGTTTACGTTGTTTTTAGGTGATAGAATGTTATGATTTGGCTTCATGTGCGATTATGAGCAAAGTAGTTGGGATAAAAATTATTATTATTCACGTATAGGTCGCAGATACATTGGGTAATTTATTCTGAAAATTACAGCCCTCTATCTATTTTAGTTTGTTCAGGAGGATTTTTGAGACTTAGAGTTTACGTTGTTTTTAGGTGATAGAATGTTATGATTTTGCTTCATGTGCTATTATGAGCAAAGTAGTTGGGATAAAAATTATTATTATTCACGTATAGGTCGCAGATACATTGGGTAATTTATTCTGAAAATTACAGCCCTCTATCTATTTTAGTTTGTTCAGGAGGATTTTTGAGACTTAGAGTTTACGTTGTTTTTAGGTGATAGAATGTTATGATTTTGCTTCATGTGCGATTATGAGCAAAGTAGTTGGGATAAAAATTATTATTATTCACGTATAGGTCGCAGATACATTGGGTAATTTATTCTGAAAATTACAGCCCTCTATCTATTTTAGTTTGTTCAGGAGGATTTTTGAGACTTAGAGTTTACGTTGTTTTTAGGTGATAGAATGTTATGATTTTGCTTCATGTGCGATTATGAGCAAAGTAGTTGGGATAAAAATTATTATTATTCACGTATATGTCGCAGATACATTGGGTAATTAATTCTGAAAATTACAGCCCTCTATCTATTTTAGTTTATTCAGGAGGATTTTTGAGACTTAGAGTTTACGTTGTTTTTAGGTGATAGAATGTTATGATTTTGCTTCATGTGCGATTGAGCAAAGTAGTTGGGATAAAAATTATTATTATTCACATATAGGTCGCAGATACATTGGGTAATTAATTCTGAAAATTACAGCCCTCTATCTATTTTAGTTTGTTCAGGATTTTTGAGACTTAGAGTTTACGTTGTTTTTAGGTGATAGAATGGTTATGATTTGGCTTCATGTGCGATTACGAGCAAAGTAGTTGGGATAAAAATTATTATTATACACGCCTTGTTTACAGATACATTGGGTAATTAATTCTGAAAATTACAGCCCTCTATCTATTTTAGTTTGTTCAGGAGGATTTTTGAGACTTAGAGTTTACGTTGTTTTTAGGTGATAGAATGTTATGATTTTGCTTCATGTGCGATTATGAGCAAAGTAGTTGGGATAAAAATTATTATTATACACGCCTTGTTTACAGATACATTGGGTAATTAATTCTGAAAATTACAGCCCTCTATCTATTTTAGTTTGTTCAGGAGGATTTTTGAGACTTAGAGTTTACGTTGTTTTTAGGTGATAGAATGTTATGATTTTGCTTCATGTGCGATTATGAGCAAAGTAGTTGGGATAAAAATTATTATTATACACGCCTTGTTTACAGATACATTGGGTAATTAATTCTGAAAATTACAGCCCTCTATCTATTTTAGTTTGTTCAGGAGGATTTTTGAGACTTAGAGTTTACGTTGTTTTTAGGTGATAGAATGTTATGATTTTGCTTCATGTGCGATTATGAGCAAAGTAGTTGGGATAAAAATTATTATTATACACGCCTTGTTTACAGATACATTGGGTAATAAATTCTGAAAATTACAGCCCTCTATCTATTTTAGTTTGTTCAGGAGGATTTTTGAGACTTAGAGTTTACGTTGTTTTTAGGTGATAGAATGTTATGATTTTGCTTCATGTGCGATTATGAGCAAAGTAGTTGGGATAAAAATTATTATTATTCACGTATAGGTCGCAGATACATTGGGTAATTAATTCTGAAAATTACAGCCCTCTATCTATTTTAGTTTGTTCAGGAGGATTTTTGAGACTTAGAGTTTACGTTGTTTTTAGGTGATAGAATGTTATGATTTTGCTTCATGTGCGATTATGAGCAAAGTAGTTGGGATAAAAATTATTATTATTCACGTATAGGTCGCAGATACATTGGGTAATTAATTCTGAAAATTACAGCCCTCTATCTATTTTAGTTTATTCAGGAGGATTTTTGAGACTTAGAGTTTACGTTGTTTTTAGGTGATAGAATGTTATGATTTTGCTTCATGTGCGATTATGAGCAAAGTAGTTGGGATAAAAATTATTATTATACACGCCTTGTTTACAGATACATTGGGTAATTAATTCTGAAAATTACAGCCCTCTATCTATTTTAGTTTGTTCAGGAGGATTTTTGAGACTTAGAGTTTACGTTGTTTTTAGGTGATAGAATGTTATGATTTTGCTTCATGTGCGATTATGAGCAAAGTAGTTGGGATAAAAATTATTATTATACACGCCTTGTTTACAGATACATTGGGTAATAAATTCTGAAAATTACAGCCCTCTATCTATTTTAGTTTGTTCAGGAGGATTTTTGAGACTTAGAGTTTACGTTGTTTTTAGGTGATAGAATGTTATGATTTTGCTTCATGTGCGATTATGAGCAAAGTAGTTGGGATAAAAATTATTATTATACACGCCTTGTTTACAGATACATTGGGTAATAAATTCTGAAAATTACAGCCCTCTATCTATTTTAGTTTGTTCAGGAGGATTTTTGAGACTTAGAGTTTACGTTGTTTTTAGGTGATAGAATGTTATGATTTTGCTTCATGTGCGATTATGAGCAAAGTAGTTGGGATAAAAATTATTATTATTCACGTATAGGTCGCAGATACATTGGGTAATTAATTCTGAAAATTACAGCCCTCTATCTATTTTAGTTTGTTCAGGAGGATTTTTGAGACTTAGAGTTTACGTTGTTTTTAGGTGATAGAATGTTATGATTTTGCTTCATGTGCGATTATGAGCAAAGTAGTTGGGATAAAAATTATTATTATTCACGTATAGGTCGCAGATACATTGGGTAATTAATTCTGAAAATTACAGCCCTCTATCTATTTTAGTTTATTCAGGAGGATTTTTGAGACTTAGAGTTTACGTTGTTTTTAGGTGATAGAATGTTATGATTTTGCTTCATGTGCGATTATGAGCAAAGTAGTTGGGATAAAAATTATTATTATACACGCCTTGTTTACAGATACATTGGGTAATAAATTCTGAAAATTACAGCCCTCTATCTATTTTAGTTTGTTCAGGAGGATTTTTGAGACTTAGAGTTTACTATCTATTTTAGTTTGTTCAGGAGGATTTTTGAGACTTAGAGTTTACGTTGTTTTTAGGTGATAGAATGTTATGATTTTGCTTCATGTGCGATTATGAGCAAAGTAGTTGGGATAAAAATTATTATTATTCACGTATAGGTCGCAGATACATTGGGTAATTCATTCTGAAAATTACAGCCCTCTATCTATTTTAGTTTGTTCAGGAGGATTTTTGAGACTTAGAGTTTACGTTGTTTTTAGGTGATAGAATGTTATGATTTTGCTTCATGTGCCATTATGAGCAAAGTAGTTGGGATAAAAATTATTATTATTCACGTATAGGTCGCAGATACATTGGGTAATTAATTCTGAAAATTACAGCCCTCTATCTATTTTAGTTTATTCAGGAGGATTTTTGAGACTTAGAGTTTACGTTGTTTTTAGGTGATAGAATGTTATGATTTTGCTTCATGTGCGATTATGAGCAAAGTAGTTGGGATAAAAATTATTATTATTCACATATAGGTCGCAGATACATTGGGTAATTAATTCTGAAAATTACAGCCCTCTATCTATTTTAGTTTGTTCAGGAGGATTTTTGAGACTTAGAGTTTACGTTGTTTTTAGGTGATAGAATGGTTATGATTTGGCTTCATGTGCGATTACGAGCAAAGTAGTTGGGATAAAAATTATTATTATACACGCCTTGTTTACAGATACATTGGGTAATTAATTCTGAAAATTACAGCCCTCTATCTATTTTAGTTTGTTCAGGAGGATTTTTGAGACTTAGAGTTTACGTTGTTTTTAGGTGATAGAATGTTATGATTTTGCTTCATGTGCGATTATGAGCAAAGTAGTTGGGATAAAAATTATTATTATTCACGTATAGGTCGCAGATACATTGGGTAATTAATTCTGAAAATTCCAGCCCTCTATCTATTTTAGTTTGTTCAAGAGGATTTTTGAGACTTAGAGTTTACGTTGTTTTTAGGTGATAGAATGTTATGATTTTGCTTCATGTGCGATTATGAGCAAAGTAGTTGGGATAAAAATTATTATTATACACGCCTTGTTTACAGATACATTGGGTAATTAATTCTGAAAATTACAGCCCTCTATCTATTTTAGTTTGTTCAGGAGGATTTTTGAGACTTAGAGTTTACGTTGTTTTTAGGTGATAGAATGTTATGATTTTGCTTCATGTGCGATTATGAGCAAAGTAGTTGGGATAAAAATTATTATTATTCACGTATAGGTCGCAGATACATTAGGTAATTAATTCTGAAAATTACAGCCCTCTACCTATTTTAGTTTGTTCAGGAGGATTTTTGAGACTTAGAGTTTACGTTGTTTTTAGGTGATAGAATGTTATGATTTTGCTTCATGTGCGATTATGAGCAAAGTAGTTGGGATAAAAATTATTATTATTCACGTATAGGTCGCAGATACATTGGGTAATTAATTCTGAAAATTACAGCCCTCTATCTATTTTAGTTTGTTCAGGAGGATTTTTGAGACTTAGAGTTTACGTTGTTTTTAGGTGATAGAATGTTATGATTTTGCTTCATGTGCGATTATGAGCAAAGTAGTTGGGATAAAAATTATTATTATTCACGTATAGGTCGCAGATACATTGGGTAATTAATTCTGAAAATTACAGCCCTCTATCTATTTTAGTTTATTCAGGAGGATTTTTGAGACTTAGAGTTTACGTTGTTTTTAGGTGATAGAATGTTATGATTTTGCTTCATGTGCGATTATGAGCAAAGTAGTTGGGATAAAAATTATTATTATTCACATATAGGTCGCAGATACATTGGGTAATTAATTCTGAAAATTACAGCCCTCTATCTATTTTAGTTTGTTCAGGAGGATTTTTGAGACTTAGAGTTTACGTTGTTTTTAGGTGATAGAATGTTATGATTTTGCTTCATGTGCGATTATGAGCAAAGTAGTTGGGATAAAAATTATTATTATTCACATATAGGTCGCAGATACATTGGGTAATTTATTCTGAAAATTACAGCCCTCTATCTATTTTAGTTTGTTCAGGAGGATTTTTGAGACTTAGAGTTTACGTTGTTTTTAGGTGATAGAATGTTATGATTTTGCTTCATGTGCGATTATGAGCAAAGTAGTTGGGATAAAAATTATTATTATTCACGTATAGGTCGCAGATACATTGGGTAATTTATTCTGAAAATTACAGCCCTCTATCTATTTTAGTTTGTTCAGGAGGATTTTTGAGACTTAGAGTTTACGTTGTTTTTAGGTGATAGAATGTTATGATTTTGCTTCATGTGCGATTATGAGCAAAGTAGTTGGGATAAAAATTATTATTATTCACGTATAGGTCGCAGATACATTGGGTAATTAATTCTGAAAATTACAGCCCTCTATCTATTTTAGTTTATTCAGGAGGATTTTTGAGACTTAGAGTTTACGTTGTTTTTAGGTGATAGAATGTTATGATTTTGCTTCATGTGCGATTATGAGCAAAGTAGTTGGGATAAAAATTATTATTATTCACATATAGGTCGCAGATACATTGGGTAATTAATTCTGAAAATTACAGCCCTCTATCTATTTTAGTTTGTTCAGGAGGATTTTTGAGACTTAGAGTTTACGTTGTTTTTAGGTGATAGAATGGTTATGATTTGGCTTCATGTGCGATTACGAGCAAAGTAGTTGGGATAAAAATTATTATTATACACGCCTTGTTTACAGATACATTGGGTAATTAATTCTGAAAATTACAGCCCTCTATCTATTTTAGTTTGTTCAGGAGGATTTTTGAGACTTAGAGTTTACGTTGTTTTTAGGTGATAGAATGTTATGATTTTGCTTCATGTGCGATTATGAGCAAAGTAGTTGGGATAAAAATTATTATTATACACGCCTTGTTTACAGATACATTGGGTAATTAATTCTGAAAATTACAGCCCTCTATCTATTTTAGTTTGTTCAGGAGGATTTTTGAGACTTAGAGTTTACGTTGTTTTTAGGTGATAGAATGTTATGATTTTGCTTCATGTGCGATTATGAGCAAAGTAGTTGGAATAAAAATTATTATTATACACGCCTTGTTTACAGATACATTGGGTAATAAATTCTGAAAATTACAGCCCTCTATCTATTTTAGTTTGTTCAGGAGGATTTTTGAGACTTAGAGTTTACGTTGTTTTTAGGTGATAGAATGTTATGATTTTGCTTCATGTGCGATTATGAGCAAAGTAGTTGGGATAAAAATTATTATTATTCACGTATAGGTCGCAGATACATTGGGTAATTAATTCTGAAAATTACAGCCCTCTATCTATTTTAGTTTGTTCAGGAGGATTTTTGAGACTTAGAGTTTACGTTGTTTTTAGGTGATAGAATGTTATGATTTTGCTTCATGTGCGATTATGAGCAAAGTAGTTGGGATAAAAATTATTATTATTCACGTATAGGTCGCAGATACATTGGGTAATTAATTCTGAAAATTACAGCCCTCTATCTATTTTAGTTTATTCAGGAGGATTTTTGAGACTTAGAGTTTACGTTGTTTTTAGGTGATAGAATGTTATGATTTTGCTTCATGTGCGATTATGAGCAAAGTAGTTGGGATAAAAATTATTATTATACACGCCTTGTTTACAGATACATTGGGTAATAAATTCTGAAAATTACAGCCCTCTATCTATTTTAGTTTGTTCAGGAGGATTTTTGAGACTTAGAGTTTACGTTGTTTTTAGGTGATAGAATGTTATGATTTTGCTTCATGTGCGATTATGAGCAAAGTAGTTGGGATAAAAATTATTATTATTCACGTATAGGTCGCAGATACATTGGGTAATTCATTCTGAAAATTACAGCCCTCTATCTATTTTAGTTTGTTCAGGAGGATTTTTGAGACTTAGAGTTTACGTTGTTTTTAGGTGATAGAATGTTATGATTTTGCTTCATGTGCGATTATGAGCAAAGTAGTTGGGATAAAAATTATTATTATTCACGTATAGGTCGCAGATACATTGGGTAATTAATTCTGAAAATTACAGCCCTCTATCTATTTTAGTTTATTCAGGAGGATTTTTGAGACTTAGAGTTTACGTTGTTTTTAGGTGATAGAATGTTATGATTTTGCTTCATGTGCGATTATGAGCAAAGTAGTTGGGATAAAAATTATTATTATTCACATATAGGTCGCAGATACATTGGGTAATTAATTCTGAAAATTACAGCCCTCTATCTATTTTAGTTTGTTCAGGAGGATTTTTGAGACTTAGAGTTTACGTTGTTTTTAGGTGATAGAATGGTTATGATTTGGCTTCATGTGCGATTACGAGCAAAGTAGTTGGGATAAAAATTATTATTATACACGCCTTGTTTACAGATACATTGGGTAATTAATTCTGAAAATTACAGCCCTCTATCTATTTTAGTTTGTTCAGGAGGATTTTTGAGACTTAGAGTTTACGTTGTTTTTAGGTGATAGAATGTTATGATTTTGCTTCATGTGCGATTATGAGCAAAGTAGTTGGGATAAAAATTATTATTATTCACGTATAGGTCGCAGATACATTGGGTAATTAATTCTGAAAATTACAGCCCTCTATCTATTTTAGTTTGTTCAGGAGGATTTTTGAGACTTAGAGTTTACGTTGTTTTTAGGTGATAGAATGTTATGATTTTGCTTCATGTGCGATTATGAGCAAAGTAGTTGGGATAAAAATTATTATTATACACGCCTTGTTTACAGATACATTGGGTAATTAATTCTGAAAATTACAGCCCTCTATCTATTTTAGTTTGTTCAGGAGGATTTTTGAGACTTAGAGTTTACGTTGTTTTTAGGTGATAGAATGTTATGATTTTGCTTCATGTGCGATTATGAGCAAAGTAGTTGGGATAAAAATTATTATTATTCACGTATAGGTCGCAGATACATTGGGTAATTAATTCTGAAAATTACAGCCCTCTATCTATTTTAGTTTGTTCAGGAGGATTTTTGAGACTTAGAGTTTACGTTGTTTTTAGGTGATAGAATGTTATGATTTTGCTTCATGTGCGATTATGAGCAAAGTAGTTGGGATAAAAATTATTATTATTCACGTATAGGTCGCAGATACATTGGGTAATTAATTCTGAAAATTACAGCCCTCTATCTATTTTAGTTTATTCAGGAGGATTTTTGAGACTTAGAGTTTACGTTGTTTTTAGGTGATAGAATGTTATGATTTTGCTTCATGTGCGATTATGAGCAAAGTAGTTGGGATAAAAATTATTATTATTCACATATAGGTCGCAGATACATTGGGTAATTAATTCTGAAAATTACAGCCCTCTATCTATTTTAGTTTGTTCAGGAGGATTTTTGAGACTTAGAGTTTACGTTGTTTTTAGGTGATAGAATGGTTATGATTTGGCTTCATGTGCGATTACGAGCAAAGTAGTTGGGATAAAAATTATTATTATACACGCCTTGTTTACAGATACATTGGGTAATTAATTCTGAAAATTACAGCCCTCTATCTATTTTAGTTTGTTCAGGAGGATTTTTGAGACTTAGAGTTTACGTTGTTTTTAGGTGATAGAATGTTATGATTTTGCTTCATGTGCGATTATGAGCAAAGTAGTTGGGATAAAAATTATTATTATACACGCCTTGTTTACAGATACATTGGGTAATTAATTCTGAAAATTACAGCCCTCTATCTATTTTAGTTTGTTCAGGAGGATTTTTGAGACTTAGAGTTTACGTTGTTTTTAGGTGATAGAATGTTATGATTTTGCTTCATGTGCGATTATGAGCAAAGTAGTTGGGATAAAAATTATTATTATACACGCCTTGTTTACAGATACATTGGGTAATTAATTCTGAAAATTACAGCCCTCTATCTATTTTAGTTTGTTCAGGAGGATTTTTGAGACTTAGAGTTTACGTTGTTTTTAGGTGATAGAATGTTATGATTTTGCTTCATGTGCGATTATGAGCAAAGTAGTTGGGATAAAAATTATTATTATTCACGTATAGGTCGCAGATACATTGGGTAATTAATTCTGAAAATTACAGCCCTCTATCTATTTTAGTTTGTTCAGGAGGATTTTTGAGACTTAGAGTTTACGTTGTTTTTAGGTGATAGAATGTTATGATTTTGCTTCATGTGCGATTATGAGCAAAGTAGTTGGGATAAAAATTATTATTATTCACATATAGGTCGCAGATACATTGGGTAATTAATTCTGAAAATTACAGCCCTCTATCTATTTTAGTTTGTTCAGGAGGATTTTTGAGACTTAGAGTTTACGTTGTTTTTAGGTGATAGAATGGTTATGATTTGGCTTCATGTGCGATTACGAGCAAAGTAGTTGGGATAAAAATTATTATTATACACGCCTTGTTTACAGATACATTGGGTAATTAATTCTGAAAATTACAGCCCTCTATCTATTTTAGTTTGTTCAGGAGGATTTTTGAGACTTAGAGTTTACGTTGTTTTTAGGTGATAGAATGTTATGATTTTGCTTCATGTGCGATTATGAGCAAAGTAGTTGGGATAAAAATTATTATTATTCACGTATAGGTCGCAGATACATTGGGTAATTAATTCTGAAAATTACAGCCCTCTATCTATTTTAGTTTATTCAGGAGGATTTTTGAGACTTAGAGTTTACGTTGTTTTTAGGTGATAGAATGTTATGATTTTGCTTCATGTGCGATTATGAGCAAAGTAGTTGGGATAAAAATTATTATTATTCACATATAGGTCGCAGATACATTGGGTAATTAATTCTGAAAATTACAGCCCTCTATCTATTTTAGTTTGTTCAGGAGGATTTTTGAGACTTAGAGTTTACGTTGTTTTTAGGTGATAGAATGGTTATGATTTGGCTTCATGTGCGATTACGAGCAAAGTAGTTGGGATAAAAATTATTATTATACACGCCTTGTTTACAGATACATTGGGTAATTAATTCTGAAAATTACAGCCCTCTATCTATTTTAGTTTGTTCAGGAGGATTTTTGAGACTTAGAGTTTACGTTGTTTTTAGGTGATAGAATGTTATGATTTTGCTTCATGTGCGATTATGAGCAAAGTAGTTGGGATAAAAATTATTATTATACACGCCTTGTTTACAGATACATTGGGTAATTAATTCTGAAAATTACAGCCCTCTATCTATTTTAGTTTGTTCAGGAGGATTTTTGAGACTTAGAGTTTACGTTGTTTTTAGGTGATAGAATGTTATGATTTTGCTTCATGTGCGATTATGAGCAAAGTAGTTGGGATAAAAATTATTATTATTCACGTATAGGTCGCAGATACATTGGGTAATTAATTCTGAAAATTACAGCCCTCTATCTATTTTAGTTTGTTCAGGAGGATTTTTGAGACTTAGAGTTTACGTTGTTTTTAGGTGATAGAATGTTATGATTTTGCTTCATGTGCGATTATGAGCAAAGTAGTTGGGATAAAAATTATTATTATTCACGTATAGGTCGCAGATACATTGGGTAATTAATTCTGAAAATTACAGCCCTCTATCTATTTTAGTTTATTCAGGAGGATTTTTGAGACTTAGAGTTTACGTTGTTTTTAGGTGATAGAATGTTATGATTTTGCTTCATGTGCGATTATGAGCAAAGTAGTTGGGATAAAAATTATTATTATTCACGTATAGGTCGCAGATACATTGGGTAATTAATTCTGAAAATTACAGCCCTCTATCTATTTTAGTTTATTCAGGAGGATTTTTGAGACTTAGAGTTTACGTTGTTTTTAGGTGATAGAATGTTATGATTTTGCTTCATGTGCGATTATGAGCAAAGTAGTTGGGATAAAAATTATTATTATTCACATATAGGTCGCAGATACATTGGGTAATTAATTCTGAAAATTACAGCCCTCTATCTATTTTAGTTTGTTCAGGAGGATTTTTGAGACTTAGAGTTTACGTTGTTTTTAGGTGATAGAATGGTTATGATTTGGCTTCATGTGCGATTACGAGCAAAGTAGTTGGGATAAAAATTATTATTATACACGCCTTGTTTACAGATACATTGGGTAATTAATTCTGAAAATTACAGCCCTCTATCTATTTTAGTTTGTTCAGGAGGATTTTTGAGACTTAGAGTTTACGTTGTTTTTAGGTGATAGAATGTTATGATTTTGCTTCATGTGCGATTATGAGCAAAGTAGTTGGGATAAAAATTATTATTATACACGCCTTGTTTACAGATACATTGGGTAATTAATTCTGAAAATTACAGCCCTCTATCTATTTTAGTTTGTTCAGGAGGATTTTTGAGACTTAGAGTTTACGTTGTTTTTAGGTGATAGAATGTTATGATTTTGCTTCATGTGCGATTATGAGCAAAGTAGTTGGGATAAAAATTATTATTATACACGCCTTGTTTACAGATACATTGGGTAATTAATTCTGAAAATTACAGCCCTCTATCTATTTTAGTTTGTTCAGGAGGATTTTTGAGACTTAGAGTTTACGTTGTTTTTAGGTGATAGAATGTTATGATTTTGCTTCATGTGCGATTATGAGCAAAGTAGTTGGGATAAAAATTATTATTATACACGCCTTGTTTACAGATACATTGGGTAATAAATTCTGAAAATTACAGCCCTCTATCTATTTTAGTTTGTTCAGGAGGATTTTTGAGACTTAGAGTTTCCGTTGTTTTTAGGTGATAGAATGTTATGATTTTGCTTCATGTGCGATTATGAGCAAAGTAGTTGGGATAAAAATTATTATTATTCACGTATAGGTCGCAGATACATTGGGTAATTAATTCTGAAAATTACAGCCCTCTATCTATTTTAGTTTGTTCAGGAGGATTTTTGAGACTTAGAGTTTACGTTGTTTTTAGGTGATAGAATGTTATGATTTTGCTTCATGTGCGATTATGAGCAAAGTAGTTGGGATAAAAATTATTATTATTCACGTATAGGTCGCAGATACATTGGGTAATTAATTCTGAAAATTACAGCCCTCTATCTATTTTAGTTTATTCAGGAGGATTTTTGAGACTTAGAGTTTACGTTGTTTTTAGGTGATAGAATGTTATGATTTTGCTTCATGTGCGATTATGAGCAAAGTAGTTGGGATAAAAATTATTATTATTCACGTATAGGTCGCAGATACATTGGGTAATTAATTCTGAAAATTACAGCCCTCTATCTATTTTAGTTTGTTCAGGAGGATTTTTGAGACTTAGAGTTTACGTTGTTTTTAGGTGATAGAATGTTATGATTTTGCTTCATGTGCGATTATGAGCAAAGTAGTTGGGATAAAAATTATTATTATTCACGTATAGGTCGCAGATACATTGGGTAATTAATTCTGAAAATTACAGCCCTCTATCTATTTTAGTTTATTCAGGAGGATTTTTGAGACTTAGAGTTTACGTTGTTTTTAGGTGATAGAATGTTATGATTTTGCTTCATGTGCGATTATGAGCAAAGTAGTTGGGATAAAAATTATTATTATTCACGTATAGGTCGCAGATACATTGGGTAATTAATTCTGAAAATTACAGCCCTCTATCTATTTTAGTTTGTTCAGGAGGATTTTTGAGACTTAGAGTTTACGTTGTTTTTAGGTGATAGAATGTTATGATTTTGCTTCATGTGCGATTATGAGCAAAGTAGTTGGGATAAAAATTATTATTATTCACGTATAGGTCGCAGATACATTGGGTAATTAATTCTGAAAATTACAGCCCTCTATCTATTTTAGTTTATTCAGGAGGATTTTTGAGACTTAGAGTTTACGTTGTTTTTAGGTGATAGAATGTTATGATTTTGCTTCATGTGCGATTATGAGCAAAGTAGTTGGGATAAAAATTATTATTATTCACATATAGGTCGCAGATACATTGGGTAATTAATTCTGAAAATTACAGCCCTCTATCTATTTTAGTTTGTTCAGGAGGATTTTTGAGACTTAGAGTTTACGTTGTTTTTAGGTGATAGAATGGTTATGATTTGGCTTCATGTGCGATTACGAGCAAAGTAGTTGGGATAAAAATTATTATTATACACGCCTTGTTTACAGATACATTGGGTAATTAATTCTGAAAATTACAGCCCTCTATCTATTTTAGTTTGTTCAGGAGGATTTTTGAGACTTAGAGTTTACGTTGTTTTTAGGTGATAGAATGTTATGATTTTGCTTCATGTGCGATTATGAGCAAAGTAGTTGGGATAAAAATTATTATTATACACGCCTTGTTTACAGATACATTGGGTAATTAATTCTGAAAATTACAGCCCTCTATCTATTTTAGTTTGTTCAGGAGGATTTTTGAGACTTAGAGTTTACGTTGTTTTTAGGTGATAGAATGTTATGATTTTGCTTCATGTGCGATTATGAGCAAAGTAGTTGGGATAAAAATTATTATTATACACGCCTTGTTTACAGATACATTGGGTAATTAATTCTGAAAATTACAGCCCTCTATCTATTTTAGTTTGTTCAGGAGGATTTTTGAGACTTAGAGTTTACGTTGTTTTTAGGTGATAGAATGTTATGATTTTGCTTCATGTGCGATTATGAGCAAAGTAGTTGGGATAAAAATTATTATTATACACGCCTTGTTTACAGATACATTGGGTAATAAATTCTGAAAATTACAGCCCTCTATCTATTTTAGTTTGTTCAGGAGGATTTTTGAGACTTAGAGTTTACGTTGTTTTTAGGTGATAGAATGTTATGATTTTGCTTCATGTGCGATTATGAGCAAAGTAGTTGGGATAAAAATTATTATTATTCACGTATAGGTCGCAGATACATTGGGTAATTAATTCTGAAAATTACAGCCCTCTATCTATTTTAGTTTGTTCAGGAGGATTTTTGAGACTTAGAGTTTACGTTGTTTTTAGGTGATAGAATGTTATGATTTTGCTTCATGTGCGATTATGAGCAAAGTAGTTGGGATAAAAATTATTATTATTCACGTATAGGTCGCAGATACATTGGGTAATTAATTCTGAAAATTACAGCCCTCTATCTATTTTAGTTTATTCAGGAGGATTTTTGAGACTTAGAGTTTACGTTGTTTTTAGGTGATAGAATGTTATGATTTTGCTTCATGTGCGATTATGAGCAAAGTAGTTGGGATAAAAATTATTATTATACACGCCTTGTTTACAGATACATTGGGTAATAAATTCTGAAAATTACAGCCCTCTATCTATTTTAGTTTGTTCAGGAGGATTTTTGAGACTTAGAGTTTACGTTGTTTTTAGGTGATAGAATGTTATGATTTTGCTTCATGTGCGATTATGAGCAAAGTAGTTGGGATAAAAATTATTATTATTCACGTATAGGTCGCAGATACATTGGGTAATTCATTCTGAAAATTACAGCCCTCTATCTATTTTAGTTTGTTCAGGAGGATTTTTGAGACTTAGAGTTTACGTTGTTTTTAGGTGATAGAATGTTATGATTTTGCTTCATGTGCGATTATGAGCAAAGTAGTTGGGATAAAAATTATTATTATTCACGTATAGGTCGCAGATACATTGGGTAATTAATTCTGAAAATTACAGCCCTCTATCTATTTTAGTTTATTCAGGAGGATTTTTGAGACTTAGAGTTTACGTTGTTTTTAGGTGATAGAATGTTATGATTTTGCTTCATGTGCGATTATGAGCAAAGTAGTTGGGATAAAAATTATTATTATTCACATATAGGTCGCAGATACATTGGGTAATTAATTCTGAAAATTACAGCCCTCTATCTATTTTAGTTTGTTCAGGAGGATTTTTGAGACTTAGAGTTTACGTTGTTTTTAGGTGATAGAATGGTTATGATTTGGCTTCATGTGCGATTACGAGCAAAGTAGTTGGGATAAAAATTATTATTATACACGCCTTGTTTACAGATACATTGGGTAATTAATTCTGAAAATTACAGCCCTCTATCTATTTTAGTTTGTTCAGGAGGATTTTTGAGACTTAGAGTTTACGTTGTTTTTAGGTGATAGAATGTTATGATTTTGCTTCATGTGCGATTATGAGCAAAGTAGTTGGGATAAAAATTATTATTATTCACGTATAGGTCGCAGATACATTGGGTAATTAATTCTGAAAATTACAGCCCTCTATCTATTTTAGTTTGTTCAGGAGGATTTTTGAGACTTAGAGTTTACGTTGTTTTTAGGTGATAGAATGTTATGATTTTGCTTCATGTGCGATTATGAGCAAAGTAGTTGGGATAAAAATTATTATTATACACGCCTTGTTTACAGATACATTGGGTAATTAATTCTGAAAATTACAGCCCTCTATCTATTTTAGTTTGTTCAGGAGGATTTTTGAGACTTAGAGTTTACGTTGTTTTTAGGTGATAGAATGTTATGATTTTGCTTCATGTGCGATTATGAGCAAAGTAGTTGGGATAAAAATTATTATTATTCACGTATAGGTCGCAGATACATTAGGTAATTAATTCTGAAAATTACAGCCCTCTACCTATTTTAGTTTGTTCAGGAGGATTTTTGAGACTTAGAGTTTACGTTGTTTTTAGGTGATAGAATGTTATGATTTTGCTTCATGTGCGATTATGAGCAAAGTAGTTGGGATAAAAATTATTATTATTCACGTATAGGTCGCAGATACATTGGGTAATTAATTCTGAAAATTACAGCCCTCTATCTATTTTAGTTTGTTCAGGAGGATTTTTGAGACTTAGAGTTTACGTTGTTTTTAGGTGATAGAATGTTATGATTTTGCTTCATGTGCGCTTATGAGCAAAGTAGTTGGGATAAAAATTATTATTATTCACGTATAGGTCGCAGATACATTGGGTAATTAATTCTGAAAATTACAGCCCTCTATCTATTTTAGTTTATTCAGGAGGATTTTTGAGACTTAGAGTTTACGTTGTTTTTAGGTGATAGAATGTTATGATTTTGCTTCATGTGCGATTATGAGCAAAGTAGTTGGGATAAAAATTATTATTATTCACATATAGGTCGCAGATACATTGGGTAATTAATTCTGAAAATTACAGCCCTCTATCTATTTTAGTTTGTTCAGGAGGATTTTTGAGACTTAGAGTTTACGTTGTTTTTAGGTGATAGAATGGTTATGATTTGGCTTCATGTGCGATTACGAGCAAAGTAGTTGGGATAAAAATTATTATTATACACGCCTTGTTTACAGATACATTGGGTAATTAATTCTGAAAATTACAGCCCTCTATCTATTTTAGTTTGTTCAGGAGGATTTTTGAGACTTAGAGTTTACGTTGTTTTTAGGTGATAGAATGTTATGATTTTGCTTCATGTGCGATTATGAGCAAAGTAGTTGGGATAAAAATTATTATTATACACGCCTTGTTTACAGATACATTGGGTAATTAATTCTGAAAATTACAGCCCTCTATCTATTTTAGTTTGTTCAGGAGGATTTTTGAGACTTAGAGTTTACGTTGTTTTTAGGTGATAGAATGTTATGATTTTGCTTCATGTGCGATTATGAGCAAAGTAGTTGGGATAAAAATTATTATTATACACGCCTTGTTTACAGATACATTGGGTAATTAATTCTGAAAATTACAGCCCTCTATCTATTTTAGTTTGTTCAGGAGGATTTTTGAGACTTAGAGTTTACGTTGTTTTTAGGTGATAGAATGTTATGATTTTGCTTCATGTGCGATTATGAGCAAAGTAGTTGGGATAAAAATTATTATTATTCACGTATAGGTCGCAGATACATTGGGTAATTAATTCTGAAAATTACAGCCCTCTATCTATTTTAGTTTGTTCAGGAGGATTTTTGAGACTTAGAGTTTACGTTGTTTTTAGGTGATAGAATGTTATGATTTTGCTTCATGTGCGATTATGAGCAAAGTAGTTGGGATAAAAATTATTATTATTCACATATAGGTCGCAGATACATTGGGTAATTAATTCTGAAAATTACAGCCCTCTATCTATTTTAGTTTGTTCAGGAGGATTTTTGAGACTTAGAGTTTACGTTGTTTTTAGGTGATAGAATGGTTATGATTTGGCTTCATGTGCGATTACGAGCAAAGTAGTTGGGATAAAAATTATTATTATACACGCCTTGTTTACAGATACATTGGGTAATTAATTCTGAAAATTACAGCCCTCTATCTATTTTAGTTTGTTCAGGAGGATTTTTGAGACTTAGAGTTTACGTTGTTTTTAGGTGATAGAATGTTATGATTTTGCTTCATGTGCGATTATGAGCAAAGTAGTTGGGATAAAAATTATTATTATTCACGTATAGGTCGCAGATACATTGGGTAATTAATTCTGAAAATTACAGCCCTCTATCTATTTTAGTTTATTCAGGAGGATTTTTGAGACTTAGAGTTTACGTTGTTTTTAGGTGATAGAATGTTATGATTTTGCTTCATGTGCGATTATGAGCAAAGTAGTTGGGATAAAAATTATTATTATTCACATATAGGTCGCAGATACATTGGGTAATTAATTCTGAAAATTACAGCCCTCTATCTATTTTAGTTTGTTCAGGAGGATTTTTGAGCCTTAGAGTTTACGTTGTTTTTAGGTGATAGAATGGTTATGATTTGGCTTCATGTGCGATTACGAGCAAAGTAGTTGGGATAAAAATTATTATTATACACGCCTTGTTTACAGATACATTGGGTAATTAATTCTGAAAATTACAGCCCTCTATCTATTTTAGTTTGTTCAGGAGGATTTTTGAGACTTAGAGTTTACGTTGTTTTTAGGTGATAGAATGTTATGATTTTGCTTCATGTGCGATTATGAGCAAAGTAGTTGGGATAAAAATTATTATTATACACGCCTTGTTTACAGATACATTGGGTAATTAATTCTGAAAATTACAGCCCTCTATCTATTTTAGTTTGTTCAGGAGGATTTTTGAGACTTAGAGTTTACGTTGTTTTTAGGTGATAGAATGTTATGATTTTGCTTCATGTGCGATTATGAGCAAAGTAGTTGGGATAAAAATTATTATTATTCACGTATAGGTCGCAGATACATTGGGTAATTAATTCTGAAAATTACAGCCCTCTATCTATTTTAGTTTGTTCAGGAGGATTTTTGAGACTTAGAGTTTACGTTGTTTTTAGGTGATAGAATGTTATGATTTTGCTTCATGTGCGATTATGAGCAAAGTAGTTGGGATAAAAATTATTATTATTCACGTATAGGTCGCAGATACATTGGGTAATTAATTCTGAAAATTACAGCCCTCTATCTATTTTAGTTTATTCAGGAGGATTTTTGAGACTTAGAGTTTACGTTGTTTTTAGGTGATAGAATGTTATGATTTTGCTTCATGTGCGATTATGAGCAAAGTAGTTGGGATAAAAATTATTATTATTCACGTATAGGTCGCAGATACATTGGGTAATTAATTCTGAAAATTACAGCCCTCTATCTATTTTAGTTTATTCAGGAGGATTTTTGAGACTTAGAGTTTACGTTGTTTTTAGGTGATAGAATGTTATGATTTTGCTTCATGTGCGATTATGAGCAAAGTAGTTGGGATAAAAATTATTATTATTCACATATAGGTCGCAGATACATTGGGTAATTAATTCTGAAAATTACAGCCCTCTATCTATTTTAGTTTGTTCAGGAGGATTTTTGAGACTTAGAGTTTACGTTGTTTTTAGGTGATAGAATGTTATGATTTTGCTTCATGTGCGATTATGAGCAAAGTAGTTGGGATAAAAATTATTATTATTCACGTATAGGTCGCAGATACATTGGGTAATTAATTCTGAAAATTACAGCCCTCTATCTATTTTAGTTTATTCAGGAGGATTTTTGAGACTTAGAGTTTACGTTGTTTTTAGGTGATAGAATGTTATGATTTTGCTTCATGTGCGATTATGAGCAAAGTAGTTGGGATAAAAATTATTATTATTCACGTATAGGTCGCAGATACATTGGGTAATTAATTCTGAAAATTACAGCCCTCTATCTATTTTAGTTTGTTCAGGAGGATTTTTGAGACTTAGAGTTTACGTTGTTTTTAGGTGATAGAATGTTATGATTTTGCTTCATGTGCGATTATGAGCAAAGTAGTTGGGATAAAAATTATTATTATTCACGTATAGGTCGCAGATACATTGGGTAATTAATTCTGAAAATTACAGCCCTCTATCTATTTTAGTTTATTCAGGAGGATTTTTGAGACTTAGAGTTTACGTTGTTTTTAGGTGATAGAATGTTATGATTTTGCTTCATGTGCGATTATGAGCAAAGTAGTTGGGATAAAAATTATTATTATTCACATATAGGTCGCAGATACATTGGGTAATTAATTCTGAAAATTACAGCCCTCTATCTATTTTAGTTTGTTCAGGAGGATTTTTGAGACTTAGAGTTTACGTTGTTTTTAGGTGATAGAATGGTTATGATTTGGCTTCATGTGCGATTACGAGCAAAGTAGTTGGGATAAAAATTATTATTATACACGCCTTGTTTACAGATACATTGGGTAATTAATTCTGAAAATTACAGCCCTCTATCTATTTTAGTTTGTTCAGGAGGATTTTTGAGACTTAGAGTTTACGTTGTTTTTAGGTGATAGAATGTTATGATTTTGCTTCATGTGCGATTATGAGCAAAGTAGTTGGGATAAAAATTATTATTATACACGCCTTGTTTACAGATACATTGGGTAATTAATTCTGAAAATTACAGCCCTCTATCTATTTTAGTTTGTTCAGGAGGATTTTTGAGACTTAGAGTTTACGTTGTTTTTAGGTGATAGAATGTTATGATTTTGCTTCATGTGCGATTATGAGCAAAGTAGTTGGGATAAAAATTATTATTATACACGCCTTGTTTACAGATACATTGGGTAATTAATTCTGAAAATTACAGCCCTCTATCTATTTTAGTTTGTTCAGGAGGATTTTTGAGACTTAGAGTTTACGTTGTTTTTAGGTGATAGAATGTTATGATTTTGCTTCATGTGCGATTATGAGCAAAGTAGTTGGGATAAAAATTATTATTATACACGCCTTGTTTACAGATACATTGGGTAATAAATTCTGAAAATTACAGCCCTCTATCTATTTTAGTTTGTTCAGGAGGATTTTTGAGACTTAGAGTTTACGTTGTTTTTAGGTGATAGAATGTTATGATTTTGCTTCATGTGCGATTATGAGCAAAGTAGTTGGGATAAAAATTATTATTATTCACGTATAGGTCGCAGATACATTGGGTAATTAATTCTGAAAATTACAGCCCTCTATCTATTTTAGTTTGTTCAGGAGGATTTTTGAGACTTAGAGTTTACGTTGTTTTTAGGTGATAGAATGTTATGATTTTGCTTCATGTGCGATTATGAGCAAAGTAGTTGGGATAAAAATTATTATTATTCACGTATAGGTCGCAGATACATTGGGTAATTAATTCTGAAAATTACAGCCCTCTATCTATTTTAGTTTATTCAGGAGGATTTTTGAGACTTAGAGTTTACGTTGTTTTTAGGTGATAGAATGTTATGATTTTGCTTCATGTGCGATTATGAGCAAAGTAGTTGGGATAAAAATTATTATTATACACGCCTTGTTTACAGATACATTGGGTAATAAATTCTGAAAATTACAGCCCTCTATCTATTTTAGTTTGTTCAGGAGGATTTTTGAGACTTAGAGTTTACGTTGTTTTTAGGTGATAGAATGTTATGATTTTGCTTCATGTGCGATTATGAGCAAAGTAGTTGGGATAAAAATTATTATTATTCACGTATAGGTCGCAGATACATTGGGTAATTCATTCTGAAAATTACAGCCCTCTATCTATTTTAGTTTGTTCAGGAGGATTTTTGAGACTTAGAGTTTACGTTGTTTTTAGGTGATAGAATGTTATGATTTTGCTTCATGTGCGATTATGAGCAAAGTAGTTGGGATAAAAATTATTATTATTCACGTATAGGTCGCAGATACATTGGGTAATTAATTCTGAAAATTACAGCCCTCTATCTATTTTAGTTTATTCAGGAGGATTTTTGAGACTTAGAGTTTACGTTGTTTTTAGGTGATAGAATGTTATGATTTTGCTTCATGTGCGATTATGAGCAAAGTAGTTGGGATAAAAATTATTATTATTCACATATAGGTCGCAGATACATTGGGTAATTAATTCTGAAAATTACAGCCCTCTATCTATTTTAGTTTGTTCAGGAGGATTTTGAGACTTAGAGTTTACGTTGTTTTTAGGTGATAGAATGGTTATGATTTGGCTTCATGTGCGATTACGAGCAAAGTAGTTGGGATAAAAATTATTATTATACACGCCTTGTTTACAGATACATTGGGTAATTAATTCTGAAAATTACAGCCCTCTATCTATTTTAGTTTGTTCAGGAGGATTTTTGAGACTTAGAGTTTACGTTGTTTTTAGGTGATAGAATGTTATGATTTTGCTTCATGTGCGATTATGAGCAAAGTAGTTGGGATAAAAATTATTATTATACACGCCTTGTTTACAGATACATTGGGTAATTAATTCTGAAAATTACAGCCCTCTATCTATTTTAGTTTGTTCAGGAGGATTTTTGAGACTTAGAGTTTACGTTGTTTTTAGGTGATAGAATGTTATGATTTTGCTTCATGTGCGATTATGAGCAAAGTAGTTGGGATAAAAATTATTATTATACACGCCTTGTTTACAGATACATTGGGTAATTAATTCTGAAAATTACAGCCCTCTATCTATTTTAGTTTGTTCAGGAGGATTTTTGAGACTTAGAGTTTACGTTGTTTTTAGGTGATAGAATGTTATGATTTTGCTTCATGTGCGATTATGAGCAAAGTAGTTGGGATAAAAATTATTATTATACACGCCTTGTTTACAGATACATTGGGTAATAAATTCTGAAAATTACAGCCCTCTATCTATTTTAGTTTGTTCAGGAGGATTTTTGAGACTTAGAGTTTACGTTGTTTTTAGGTGATAGAATGTTATGATTTTGCTTCATGTGCGATTATGAGCAAAGTAGTTGGGATAAAAATTATTATTATTCACGTATAGGTCGCAGATACATTGGGTAATTAATTCTGAAAATTACAGCCCTCTATCTATTTTAGTTTGTTCAGGAGGATTTTTGAGACTTAGAGTTTACGTTGTTTTTAGGTGATAGAATGTTATGATTTTGCTTCATGTGCGATTATGAGCAAAGTAGTTGGGATAAAAATTATTATTATTCACGTATAGGTCGCAGATACATTGGGTAATTAATTCTGAAAATTACAGCCCTCTATCTATTTTAGTTTATTCAGGAGGATTTTTGAGACTTAGAGTTTACGTTGTTTTTAGGTGATAGAATGTTATGATTTTGCTTCATGTGCGATTATGAGCAAAGTAGTTGGGATAAAAATTATTATTATACACGCCTTGTTTACAGATACATTGGGTAATAAATTCTGAAAATTACAGCCCTCTATCTATTTTAGTTTGTTCAGGAGGATTTTTGAGACTTAGAGTTTACGTTGTTTTTAGGTGATAGAATGTTATGATTTTGCTTCATGTGCGATTATGAGCAAAGTAGTTGGGATAAAAATTATTATTATTCACGTATAGGTCGCAGATACATTGGGTAATTCATTCTGAAAATTACAGCCCTCTATCTATTTTAGTTTGTTCAGGAGGATTTTTGAGACTTAGAGTTTACGTTGTTTTTAGGTGATAGAATGTTATGATTTTGCTTCATGTGCGATTATGAGCAAAGTAGTTGGGATAAAAATTATTATTATTCACGTATAGGTCGCAGATACATTGGGTAATTAATTCTGAAAATTACAGCCCTCTATCTATTTTAGTTTATTCAGGAGGATTTTTGAGACTTAGAGTTTACGTTGTTTTTAGGTGATAGAATGTTATGATTTTGCTTCATGTGCGATTATGAGCAAAGTAGTTGGGATAAAAATTATTATTATTCACATATAGGTCGCAGATACATTGGGTAATTAATTCTGAAAATTACAGCCCTCTATCTATTTTAGTTTGTTCAGGAGGATTTTTGAGACTTAGAGTTTACGTTGTTTTTAGGTGATAGAATGTTATGATTTTGCTTCATGTGCGATTATGAGCAAAGTAGTTGGGATAAAAATTATTATTATACACGCCTTGTTTACAGATACATTGGGTAATTAATTCTGAAAATTACAGCCCTCTATCTATTTTAGTTTGTTCAGGAGGATTTTTGAGACTTAGAGTTTACGTTGTTTTTAGGTGATAGAATGTTATGATTTTGCTTCATGTGCGATTATGAGCAAAGTAGTTGGGATAAAAATTATTATTATACACGCCTTGTTTACAGATACATTGGGTAATAAATTCTGAAAATTACAGCCCTCTATCTATTTTAGTTTGTTCAGGAGGATTTTTGAGACTTAGAGTTTACGTTGTTTTTAGGTGATAGAATGTTATGATTTTGCTTCATGTGCGATTATGAGCAAAGTAGTTGGGATAAAAATTATTATTATTCACGTATAGGTCGCAGATACATTGGGTAATTAATTCTGAAAATTACAGCCCTCTATCTATTTTAGTTTGTTCAGGAGGATTTTTGAGACTTAGAGTTTACGTTGTTTTTAGGTGATAGAATGTTATGATTTTGCTTCATGTGCGATTATGAGCAAAGTAGTTGGGATAAAAATTATTATTATTCACGTATAGGTCGCAGATACATTGGGTAATTAATTCTGAAAATTACAGCCCTCTATCTATTTTAGTTTGTTCAGGAGGATTTTTGAGACTTAGAATTTACGTTGTTTTTAGGTGATAGAATGTTATGATTTTGCTTCATGTGCGATTATGAACAAAGTAGTTGGGATAAAAATTATTATTATACACGCCTTGTTTACAGATACATTGGGTAATTAATTCTGAAAATTACAGCCCTCTATCTATTTTAGTTTGTTCAGGAGGATTTTTGAGACTTAGAGTTTACGTTGTTTTTAGGTGATAGAATGTTATGATTTTGCTTCATGTGCGATTATGAGCAAAGTAGTTGGGATAAAAATTATTATTATACACGCCTTGTTTACAGATACATTGGGTAATTAATTCTGAAAATTACAGCCCTCTATCTATTTTAGTTTGTTCAGGAGGATTTTTGAGACTTAGAGTTTACGTTGTTTTTAGGTGATAGAATGTTATGATTTTGCTTCATGTGCGATTATGAGCAAAGTAGTTGGGATAAAAATTATTATTATACACGCCTTGTTTACAGATACATTGGGTAATTAATTCTGAAAATTACAGCCCTCTATCTATTTTAGTTTGTTCAGGAGGATTTTTGAGACTTAGAGTTTACGTTGTTTTTAGGTGATAGAATGTTATGATTTTGCTTCATGTGCGATTATGAGCAAAGTAGTTGGGATAAAAATTATTATTATACACGCCTTGTTTACAGATACATTGGGTAATAAATTCTGAAAATTACAGCCCTCTATCTATTTTAGTTTGTTCAGGAGGATTTTTGAGACTTAGAGTTTACGTTGTTTTTAGGTGATAGAATGTTATGATTTTGCTTCATGTGCGATTATGAGCAAAGTAGTTGGGATAAAAATTATTATTATTCACGTATAGGTCGCAGATACATTGGGTAATTAATTCTGAAAATTACAGCCCTCTATCTATTTTAGTTTGTTCAGGAGGATTTTTGAGACTTAGAGTTTACGTTGTTTTTAGGTGATAGAATGTTATGATTTTGCTTCATGTGCGATTATGAGCAAAGTAGTTGGGATAAAAATTATTATTATTCACGTATAGGTCGCAGATACATTGGGTAATTTATTCTGAAAATTACAGCCCTCTATCTATTTTAGTTTGTTCAGGAGGATTTTTGAGACTTAGAGTTTACGTTGTTTTTAGGTGATAGAATGTTATGATTTTGCTTCATGTGCGATTATGAGCAAAGTAGTTGGGATAAAAATTATTATTATTCACGTATAGGTCGCAGATACATTGGGTAATTAATTCTGAAAATTACAGCCCTCTATCTATTTTAGTTTGTTCAGGAGGATTTTTGAGACTTAGAGTTTACGTTGTTTTTAGGTGATAGAATGTTATGATTTTGCTTCATGTGCGATTATGAGCAAAGTAGTTGGGATAAAAATTATTATTATACACGCCTTGTTTACAGATACATTGGGTAATTAATTCTGAAAATTACAGCCCTCTATCTATTTTAGTTTGTTCAGGAGGATTTTTGAGACTTAGAGTTTACGTTGTTTTTAGGTGATAGAATGTTATGATTTTGCTTCATGTGCGATTATGAGCAAAGTAGTTGGGATAAAAATTATTATTATTCACGTATAGGTCGCAGATACATTGGGTAATTAATTCTGAAAATTACAGCCCTCTATCTATTTTAGTTTGTTCAGGAGGATTTTTGAGACTTAGAGTTTACGTTGTTTTTAGGTGATAGAATGTTATGATTTTGCTTCATGTGCGATTATGAGCAAAGTAGTTGGGATAAAAATTATTATTATACACGCCTTGTTTACAGATACATTGGGTAATTAATTCTGAAAATTACAGCCCTCTATCTATTTTAGTTTGTTCAGGAGGATTTTTGAGACTTAGAGTTTACGTTGTTTTTAGGTGATAGAATGTTATGATTTTGCTTCATGTGCGATTATGAGCAAAGTAGTTGGGATAAAAATTATTATTATTCACGTATAGGTCGCAGATACATTGGGTAATTAATTCTGAAAATTACAGCCCTCTATCTATTTTAGTTTGTTCAGGAGGATTTTTGAGACTTAGAATTTACGTTGTTTTTAGGTGATAGAATGTTATGATTTTGCTTCATGTGCGATTATGAACAAAGTAGTTGGGATAAAAATTATTATTATACACGCCTTGTTTACAGATACATTGGGTAATTAATTCTGAAAATTACAGCCCTCTATCTATTTTAGTTTGTTCAGGAGGATTTTTGAGACTTAGAGTTTACGTTGTTTTTAGGTGATAGAATGTTATGATTTTGCTTCATGTGCGATTATGAGCAAAGTAGTTGGGATAAAAATTATTATTATTCACGTATAGGTCGCAGATACATTGGGTAATTAATTCTGAAAATTACAGCCCTCTATCTATTTTAGTTTGTTCAGGAGGATTTTTGAGACTTAGAGTTTACGTTGCTTTTAGGTGATAGAATGTTATGATTTTGCTTCATGTGCGATTATGAGCAAAGTAGTTGGGATAAAAATTATTATTATACACGCCTTGTTTACAGATACATTGGGTAATTAATTCTGAAAATTACAGCCCTCTATCTATTTTAGTTTGTTCAGGAGGATTTTTGAGACTTAGAGTTTACGTTGTTTTTAGGTGATAGAATGTTATGATTTTGCTTCATGTGCGATTATGAGCAAAGTAGTTGGGATAAAAATTATTATTATTCACGTATAGGTCGCAGATACATTAGGTAATTAATTCTGAAAATTACAGCCCTCTACCTATTTTAGTTTGTTCAGGAGGATTTTTGAGACTTAGAGTTCACGTTGTTTTTAGGTGATAGAATGTTATGATTTTGCTTCATGTGCGATTATGAGCAAAGTAGTTGGGATAAAAATTATTATTATTCACGTATAGGTCGCAGATACATTGGGTAATTAATTCTGAAAATTACAGCCCTCTATCTATTTTAGTTTGTTCAGGAGGATTTTTGAGACTTAGAGTTTACGTTGTTTTTAGGTGATAGAATGTTATGATTTTGCTTCATGTGCGATTATGAGCAAAGTAGTTGGGATAAAAATTATTATTATTCACGTATAGGTCGCAGATACATTGGGTAATTAATTCTGAAAATTACAGCCCTCTATCTATTTTAGTTTGTTCAGGAGGATTTTTGAGACTTAGAGTTTACGTTGTTTTTAGGTGATAGAATGTTATGATTTTGCTTCATGTGCGATTATGAGCAAAGTAGTTGGGATAAAAATTATTATTATACACGCCTTGTTTACAGATACATTGGGTAATTAATTCTGAAAATTACAGCCCTCTATCTATTTTAGTTTGTTCAGGAGGATTTTTGAGACTTAGAGTTTACGTTGTTTTTAGGTGATAGAATGTTATGATTTTGCTTCATGTGCGATTATGAGCAAAGTAGTTGGGATAAAAATTATTATTATACACGCCTTGTTTACAGATACATTGGGTAATTAATTCTGAAAATTACAGCCCTCTATCTATTTTAGTTTGTTCAGGAGGATTTTTGAGACTTAGAGTTTACGTTGTTTTTAGGTGATAGAATGTTATGATTTTGCTTCATGTGCGATTATGAGCAAAGTAGTTGGGATAAAAATTATTATTATACACGCCTTGTTTACAGATACATTGGGTAATAAATTCTGAAAATTACAGCCCTCTATCTATTTTAGTTTGTTCAGGAGGATTTTTGAGACTTAGAGTTTACGTTGTTTTTAGGTGATAGAATGTTATGATTTTGCTTCATGTGCGATTATGAGCAAAGTAGTTGGGATAAAAATTATTATTATTCACCTATAGGTCGCAGATACATTGGGTAATTAATTCTGAAAATTACAGCCCTCTATCTATTTTAGTTTGTTCAGGAGGATTTTTGAGACTTAGAGTTTACGTTGTTTTTAGGTGATAGAATGTTATGATTTTGCTTCATGTGCGATTATGAGCGAAGTAGTTGGGATAAAAATTATTATTATACACGCCTTGTTTACAGATACATTGGGTAATTAATTCTGAAAATTACAGCCCTCTATCTATTTTAGTTTGTTCAGGAGGATTTTTGAGACTTAGAGTTTACGTTGTTTTTAGGTGATAGAATGTTATGATTTTGCTTCATGTGCGATTATGAGCAAAGTAGTTGGGATAAAAATTATTATTATACACGCCTTGTTTACAGATACATTGGGTAATAAATTCTGAAAATTACAGCCCTCTATCTATTTTAGTTTGTTCAGGAGGATTTTTGAGACTTAGAGTTTACGTTGTTTTTAGGTGATAGAATGTTATGATTTTGCTTCATGTGCGATTATGAGCAAAGTAGTTGGGATAAAAATTATTATTATTCACCTATAGGTCGCAGATACATTGGGTAATTAATTCTGAAAATTACAGCCCTCTATCTATTTTAGTTTGTTCAGGAGGATTTTTGAGACTTAGAGTTTACGTTGTTTTTAGGTGATAGAATGTTATGATTTTGCTTCATGTGCGATTATGAGCAAAGTAGTTGGGATAAAAATTATTATTATTCACGTATAGGTCGCAGATACATTGGGTAATTTATTCTGAAAATTACAGCCCTCTATCTATTTTAGTTTGTTCAGGAGGATTTTTGAGACTTAGAGTTTACGTTGTTTTTAGGTGATAGAATGTTATGATTTTGCTTCATGTGCGATTATGAGCAAAGTAGTTGGGATAAAAATTATTATTATACACGCCTTGTTTACAGATACATTGGGTAATTAATTCTGAAAATTACAGCCCTCTATCTATTTTAGTTTGTTCAGGAGGATTTTTGAGACTTAGAGTTTACGTTGTTTTTAGGTGATAGAATGTTATGATTTTGCTTCATGTGCGATTATGAGCAAAGTAGTTGGGATAAAAATTATTATTATACACGCCTTGTTTACAGATACATTGGGTAATTAATTCTGAAAATTACAGCCCTCTATCTATTTTAGTTTGTTCAGGAGGATTTTTGAGACTTAGAGTTTACGTTGTTTTTAGGTGATAGAATGTTATGATTTTGCTTCATGTGCGATTATGAGCAAAGTAGTTGGGATAAAAATTATTATTATACACGCCTTGTTTACAGATACATTGGGTAATAAATTCTGAAAATTACAGCCCTCTATCTATTTTAGTTTGTTCAGGAGGATTTTTGAGACTTAGAGTTTACGTTGTTTTTAGGTGATAGAATGTTATGATTTTGCTTCATGTGCGATTATGAGCAAAGTAGTTGGGATAAAAATTATTATTATTCACCTATAGGTCGCAGATACATTGGGTAATTAATTCTGAAAATTACAGCCCTCTATCTATTTTAGTTTGTTCAGGAGGATTTTTGAGACTTAGAGTTTACGTTGTTTTTAGGTGATAGAATGTTATGATTTTGCTTCATGTGCGATTATGAGCAAAGTAGTTGGGATAAAAATTATTATTATACACGCCTTGTTTACAGATACATTGGGTAATTAATTCTGAAAATTACAGCCCTCTATCTATTTTAGTTTGTTCAGGAGGATTTTTGAGACTTAGAGTTTACGTTGTTTTTAGGTGATAGAATGTTATGATTTTGCTTCATGTGCGATTATGAGCAAAGTAGTTGGGATAAAAATTATTATTATACACGCCTTGTTTACAGATACATTGGGTAATAAATTCTGAAAATTACAGCCCTCTATCTATTTTAGTTTGTTCAGGAGGATTTTTGAGACTTAGAGTTTACGTTGTTTTTAGGTGATAGAATGTTATGATTTTGCTTCATGTGCGATTATGAGCAAAGTAGTTGGGATAAAAATTATTATTATTCACCTATAGGTCGCAGATACATTGGGTAATTAATTCTGAAAATTACAGCCCTCTATCTATTTTAGTTTGTTCAGGAGGATTTTTGAGACTTAGAGTTTACGTTGTTTTTAGGTGATAGAATGTTATGATTTTGCTTCATGTGCGATTATGAGCAAAGTAGTTGGGATAAAAATTATTATTATTCACGTATAGGTCGCAGATATATTGGGTAATTTATTCTGAAAATTACAGCCCTCTATCTATTTTAGTTTGTTCAGGAGGATTTTTGAGACTTAGAGTTTACGTTGTTTTTAGGTGATAGAATGTTATGATTTTGCTTCATGTGCGATTATGAGCAAAGTAGTTGGGATAAAAATTATTATTATTCACGTATAGGTCGCAGATACATTGGGTAATTAATTCTGAAAATTACAGCCCTCTATCTATTTTAGTTTGTTCAGGAGGATTTTTGAGACTTAGAGTTTACGTTGTTTTTAGGTGATAGAATGTTATGATTTTGCTTCATGTGCGATTATGAGCAAAGTAGTTGGGATAAAAATTATTATTATTCACGTATAGGTCGCAGATACATTGGGTAATTAATTCTGAAAATTACAGCCCTCTATCTATTTTAGTTTATTCAGGAGGATTTTTGAGACTTAGAGTTTACGTTGTTTTTAGGTGATAGAATGTTATGATTTTGCTTCATGTGCGATTATGAGCAAAGTAGTTGGGATAAAAATTATTATTATACACGCCTTGTTTACAGATACATTGGGTAATAAATTCTGAAAATTACAGCCCTCTATCTATTTTAGTTTGTTCAGGAGGATTTTTGAGACTTAGAGTTTACGTTGTTTTTAGGTGATAGAATGTTATGATTTTGCTTCATGTGCGATTATGAGCAAAGTAGTTGGGATAAAAATTATTATTATTCACGTATAGGTCGCAGATACATTGGGTAATTCATTCTGAAAATTACAGCCCTCTATCTATTTTAGTTTGTTCAGGAGGATTTTTGAGACTTAGAGTTTACGTTGTTTTTAGGTGATAGAATGTTATGATTTTGCTTCATGTGCGATTATGAGCAAAGTAGTTGGGATAAAAATTATTATTATTCACGTATAGGTCGCAGATACATTGGGTAATTAATTCTGAAAATTACAGCCCTCTATCTATTTTAGTTTATTCAGGAGGATTTTTGAGACTTAGAGTTTACGTTGTTTTTAGGTGATAGAATGTTATGATTTTGCTTCATGTGCGATTATGAGCAAAGTAGTTGGGATAAAAATTATTATTATTCACATATAGGTCGCAGATACATTGGGTAATTAATTCTGAAAATTACAGCCCTCTATCTATTTTAGTTTGTTCAGGAGGATTTTGAGACTTAGAGTTTACGTTGTTTTTAGGTGATAGAATGGTTATGATTTGGCTTCATGTGCGATTACGAGCAAAGTAGTTGGGATAAAAATTATTATTATACACGCCTTGTTTACAGATACATTGGGTAATTAATTCTGAAAATTACAGCCCTCTATCTATTTTAGTTTGTTCAGGAGGATTTTTGAGACTTAGAGTTTACGTTGTTTTTAGGTGATAGAATGTTATGATTTTGCTTCATGTGCGATTATGAGCAAAGTAGTTGGGATAAAAATTATTATTATACACGCCTTGTTTACAGATACATTGGGTAATTAATTCTGAAAATTACAGCCCTCTATCTATTTTAGTTTGTTCAGGAGGATTTTTGAGACTTAGAGTTTACGTTGTTTTTAGGTGATAGAATGTTATGATTTTGCTTCATGTGCGATTATGAGCAAAGTAGTTGGGATAAAAATTATTATTATACACGCCTTGTTTACAGATACATTGGGTAATTAATTCTGAAAATTACAGCCCTCTATCTATTTTAGTTTGTTCAGGAGGATTTTTGAGACTTAGAGTTTACGTTGTTTTTAGGTGATAGAATGTTATGATTTTGCTTCATGTGCGATTATGAGCAAAGTAGTTGGGATAAAAATTATTATTATACACGCCTTGTTTACAGATACATTGGGTAATAAATTCTGAAAATTACAGCCCTCTATCTATTTTAGTTTGTTCAGGAGGATTTTTGAGACTTAGAGTTTACGTTGTTTTTAGGTGATAGAATGTTATGATTTTGCTTCATGTGCGATTATGAGCAAAGTAGTTGGGATAAAAATTATTATTATTCACGTATAGGTCGCAGATACATTGGGTAATTAATTCTGAAAATTACAGCCCTCTATCTATTTTAGTTTGTTCAGGAGGATTTTTGAGACTTAGAGTTTACGTTGTTTTTAGGTGATAGAATGTTATGATTTTGCTTCATGTGCGATTATGAGCAAAGTAGTTGGGATAAAAATTATTATTATTCACGTATAGGTCGCAGATACATTGGGTAATTAATTCTGAAAATTACAGCCCTCTATCTATTTTAGTTTATTCAGGAGGATTTTTGAGACTTAGAGTTTACGTTGTTTTTAGGTGATAGAATGTTATGATTTTGCTTCATGTGCGATTATGAGCAAAGTAGTTGGGATAAAAATTATTATTATACACGCCTTGTTTACAGATACATTGGGTAATAAATTCTGAAAATTACAGCCCTCTATCTATTTTAGTTTGTTCAGGAGGATTTTTGAGACTTAGAGTTTACGTTGTTTTTAGGTGATAGAATGTTATGATTTTGCTTCATGTGCGATTATGAGCAAAGTAGTTGGGATAAAAATTATTATTATTCACGTATAGGTCGCAGATACATTGGGTAATTCATTCTGAAAATTACAGCCCTCTATCTATTTTAGTTTGTTCAGGAGGATTTTTGAGACTTAGAGTTTACGTTGTTTTTAGGTGATAGAATGTTATGATTTTGCTTCATGTGCGATTATGAGCAAAGTAGTTGGGATAAAAATTATTATTATTCACGTATAGGTCGCAGATACATTGGGTAATTAATTCTGAAAATTACAGCCCTCTATCTATTTTAGTTTATTCAGGAGGATTTTTGAGACTTAGAGTTTACGTTGTTTTTAGGTGATAGAATGTTATGATTTTGCTTCATGTGCGATTATGAGCAAAGTAGTTGGGATAAAAATTATTATTATTCACATATAGGTCGCAGATACATTGGGTAATTAATTCTGAAAATTACAGCCCTCTATCTATTTTAGTTTGTTCAGGAGGATTTTTGAGACTTAGAGTTTACGTTGTTTTTAGGTGATAGAATGTTATGATTTTGCTTCATGTGCGATTATGAGCAAAGTAGTTGGGATAAAAATTATTATTATACACGCCTTGTTTACAGATACATTGGGTAATTAATTCTGAAAATTACAGCCCTCTATCTATTTTAGTTTGTTCAGGAGGATTTTTGAGACTTAGAGTTTACGTTGTTTTTAGGTGATAGAATGTTATGATTTTGCTTCATGTGCGATTATGAGCAAAGTAGTTGGGATAAAAATTATTATTATACACGCCTTGTTTACAGATACATTGGGTAATAAATTCTGAAAATTACAGCCCTCTATCTATTTTAGTTTGTTCAGGAGGATTTTTGAGACTTAGAGTTTACGTTGTTTTTAGGTGATAGAATGTTATGATTTTGCTTCATGTGCGATTATGAGCAAAGTAGTTGGGATAAAAATTATTATTATTCACGTATAGGTCGCAGATACATTGGGTAATTAATTCTGAAAATTACAGCCCTCTATCTATTTTAGTTTGTTCAGGAGGATTTTTGAGACTTAGAGTTTACGTTGTTTTTAGGTGATAGAATGTTATGATTTTGCTTCATGTGCGATTATGAGCAAAGTAGTTGGGATAAAAATTATTATTATTCACGTATAGGTCGCAGATACATTGGGTAATTAATTCTGAAAATTACAGCCCTCTATCTATTTTAGTTTGTTCAGGAGGATTTTTGAGACTTAGAATTTACGTTGTTTTTAGGTGATAGAATGTTATGATTTTGCTTCATGTGCGATTATGAACAAAGTAGTTGGGATAAAAATTATTATTATACACGCCTTGTTTACAGATACATTGGGTAATTAATTCTGAAAATTACAGCCCTCTATCTATTTTAGTTTGTTCAGGAGGATTTTTGAGACTTAGAGTTTACGTTGTTTTTAGGTGATAGAATGTTATGATTTTGCTTCATGTGCGATTATGAGCAAAGTAGTTGGGATAAAAATTATTATTATACACGCCTTGTTTACAGATACATTGGGTAATTAATTCTGAAAATTACAGCCCTCTATCTATTTTAGTTTGTTCAGGAGGATTTTTGAGACTTAGAGTTTACGTTGTTTTTAGGTGATAGAATGTTATGATTTTGCTTCATGTGCGATTATGAGCAAAGTAGTTGGGATAAAAATTATTATTATACACGCCTTGTTTACAGATACATTGGGTAATTAATTCTGAAAATTACAGCCCTCTATCTATTTTAGTTTGTTCAGGAGGATTTTTGAGACTTAGAGTTTACGTTGTTTTTAGGTGATAGAATGTTATGATTTTGCTTCATGTGCGATTATGAGCAAAGTAGTTGGGATAAAAATTATTATTATACACGCCTTGTTTACAGATACATTGGGTAATAAATTCTGAAAATTACAGCCCTCTATCTATTTTAGTTTGTTCAGGAGGATTTTTGAGACTTAGAGTTTACGTTGTTTTTAGGTGATAGAATGTTATGATTTTGCTTCATGTGCGATTATGAGCAAAGTAGTTGGGATAAAAATTATTATTATTCACGTATAGGTCGCAGATACATTGGGTAATTAATTCTGAAAATTACAGCCCTCTATCTATTTTAGTTTGTTCAGGAGGATTTTTGAGACTTAGAGTTTACGTTGTTTTTAGGTGATAGAATGT
The DNA here is from genome assembly GCA_963966075.1 of Aphodius sticticus. Lineage (NCBI taxonomy): Eukaryota > Metazoa > Arthropoda > Insecta > Coleoptera > Scarabaeidae > Aphodius > Aphodius sticticus. The sequence continues at coordinate 3,355,588 of OZ014510.1, forward strand.
TATGATTTTGCTTCATGTGCGATTATGAGCAAAGTAGTTGGGATAAAAATTATTATTATTCACGTATAGGTCGCAGATACATTGGGTAATTTATTCTGAAAATTACAGCCCTCTATCTATTTTAGTTTGTTCAGGAGGATTTTTGAGACTTAGAGTTTACGTTGTTTTTAGGTGATAGAATGTTATGATTTTGCTTCATGTGCGATTATGAGCAAAGTAGTTGGGATAAAAATTATTATTATTCACGTATAGGTCGCAGATACATTGGGTAATTAATTCTGAAAATTACAGCCCTCTATCTATTTTAGTTTGTTCAGGAGGATTTTTGAGACTTAGAGTTTACGTTGTTTTTAGGTGATAGAATGTTATGATTTTGCTTCATGTGCGATTATGAGCAAAGTAGTTGGGATAAAAATTATTATTATACACGCCTTGTTTACAGATACATTGGGTAATTAATTCTGAAAATTACAGCCCTCTATCTATTTTAGTTTGTTCAGGAGGATTTTTGAGACTTAGAGTTTACGTTGTTTTTAGGTGATAGAATGTTATGATTTTGCTTCATGTGCGATTATGAGCAAAGTAGTTGGGATAAAAATTATTATTATTCACGTATAGGTCGCAGATACATTGGGTAATTAATTCTGAAAATTACAGCCCTCTATCTATTTTAGTTTGTTCAGGAGGATTTTTGAGACTTAGAGTTTACGTTGTTTTTAGGTGATAGAATGTTATGATTTTGCTTCATGTGCGATTATGAGCAAAGTAGTTGGGATAAAAATTATTATTATACACGCCTTGTTTACAGATACATTGGGTAATTAATTCTGAAAATTACAGCCCTCTATCTATTTTAGTTTGTTCAGGAGGATTTTTGAGACTTAGAGTTTACGTTGTTTTTAGGTGATAGAATGTTATGATTTTGCTTCATGTGCGATTATGAGCAAAGTAGTTGGGATAAAAATTATTATTATTCACGTATAGGTCGCAGATACATTGGGTAATTAATTCTGAAAATTACAGCCCTCTATCTATTTTAGTTTGTTCAGGAGGATTTTTGAGACTTAGAATTTACGTTGTTTTTAGGTGATAGAATGTTATGATTTTGCTTCATGTGCGATTATGAACAAAGTAGTTGGGATAAAAATTATTATTATACACGCCTTGTTTACAGATACATTGGGTAATTAATTCTGAAAATTACAGCCCTCTATCTATTTTAGTTTGTTCAGGAGGATTTTTGAGACTTAGAGTTTACGTTGTTTTTAGGTGATAGAATGTTATGATTTTGCTTCATGTGCGATTATGAGCAAAGTAGTTGGGATAAAAATTATTATTATTCACGTATAGGTCGCAGATACATTGGGTAATTAATTCTGAAAATTACAGCCCTCTATCTATTTTAGTTTGTTCAGGAGGATTTTTGAGACTTAGAGTTTACGTTGCTTTTAGGTGATAGAATGTTATGATTTTGCTTCATGTGCGATTATGAGCAAAGTAGTTGGGATAAAAATTATTATTATACACGCCTTGTTTACAGATACATTGGGTAATTAATTCTGAAAATTACAGCCCTCTATCTATTTTAGTTTGTTCAGGAGGATTTTTGAGACTTAGAGTTTACGTTGTTTTTAGGTGATAGAATGTTATGATTTTGCTTCATGTGCGATTATGAGCAAAGTAGTTGGGATAAAAATTATTATTATTCACGTATAGGTCGCAGATACATTAGGTAATTAATTCTGAAAATTACAGCCCTCTACCTATTTTAGTTTGTTCAGGAGGATTTTTGAGACTTAGAGTTCACGTTGTTTTTAGGTGATAGAATGTTATGATTTTGCTTCATGTGCGATTATGAGCAAAGTAGTTGGGATAAAAATTATTATTATTCACGTATAGGTCGCAGATACATTGGGTAATTAATTCTGAAAATTACAGCCCTCTATCTATTTTAGTTTGTTCAGGAGGATTTTTGAGACTTAGAGTTTACGTTGTTTTTAGGTGATAGAATGTTATGATTTTGCTTCATGTGCGATTATGAGCAAAGTAGTTGGGATAAAAATTATTATTATTCACGTATAGGTCGCAGATACATTGGGTAATTAATTCTGAAAATTACAGCCCTCTATCTATTTTAGTTTGTTCAGGAGGATTTTTGAGACTTAGAGTTTACGTTGTTTTTAGGTGATAGAATGTTATGATTTTGCTTCATGTGCGATTATGAGCAAAGTAGTTGGGATAAAAATTATTATTATACACGCCTTGTTTACAGATACATTGGGTAATTAATTCTGAAAATTACAGCCCTCTATCTATTTTAGTTTGTTCAGGAGGATTTTTGAGACTTAGAGTTTACGTTGTTTTTAGGTGATAGAATGTTATGATTTTGCTTCATGTGCGATTATGAGCAAAGTAGTTGGGATAAAAATTATTATTATACACGCCTTGTTTACAGATACATTGGGTAATTAATTCTGAAAATTACAGCCCTCTATCTATTTTAGTTTGTTCAGGAGGATTTTTGAGACTTAGAGTTTACGTTGTTTTTAGGTGATAGAATGTTATGATTTTGCTTCATGTGCGATTATGAGCAAAGTAGTTGGGATAAAAATTATTATTATACACGCCTTGTTTACAGATACATTGGGTAATAAATTCTGAAAATTACAGCCCTCTATCTATTTTAGTTTGTTCAGGAGGATTTTTGAGACTTAGAGTTTACGTTGTTTTTAGGTGATAGAATGTTATGATTTTGCTTCATGTGCGATTATGAGCAAAGTAGTTGGGATAAAAATTATTATTATTCACCTATAGGTCGCAGATACATTGGGTAATTAATTCTGAAAATTACAGCCCTCTATCTATTTTAGTTTGTTCAGGAGGATTTTTGAGACTTAGAGTTTACGTTGTTTTTAGGTGATAGAATGTTATGATTTTGCTTCATGTGCGATTATGAGCGAAGTAGTTGGGATAAAAATTATTATTATACACGCCTTGTTTACAGATACATTGGGTAATTAATTCTGAAAATTACAGCCCTCTATCTATTTTAGTTTGTTCAGGAGGATTTTTGAGACTTAGAGTTTACGTTGTTTTTAGGTGATAGAATGTTATGATTTTGCTTCATGTGCGATTATGAGCAAAGTAGTTGGGATAAAAATTATTATTATACACGCCTTGTTTACAGATACATTGGGTAATAAATTCTGAAAATTACAGCCCTCTATCTATTTTAGTTTGTTCAGGAGGATTTTTGAGACTTAGAGTTTACGTTGTTTTTAGGTGATAGAATGTTATGATTTTGCTTCATGTGCGATTATGAGCAAAGTAGTTGGGATAAAAATTATTATTATTCACCTATAGGTCGCAGATACATTGGGTAATTAATTCTGAAAATTACAGCCCTCTATCTATTTTAGTTTGTTCAGGAGGATTTTTGAGACTTAGAGTTTACGTTGTTTTTAGGTGATAGAATGTTATGATTTTGCTTCATGTGCGATTATGAGCAAAGTAGTTGGGATAAAAATTATTATTATTCACGTATAGGTCGCAGATACATTGGGTAATTTATTCTGAAAATTACAGCCCTCTATCTATTTTAGTTTGTTCAGGAGGATTTTTGAGACTTAGAGTTTACGTTGTTTTTAGGTGATAGAATGTTATGATTTTGCTTCATGTGCGATTATGAGCAAAGTAGTTGGGATAAAAATTATTATTATACACGCCTTGTTTACAGATACATTGGGTAATTAATTCTGAAAATTACAGCCCTCTATCTATTTTAGTTTGTTCAGGAGGATTTTTGAGACTTAGAGTTTACGTTGTTTTTAGGTGATAGAATGTTATGATTTTGCTTCATGTGCGATTATGAGCAAAGTAGTTGGGATAAAAATTATTATTATACACGCCTTGTTTACAGATACATTGGGTAATTAATTCTGAAAATTACAGCCCTCTATCTATTTTAGTTTGTTCAGGAGGATTTTTGAGACTTAGAGTTTACGTTGTTTTTAGGTGATAGAATGTTATGATTTTGCTTCATGTGCGATTATGAGCAAAGTAGTTGGGATAAAAATTATTATTATACACGCCTTGTTTACAGATACATTGGGTAATAAATTCTGAAAATTACAGCCCTCTATCTATTTTAGTTTGTTCAGGAGGATTTTTGAGACTTAGAGTTTACGTTGTTTTTAGGTGATAGAATGTTATGATTTTGCTTCATGTGCGATTATGAGCAAAGTAGTTGGGATAAAAATTATTATTATTCACCTATAGGTCGCAGATACATTGGGTAATTAATTCTGAAAATTACAGCCCTCTATCTATTTTAGTTTGTTCAGGAGGATTTTTGAGACTTAGAGTTTACGTTGTTTTTAGGTGATAGAATGTTATGATTTTGCTTCATGTGCGATTATGAGCAAAGTAGTTGGGATAAAAATTATTATTATACACGCCTTGTTTACAGATACATTGGGTAATTAATTCTGAAAATTACAGCCCTCTATCTATTTTAGTTTGTTCAGGAGGATTTTTGAGACTTAGAGTTTACGTTGTTTTTAGGTGATAGAATGTTATGATTTTGCTTCATGTGCGATTATGAGCAAAGTAGTTGGGATAAAAATTATTATTATACACGCCTTGTTTACAGATACATTGGGTAATAAATTCTGAAAATTACAGCCCTCTATCTATTTTAGTTTGTTCAGGAGGATTTTTGAGACTTAGAGTTTACGTTGTTTTTAGGTGATAGAATGTTATGATTTTGCTTCATGTGCGATTATGAGCAAAGTAGTTGGGATAAAAATTATTATTATTCACCTATAGGTCGCAGATACATTGGGTAATTAATTCTGAAAATTACAGCCCTCTATCTATTTTAGTTTGTTCAGGAGGATTTTTGAGACTTAGAGTTTACGTTGTTTTTAGGTGATAGAATGTTATGATTTTGCTTCATGTGCGATTATGAGCAAAGTAGTTGGGATAAAAATTATTATTATTCACGTATAGGTCGCAGATATATTGGGTAATTTATTCTGAAAATTACAGCCCTCTATCTATTTTAGTTTGTTCAGGAGGATTTTTGAGACTTAGAGTTTACGTTGTTTTTAGGTGATAGAATGTTATGATTTTGCTTCATGTGCGATTATGAGCAAAGTAGTTGGGATAAAAATTATTATTATCCACGTATAGGTCGCAGATACATTGGGTAATTAATTCTGAAAATTACAGCCCTCTATCTATTTTAGTTTGTTCAGGAGGATTTTTGAGACTTAGAGTTTACGTTGTTTTTAGGTGATAGAATGTTATGATTTTGCTTCATGTGCGATTATGAGCAAAGTAGTTGGGATAAAAATTATTATTATACACGCCTTGTTTACAGATACATTGGGTAATTAATTCTGAAAATTACAGCCCTCTATCTATTTTAGTTTGTTCAGGAGGATTTTTGAGACTTAGAGTTTACGTTGTTTTTAGGTGATAGAATGTTATGATTTTGCTTCATGTGCGATTATGAGCAAAGTAGTTGGGATAAAAATTATTATTATTCACGTATAGGTCGCAGATACATTGGGTAATTAATTCTGAAAATTACAGCCCTCTATCTATTTTAGTTTGTTCAGGAGGATTTTTGAGACTTAGAATTTACGTTGTTTTTAGGTGATAGAATGTTATGATTTTGCTTCATGTGCGATTATGAACAAAGTAGTTGGGATAAAAATTATTATTATACACGCCTTGTTTACAGATACATTGGGTAATTAATTCTGAAAATTACAGCCCTCTATCTATTTTAGTTTGTTCAGGAGGATTTTTGAGACTTAGAGTTTACGTTGTTTTTAGGTGATAGAATGTTATGATTTTGCTTCATGTGCGATTATGAGCAAAGTAGTTGGGATAAAAATTATTATTATTCACGTATAGGTCGCAGATACATTGGGTAATTAATTCTGAAAATTACAGCCCTCTATCTATTTTAGTTTGTTCAGGAGGATTTTTGAGACTTAGAGTTTACGTTGTTTTTAGGTGATAGAATGTTATGATTTTGCTTCATGTGCGATTATGAGCAAAGTAGTTGGGATAAAAATTATTATTATACACGCCTTGTTTACAGATACATTGGGTAATTAATTCTGAAAATTACAGCCCTCTATCTATTTTAGTTTGTTCAGGAGGATTTTTGAGACTTAGAGTTTACGTTGTTTTTAGGTGATAGAATGTTATGATTTTGCTTCATGTGCGATTATGAGCAAAGTAGTTGGGATAAAAATTATTATTATTCACCTATAGGTCGCAGATACATTGGGTAATTAATTCTGAAAATTACAGCCCTCTATCTATTTTAGTTTGTTCAGGAGGATTTTTGAGACTTAGAGTTTACGTTGTTTTTAGGTGATAGAATGTTATGATTTTGCTTCATGTGCGATTATGAGCAAAGTAGTTGGGATAAAAATTATTATTATTCACGTATAGGTCGCAGATACATTGGGTAATTTATTCTGAAAATTACAGCCCTCTATCTATTTTAGTTTGTTCAGGAGGATTTTTGAGACTTAGAGTTTACGTTGTTTTTAGGTGATAGAATGTTATGATTTTGCTTCATGTGCGATTATGAGCAAAGTAGTTGGGATAAAAATTATTATTATACACGCCTTGTTTACAGATACATTGGGTAATTAATTCTGAAAATTACAGCCCTCTATCTATTTTAGTTTGTTCAGGAGGATTTTTGAGACTTAGAGTTTACGTTGTTTTTAGGTGATAGAATGTTATGATTTTGCTTCATGTGCGATTATGAGCAAAGTAGTTGGGATAAAAATTATTATTATACACGCCTTGTTTACAGATACATTGGGTAATTAATTCTGAAAATTACAGCCCTCTATCTATTTTAGTTTGTTCAGGAGGATTTTTGAGACTTAGAGTTTACGTTGTTTTTAGGTGATAGAATGTTATGATTTTGCTTCATGTGCGATTATGAGCAAAGTAGTTGGGATAAAAATTATTATTATACACGCCTTGTTTACAGATACATTGGGTAATAAATTCTGAAAATTACAGCCCTCTATCTATTTTAGTTTGTTCAGGAGGATTTTTGAGACTTAGAGTTTACGTTGTTTTTAGGTGATAGAATGTTATGATTTTGCTTCATGTGCGATTATGAGCAAAGTAGTTGGGATAAAAATTATTATTATTCACCTATAGGTCGCAGATACATTGGGTAATTAATTCTGAAAATTACAGCCCTCTATCTATTTTAGTTTGTTCAGGAGGATTTTTGAGACTTAGAGTTTACGTTGTTTTTAGGTGATAGAATGTTATGATTTTGCTTCATGTGCGATTATGAGCAAAGTAGTTGGGATAAAAATTATTATTATACACGCCTTGTTTACAGATACATTGGGTAATTAATTCTGAAAATTACAGCCCTCTATCTATTTTAGTTTGTTCAGGAGGATTTTTGAGACTTAGAGTTTACGTTGTTTTTAGGTGATAGAATGTTATGATTTTGCTTCATGTGCGATTATGAGCAAAGTAGTTGGGATAAAAATTATTATTATACACGCCTTGTTTACAGATACATTGGGTAATAAATTCTGAAAATTACAGCCCTCTATCTATTTTAGTTTGTTCAGGAGGATTTTTGAGACTTAGAGTTTACGTTGTTTTTAGGTGATAGAATGTTATGATTTTGCTTCATGTGCGATTATGAGCAAAGTAGTTGGGATAAAAATTATTATTATTCACCTATAGGTCGCAGATACATTGGGTAATTAATTCTGAAAATTACAGCCCTCTATCTATTTTAGTTTGTTCAGGAGGATTTTTGAGACTTAGAGTTTACGTTGTTTTTAGGTGATAGAATGTTATGATTTTGCTTCATGTGCGATTATGAGCAAAGTAGTTGGGATAAAAATTATTATTATTCACGTATAGGTCGCAGATATATTGGGTAATTTATTCTGAAAATTACAGCCCTCTATCTATTTTAGTTTGTTCAGGAGGATTTTTGAGACTTAGAGTTTACGTTGTTTTTAGGTGATAGAATGTTATGATTTTGCTTCATGTGCGATTATGAGCAAAGTAGTTGGGATAAAAATTATTATTATTCACGTATAGGTCGCAGATACATTGGGTAATTAATTCTGAAAATTACAGCCCTCTATCTATTTTAGTTTGTTCAGGAGGATTTTTGAGACTTAGAGTTTACGTTGTTTTTAGGTGATAGAATGTTATGATTTTGCTTCATGTGCGATTATGAGCAAAGTAGTTGGGATAAAAATTATTATTATACACGCCTTGTTTACAGATACATTGGGTAATTAATTCTGAAAATTACAGCCCTCTATCTATTTTAGTTTGTTCAGGAGGATTTTTGAGACTTAGAGTTTACGTTGTTTTTAGGTGATAGAATGTTATGATTTTGCTTCATGTGCGATTATGAGCAAAGTAGTTGGGATAAAAATTATTATTATTCACGTATAGGTCGCAGATACATTGGGTAATTAATTCTGAAAATTACAGCCCTCTATCTATTTTAGTTTGTTCAGGAGGATTTTTGAGACTTAGAATTTACGTTGTTTTTAGGTGATAGAATGTTATGATTTTGCTTCATGTGCGATTATGAACAAAGTAGTTGGGATAAAAATTATTATTATACACGCCTTGTTTACAGATACATTGGGTAATTAATTCTGAAAATTACAGCCCTCTATCTATTTTAGTTTGTTCAGGAGGATTTTTGAGACTTAGAGTTTACGTTGTTTTTAGGTGATAGAATGTTATGATTTTGCTTCATGTGCGATTATGAGCAAAGTAGTTGGGATAAAAATTATTATTATTCACGTATAGGTCGCAGATACATTGGGTAATTAATTCTGAAAATTACAGCCCTCTATCTATTTTAGTTTGTTCAGGAGGATTTTTGAGACTTAGAGTTTACGTTGTTTTTAGGTGATAGAATGTTATGATTTTGCTTCATGTGCGATTATGAGCAAAGTAGTTGGGATAAAAATTATTATTATACACGCCTTGTTTACAGATACATTGGGTAATTAATTCTGAAAATTACAGCCCTCTATCTATTTTAGTTTGTTCAGGAGGATTTTTGAGACTTAGAGTTTACGTTGTTTTTAGGTGATAGAATGTTATGATTTTGCTTCATGTGCGATTATGAGCAAAGTAGTTGGGATAAAAATTATTATTATTCACGTATAGGTCGCAGATACATTAGGTAATTAATTCTGAAAATTACAGCCCTCTACCTATTTTAGTTTGTTCAGGAGGATTTTTGAGACTTAGAGTTTACGTTGTTTTTAGGTGATAGAATGTTATGATTTTGCTTCATGTGCGATTATGAGCAAAGTAGTTGGGATAAAAATTATTATTATTCACGTATAGGTCGCAGATACATTGGGTAATTAATTCTGAAAATTACAGCCCTCTATCTATTTTAGTTTGTTCAGGAGGATTTTTGAGACTTAGAGTTTACGTTGTTTTTAGGTGATAGAATGTTATGATTTTGCTTCATGTGCGATTATGAGCAAAGTAGTTGGGATAAAAATTATTATTATTCACGTATAGGTCGCAGATACATTGGGTAATTAATTCTGAAAATTACAGCCCTCTATCTATTTTAGTTTGTTCAGGAGGATTTTTGAGACTTAGAGTTTACGTTGTTTTTAGGTGATAGAATGTTATGATTTTGCTTCATGTGCGATTATGAGCAAAGTAGTTGGGATAAAAATTATTATTATACACGCCTTGTTTACAGATACATTGGGTAATTAATCCTGAAAATTACATCGCTCTACCTATTCTGGTTTGTTCGGGAGAATTTCTGAAACATTGAGTTCTGAAACATTGAATTTATAAACATAGAATTTAAGTCTCCAGAATTTAGATTTCACATTTTTTTTGCAATATTTTAAATGGGAAATTTGAGGTGCTCGGTGGCAGTACTTAGCGAGAAGAGTTTTCTCCAAGAGTCTCGAGGAAGACTCTGGAGCGAAATTGTGACCACGGACACATGATAGTGCATACTAGAGATGAATCTATTGGTAGACCAGTAAAGAATTGTTCGTATTTAGGAGATTAAAAAACAGATCTGATGTCGTTTAAAAGAAAAAAAATGTAGTGAATCTCTGATTATTTGCAATTTGTGATATTACAACCAAGTGTCTGTTCTTAAATGTATAATTTAAGAAAACAATAGACCCATTCTTTGTTAAATTGTTTCCAAAACGAAGAAAAGACAACAAACCAACACGCAATTTGTTATGAATTGCGAGTATGATTAAAATTTTAAGTAAATTAATAGTACAAACAAATCTTTATTGGTTACAACTTTATTGGTGGAGAAACTAAAATGTCTAATTTAACTCCACTAATATATATGAACCATAAATAAAAAACGCCTAATATTAAGTGTACCACTTTACGCATAAAATTAAAAACTATCAATTCAAGCAATCAAAAAAATGTTCGACATTAGTTTAGATAGCACAAATGACGGACTATGTATGTACCTATATTACACGCTCAACAAATCTGTTTGTTTGTGTTTGTGGCAAATATTTCATGTATTTACTATATTACTGTGTGCCAATTATCTCCTCGTCTTTTGTAACGTAGCGAGCTAACAGCTGGGCGGGGAATTTGATAAGAAAATTGTTAAAAAGACTTAAGAAAATGTATTATAGGGTAGAGTTGCTTCTAGTTTCCTCGCTTCAGTGCTGTTAGCTCTGCTAATTAGACAAATCTAACAGCGCAATATCTATGTATGTAAAACAAAAGACCTATAGACGTTGTAAAATTACAATAAAAACTTGAACCGACTACTCGTTTTATTGACGTTCGTTTTGTTTACAGTATGTAAGAGTGCTAAGAATTACGCTAAGTATATATGAGATATCTAAAAATAAAAATCACTTACCTTGACTTGCATGTGAGATTTGGTTGCTTCAAAATTAAAAAAGAAAATAATTTATTGTCGGGGAAAATCAAGTCGAGAATTTTTGCGTCGATGAGAAAATTTTATCCGTGAGGTCGAAAATATCCGATTTGTACAATAAATTCTTCCAATTTTGGCACAGGACCCGGGGAATCCCCCGGCGATTAGTCACCGTCTTCGAGGGAATTCCCCACAATAAACGATTTGTACAATAAATTCTTCCAATTTTGGCACAGGACCCGGGGAATCCCCCGGCGATTAGTCACCGTCTTCGAGGGAATTCCCCACAATAAACGATTTGTACAATAAATTCTTCCAATTTTGGCACAGGACCCGGAGAATCCCCGGCGATTAGTCACCGTCTTCGAGGGAATTCCCCACAATGAACGATTTGTACAATAAATTCTTCCAATTTTGGCGGAGGAACCGGGGAATCCCCCGGCGATGAGTCACCGTCTTCGAGGGAATTCCCCACAATAAACGATTTGTACAATAAATTCTTCCAATTTTGGCGGAGGAACCGGGGAATCCCCCGGCGATTAGCCACCGTCTTCGAGGGAATTCCCCACAATAAACGATTTGTACATACAATAAATTCTTCCAACTTTGGCGGAGCAGCCTGGGAATGAATTTTGACCAAAATCCACAAAAAACTAACCCCTTTGTTCTTTTTTGGCAAAAAGAAAACTTTTTTGAGCTACCTCCATGCTTTTAATTCCCTATCAGAAACCGGTTTCCGGTCCTCTATACGACGAATAGCTCTTGTGTTATCGTCGTTTAAAGTTGAAAAAAGTGGATTGTTTTGAGAGTGAACATTTGTTGTTATTGAAGATTAATTCTAATAAACAAATTTTAATCACCTGAGTTTGACTTTTCTTGTGTTTTCCTATACAAATGTAAAATGCACCTTTTGTGAATTTCTTTTATTCATAACTTTACACACTATACAGTACAAATTGGGAATAAAAGCACCAATTACATACGTAGGTAACATAAGAAATAACAGATACGACTCTAACAAATTAAAGACAAATAAATAGAACAATAACTACACTATTGTTAATAATTATCGTACTGATGTATGTCTACGTCTTGATAATTGTCTTAAACATATATAAATACAATCTTTTGAACATACAATCGACATGTAACTTTGTTAGAATGATTGGTCTGCCCACTTTTTACGATCTAATGTAAAAATCACTATAAAATGTCAATTAACTACTATAGTATAACTTTAGCTACAATATCGCAGCAGATTTCTCGTTTCCACATTTTGTCATATTTTTGATATTATTTGTTTGGGTACTACAGCTACTTTTGTTTAATATATAATATAATATCTGTATGTATATAATATACTGTATACGCTCTAGTTATAGTCATCTTACAGATGCAACTCTAGATTTTAAAAGTTGCAAATCACGTTATTATTTTTATTATTATTATTAAATGTTTAATATGTATGTAGTTATTTAAAAGTAACTCTACGATATGACAGATTCAGTGTGTTTTGTTTCTGTTTCTGTTTTGATATCTTTATAGAAACATTAAAAATCATATTCTCGCAAAGTTTAAATAGCATAGTGAAAGTAAATAGCACAGTTAACTTCATATAGTAACATAAAACAGGAAATTTGCAAAGTTATGTTGTGGGGGTGATAATAATTACAATAACTGCGTAGTGGTTGGCCTATGTGAGATAGGGTGGTACGTTGGGGATGATTTCAGGCAATTAAAACATGTCTGCGAGGGGTTGTCTTGGCCCAGGGGGTCTGTAGTCGTTTATATCGTCAACAACAGGGGCGCACTGGTTTGGGGAGCATGTTACTTGCCCTAAATTACCGCAAACACATTCAACACAGTTTCCGGTATCATGGGGTAGTTTATCACCGATTTTGTATTCTCGACCTGAAAAAAGGAAAGAAATAATATGTTAGAATAATAAGTAAGAAAAAATAAACGTCCCAAATTTAGACACTGTCCTAAATTCCGACATATTTCCGTTTAGTTGGTTAAAATAAGAAATTACAACATGAACTATATTTGGGGACATTTGGTTCGTTGATTTGATATTACACTTATTAACCCACAATTGTCTCTTATTCTACCACTGTTCTACTTTGTTCTAATGTTCTTTTTATTTGTAATATCTTTTTCAATTTAATTGGAACAAATTAATCAACCCTTAACTCTTGCAGAGTATTCAATAAATACATGAGATAAATACATGAGATCGCAGATTTAACATAGAAGTTATATTTTAATCATATATTTTGCCTAATTAAAATTTACAGACTAGGTACTCAAATTTGCATTAATTACACTGGGCTTTGTAACGCCATGTCAGTTGTCATGTCACATTAATGTCATCGTGAATTTTGACGTAAGAAATAAAAATGACGCAATTGAATGAATTTCAGAAGGCAATAATTTAAACTCGACTACATGATGGAATCAGCATTCGAGAAATTGCTACTGAAATAAGTGTCGGCAAGAATACCGCGAAGAATAAAATTTATGAAACAAATTTGTAGGTTGACAAATATTGTCCGAGTGTAGACGTCATACACTCTAAAAAGTATGTGTAATTTTCCACTCATTTTCCATACAAAATAGGTGTGTTATTACAGTAAATTTGTTGTGATTTAATTTCACAAAATATTCACTGTAATTTTACGATAGCAAATCTAAAAATACACACTTGTTCAAAAAATTACACAAAATGTACCGTAAGTACCTATTAGGTTTACAGAAAAAATGTGTAACTTACAGTATTTTTTGTGTGAAGTACGTTTCAACGCGGTCGAAATGCATCTGAGCACATGCGCATACTTCGTATCGTAAACAGCTGATGCAACCCATCAGTCTCGTTATATAGTTTTAAGTGGTGTACCAGCGGCGCGGCGTTTTAAAGATTTTATTACAAATTCTTGTTAGTGATAGTAAGGGGGTAACTGTGAATCTTATTACCGATATTACAATATGCACGTGTAAATATTGTTGTCAAGAATTTCCACAATTGAAAACATACAATAAACATCAGTATATACACAGAAATGTGCTTGGGGTGGTGTTTAATTGTTTGCATGCATCTTGTGGGATGCTCCTTGCTTATGGAAAACAGTTGACAGCCAACGTCATCAGGGCGCGAATGGTGAATTTCTACACAGTATAGAAATTATTGCCCACCATTTTAAGGAAAAACTTAGTAATATTGTGGAGGTATGGTAAAACTGAAACAAACTATGTTTTAACACTGTTTCAGAAAAGGCTTTTAGGGCCGGTATTTTCATCTCTCGTTAAGTGCCCGATAGCTTAACTAATCGATAAGTAATTCGGCGATCACTAGTTACTGATAAAAAAGCTATCAAGCACTTTATGGGCAGGTAAAAATATCGGCCTTTAGCTTACTTAAAAAATTGATATTAATTACAACTCCATTGCTTTCAGGTTGCTATGTAAGAGGGCATCGGAGAGACCACAACAAAAGTTACAAAGAAGCCACATTAACACTAGAGGTAAGATGTATTTACAGATAAATAAAAAAATAAAAATACAGATGTATTTTTTTAAAATACATCCAGAAACTGGGTTGAAAAGTCCAGACAACATTACCTCCAAGAGGAGAGTTTTAAATTTTCTAAGTAAACTTAGAAATATAGAGGTTTAATTATTTATTAGTGTTATTTCCTTTTTTTTTTGTTTAATATTTGAGAAGCGACATTTTTCCATTCTCTATCAGTTTTCTTTTTATTTTGGTAATAAGTGGGAATGTGTGTTAGTGTTTGAAGTTGTTAACGGAGAAGTTTGTTTATTTAATTTATTTTAAGAATAGTTTTTGAGTTTAGAGAAGATTGTTTCTCAAATGTTTTATATTTTGTTTAAATAAATGTATCAAATATTTCAATAATACATATTTAAAAAATGTTTTGTTTCAATTCTTAACAAGCATATACATATTGTTGTAGAACATATATATCAGCATCGCAGGACAAAAATTGCCCTAAAAACATCGGTTCAACAAGCAACCGTTTTTGAAATATAAGCGATATTCATTTTCCATAGCTTTCATAATCCACGAACACCTACCGACATTTGGTATGAGATTTGTATGGTTTTAATAGACGGTTGATTTGCAAACTCATGTTTATAGGAACTCTTTTATACGGTTCCAAAATATCAAAAACATCCTGTATAATACAATCAAATGTAAAATAACTGTAAATATTATGTAAAAGATTACGTAAATTAGTATGGAATACTAGTTTTCAATTGGAAAATTACTGTAAATGTATGGTAAATAAGCACTTTTGTAGTAATAATACGTTTTATTACGAAATATTACTGTAAATATATAGTAAATATTTTTACATAACGATCGTAATTTTTCAGTTGCGAATGTAAAATTACACTTGGAGTGTAATAATACCATCAAACATAAGAGTTACCAGTTCACCGCAACTTTTATGGTAATTTTAAATAACTTATTTTTACAGTGTAGGTTAACAAATACTGTCAAAGTAAATGTTACGGAATTAAAATTGTAGAGAATATAAGTGCCTCATTTCACTTTGGTGCCCCGTTTATTATGCTAACGATGGTACTCTCAAATTATATATTAGTAGTTATTCCTTAATTTGAAACATTTGCAGTCCAATAACTATATGAGCTTTGTATTACTGAATTAAGGGAACGCATTCTGACATTCAAAGTAATCCACATGCTGGTTATATTTATTCGATAATATTAATAGTTAATACTTATAAATGATTTTTCACATTTTAAAATTTGTATTTATTCGAAATATGTATACATTGAGCGCGCAAAGCCCGCCACTGACGGTACTGCGCCGCAGTACGACAAAATCGTACTGCGGCATTGTACAACTTCGCAGTATACGTTTAGCGGCCACTCACGATCCAACGCGGCAGTATCTGCCATGACAGCGTGTAGTAAAGATGGCGGACAGCGAAGAAGATTTATCCTCTGTATATTGAAAGTATATTTAAACGCGAGATTGTTTAAACCCAAAGAACTTTAGTTTGATTTTTTTTTTTTGTAATTTTATTACGGTTGGAGAATTATTTAGGTGTTCCGATAATTTTGACTAACCCTGTATAATCTTATCCAATAAATTTAACAACAATCGACACGACTCTCTGTTAAAAATTCCACTAGCGACTAAAGTCTAGTTTTCTCAACTAGCTCTACAGAAATTCTACTAAATCTACCAACATTATAATCACCTATGCATATCCTAGAATGCGGTATAATGTATACGTAGTATAAAATAAATATTTGTTATAGAAATATTAAATATTGTATAGAACAGAACATTATTGAGTTATGACTTATGAGTTATGACTAGATTTTCACTAAACATCTCTAATCGATACACCGATCTAGTGAAAAATCTACTGATTTGACAACAGTGGCCACATTTGTTAAGGAGTTCTGTACTTATATTAGTATTAGTATAAGCTAAGTATAACGTATAACGTATCTAATATAAGTACAGAACAGAGAACTACTAAAAAAATATGTCAATCTACCAGATTTTCCACTATTTACTAGAGTCAAAATTTGGCCACCAGATCAATGTTTCATTCTATCAGATTTAGTAGAACTTCTACTAAATTGGCAACCCGGAACACAACAAACCCCCCACCCATGTAGTGTACTAGTATCAGCTGATACTGCGCCGCTGTGCAATTTAGTCGCAGAGAGACACGCACGCTCCAATATGGGCATACGAGCGACCGCGTCGTACTGCTGCAGTTAAAAATATTTAACTGCACGTCAAGCAGACTCAACTTGATCGGTCGTGCCGATGGTCAAATTTCGACCGATTCATTCCAATTTCGTTGAATCCAACAAAATCGTACTGCGGCGCAGTACCGTCAGTGGCGGCCTTAACGTAAAGGCCGCCACTGACGGTACTGCGCCGCAGTACGATTTTGTTGGATTCAACGAAATTGGAACGAATCGGTCGAAATTTGACCATGTGTGGGCACGACCGATAAAGTTGAGTGTGCTTGACGTGCAGTTAAAAATTTTTAACTTTGCAGTACGACGCGGTCGCTCGTATGCCCATATTGGACCGTGTGTGTCTCTCTGCGACTAAATTGTACAGCGGCGCAGTATCAGCAGAATTTCGTAGAATTTCTACTAAATCTGATAGAATGAAACATTTGATCTGGTGGCCAAATTTTGAGTCTAGTAGATAGTGGAAAATCTGGTAGATTGACATATCTTTTTAGTAGTTTTCTGTTCTGTACCTATATTAGTTTAAGTTATACTTAGCTTATACTAATACTAATACATATAAGTACATAACTCCTTACTCCTTAACAAATGTGGCCAGTATTACCAAATCAGTAGATTTTTCACTAGATCGGTGTATCGATTAGAGATGTTTAGTTAAAATCTATCTTTAATATTTCTATAACAAATATTTTATTTTATACTACGTATATATATTATACACCGCATTGTAGGATATGCATAGGTGATTATAATGTTGGTAGATTTAGTAGAATTTCGGTAGTTGAGAAAACTAGACTTTAGTCGCTAGTGGAATTTTTAACAGAGTGTCGATTGTCGTTAACTTTATTGGATAAGATTATAAACCAACCGTAATAAAATTACAAAAAAATCAAACCAAAGTTCTTTGGGTTAAACAATCTCGCGTTTAAATATACTTTTAATATACCTACAGGATGTGCATTTTTATTTTTATATATTTTTTTTATTCTAAGATTAATTCTAAGATTCTTTTGTGGGAAAATATTCCTAATTTGAAGTTCAGGAGTTTTGATTAATTGATTATAACTCAAAAATGATGCGTTATAAAAATGATTCCGAAAAAAATATTCTTAGAACTAGTAAGTACGTAGGCTTTCACGGCCAGAATCATTTAGAAAATAAACTGCTTCCGGGTTATGCCGTGTGTCAAGATTTGTTAATGCTCCAGCATTAACAAATCTTGACACACAGCATAACCCGGAAGCAGTTTATTTTCTAAATTCTTAGAACTAATCTTAGTATATAAAAAAAGAAAATATACACGGTGTTCTATTAGAAAAACGAAAGGTTACCAAGTTTCTATAATAAAATAAACACCCTATATGTTAATACTTTATTTGGACGATAACTTGTTTAACACAAGAAAAAATTTTGTTTGAACAAAATTTTAGAATTTTTTTCATCTTCAACACAAACTGTAGCTGCAGGTAACAATAAATCTTCTTCGCTGTCCGCCATTTTACTACACGCTGTCATAGCAGAGACTGCCGGGTTGGATCGTGTGTGGCCGCTAAACATATACTGCGAAATTGTACAACGCCGCAGTACGATTTTGTCGTACTGCGGCGCAGTACCGTCAGTGGCGGGCTTAAGGAAACATGACACAATGCTTGAAACGGTTTGTTATTTGAAAAATTTAGTCGATTTTTAATTATCAGAATGTACATATTTACATCAAGTTTAATTTCCTACTTTCAATTGTTTTCGACTTATGACGTCATCGATACTTTCTAAATGGCAATCCCATATTTTTTCTGCTGATTGATAGATCTGTTAATTGTCGTAAAGATAATTCACAAAACTTACATTAAAAAAATAATCGAGAAAAAGACAGTTGAAACTTAGGGTTATATTATTTGTTTGTTTATGGTAAGCCAATGAGGCGTTTTCAAAAGCTGCATATCTCGTCTGGTTATTGCGTTTTTTACCTTTTTTTTTATGAAATCAGTTAAAAAATCGCTATAAATGCGTCAAGAACATTTGGGAACAAATTCTTGGAATTTCAGGTAAAAATACCAAGATTTAGGTTTACTATGAGACCATTTTGAGGTTTCTAGGACAATGGGTTCAGCTGGAATAAAATAACAAAGCGAAACACTACTGTCTGCCGCTATCTACCTACGGTAGTCAGACAGTGACACATAGCCCACGTCATCGCTCTGTCTCTTTTGCTTGCGCCTGCCTCAAATCTCGCCAGCCAATATAAAGCGCGGGTCCCTTCCAGTTATACATAGTATGTATATACAGTTCACTGTTTGCATAAACATAAATATATATTTGACATTTCAAAATGTAATAAAAATTCCTTAATATGTCTGAATTTGGGACATTTACCTTAGCTATAAATTAGCAAAAAATGTCAAAGTTATTTATTTACCCATTACGATGCAGATTTTCGGTGCAGGTTTTGTCGTGGCTTCTGCTAGGGTAGTTGTTGTAGAACCGGGGATACTTGTACCACTAGATGTCTCTGTATTCTTCGATGATGACGTCGTTAATTCCTTCGTGGGTGCCGCTTTTGTCGTACTGGTTGTAGCCTTATTCGTCGTTTGTTTCGTACCTGTAGTTGATTTTGCTCCATTCACTGCAATTTCATGATATTTATTCAATTTGAAAGGATATAAATTGTGACAAAATGTATTTAATGGATAATAGATTTAGTGAGTATTAAAAAGACATCTGGTTTGAATTAAACTTAGCTACTTACAACATGGGCTAAAGGGGCCTCTCTCTTTGCAAGGACCTTCCAAAGTTGGTGGACAATCCTGCCACCAGCAGAACATCTCGCCATCGAGGCATAAGCAGAATTCACACTGATCTGCTCTGTAAATCTGTAAAAAATGAGGTACTTATGATTTCAATTCCAACTTAAGTTTGGAACGATAGAAATTTAAATCTCCGACAATAAATGAGATACTTATGAATTGCGTTTATGGGATTAAACTACAATATTTCCTTTATAATATTTCAAAATTCAGTTTATAAAATCATCTAAAACTATTTTTTTTCGAATGACTAGCATGCTACATCTCAAAATGTAGTTAGATGTAAGCCATGGAGTACATACTTTACCCCTTGTTATCTTGGATAGGAATCGTGCTTGAGTGCTTGAATAGAATATGTATGTAGATTTTTATCTTGTGACAGATTTTCTCGCAACTTCGTACTACACTTTTCCACTCCGAGCAAAGCCAAATATAATTTTAAAACGCAGCAGTTTTCCTAGGCAATGCCTAACAAACCGTCTCGACGTTTAGATGCTGCGGATAGATTACGAACTCAGATAAACTGCGCGCTTTACAGATTCGCTCAGAGATTACAAAACTGGGAAACTGAAAGGCCGTTTGTGTTCTTAGCGTTTCACGTATAAGTTCTGTCTATTAAAATTTGAACATTTTGCTAAGAAACAGTGGGATCATGGGGGCGTATCCAGGGGCGGGGGGGTCTGCCCTCCCTTTCGTATTTTAGTATTATATTTATTAGCACTCTTTCCCTTATGGACACTAGGGTGGTTATTTTTTTATTTAGAAAGCAACTCTCCAAATCGTTTCCAAATCAAAAAAAGTGGAGTTTTTCGAAATTTTGATTTTTAATGGCGCCTTTCGATACCTCAAATTTACAAATTTTTTTGGTATTTTTCAAATAATTGTTCGGGCTTTGAGGAAACTTATATTAATGTTATAGGAGTTGTAGAAGACTTTCCAACGAAAAATTTGACCTATTATACATATGGATTTGTCACCCCCAATCCACCCCACAGCGTGAAAAACCAAATGAACCAAATTAAAAAATGTACATTCCTCAGAAAATTTACCGTTCTAATCATTTCATTCTCTTTTTTTCTCATAGAAATCATTACTGTACGTCTAGTGGAATGTTTATAAACATTCTATTTGTTTAAATAATTCGTTTTTCTCGAAAATCCGTCTGAATTCTGTTTTCTGAGTTCGAAATGGCAGTTTATTATCTTAGGACATTGTTCATTAAAAAATTTCTTCCTATTGTTTAAACAATCAATTATAATTCATTTTTAACTTTTGTCTAATTGTGGTAGAAAAGTCAGTTTATTTGTGAAAATAAATTATAAATTTCATGTTCGAGATATCTAGTCTGTATTATCTAATAAACCACATTTGTTTAAACAAATGCATTTCTTTAAACATTTTTTTCCAATTCGCCTAAAATTATTTGTTTAGATCGGTCTGAGCAACTGTTATTCTGAAGTGATATCATTTATATTTTGGGATGATTTCTAGTGTTTGAATAATAAAATAATATTCGTTTTCATTATTTCATAAAATTAGAGTACAGGGAACAGTTTCCAGACAGCAATAAATCAACATTAAAACCAACAACTAGTTTATTATTTAAACAATGGAAATGATTCTGTCATTTGAGAATAACAGTTGACCAGATCGAACTAACAAACAAAATTTAGGTGAATTGTAAACAAAAATTGTTTAAACAAATGGAATTTGTTTAAAGAAATGTGGATTTATTAGATAATATAGATAACAGGTTTGTTAGATATCTCGTTGAAATTTATAAGTTAATTTCACAAAAAAAAAGCTGCCATAATTAGAAAAAAAGTTGAAAATGAATAATAATTGATTGTTTAAACAATAGCAAGAATTTTTAAATGAATAATGTCACTGTACGATAATAATTTGCCATTTCGAACTCAGAAAACAGAATTCAGACTGATTTTCGAGAAAAACGAATTATTTAAACAAATAGAAAGTTTATAAACATTCCACTAGACATAGTAATAATTTCTATGAGAAAAAAGAAACAAATGATTAGAAGGATCAATTATCTGAAGAATGTACATTCCTTCATTTAAGGGTAGTTTTCAGGGCACTATGGGGATGGGTTGGGGGTCGTCAAATCTATATGAATAATAGGTAAAATTCTTCCTTGGAAAGTCCTCTACAAGTCCTTAAGTAATCTTAAGTTTTCCCAAACCCCGAACAATTGTTTGAAAATACCAAGAAATGTCTTCTTCCCGTGCATTTTCCCATGTAAATGTAAGGCCTCGACAATCATGGTTAAAAATCTAAATTTCAACAAAAAAGAAAAACGTGTGCACTTTTTTTGGATTTGGAAACGGTTTGTGGGGATCGTTGCTTTCATCACAAAAATATTTGCAATGCATTTTTGAACCACCCTAATGGGCACCCTTTCCCCATACAGCAAGTTCAATTTAGACAACTGCCCCCCCCCTTCCGATTTGAGCTGGATACGCCCATGTGTGGGATTTATAATCTTCAACCTTTTGCCAATATGTTGACATTGTTCTGCTTCTTTATTTCGCTAACATTTTATCAATTCGTCCCTAGGCATTCCACGTTTTGCCAAAATTGTGATATTGACGAGATAGTGGTGCTTGTAAAATTCATCAAAATATGCATAGAAAACTCGACCTGCATCGTGTACTTCGTAACAATATTAGCGATGATTTTCGCGACTATAATTTTTCAACCCCAGCGGCATTTCAATTTCCCAACCCAACGTTAACATTTTTACCTACGACCGTATGTGTAAATGTCCCTTACGTCACGGACTACATAGCTCGTATATCGCTTATAACATACGTGTGCCTTTGGGTGTGCGTTTGTGTTTTTAACGCACGACCTAATGTCATAATGACAGATGTCGCGCGAATATTTTGATTATTTATTTGTCATTTCTGATACAATTTATATTTATTGAAATTTTCGGTCGTAAGTAAGTGCAATACTCGAGCTGTAACATATTATTACTAGCACGTGATAATTTATGTTGAATTTGTACTGGAATTTTTGATCGACACTCAGACAAAGTTCTCCGTAGTTGCAATAGATGTCGCGCGAATACATTGATTGGTTAACCGTCAAATATTCTTACCTGTATTTGTTTGTCATTTTTGATACAATTTATTGAAATTGTCCGTCGTAGGTAAAATTATGTACAATACTCGAGCTGTCACGCATATTACATACTCGTGGAAAATAACAAAACTCGCCGCTTCGCGGCTCGTATGTTAAATTTCCACTCGTACGTAATATGCTAGTTACAGCTCTTGTAATGTAATATACTATAAATGACGCAAGCGTACCTAACCTATACCTACTGCATACATATACGAGGTGCGACAGTAAAATCGAGAGTAATATAGTAGATTAACGGTGTAATTGGGCAGTAAAGTCCTCTTATTGCAGGGGCCCAGTTTCGGTGTTAAGTGTCGGTGATATTTTCTCACACATAATTTAACCTGCCCGATTCATTAGCGAGAGAACCGAGCTGCGAATGTAGGGGGCGCTAGCTTGCGCTAAGCGTTTATCGGTTGTCATCAGAATTCCACTTTACTGCCTGTTACATTGTTTGTCATTGGTTACTGCCGCGGCCCTTAATTAAATCTAATAACCGACGCTAGATGGCGTCGAAACTGTAGTCGGGAAAATTGCATTATTTCGTGTAATCGACGCACACTTCGGATCTAATTGTGTGTATCCGTAATGTTTAATCGAATTTAATTTAATTTAGCCATCGTGGGGTTAATGATTTATGTTGTACCTGGAATTAGTGACAATAGGATATATTTATATATACTGCTCACAAAATTGAAAGGAACACTTTTTTCGAAAAATGTAACTTTTTAAATAATAATTCTAGATAAATCAAATTTGTCAAGTACCTATGCTTTGAATTCACGTATGAAAGCCTACTAAAGATGACAAATGAATTCAGCTGTCAATTTTCGATGATTAGAAACGTCATTAGTGGAATTCAGGTCATGGAATGGCCGGCGTTAAGGCCTGATCTGAATCCTATTGAACACGTGTGGAATCAGCTTGACCGACGTGTTCGCAAGCGCCCTAATCCACTAACCACTAACCATACAGGAACACCATAAGCCCTGATTGAGGAATGGGAAAGCATACCACAAGAATCTCTTCGCAGACTAGTGCGAAGCATGGAAGTGATTCGTTCTCGTGGAGGGCATACACTGTACCTCACCATTCCACAGAAAACCCGACTGTCATTAATACTATAACAGACATTTGATACTATAAAAGACTTGTAACATTGTTTTTGTAATGTTCTTTAGTTAAGAAGTGTGAAGTATACCAAAATTGATTTGACTAGAACTATTATTTAAAAAGTTACAGGTTTCGAAAAAAGTGTTCCCTAATGTTTTTGAGCAGTGTAATTTAACTATGACAAGTAATCTGCAGCACTCCAAAAGACAAATTAAAATGTGTTAAAGGCACTGTGATCCTCAGTGCAATAGGGCAATATTTGACTATTATTGGAAAACCATCTTAGTGTGTTTATTCCTTCACTCTACATTGTAAATGCATTATTTTTCGTAATTATTTCCTCAATATTTCATAAAAATCAGCGTTAAAAATTTAGTCACAAAAAGTCCCACCAAAACGATACTTTCTGTTGTGTGACGTCACACGATAGTAGATTTCAAATCGGCCCATATGGTCTGTCAGCATCGGCATCGTCGCCGTTTGGTAATTGTGTTGTATGATGTTTTCACAATTTCTACATAAAAATGGGTTATAAATGGTGTATAAATCCACAATGCAGAAATACGTCAATAAAAACTCCGGATAAACTATTTGTAGCTGTTCCGCAAGATTTGAAACTGCAAAGAAAGTGGTTGGCTCGTAGAAATCCAAATGAAATAAATTGCGGCCAATACAAGTGTTTTTTGTTGTGAAGATTACTTCGACATAAGTAAAACTGACTAGAATAAGTTATCTATCGTATTTTCGAACCAGGTATTTTCTGATCTGACAGCTTAAGGTTAGGGCTAAACTAACCTACAAAGTTATGCTTACATGGCACTTTAGTGGTATTAAATTCAAACGGGAGAAGCATAAGAGCGCGTTCGGATAACCCGGTATTGTACGGTGAGAGCGACGCGCTGCGTAATAGGCGCACTAACGTCATACGGCGTTTATCTGCATATAAGAGAGAGACAGCTGACCCAGGTTATCTGAGCATTGCTCTCCCCATACCCTACCCTGACAAACCGAAGGCGCTCTAAGCGTACTAACGAATGACGTCACTGGAGACTGAGCCAATTACAGAGCGTTTTCAATCACGTGAAAGGACGTGAATAAAATTCAATTTTAATTTTGGTTTTTAATAGAAATAAAGCATATTTTTTTGAAAAGTAATAACAAATAGTTTTCTTAAACTGTGATCTATTAGGATGACTATAATACAAGCCATATTTTTTAATACAGTCAAATACCCTATTATAAACACTTATAAAGCTATTACAACCCAACTCCCATTAGCGTACTAAAATCTAAAACAATTGCTAACAACCTCCAAATTTGTTCGCTGGCTACCTCTAGTCTAACGCAAGACTTTAATAACTTTCATATTGGCTTAGTTATCACTTCCCGTGGTACAGCATCTTATCTAAAATATTTACTCAACTTAATTACAACCAGAAAGGGAGTTTAACTCACTTCATGACTCTACTCACGCCTGAAAATTCTTAATCACCGCAAGTTTTTAATAAGTGGAGTCTGCTAGCTCGTCTTTTGTTCGAGGATTGCTTTTTTTATAAGTTCAAGAGAGAGAGAGAGAAGCTAAGTATGTAAGTAGCGCCTTTCCGAAAACTTTTGAACAGGAAATGCGGTTGAGCGAAGTCTCTCCGGTTGGTATGTTTACATCGCTATTAATTTGGAGGGATTGCTCGTAGATGGCGTTGCCTGTCTGGGGGAATTTATAATTCATGGACCGTCTCGTCACTAGTGCCTTCCCTTTGAGCCCTAGGGATTCTTGGGAATGACTTGTTTTGAGAGTGGCGATGGGAAAACAAGAGGAGAATGCGACTTATTAAGTGGAAAGTGCTCAGTCAACTTTCCAATTTCCTACTTGTTCCTTTTGGGCATTTTCTCGGAGGGGTAATTGGATAATTGAGTGATGAGCGGTAATTTGTAATAAATAATCGATATCCTAAGTTCTCTACTAGCAGACGGTCTGGTAAAAGCTAAGAGTTTTAAATTGTTACCGGTTTAAAGACTTTTGACATGGTAAGTTTAGAAAAATTCTATCTTTAATTTTAGGTGGTTTTAGAAATTTATCTTTGTGTATATTATAAAGTAAATATGGTAGTTTAATCCCGTAAACGCAAATCATCATTATCTGAATTATTTTACGAGATTTTAATTTTTGTCGTTTTGAGGACTTTGCATTTTCTCATGGTAAGTTTAGAAAAATTCTAACTTTAATTTTATGTGGTTTTATAAATTGATCTTTGTGTATAGTATAAAGTAAATATTGTGGTTTAATCCCATAAACGCTAATCATCATTATCTCTGTTATTTTCCGAGATTTTAATTTTTGTCGTCTTAAGGACTTTGCATTTTGTCATGGTAAGATTAGAAAGATTCTAACATTAATTTTATGTGGTTTTATAAATTGATCTTTGTGTATATTATAAAGTAAATATGGTAGTTTAATCCCATAAACGCTAATCATCAGTATCTCAATTATTTTCCGAGATTTTAATTTTTATCGTCTTAAGGACTTTGCATTTTGTCATGGTAAGATTAGAAAAATTCTAACATTAATTTTATGTGGTTTTATAAATTGATCTTTGTGTATACTATAATGTAAATATTGTAGTTTAATCCCATAAACGCTAATCATCATTATCTCAATTATTTTCCGAGATTTTAATTTTTATCGTCTTAAGGACGTTGCATTTTGTCATGGCGAATTTAAAAAAATTCTAACTTTAATTTTAGGTGGTTTTATAAATTGATCTTTGTGTATATTATAAAGTAAATATTGTAGTTTAATCCCATAAACGCTAATCATCATTATCTCAATTATTTTCCGAGATTTTAATTTTTATCGTCTTAAGGATTTTGCATTTTGTCATGGTAAGTTTAGAAAAATTCTCACTTTAATTTTATGTGGTTTTATAAATTGATCTTTGTGTATAGTATAATGCAAATATTGTAGTTTAATCCCATAAACGCTAATCATCATTATCTCAATTATTTTCCGAGAGTTTAATTTTTATCGTCTTAAGGACTTTGCATTTTGTCATGGTAAGTTTAGAAAAATTCTAACTGTAATTTTAGGTGGTTTTATAAATTGATCTTTGTGTATAGTATAAAGTAAATATTGTAGTTTAATCCCATAAATGCTAATCGTCATTATCTCAATTATTTTCCGAGATTTTAATTTTTATCGTCTTAAGGACTTTGCATTTTGTCATGACGAGTTTAAAAAAAATTTAACTTTAATTTTAGGTGGTTTTATAAATTGATCGTTGTGTATAGTATAAAGTAAATATTGTAGTTTAATCCCATAAACGCTAATCATCATTATCTCAATTATTTTCCGAGATTTTAATTTTTATCGTCTTAAGGACTTTGCATTTTGTCATGACGAGTTTAAAAAAAATTTAACTTTAATTTTAGGTGGTTTTATAAATTGATCTTTGTGTATAGTATAAAGTAAATATTGTAGTTTAATCCCATAAACGCTAATCATCATTATCTCAATTATTTTCCGAGATTTTAATTTTTATCGTCTTAAGGACTGCATTTTGCATGGCGAGTTTAAAAACATTCTAACTTTAATTTTAGGTGGTTTTATAAATTGATCTTTGTGTATAGTATAAAGTAAATATTGTAGCTTAATCCCATAAACGCTAATCATCATTATCTCAATTATTTTCCGAGAGTTTAATTTTTATCGTCTTAAGGACTTTGCATTTTGTCATGGTAAGTTTAGAAAAATTCTAACTTTAATTTTATGTGGTTTTATAAATTGATCTTTGTGTATAGTATAAAGTGTATAGTATAAAATAAATATTGTAGTTTAATCCCATAAACGCTAATCATCATTATCTCAATTATTTCCGAGATTTTAATTTTTATCGTTGTAAGGACTTTGCATTTTGTCATGGTAAGATTAGAAAAATTCTAACTTTAATTTTAGGTGGTTTTATAAATTGATCTTTGTGTATAGTATAAAGTAAATATTGTAGTTTAATCCCATAAACGCTAATCATCATTATCTCAATTATTTTCCGAGATTCTAATTTTTATAGGCTTAAGGACTTTGCATTTTGTCATGGCGAGTTTAAAAAAATTCTAACTTTAATTTTAGGTGGGTTTATAAATTGATCTTTGGGTATATTATAAAGTAAATATTATAGTTTAATCCCATAAACGCTAATCATCATTATCTCAATTATTTTCCGAGATTTTAACTTTTATCGTCTTAAGGACTTTGCATTTTGTCATGGCGAGTTTAAACATATTCTAACTTTAGTTTTAGGAGGTTTTATAAATTGATCTGTGGATATATTTTGAAATAAATAATGTAGTTTAATCCCATAAGCGCAAATCATCAGTATCTCGATTATTTCCCGAGATTTTGCATGTTAACGATTGTTGTTAATATACTAATTAATTACTATGTTTATTTAACATCTCTGGTAATAGATACTAATCTACCTTATCTAATCGACTCAAATGTCCATCTCCATAGATTACGTGATTGTTGGACTGATGCTGTAAGCTGTACGTATGAAATAGCAGATCCCCCCCTAGTACAATCAAAGCTAATCATTATTCAGGTCGTTTTCAGCCGAACCCATCGGCCCTGAAATTATGATCGCAGCTCAAATTAATTTATAACTAACGTCCCACCAATGCCTAGAATAACAATAGCCTTACGCTGTCATTATTAAATTAATTACTTACAATAATCACACTTCATGAATGCCTATTACTTTTTTATTTTCTCAGAATCTTAAATTACACAAAAGTTATCCATTTGTCGGTTCGATAAATAATGACACACGTGCCAACTCTCGCTGAACAGCCAGTATGTAGATACGTGAACTAAACGTTCTCAGCATTATCGATAATTGCACGGAGAGAGGATTTGTGCGACAGTTTGGATCTGAAATCCGTCAGGTGTTCGTATAATTGGTTTAGTTAGTTGCAACTAGGGGGCGCCTAAAATTATCTCGAGCATGTCCGCCTTAATTATGGGGCGTGTTGATCCGCTTAGCAAAATCCGTTGCTGTACATATTTTCCGTAGTTTGTTTGGTAAGCCTGGACTTATTACTGGAGCTTCTGTAGCGGTTTGTATCTGAACTATAATTCACAAAGTTTAGATATGATTTGTGGGGAAACAAACGCTTCGAAGCTTATTGTTGCAACCGTAGATTCTTGCAAATACAATGCGAGATGAATTTCATAATCTGAAGAGAATTTTGTGACAGTTACACTTAAAAATGTAAATTAATAACGTAAAATGAGGCATCTTAGTGAAGTGCAAGTTGCTCGTGCTGTCGCTCTTATTCAGCATGGCCACTCTGTTCGACGTTAGCAGGGACCTTCGAGTTTCCCCTACTGTTATTCAGCGTATATGGAATCGGTTTCGGGAGCCTGGCCAATATGTTAGAAGAGCTGCACAAGGTCGAAATCGAAAAACTACTCGAAATCAAGACCGATTTCTTGTCCTTTCCTCTCTACGTCAGCGTACTGCCACAGCACGAGACCTCCTAAACGACCTAAGACGAGCACATGGAATAGAAATTTCTGATCAAACTATTAGAAACAGATTAAAAGAAGCGAATTTGAAACCAAGAAGACATGTCCGCGCACCACGCCTTACGGAGCATCACAAAGCAGCGCGAATGTTTGCTCTGGATCACAGAGATTGACAACTTCGGACGCCTGTACTGTTTACAGACGAGTCCAGATTTCGTTTAACTCGTTGCGACAGTCGAGTACGTGTATATAGACGTCCTGGTGAACGCTACGCAGCTGCTACTATACAGTGGATAGATTTGGTCGTGGATCTGTGATGCTTTGGGCTGAAATCAGTATAGACAACAGAACTGATCTTGTTGTGGTTCCCGGTAGAGTAAATGCCATGAATTACATCGAAAACATGTTGGAGGACCATGTGGTGCCTGCTGCATATGGCGTCGGTCAAAATTTCGTCCTAATGTGTGTAACTTAGAAGTAGCTAAGAGTTGTAACATTGTTTTTGTAATTGTCTTCCACCCAATTGAGATTTGGGTTCCTGGTACAGTTTTTGACGCCGATTACGCTGGAGTAATTGATTTTTTTCTATATGGAACGGTACGGAAGTTATGACTTCTCAAAGTATCAAAAACTGCTAAAATTGCCATTTTACTATGTTTTGAATTGCTAAGGCGCACTGTGTTCCATCTAGCCATCCGATTTGGCCGAGGAAACCATTTCTGAAGACCGCGTTGCTCTAAGTTGAGCGGTTCGCGAGAAAAACGCGAAAAAACGCAAAAATCCTAATTTTACATTTTCTGGACAAACGGTACGCTTTATGGGAAAACCGAGCACACCGTTGAACTCAGCACAGCCCAATGCATAAGCACGACCCCATTAGACAGCCTTACCTCTCAAAAAAATTTGATATTTTTTTCGATCTAAATTTAGCCCATTGAGATAGAAAAAAATTTAAAAAAAATTACTTTGCAACCGTTGGCGATAGAGAGATTAACCCACCACCAAATGATAGCTCTCGACGAGTACATCAAAAATATGTATACTTTTATATGCCTAAGAAGTACCATATTGAAGTTATGTGGTCAATTCGCTTATTTTCGTGTTATTTGAAAAAAATAGTTAAATATATGCCGTTGAAGTATACCAAATTTGATTTGCCTGGAATTATTATTTAAAAAGTTACTGGTTTTGAAAAAATACAAAAACTTTTACCCGTAATTTTCGTCATGATTACAGCTTATACAGATACCATAACTGATGATGTTTTCTTTCGTGAACTTAGAAACATTTTTTTCACATTTTTTAGAAACATTCCGAAAAATAAAAACTATTAATAACGTCAATAGGCTTATGTTGTGCCTATTTTGTTCAAAATATATATTTGCATATTCTCAACCGACATGAATAATATTCGGCAGAGCACACATCTAATTTCAAGCACATCACAAGAGGCTAAACTAAATAATTTACAACGGGAATGCTAATTTCGTATTGTGCTCGAAACTTTTGAACTACACTTCAGTCCTCTGACTTCAGGTTAGTCAGGTTAAACTGAAAAGCACTCGTAACACAAATATTATCTCTAGATAGTAGCGTGTTCCATTGTACTCGTACGTGCTAGCTTGTTAAATAAACTTGAGCTGAGCATATGTGAAAATACACTATTTGGTTATATTGTATTTTACATTATGTGGTGCAAGACACAAGTTGAAATAAACGCTCTATAATTATATGAAATGGTAGAATGCAATAAAAAATTATTTCGCAAGCCATAACTTTTTATTATAAATTGTTTTATGAAACACACACCAAATGTATTCAAGAGCTTTACACGATTGTCAAATTAGTTGTTTAATAACTTTGTTGAGTTAGCGAGTTGAACATTTTAGGAAGGCTAGTTTGGACCACTAGTTTGGCATAAAAGTTCATCTGAGCAACAGCAATAAAAGAAATGTGCAAATAAGTTTTCCGATTTCAAATATTTGTGAGCACGACGCGAGCGTGTTTGAACTTGTCAAATTGCCTGGGGTGGAGTTTACGAAACTTGTTTCTCTACAGGGAACGGCTGACTTGATTTGAATAGTGCAAATACAACAGCAAACATTTGGAGTTTTGCTTTGGAACAATAGAGGCAACAAAAGTTGGGTACATACATGAGATTCAGTCTTTAAGTAAATATAACTACTTTATAGTTATAAAAAATAAAATAATTTGTAATACACTGCTCAAAAAATTAGAGGAACACTTTTTTCGAAACCTGTAACATTTTAAATAATAGTTCTATACACTGAAGAAAAAAGGCTGTAAAATTACACACAAATCATTGTGAAAATTACAATAGATACGTGGTAAGTATAAAAATTGCACGTAATTCGAATTTTTACAAGTCTGTGTACTATTACAGCGATATTGCTGCTTTATTTTAATTACAATGATCTTTTAGTACAAATACAATGGAAATATACCTTAAATTCGTAAAATTACAACGTATGTTGTGATTTTACCATTATAATAGCGGGTTTGTTGATATAGTAACGCCCAGACTCATGCGCTACGTTTGATCAGCTGTTTTCCAAACGAACGCCGGCACGCATACCATCGAGTGCCATATGTAGTTGGGCGCGTTGTATTTCTGTCTCCGGTAAGTAACAATGATACAGTGAACTAAAACGTATCTAGATACCATGTAGGTGTAGGTTAAAATACCATGTCACACTGCAGAACAATTGTATTGCCTTTATAGATCACCAACGACGACAATTAGCCATTAGAAATTGATGTCTTAACGCGAACGCCATACGTGGATGACAGCTGGAAGTACAGTCTTCTACGTTTCTTTGTGAAAATTTGCTTTAAGATTGAAGGGTTTTATACCAATAGAAAGATAATGTGCAATCTTTTTTTTTGATTAACTTTTTTGTGTCTGTCTAATATGTTTCCCTGTTCTTACAGATACAGATGCGAACATCTTGCACCAAGTGTGTTTGTCAGAAAAAGAGTGAACGAGTATGTGTGTTCTTGGTTGACCGAAGTGCATTTATATATTTATCCGTGTTTTCTATGTTTAAGTATTTGCGTACGCTAAGTATTTATTAATTGCTTCTCTGTAGTTTTAATGTATTTTTATGTTCCTCAAACTATTTTATACTTGTATGCACGTCTACATATTTATTTTTTTACAAGTAATTTTATCTATACCATTTTGTTTGACCGTACTATTGTAACGTTTGACTGTGTGCCTGATGTTACTGTTTTTTTTTTTGTATTATATGATAGATATTGTTAATATCTACTCAAGATCAGAATACAATTATACAAATCAAAAATACTGCATATTTCATTGAATATTACACTGAAATAGATGTAAAATTATTACGCATTACCTCCATATTTCAAATATTACGCATTGCCCCATATATGACTTAAAATTACATTAAAATCGGTGTAATATTTCAGCCAAATTCTTGTAAAATCACAGTGTAAATATACAATGACAATGTAAAAATACAATTGAGATGTAAAATTACACTGATTGTCGCAGGGCAAAAAAAAACCTACTATTCCTACTGTAAATTCACATCAAAATTTCTTTCAGTGTAGTAAAGATGACAAATGAATTCAGTTGTCAATTTTCGTTGATTAGAAACGTCATTAGAATTCAAATGAGGCATCTTAGTGAAGTGCAAGTTGCTCGTGCTGGCGCTCTTATTCAGCATGGCCAATCTATTCGACATGTTAGCAGGGACCTTCGAGTTTCCTCGTCTGTCATTCAGCGTTTATGGAATCGGTTTCGGGAGACTGGCCAATATGTTAGAAGAACTGGACAAGTCTATTTTTTTTAGCAGTGTATAGTAATTTTTTCTAAAAAATAGTATTGTATTATTTACTACACTAGAAGAAAATCAATATAGATATTGTTGATGTAAATTTAAGGTGTTAGGGTATTTAGTGACACAACCGTGGTGGTGTTGATTATGCAGGCTCAAAATACACGAATACAGATTAATTAGGTAGGCTGATGACCGCAAAATTATCCACAGCCGTCTATTTTGCGTAACAAAGTAACCCTAAAGCGGACCGGACCGTAATGCCGCTCCTGCAAAAGCCAAAGCTATACATTCTCTTTAATGCGCTGTGCTAAGCTAAAAGTTTTTTATACCTTAATTTAATTCACCAGGCTCAAAGGCATTTAGCAGCATCGTGCACTAATTGCTTTTTAAACTTGATATATTGTCAAGGGCTCATTTTCTCATTTCTTTGATAATCGTAAAATTTTAATCGAAACAAATTAATATCCTCCGTTTTGCGCTGTTCAAATGTTTCTTACGTTTACGGAACACCCGTATTAGCAGAAAGGTTAGAAGCGACGATGACAAAGTTAAGGATTTCTTTATTTTTTTAGGAAAACTTGCCAGACAGTGTATAGCAGTTTCACAGCCTTTTGCTCGTTTCCTTCTCAAGTCCGTCGTGAACTTTATATTGCAATAGATCAATAGTAAACTCTCAGACACTTTCTATTCTATTTCTTCGTCTTATTAGACGAAGAAATACCGGAAATGCATCATTCAGGCCAATAGGGTATTTGACTATTGGAAAACCATCTTAGTGTGTTTATTCCTTCACTCTACATTGTAAATGCATTATTTTTCGTAATTATTTCCTCAATATTTCATAAAAATCAGCGTTAAAAATTGAATCACAAAAAGTCCCGCCAAAACGATACTTTCTGTTGTGTGACGTCACACGATAGTAGATGTCAAATCGGCCCATATGGTCTGTCAGCATCGGCATCGTCGCCGTTTGGTAATTGTGTTGTATGATGTGTTGTTTTCACAATCTCTACATAAAAATGGGTTATAAATGGTGTATAAATCCACAATGCAGAAATACGTCAAGAAAAACTCCGGTTAAACTATTTGTAGCTGTTCCGCAGGATTTGAAACTGCGAAGAAAGCGGTTGGCTCGTAGAAATCCAAATGAAATAAATAGCGGCCAATACAAGTGTTTTTGTTGTTGTGAAGATTACTTCGACATAAGTAAAACTGACTAGAATAAGTTATCTATCGTATTTTCGAACCAGGTATTATCTGATCTGACGGCTTAAGGTTAGGGCTATCCTAACCTACAAAGTTATGCTTACATGGCACTTTAGTGCTATTAAATTCAAACGGGAGAAGCATAAGAGCGCGTTCGGATAACCCGGTATTGTACGGTGAGAGTGACGCGCTGCATAATAGGCGGACTAACGTCATACGGCGTTTATCTGCATATAAGAGAGAGACAGCCGACCCAGGTTATCTGAGCATTGCTCTCCCTATACCCTACCCTGACAAACCAAAGGCACTCTAAGCGTACTAACGAATGACGTCACTGGAGACTGAGCCAATTACAGAGCGTTTTCAATCACG
This sequence comes from Aphodius sticticus, assembly GCA_963966075.1. Taxonomy (NCBI): domain Eukaryota; kingdom Metazoa; phylum Arthropoda; class Insecta; order Coleoptera; family Scarabaeidae; genus Aphodius; species Aphodius sticticus. The sequence goes on from OZ014510.1 coordinate 3,390,298, forward strand.
TGATAGGACGTGAATAAAATTCAATTTTAATTTTAGTTTTTAATAGAAATAAAGCATTTTTTTTTTGAAAAGTTATAACAAATAGTTTTCTTCAACTGTAATCTATTAAGATGACTAGAATGCAAGATATATTTTTAATACAGTAAAATACCCTATTGGTCTGATTGTGTGTAAAGGTGGCTATTCTAAAATAATTTCTCGAAATTTCAGGAAGTTGAGTGCTTTTCAGGGCGTAATGAGAATAGTTGAATAAGTGATTTCAGGCGAAGAGAGTTCTAATAAACGACTTTTCAGATGTCAGCGGCCTGTCGTTTTTCAGAGTCAGTCTGCCTGCATTGAGATCCAATATAAATTCATTAAAATTGGACTGAAAAATGCGAACAATCAAACTCATCGCGTTCAATGCTTTCCTTATTTTATTCAGGATTTTATTCATTCAACATAATTGATTATATTGCATTGACACATGACTCTAAAGGTTGTCTCCATAAGGGAGCAAGATTTGATTGAATTTTCCAAACACCCCCAAAATCTCGATTTTTTTTCAAAAAAACCCTTTTTGGGTACTTGCACATGTATAAAAATTCATAACTACACCATTTTCTATTCGATTTCCAAAATAAAAAATGCAAATGAACGAGGATTAGAATAACATTGTAAATATAAGTGCTAGTAATGTCTAATTAATGTGTATAAAGACTACCGATTATTACACGATTGCACGATTATTACAGTCGGCCTGTATATTTCTTCTCCGTAGTGTGATGTGTCTAGCCGGGCAATAAATTTTGGTAATTCTGTTAAATTTCAACCAATTCTAATAAACAAACGCGTATTAGACGCAAATTTATATGAGCTTTCAATAAAAATATAGCAAAAAATATTACGGAGTCAAACAGGTCATCAAATTGTTGTTAAAGTTGCAAAAATCTGAAAATAATTGGAAACTTCTGAACTTGAATGTCCATAACTTTTCGATTTGTTATTGGATCTGACTGAACAGTACATCTTTATAATGGTCTATGCTTCCTCTTTGATTTGCATTTTTTATTTTGGAATTCGAATAGAAAATGGCGGAATCATGAATTTTTAAACACGTGCAAGTACCCAAAAACGGTTTTTTTGAAAAAAAAATCGAGATTTTGGGGGTTTTTAGGAAATTTCAGCTATGCCATTATGCACCAGCTCACCAACTTCCGCTATGTCTCGTGAAAAGTATGTTTCGTGTTTTTTTTTGATGATTTTTACGTCTAAAATGACTAATTTTGCAAGAAAGTAAGCTCAAGTTTTTCGATAACCGATTACAGGTGTTCAATGGGCCATAAAAACAAATGAGGTAGATAATCCGACATTGGAGTGGACTAATACTACCTCTTCAAGCCCCTACAAAATGAATATTCAACCCTTTGTTCCGCACTAGTCGGAAAGCGCTTGCAGTTGTACTCGGCCTGTGAAATTTATAGATTCAATCTGCATGTTCAGGATTTTAGAAAACGTTAGGCTACGGATTAAAATCCTACTAGTAACTGCTAAATTACCGGCCCGTAATATCTTATGCGATTTCATTAGCTATGGTCATAAATTTTGATTAACTCGGGTCGTTTCAGTGCTGTGAAGTGATTAAGTTACTCCTGTCTTCGGGATCATAAATTCAAATTGGTGGATACCTGTAATGGTAGTTGATTGATACCTACCAAAGGATTTTATTTTTGACTGTAACGTTCTTAACTTGAGCTTGAATGATATTTTGTACTATATTTCTGACTAGAAACTGTGATAAGTGTTTAAATTAGAACCAAAACTTGACAAAACTGGAAACGTACTCAGTTCAAAAAAAAACTGACACACTTGATTTTTGACCTAACTTTCTGAATTTATAGAATGTTATCAATAAAACAACGAACATTGCGAAAACTGCGAACAATATTATAAATAGTAAAAATTTAAGTGTACAATTTTTTATCAACAAAATGCGAATATTATGGAGTCAAAATTGGTTATTACATCCACGTTCCTTTTTAACAATGTACACTCATGGAATTTAGTAAGTTCTATAAATATTTTAGCAGTGTGTCGATGATACATCCGAGTACAAGTTTTTTGTTATTCTGGTCGACCGCTCGGCCGCTAAGTGCAAAAAATTGTCCGTTTACGTTTCAACTCGTATATCGGAAATATATTATTTGCGAAACCTTGTTCGAATGCTTTGAATTGGTTTATAGTGATTTATATGTTTCTATTTATTAGCTTAATGTGTAATTAATTAATGTAATTCCTATATTGCAATGTAATTGTGTTTCTATTAAATATGACGTTAATTTTATATTAATAAACATACAAGTTTTCGATTAGATGAAATGAAAATCTTATTTCAAGATATTGCATACAACACAACAAATTATACTTACAACCTTATTCCATGTAATAGCTTTTTTTGTGTTAATAAATACAAAAATCAATTTGTTGTTATCAATATTTATACTTTTCAGGTTATTTCAGAACTGACCTATGTATTAACATTTATTCACAAAATAGAAATAAATTAAAATTAAATTGCTTTAAATTTGTCTTTATGGTCATTTGTTAATTGTGATTTACTGGTGTTTTCGAGATATTTAGCTTCAACGATATTTTGCAGTGTTTAACTTAATAAACAGAAACGAGTATATATTTTGTATAGCATGAATGTATCATTACTATTTTTTTATATCATTATTTTGTATTTACTTTACAGCAATAGTATCAAATATCTGACAACTGAAAATATAAGGACAATTATGTATATCACTAATTTACAAAAAAATTTTGAAGCAAGCTCTAAATTTTCGACGAATTTTGATGGAATGTAAATATGTTATAATTATTATTTAAAAAAAAATAAACCAAAATGTACGACCATCTAAAAGAACATTTATACAACATACAAATTATTTCATCAAATTTGACCTGGGATGAGTATAAATTGTGTTGGTAACGGGTATATAATTTGGAGACGCTTCAGAAAGAAAAGTTGTTGGTTTCTCTTACGTATAGCTTTTATTGCATATTAATTACTCACAATCATATGCAATAAAAGCTATACGTAAGAGAAACCAACAACTTGACGATTTGAACCAGGGACCTTTGCTAGCACAATGCTCTCCCATCTGAGCTATTGACATTGTGCTAGCGACGCAAAGGGCCTTGGTTCAAATCCAGGTTGTGGCTGTAATTTTTGATATATTTAAAATTTACATCCCGCCTGTACGTTACCATATTCTTAACTTATAATATTACTTTAACAAAGTATGTCGTTAAACATTTTCAGTTATAGTTTATATTGTTTGGAAATTAAAAAGACCTTCATTTATAATGCATATGCATTTTAGCTAACCTTACAGTACACAATTCATAAGTCAAAATGTTATTTTTAACTTATTATCGTTGTTAATGCACGCCTCTTAATTTATTTAGAAAACAAATTTAGAAATAAAATTTCCAATAATGTTCCAGCTAATATATAGTAAATGAAAAATGTGTGCTTATTGAACTGGAACTATATTACAATAAAACTTCTGTAGAGCTCTTTGAAATATTAACAAAAAAGAAAAATAAAAAATTAATTAGTTATCAAACAATGCAAAACCAAAAATGAAACACAATAAATACATATTACAACAATAAAAAATTATTAATTATAAGTAAAATTTTAATAATTTGTCTTAACAAATGAACAAAGGAAAATACCAAAATGTTTTGTTTTTTTTTCTAGAAAGTAGACAGTAATATGTTTCATATGATATTATTGGTTTTCTCTGTTCCTTCTGAAGTTGGAGCCGTTTAAAATAAGATATTGTTAATAATTCAAACGGCTGTAACTTTTTAATGAATTGAAAAAGTAATTTACTTTCTGAAAAAAATTGTTTTTCGGAAGAAACGTGGAACAGCCTGTCTATATTGCTATAATTTAAATTATTTTGGTTGTCAAGCATGTATTAGATGTCATGAAAGATAATTGAACATTAACTGCTGTCAATACAGATATAAAATTTCCATTGTCCTTCATATAAAATACATGCTCGTCCTAAATGTAAATTTAAATTAAATTTAGAGAATTTATTTACATTTAGTGAATATATTTTAATATTACAATTCTGAATAGTCTATATTTAGTGATAATCCTTGGCATCAAGTTGGTTTGCGCATTTGTTTACTTACTTACTTAAGCCCGTCATCCTACTGCTGGGCAAAGGCATTTACTGGCGTAATTAATATGTGTATTAGTTAACATAAATTTATATAATGTGTCATGATATTACGCAATATCTTAAAATGAGCTTTTCGTATCATATTATCAAATTGCATGTTTATTAATATTATTATAAAAGTAATTCAATATTTAATTAAATGCATTACCTACTCGTAAACTTAACTGTAGTGATCATATTTCATTTATTACATTGCATTGAAGATATCACATTAAGAAAAAGGTCGAACACGCTAAAAATAAACTAAATCCCGTTACATTACATCCATCGAAAAACCACCTTGTGACGGACAACTTTTTGCGATGCGGCCGGGTCGAGGTAGAACAGTACACGAATATATAACCGACATACTATTTTCAAATCCTGCGATAGCGATACGAACTTACTTATTTCCATGACTGTACTTAAAACTGGACCACAACTCTTATTATAATAGGTTAAGAATTGCCAACAAAGTCAGTATTTTTTATTGTTTCAGGACATTCACAACATATTCCTAAACCAGAGACTATGGGTGTGTTGGTACCCTCACATCATACCTACATCGAAAATAATCAACATTCTTGCAAATCTCAAAACACAAAGGTATTTGTCGGGCAATTCCGTCATCGAAGAAGCAACCGCAGACACGTGTTTCGGACTATTAGTCCTCATCAGTACGGTGCAGCCAAGGAGCAAGATGGACGCTCAATGGAGAAACACACAAATGAAGACCGTAAAGGGGGTGACCACTGTCGCCAATTTGAAGCTTCAGTCCCAACATCTTCAGGATTCGAAGACACGAAGTAACGTCGCGCCAAAACACGTGTCTGCGGTTGCTTCTTCGATGACGGAACTTCCCGGCAAATACCTTTCTCCTTTTATATCTCACCGTCGATTAATGTAAACACAAATTTACATCTTCCTAGAAAAATATATCTATTTCAACTTTACCGCAAATGGCATTCGTATAGGGGATGCAATTTATAGCAATAAATTGCTCTATAGTAGTTCCAGTTAAACTCGCTAGGTGCTCTTGTACCAGCGAAATAAATCGTTACCTTTTTCAGGTACTTTTTAGTACTGCCGTCCCGGTGCGATGTTGCTAGGATTGGACGCGTTTGAAACCGGGTAGAAAGCAAAAAGCATCCCCTAGATCCCAATAGAAAAGGGGTTCGTAATTGATTTAGTGGTAACTTGTTGCATTGTTATGGATTTAGCGCCACTATGACGCCGTTTGTCTCTATGTGCAAAAAGGCGAAAGCAAAAAAAAACGGTTCTTATTTTAGGGTGGTGCCTATTGATTTTCGATTTGTCATTTTGCTAACGTTTCACCATGTTTGTTCCACCTTCTAGAATCTTATATATCGAAATCGGACATCTGAGTGAACGTAATTCAGACACTGATCCTAAATCAGACAATTGTGGTACATTATTCCGAAAAATAAAAACATTCAAGTAAATATTGTGTTTTAAATATTGTTAATAAGATTTATTTTTAAGAAATGTTAATGATTTATGGTTTTTTTTCTTGCACCTCGAATTTTTTGTGTTTTCTTTTTCTTGACGCAGTTTTTTATGCTGATTTTCCGAATCTTTTGTTCTTTTTCTAGAATGAGTTTCCTTCGGTAAATAATAGTGGTTAAAAGGGCGGTATACCGAATTATTATGAAAATATAAAGCATTTTTATTCGTCCTATATAGATACTATTACAATTTTTTAATTACTGTTATCCTGTAGCGATGTAAAAAGAAGTCGAATTGCAGTTATATTACAAAGAAAAATAACAATTTTTAGCACAGCACTCAGTAATCAAGATCAGTCAGACTTCTAGGTTATATTCTGAAGGTTAGAACCAGGGCTGTGGAGTCGGTAAAAAAACTCCGACTCCAGATAATTTTGGTAGTCCGACTCCGACTCCAACTCCGACTCCGGCAAAATTTCGTTTGTTTCCAGCAAATTTAATGGCAAAAAGAATTAAATCTGGCATAATCTAATTGTAAATAAAATCAAAAAGGCCTGTTGATCGGACCACAAAATTATGGCCATATTATATTGGCAGGATAAGAAACAATTGTTCAAAATCGACCCTTATACGGCTTGCGTCGCTGGTTAATAAATAAAATATCGCCACTGTCCCGGAGGAGTGATGCCATCCCAATTTTCACCGAAGCGTGAACTTCGTCGGTACGGCCCTGCCCATCTTTGTTTGTCGTTTTCGGAGAACACGATGGCTAGCTGAAACCGGCCACAAATCCATCAGAAGTAACAGTAATTAACAGCGGAGGGTTCGCTGCCCATGTCCCATTTGATGGATATACATCCGGTATACCGGAGGCGTGTTTTCACTTGCCCAGTCAACAGTTACAAGACCCTGTCGATGCGGAATGAAGTCCGTCGAAGCGTCGATGCTTCGTTAAGCCGAAACGTATCGACGCTTCTCAATCATTCTGTCGTGTTAACTCCTCACGTTTTCAGTTTGTTGTTAAGCGGACGTGTTTTTTCCGGACGTAAATTCGATGCAATATCGCGCCGTATACTCATCTTGGTAGTTAATCGTTCGAGAAATGAATTGGTGAAAGAAAAAAATCTTAGCGGTTTTCTGTGGTTAAAAAAATATTCCGGCGACTCCACCATTTTTTTAACATGCTTATATTGAGATTACGCGGCCATGAAGGACTTTTTTGTTCGGATAATAACGTCACGTTATTCTTATAAGATTGAAAAAATGATTTTTCTACTTTGCATTCACAATGCACACTTTGTAACACTGTTTTCGGTGTTGCAATTAACAAATGTAACACCGTTTTTAGTAACTTGTTTCTAAGATTGGTTATATCGATATCAAATACCATATGGGTATATCCTGGGTAACGGACGCGACATTCGTACGCGATTAACAAAGCTTAAAATAGGAAAGAAACGGAAAAATCGTATGCATATTTTAATTAGTGCAAAGTACTAGTAGAGTGCTATATTAAACAAAAAAAATAGAAGGATAAATAGTTAAGAAGACCAAAGAATGTCTTTTATCTGTAGACTTATGAAATGTGGGAAATATCTTTCAGCTTTTTTTTATGATGTATAGTACGAGTTCGGACGCGACAGTTTTTTCCCAAAGCATAAAATACAATAATGTTCATATCAACTCTAACTTTATTTCAAAAATTTAACATAAAATTAATTCAGTTATAATAATATAGTAAAATTGGTTACTACACGCTACTATACCGAGCACCGACCGATCGAGCTACTACGAGATCAATCAGAACGTAAAGGTGCGTTCTGACTGGTGGTAATGGTAGGTAATGTCAGTGGTAGCAGACGAAATTATAGTATTTCTCACCAGCCGTGATAGTGACACATATTAGTTTGCATGTACATAAATTTGAGTCACTAACACTTCCTATCAGAAATACTATAATGGCATCTACTACCACTGCCATTGCCACTAATCAGAACACACCTTAAGCATACTTGATTTGAAATCGGACCTGTTTCAAGGTACAACCGTTCCAACGTACAGCTTGAAACAGGTCCGATTTCAAATCAGTAACTTTATTAACAAACTTTTAGTAGTTTTACTATGGTATTTACTGAAAATTTTATGGTTTGCATGTTTCAAAAATATCTCAACAAACACCCTGTTTGCTGTAGCACTCTGTATTTCCATTTACAGTAGACCGCCGATAATCCGAACTAATTGAGACCGAAGGTGGTTCGGATTATCAAATTGTTCGGATTTTCGAAAATAACTTAGAAAATGACACTTAGGCTTAAGAAATGTCTAAAAATGCTTAAATACATGCACTTTACTCGATTAAATATACATCTATTACACAAACTATTACATAATTATGTATTTAAACTCTTTTAAAACGCGTTCGGATTTTTGACGTTTCGGTATTTTGACGTTCGGATTTTTGATGTTCTACTGTATTTTGAAGGTAAGATTTTATACTTTCAGATGCAATTTAATTTCTTTAAATATCTTCATTAGCTCAAAAGTTATGCTTTTTGCAACGAAATAAGTCAATAGTGTTACGGTTACGGACGCGACAAATTGCAAACAAATAAAATTTTAATTTCGATTTGTCGTGAGTAAATTTTTGTGCTTTCTGAAACAAATAAATAAGCTTGCTTTGTAAATGATTGTTGTTTGAATTTCAAATGTTTATCGACTAATGACAACAATTAATATGGTTTTTGGTAACGGACGCGACATTAGGATATAGGTAAGATCAAATTTAAAAATAATCCGTTATTCGAACTCGCTTCGCCCTTTTTACATTCTCAGGAAAAATGTTGTTAATAGAGAAAGTCGAAATAACAACAATATGATATTACTTTTAACAAGCTAAATACACAAAGATAAAAAATCATATCATTAGCCAAAAGGTTCAATAAGAAAATATAAAAATTACAGGCTTATAATTTATTACAAAATTAGCGAAAATTGAAACTGCTTTTATATTTACAACATATACACATTTAAGCTTAATTATTAAGTAATAAAAAACAGTTCGGACCTGTCTGCATTTTTCGCTTGCGGTTGACCTTTTTTGGGATATACCCATATGTCAAACGTAAAACAAACTGCCTTTCTAGAATCGCTTGCAATCGCATAAAGTGCGAAATATTCTATACATATTTAAACATACGTGTAGCATGTATGGCCAAAGGATTAGGGCTTTCTTAGTTTTGCTGTGTTCATCAAAATACATCAGCATGATGTCTTCGGCGATGTGTTGCGACTCTGGTAAGTGATCGTGCATCATTCTCGTCAATTAAACATCAAATCCACCTTTCAGATACAATACAAGGACCACATTTACCTGAATAAGAAGTTAGCGAAGATCAAACCTACATCGTAGATATGATCGAGTTCAAATACTGCTGCGCAATAAATAGTTTATTGAATATCAGCATGCACGTAGCAAGCTATAGTACATCTAAAGTGTTGAAGATTTCTTACTTTATGTAACGTATACGTTTCCGGTAACATTTTGGATAGAATTCTGGTCGTCCCAATACCGTATACTTTTTTGTACGTCGCTTCCAACTTCGTCTTAGTTCTAGTTGTGTGCAACTATTTATTACCTCCATCGCATGTAATTTCTAAGTATACGTTATTCTTATAAACTACTTCACCGAAATTAGAATTTGGTTTCAATTATAAGTGCGTGTAAATGTATAAGCCTCAACGGCTACCTAGCGGAATTAGGTAGACACCGGTATTAAACGTTAAGCGTTATAACAATTCTTTAGTATAACTTCTTGTTCTTCTACTGGGGCACTCTGTAGATAATAGAAATACACAGGTAGAATACTAGTACAATAATCCTATAGCATAACAGCATATAATTATTACAACCCCCCATAAAATAACACCCCGAGAACTTTATAGCCGAAGACACTAAACGCAGAGTCATAGAAATTTCAACCCTCCCGCAATTCGCTCTCAAAACAATAATTGAAACGTCTACAAAGTTTGGCGCGAGTAGCGCGCCCCCTTTAGTCAATATTACACCATTAATTTCAGTGTAAACATTTTTAATCCAGTGACTGTACTCTCTCTCTATCGCTGTCTCTCTCGCAGCTTCATTCGGTGTAAATTTGTGACTGCGCGCCCCCTGTTGGTTCATTACCGTAATTACGCAGCCGGTTCAGGTGGTTGGAAAAGTCTAGGAGCTCATATTGGGGGGTTGCAAGGGGGAAATAGACGTTCAGGGGTATGCTAGAAGGAACTTGGAACCATTAGTTATAAACGGAAATTGCACAGGAACATTTCTTCCGGGTTTCGAGCGAGTTGAAACAAAAAATAGTCGAAGCTCAAGTCGCGACAGGATCTCGTGTTAACACCTTTTTTTTTTTTTGCTTCTGAAATATCCGTACGACTCAAATTTAGTTGAGAGTACGCTTGCGTCATAGCTGTCGTTTAACTGTCGTTTCGCTGTCGTCATTTTGTGTAGAAGTTTTGCAAAAAGTTTCATTATTGAAAACACGTGATTGAAAACGCTCTGTGATTGGCTCAGTCTCCAGTGACGTCATTCGTTAGAACGCTTAGAACGCGTTCGGTTTGTCAGGGTAGGGTATGGGGAGAGCAATGCTCAGGTAACCTGGGTCGGCTGTGTCTCTCTTATATGCAGATAAACGCCGTATGACGTTAGTCCGCCTATTATGCAGCGCGTCACTCTCACCGTACCCTACCCGATTATCCGAACGCGCTTTTATGCTTCTCCCGTTTGAATTTAAATAGCACTAAAGTGCCATGTAAGTATAACTTTGTAGGTTAGGTTAGCCCTAACCTTGAGCTGTCAGATAAGATAATACCTGGTTCGAAAATACGATAGATTCTAGTCAGTTTTACTTATGTCGAAGTAATCTTCACAACAAAAAAACACTTGTATTGGCCGCTATTTATGTCATTTTGATTTCTACGAGCCAACCACTTTCTTCGCAGTTTCAAATCTTGCGGAACAGCTACAAATAGTTTATCCGGAGTTTTTCTTGACGTATTTCTGCATTGTGGATTTATACACCATTTATAACCCATTTTTATGTAGAAATTATGAAAACAACCCAGCATACAACACAATTACCAAACGGCGACGATGCCGATGCTGACAGACCATATGGGCCGATTTGACATCTACTATCGTGTGACGTCACACAACAGAAAGTATCGTTTTGGCGGGACTTTTTGTGATTCAATTTTAAACGCTAATTTTTATGAAATATTGAGAAAATAATTACGAAAAATAATGTATTTACAATGTAGAGTGAAGGAATAAACACACTATTGTGCCACAAAAAGAAAACTATTTTTAATGGATGTTATTGCTTAAACTATTGACTTTTCATTGTTTTTCAAATGAACGCTGGAGGTAGATTGCTTTTGTTCTCGAGTGCAAAGAATTCAACAGCGTGTACCACCAATCACTTGTATAGAAACGAGAGCGCTTCTTTCTCTTTTAGAAGCGTGAGCTAGCAAAACCTTCAAGCCATTACAGATGATTGCTGCACGTTTTGTGTTGAGCGGTTATCCGACACGCCATGAGATCGTGTGCGATCAAAAGGAAATGGTAATGGGCCAGATAAAATTCAATTGCCGCCAAACTATACAAACGGTACAAAGCATTTGCACAACAATTGATTTAGCGAATCTATATGTTAGGAATACTTAAAATCCATATGTGCTGTAGCTGTTTCTTTAATGCCGGGTATTATAAACGTAGAATAAGCAATTAATATCTATATTCTATACATATTTAAACATGTGTGTACACTGAGAAAAATGGCTGTAAAATTACACATAAATCATTGTGAAAATTACAATAGTAATGAGGTAAGTATAAAAAATGCACGTAATTCCAATTATTTTTGCAAGTCTGTATACTATTACAGTGATACTGCTGCTTTATTTCAATTACAATGATCTTTTAGTAAAAATACAATGGAAATATACCTTAAATTCGTAAAATTACAACGTATGTTGTGATTTTACTATTATAATAGCGGGTTTGTTGATATTGTAACGCCCAGACGCATGCGCTACGTTTGATCAGCTGTTTTGCAAACGAACGCCGGCACGCATACCATCGAGTGCAAGATGTAGTTGGGCGCGTTGTATGTCTGTCTCCGGTAAGTAACAATGATACAGTGAACTAAAACCTATCTAGATACCATGTAGGTGTAGGTTAAAATACCATGTCACACTGCAGAACAATTGTATTGCCTTTGTAGATCACCAACGACGACAATTAGCCATTAGAAATTGATGTCTTAACGTTAACGCCATACCTGGATGAAAGCTGTAAGTACCGTCTTCTACGTTTCTTTGTGAAAATTTGTTTTAAGATTGAAGGGAAAGATAATGTGCAATTTTCTTTTTTACTTAAGTTTTTTTGTGTCTGTCTAATATGTTTCCTTGTTCTTACAGATACAGGTGCGGAACATCTTGCACCAAGTGTGTTTGTCAGAAATGCATTTATATATTTATCCGTGTGTTTTCTATGTTTAAGTATTTACGTACGCTAAGTATTTATTAATTGCTTCTCTGTAGTTTTAATGTATTTTTATGTTCCTCAAACTATTTTATACTTGTATGTACGTCTACATATTTATTTTTTTACAAGAAATTTTATCTATACCATTTTGTTTGACCGTTTGTACTATTGTAACGTTTGACTGTGTGCATGATGTTATTGTTCTTTTTTGTATTATATGATAGAATGTTGATATCTACTCAAGAGCAGAATAAAATTATACAAATAAAAAATACTGCATACTTCATTGAATATTACACTGAAATAGATGTAAAATTATTACGCATTACTTCATATTTCATTTAAAATTACATTTAAATTGATGTTCAAATATTACGCATTGCCCCATATATCACTTAAAATTACATTAAAATCGGTGTAATATTTCAGCCAAATTCTTGTAAAATCACAGTGTAAATATGCAATGACAATGTAAAAATACAATTGAGATGTAAAATTACACTGATTGTCGCACACTAAAAAAAATTTTGATGTGAATTTACAGTAGGAATAGTAGATTTTTTTTGCCCTGCGACAATCAGTGTAATTTTACATCTCAATTGTATTTTTACATTGTCATTGTATATTTACACTGTTATTTTGCGTAATATTGCGTAATATGCGTAATATTTGAACATCAATTTAAATGTAATTTTAAATTAAATATGAGGTAATGCGTAATAATTTTACATCTATTTCAGTGTAATATTCAATGAGATCTGCAGTATTTTTGATTTGTATAATTTTATTCTAATCTTGAGTAGATATTAACATTATCTATCATATAATACAAAAAAAAAAACAGTAACATCATGCGCACAGTCAAATGTTACAATAGTATGGTCAAACAAAATGGTATAGATAAAATTACTTGTAAAAAAATAAATATGTAGACGTGCATATAAGTATAAAATAGTTTGAGGGACATAAAAATACATTAAAACTATAGAGAAGCGATTAATAAATACTTAGCATACGCAAATACTTATATAGAAAACACACGGATAAATATATAAATGCACTTCGGTCAACCATGAGCACACATTCTCGTTCACTCTTTTTCTGACAAACACACTTGGTGCAAGATGTTCCGCATCTGTATCTGTAAGAACAAGGAAACATATTCGACAGACACAAAAAAGTTAACCTAGAAGAAGATTGCACATTATCTTTCTGTTGGTATAAAACCCTTCAATCTTAAAGCAAATTTTCACAAAGAAACGTGAAGACTGTACTTACAGCTTTCATCCAGGTATGGCGTTCACGTTAAGACATCAATTTCTAATGGCTAATTGTCGTCGTTGGTGATCTACAAAGGCAATACAATTATTCTGCAGTGTGACATGGTAATTTAACCTACACCTACATGGTATCTAGATAAGTTTTAGTTCACTGTATCATTGTTACTTACCGGAGACAGAAATACAACGCGCCCAACTACATATTGCACTTGATGATATGCGTGCCAGCGTTCGTTTGCAAAACAGCTGGTCAAACGTAGCGCATGCGTCTGGGCGTTACAATATCAACAAACCCGCTATTATAATAGTAAAATCACAACATACGTTGTAATTTTACGAATTTAAGGTATATTTCCATTGTATTTTTACTAGAAGATCATTGTAATTGAAATAGAGCAGCAATATCGCTGTAATAGTACACAGACTTGTAAAAATCATGGGAATTACGTTCAATTTTTATACTTACCACAGTTCTATTGTAATTTTCACAATAATTTATGTGTAATTTTACAGCAATTTTTCTCAGTGCAGGGCAAAAAAAACTACTATTCCTACTGTAAATTCACATCAAAATTTTTTTTCAGTGTACTACAGGTACTACAACATGGTACCCGCAAAATGCCCTAGATTCTAAAGATAGTAACCACAATTTTTAAAATTAAAGTCATACCTGTTGTCCATGTGTATATTCAACCCCAGCAACTAGACATGTAGCAGCTGAACTCAGTCGTTCCAATGTGTGCGTTGTAAAGTCATCATCTTCAGGATTTTCTTCAGAGTCTAATGTGTTGACGACCAGAGGAACTGAAACAATATAGACACAATTTGAATTTCGCTACTACATATTTTGCTCTGTAATATTTCATCAGCTTTAATGTTTTTGGGGATTACAATTCATAGTTCTGCTTCAAAAAAGAATTATTTGTCATCTCCAATGTTGAGTACATTAAAACCATTAAAAAATACGAAGAGAAATCTCTCAAATCGCTAAAAATTCGTTATAACTATTTTGGCGGAGTCGCCGGGAAAATATTTCTTGAAAATATGAAATTAATTTCGACTGAATATCGATTCTACAAGCTTTTTTAAGTCGAAATCACCCTATATATCTATATACCAAACCTGCTATTTCTCGAGATATAACGAAAATTATATCGGAATACTGTTGTACTCATCAGTGGATGAAAACAATTCATATAAACAAAATTCGCGGACAGTTTTACTACCAATCAAAGCTGAATCGGTCGCCATTCCGTCCATTTTGTAAAATCTGCATCCGCGAACATTGTCCAAGGCACACTAGATTTACAATTCAATTAATGGTCCCATCTGTACGCACTGCACTGCCTATATATGCGCATGCAATCACCAAACAGCAAAGAGTTGCATATTCACCGTTTAATAACAGGGATGCGATTCCCAAGCCCGATATCCAGTGTTCAATTAAATTTTCCACCGTTTTTATTTTCGTCGTTTTGGAAACTAGACCACCGCTCAAAACAAAGCTCCGAAGGCAACCGACGACACACAGTTTTAATATTTGCGTTTTCCGTTAAATCGTTGAAGCTGTATCATGCAGATAGGCAGAATTATTGCTGTGAATTTTTAACTATCTGTTTGTAAAAGTCAGACGAAATATTAGAAGTAGATGAGTTGGTGAGAGTTGATTTATTCGGGGTGAATACGAACCCATTTTCGAAAGATGTATCACATATCTCACACCTTTTAAAGGCACACGTTTTGACAGGTGGTTCAGAACTCGAAACAAATAGCTAGCTGAAGCACTAAAACACAGCCACCTTGTGTGTATTAAGTCGTAAGTTTCGCGGCGAGACCGCTAGGGCGGTCGCCTGCTTGATGTACGACTATACTTCGTTCCTGTCTTGGCACATATTTAGCGGTAAAGTACCTGTGTTCTGTACAGTAATTTTTCAACGGAATGAAACAGTTGAAATGGTGATATGTAGGTAAAAAACGGTTTATTCTAGATGATGATTTATGAAGATTGTATTATGTCAGGTTTGGGAATGATAAG
The DNA here is from genome assembly GCA_963966075.1 of Aphodius sticticus. Taxonomy (NCBI): domain Eukaryota; kingdom Metazoa; phylum Arthropoda; class Insecta; order Coleoptera; family Scarabaeidae; genus Aphodius; species Aphodius sticticus. The sequence continues at coordinate 3,405,849 of OZ014510.1, forward strand.
CTTCTAAATTACAACTAGAAAACAAAGCGATAATAAGTGATTTATAATACCACTCTGGTCAAATTCCAACAATACTAAATAAAACACAACCACGGAAGTACGAACAAAACAAACAAAAAAAAGCTGGCGAAACTTTTGTTTTTGGGTGGGCTTATCCGTCCGAATATTCCGTGTTTTTTCCGACCGATTTTTTTTTTTGAAAAAAGGATAAATTCGGTGGCGTTGATGTTGTGAATGTGTTGTCATCAGCACTGCTGGGTAGCGATACGTATAGGATTATTATTCACGTACTCGCGTAATTTAATTTGTTTGCATGTCACCGAAATTATTATCTACAACGTTCTGAGCTGGCGTGATAATGTGCCATCCGACCTAACTGACATCTCACGTTTCGATAGCATTGACACCAGTGTTTGAAGGCTCATAACTCTACTCTAGTTTAATCAGCAGAATTTTTCAAACCTCGAGTATGTATGTGTTTTGGCTGCTTTTATGCTATTATTTTGGTCCTTGTTACATTCCGAGAAAATTAAATGCGATAGAGACGATTATCATACATGTCTTGGTCACAGATAAATTAGTTTATTAATCCTGAAAAATATAAGTCTCTGTCCACTCTGGCTTAATCAGAAGAATCTTTCAAACGTCGAGTATGTATGTGTTTTGGCTGCTTTGATGATATTATTTTTGTCTTTGTTACATTACGAGAAAATAAATGCGATAGAGACGATTATCATACATGTCTTGGTCACAGATAAATTAGTTTATTAATCCTGAAAAATACAAGTCTCTGTCTACTCTGGCTTAATCAAAAGAATTTTTCAAACCTCGAGTATGTATGTGTTCTGGCTGCTTTGATACTATTATTTTGGTTTTTGTGACATTGCGAGAGAAGTAAATGGGATAGAGACGATTATCATACATGTCTTGGTCACAGATAAATTAGTTAATTAATCCCGAAAAATACAAATCTCTGTCTACTCTGGCTTAATCAGAAGAATTTGTCAAACCTCGAGTATGTATGTGTTCTGGCTGCTTTGATGCTATTATTTTGGTCTTTTTTACATTACGAGAAAAGTAAATGCGATAGAGACAATTATCATACATGTCTTGATCACAGATAAATTCGTTAATCAATCCTAAAAATTATAAGACTCTATCTACTCTGGCTTAGACAGAAGAATTTTTCAAACCTTGAGTATGTATGTATTTTGGCAGCTTTGATGCTATTATTTTGGTTATTGTGACATTACGAGAAAAGTAAATGCGATAGAGACGATTATCATACATGCCTTGGTCACAGATAAATTAGTTAATTAATCCTGAAAAATACAAGACTGTCTACTTTGGCTTAATCAGAAGAATTTTTCAAACCTAGAGTATGTATCTGTTTTGGCTGCTTTTATGCTATTATTTTGGTTTTTGTGACATTGCGAGAAAAGTAAATGGGATAGAGACGATTATCATACATGTCTTGGGCACAAATAAATTAGTTAATTAATCCTGAAAAATACAAGTCTCTGTCTACTCTGGCTTAATCAGAAGAATTTTTCAAACCTCGAGTATGTATGTGTTCTGGCTGCTTTGATGCTATTATTTTGGTCTTTGTTACATTACGAGAAAAGTAAATGGGATAGAGACAATTATCATACATGTCTTTATCACAGAGAAATTAGTTAATTAATCCTGAAAAATACAAGTCTCTGTCTAGTCTGGCTTAATCAGAAGAATTTTTCAAACCTCGAATATGTATGTGTTTTGGCTGCTTTGATGCTATTATTTTGGTTTTTGTGACATTACGAGAAAAGTAAATGCGATAGAGACAATTATCATACATGTCTTGGTCACAGATAAATTAGTTAATTAATCCTGAAAAATACAAGTCTGTCTACTCTGCCTTAATCAGAAGAGTTTTTTAAACCTCCAGCATGTATGTGTTTTGGCTGCTTTGATGCTATTATTATGGTTTTTGTGACATTACGAGAAAAGTAAATGCGATAGAGACGATTATCATACATGTCTTGATCACAGATAAATTAGTTAATTAATCCTGAAAAATACAAGTCTCTGTCTACTCTGGCTTAATCAGAAGAATTTTTCAAACCTCGAGTATGTATGTGTTCTGGCTGCTTTGATGCTATTATTTTGGTGTTTGTTACATTACGAGAAAAGTAAATGGGGTAGAGACAATTATCATACATGTCTTTATCACAGAGAAATTAGTTAATTAATCCTGACAAGTCTCTGTCTACTCTGGCTTAATCAGAAGAATTTTTCAAACCTCGAGTATGTATGTGTTCTGGCTGCTTTGATGCTATTATTTTGGTCTTTGTTACATTACGAGAAAAGTAAATGGGATAGAGACGATTATCATACATGCCTTGATCACAGATAAATTAGTTAATTAATCCTGGAAAATACAAGTCTCTGTCTACTCTGGCTTAATCAGAAGAATTTTTCAAACATCGAGTGTGTATGTGTTTTGTCTGCTTTGACGCTATTATTTTGGTTTTTGTGACATTACGAGAAAGGTAAATGGGATAGAGGAAATTATCATACATGTATTGGTCACAGATAAATTAGTTAATTAATCCTGAAAAATACAAGTCTCTCTCTACTCTGGTTTAATCAAAAGAATTTTTCAAACCTCGAGTGTGTATATGTTTTGGCTGCTTTGATGCAATTATTCTGGTTTTTGTGACATTACGCGAGAAGTAAATGGGATAGAGACGATTATCATACATGTCTTGATCACAGATAAATTAGTTAATTAATCCCGAAAAAGACAAGTCTGTCTACTCTGGCTTAATCAGAAGAATTTTTTAAACCTCGAGTATTTCGGCTGCTTTTAGGAAAAACATTGTCAATTCTGTAAAAATCCAGAATCCCCCCTTTTATTATTCTGAAGGACATTGTCACGAAAATAGTTAAGTTTTAACTACATTTTATAATTTTTTTATTATAAAATATGATGCTCTATCACGTTTTCAAATACTTGGGATCTGGAACACCCAGCATATACAAAAGTACGTTGTTACTTTTACGTTCTCTACTGCTGAGCTGCGAGTCCTAAATATTCCTAAAGCTTAATTCGCTAATATAACTCAAACAATCCCATTTCCCAGTTATCGAATAAGTGCGTTGGTGCATTACTTTAGCAAATATCATCCACATCATAGTCGCTTTGCTGACTTAACTTCATTAAGGGGCACCCCATTATCATCTGAACAACGTGAACTTTGTGTGCCGCATCATATTTACCGAGTAAAAAGGACCGAAATTAACCTCCAAACTTCAGCGCCTGCAGAATCGAACCAATTGTGTGCAAGTGCTGATAGTTTTAGATTAGGAGGGCGAATGTGGCGCCCCCTACAGCGTGCACGCTCAGAAACTTGCAGATAAACTTTTCCGGCAGCGGTTTGGACCGCATCCAACTACCAACACTTGCTCAGGGAGATTCGGGACAAGTGAAAAGTAGCTGCTGGCGGTTTGAATACAACTACGCCATCTAGGGTCGCTAATCATAACATGAAAAAAAAAAGATTTCTTGGAGTTGTATTTTATTTGTCCAGATTGTAGGCAATTGTAAAAATCTGTATTTATGAAACGATTATATCTAAAAATTTAAGCAGATACAGATTCATAATACACTGCTCAAAATATTAGGGGAACACAGTTGTCAATTTTCGTTGATTAGAAACGTGATTAGAAGTAAAATGAGGCATCTTAGTGAAGTGGAATCAGCGTTTATGGAATTAGTTTCGGGAGACTGGCCAATATGATAGAAGAGCAGGACAAGGTCGAAATCGAAAAACTACTCAAAATCAAGACCGATTTCTTGTCGTTTCCTCTCTACGTAAGCGTACTGCCACAGCACGAGACCTCCTAAACGACCTAAGACGAGCACATGGAATAGACATTTCTGATCAAACTGTTAGACAAAGATTAAAAGAAGCGAATTTGAAACCAAGAAGACCTGCCCGCGCACCACGCCTTACGCAGCATCACAAATGAACTTTGCTCTGGATCACAGAGATTGGCAACTTCGTCACTGGACGCCTGTACTGTTTACAGACGAGTCCAGATTTCGTTTAACTCGTTGCAACGATCGAGTACGTGTATTTAGATATGCTACGCAGCCGCTACTATACAGGAAGTGGATAGATTTGGTCGTGGATCTGTGATGGTTTGGGCTGGAATCAGTATAGACAACAGAACTGATATTGTTGTGGTTCCTGGTAGACTAAATGCCATGAATTACATCGAAAACATCTTGGAGGACCATGTGGTGCCTGCTGCATATGGTGTCGGTCAAAATTTCATCCTAATGCAGGACAATGCAAAGCCACATACCACCGACATCACCAGAAACGTGCTGATATCATCGATACTATGACAGTCATTTCCATTTTGTTTTGCATTATTAATTTACATTTTTAAGTATAACTTGGAAGGGACTAAGAGTTGTACCATTGTTTTTGTAATTTTCTTTAGTTAAATATATGCCGTTAAAGTATACCAAATTTGATTTGCCTAGAACTATTATTTAAAAAGTTACATGTTTCGAAAAAAGTGTTTCCCCTAATTTTTTGGGCAGTGTATTTTGTTAGTCTTATTTTTGCGCAGTTTGATGGCAAACAAACAACGCTGTTGATAGAAATTTGAAACAAAAACGTAGTCGTGTTGCCTTTTGTGTACTTCCTTATAACGTTACAGCTCTCGTGTTTGCAAAACACGCTTCGGATAAAAGATAATTCGTATGGAACCCAAACAACGCACAAAGTACGTAAGCCTCTTTGTATATCAAGTTACTCAGGCGTCTAAAATTGAAATTGTATGAGGTATCATTTATTCACGCTGTTAAGTGAACCAGAGGAGTGTGCGTTACGAGAATAGAATGTTTTTTATACGGTGTTCTGCCAAAAATAAGTAAGTGTATATGAAGAGTTGAAACAAATTATGAGCCAAAAATTAACTGTAATACACTGTAATTTTGGCTGAAGTTTTATACAAAATAAATTCCGTACCACCAAACATACAACAGTGGATCACAATTTATATATAGGACATTCAAAAGTGTACGTACAGTCATGGAATTAAGTATGTTCGTATCGCTATTGCAGGATTTGAAAATAGTATGTCGGTTATATATTCGTGTACTGGTCTCCCTCGACCCGGCCGCTTCGCAAAAAGTTGTCCGAAAAGTTTACGAGTAGGTAATGCATTTAATTAAATATAGAATTATGTATATAAGGATATATAATAATAATAATAAACATTAAAGTTTTTGACAATACGATACAAAAATCTCATTTTAAGATATTGCGTAATATCACGACACATATAAATTTATTTTATTTAATACACATTAATTACTTGCGTAAGTAAATGCACAAATCAACTTGTTGCCAAGGATTATCACTGAATATGGACTATTTCAGAATTGTAATATTAAAAAATATTCACTAAATGTAAATAAATTTTCTAAATTTAATTTAAATTTATATTTAGGACAGAGCATGTATTTTGTATGAAGGACAATCGCAATATTATATATGTATTTACTTTACAGCAGTTAATATTTCAATTATCTTTCATGCGATCTAATACATGCTTCACCACCAAAATAATTAAAATTATAGCAATATATACAGGTGTCCCACGTTTCTTCCTCAAAATATTTTTTCAGCAAGTAAATTACTTTTTCAATTCATTAAAAAGTTACAGCCGTTGAATTATTAACAATATCTCATTTTAAACGGCTCCAACTTCTGAAGGAAAAGAGAAAACCAATAAGACAATATGAAACTTATTACTTTCTACTTTCTAGAAAAGAAAAACAAGACATTTTGGTATTTATGTATTTATGTTGTCTAAATGTTCTTTTAGATGGTCGCATATTTTGGTTTATTTAATTTTTTAAATAATAGTTATTACATATTTACTTTCCATCAAAATACATTTTTGTAAATTAGGGATATACATAATTGTCATTGTTTTCAGTTGTCAGATATTTGAAACATATTGCTGTAAAGTAAATACAAAATAATAATATAAAAAAATTGTAATGATACATTCATGTTATAAATATATAAAAAAATACATACTCCCTTCTGTTTATTAAGTTAAACACTGTAAAATATCGTTGAAGCTAAATAAATATCTCAAAAACACCTGTAATTCACAAGTAACAAAGTACCACAAATACAAAGTTAAAGCAATTTAGTTTTAATTTATTTCTATTTTGTGAATAAATGTTAATACATTTGTTAGTTCTGAAATAACCTTCAGTAAAAATAATGACCACAAGAAATTAATTTTTGTATTTATTAACGCAAAAAAAGCTAGTAGATGCAATAAGTTTGTATAAAAAAAATCTGATGTGGCCAGGCACATGACTTTATCATACTATATATAAAATAAATAGTTTAGCTGCATGAGATATTATTTGATCGAGATCGGCTATGTCTGCATTAAAATAAAACTAGTAGAACTAGACAGATATGTCGATTAAAGCTGCGTTCGGATATTGTACTCCGTGGACACCAGGTACACCGTCGAAATGACACGTGTTATTGGGTGTAGAAAGTGTGAAGGTGCGTTCCGATTGGTGGCAATGGTTGGTAATGGCGGTGGTAGCAGACGAAATTATAGTGTTTCTCACATGTCTTGATGGTGACACATATTAGTTTGCATGTACATAAACTTAAGTCACTAGCTAATTCTATTAGAAATACTATAATGGCGTCTACTACCACTGCCATTAGCACTAATGAAAACGCACCCTAACGGTTTACGATATCCGAACGCAGCTTGTATTGACAGTAGTATTGTCAAAGCATTAGCGTTTGACACTATCTACACCGTCATTAAAATCACATCTGACATTTAATCTGACATATCCTGGCTACTAGTTTTAATGCAGTACGACCGATCTCAATTATTAAATAGAATTTGCTCATGCAGCTAAACTATTGATTGTACCAAAAAATGTCATAGCTATAAATTATTCAGAATTTCCTCTAGTTTAATTTATTATTTAACTATTTCGACGAAATTCCAGAAATGCCTGGCTTATTTACAAAATCTTTCAAAAATGCTAAGACTAAACCTCCAGTTCCTTTGGACCCTTTTTAACAGAAAGCTTTTCAGCTCTAAGTTTGGCCATGAAACCACTTCTAAATATGAAGTTTCGTCCCGATACCTTTAGTAGTTTCTCCGGTATCGTCGCCACAAAAAACGGGTACACACACACACACACACACCCACATCCAAAAATGTTCAGGGGACCCAAAAAGACATATTTCCGCTAAAATCTCAAAATTTTTTTTTGGCACGATTACAATACTTTACATACTGCGTATGATAAAGTAAAAAATCTGATGTGGCCAGGCACATGACTTTATCATACTATATATAAAATTAATAGTTTAGCTGCATGAGATATTTGATCGAGATCGGCTATGTCTACATTAAAATAAAACTAGTAGAACTACACAGATATCTCGATTAAAGCTGCGTTCGGATATTGTACTCCGTTGACACCGGGTACACCGTCCAAATGACGCTTACGTGTTATTGGGTGTAAAAAGTGTAATGCAATATGCGAACGCAGCTTATGTTGACAGCAGTTATTGTCAAAACATTAGCGTTTGACACCAAGACTACCTACTGTCATTAGAATCAAAAAATCTGACAAATCCTGGCTACTAGTTTTCATGCAGTACGACCGATCTCGTAGAAATAGAATTTGCTCATGCAGCCAAACTATTGATTGTTCCAAAAAATGTGATAGCGATAAATTATTCAGAATTTCCTCATCTTTAATTTATTATTTAAATATTTCGACGAAATTCCAGAAATGGCGGCTTATTTGCAAAATCTTTCAGAAATGCGAAGACTAAACCTCCAGTTCCTTTGGACCCTCTTCAACAGAAAGCTTTTCAGCTCTAAGTTTGGTTATGAAAGTTCTAAATATGAATTTTCGTCCCGATAACTTTAGTAGTTTCTCCGGAATCGTCGCCACAAAAAACGGGTACACACACACACACACACACACACACACACACACACACACACACATACACACACACACACACACACACAGACATTTTTTTGTACCTTGGTCAAAAATGTTCAGGGGACCCAAAAAGACATATTTCCGCTAAAATCTCAAAAATTTTTTTTGGCATGATTACAATACTTTACATACTGCATATGATAAAGTAAAAACGTTTTATGCAATATCTTGAAATGAGATTTTCTTTTCATGTAATCAAAAACTTTTATGTTTATTAATATAAAATTAACATTATATTTAATAAAAACACAATTACAGTGCAATGTAGAAATTGTATTAATTAATTGCACATTAGGCTAATAAATAGAATCATATAAATCATTATAAACCAATTCAAAGCATTCGAACAAGGTTCCGCAAATAATAAATTTCCGATATACGAGAATGCAGCGTAAACGGACAACTTTCTGCACTTAGCGGCCGAGCGGCCGACCAGAATAACAAAAAACTCGTACATGGAGGTATCATCGACACACTGCTGAAATACTGATACGAACTTACTTAATTCCAAGACTGTACACAGTAATTATGATTTTATTTTGATGGTAAATCGAACGCACACCAAGCGCCACCTACTCCCATAAGGAAAGCAACCCCTTGCCCTTGTATGTGACATTATCTTGCCTATTGGTCTGATGATAGTGACGGTTAGATTAAAATTGGTAGACCTTTTAATTCTCTACAATAAAGTGTCTATTCATCTTCTGCGTGCGACCATCGGATTTTACATTGTAGAGAAACGTCAACGACAAGTACCAAAAACCACATTATACGTATGTGGAATCCGTAAACATATTTGCTTCTAACAATCTACTTCAGCTGACTTGTTCCTCAAGTTTACCATCTAGAGTGAGGATCATATTGTGCGTATATCTGTCACTCGAGATTGACATAATGCCTGTCAAAATTCACTGTAGAAGTATACGACTTTAGCAACACCAACGACACTTTTGACCAAAAGTGACTGCACCATTATACAGAAGGAAGAGCTTTATCAAATCACCAGGAAAGGCTTGTTCATGTTGCGGGAGACATTCATTATGCGACCGTTGTAAAGGATGTCAAAATGGGCAATTCTTAAAGGTAAGTCATGCTTCATTATCCTTAAAATTTTTGTGATTATTTTGATTATTAGTATTATCAGTATATGAGAAAGATTATATGGAAAATGATGGTTTAGTGTATATCTAATCTGTGGATTGGAATGTTTTAGAATGCCCATGTTGCTGCAGGTATGTCGTTCTTGAACTGGCATACCATTAACAGAGAAACATTTTTGGATTGGATACCTTACGGGAAACCTACTAAAAAGTAAGTAGTACACAACGTAAAAGAAACCTGCAACTGAGAAAGTGACTGCACAGTGTGTCCCACGCTACACAGATATATTATACAGAAATATATACTTTTGAATTTGCAACGCCGTATTTCTATGTGTGTAGAACAAAGGTTAACAAAGGAGCTTTGCTTTGCTTCTAGCGTTAGTCACCTGCATATGTCACCCCGCAAAAGAGAATCGCCCTAACTGCCATCTCTCGTTTCGATAGTATTGACTCCTGTTTTTGAAGGCCCATAACTCTAAAACTACTGAATGTAGTTTTAGAGTTATGGGTTATGTATTTTCTCTTAAACCACTTACCAAAAAAAATTCAGTTTTTATTCAGGTTGCATCTAGAGTCTCCTCTATAGATTGGCGTTTTTGTTTTCTTCAGTTTTTATGTAATAAAGGTTGCGAACAAGATTTTGATGGAAGCCGATATCTCAGGAACGAATGTTAGCAGGACAACGCAGTTAGCATGCAAATAATCCTTATTTACTGCGATACATATCCCTTGAATTTAATAGCATTCCGACTATTTGTTAATTTTTAAGGCCGAAATAAACATGAACAATATTTTGCGCAGTTCAGCTTCCCTTGCTTGTGGGTTTTGGTGCGAGGCAGTCGAACGCGATGCGAAGTTTTGACGCGATCAGTGAATCCGTTTGAATCCGTGTTTGTAAAATGTTGTTGGGTATAATTAATTGTATGTACATCTAAATCCATTATTTATATTTAACTCGCACTACTATTCAAAATTCCGAAATTAAATTGTTCTGATCGTATCGTACTAATAGTAAATAATCTTCCACTGTCCCAGCTACGTTTTCATTTACCGTTACGATTGACGTAATGCGCGCTGCACGAAATTTATATCATTCATATTAAATCGCTTTAAAAATTACTTAAAAATTAGTATGCAATTCTGTTTCTACAGTCGCATTAAATAAAGTACGATTGACTACGTGCATATCCCGATATCGTGCTAATATTCGTTACTGAGATATCCGCGTCCATGAAAGTCTTGTTCGCAACCCTTATTACACAAAAACTGAAGAAAACAAAAACGCCAATCTATAGAAGAGGCTCTAAATGAAACCTGAACAAAAATTGAAAAATCGGGGACCAAAAATGTTGACAGTCATACAACTTATGTAGAAATGGAGTATGATACATTTTATTTCAATTTTTTCTGTTCGGTAATTTTAGAGTTATGCGCCTTCAAACACAGTAGTCAATATTATCGAAACGCGAGATGGCAGTTAGGGCGATTCTCTCGTGCGGCGTCACATATCTGTCTCATGTTGTCTTTCAAGTTCATTATCGAACGACACACTAGCACATTAAAAACAAAATTGTGTACATCTATAAATAGAACCGAGATATAGCTACCCTGCAGGTAGATCAAGTTCCATACGATACACTTTGTGCAGTTAGAATTATTGTAGTTATGTATCCCAAAAAATAACACTGAGTGCGTTGTTTAAGTTTAGACAAAAGAAGAAGGAAGAGACTAAATTACAACAGAAAAAAAAAATACTAATCACGAAAATGACGGACACGTTCTCTATGAGCAGTTCTCCTGCTCTGATGGTCGGGCCCAACTTCAGGGTGGGAAAGAAAATTGGCAGCGGCAATTTTGGAGAAATTAGGCTTGGGAAAAATCTGTACAATAACGAGCACGTCGCCATCAAGTTGGAACCGATGAAGACCAAGGCACCACAACTTAACCTTGAGTACAGATTCTACAAAATTATGGGACCACACGAAGGTACGTATTTTCTCTACAAAAATTTTGGTCTAGCCAAACTCCTTATTTATCTAAGAATTAACACTGAGAATTTCATCAATTTTGAACCATAAATAACACCGTTAATAGAAAACGCGTTTTAGCACAGGTAGGACTGGGTCTTAAGGTATGAGTTTTTCATCCTGAGGCGTAGCCAGTTATAAAAACATGTTCAAATAAAATTATGTGTAATAAAAATCTTACATTTGTAAATAATCATACATTTGATACAGAGTAATACAACCGAGCAACATTAAATTTGCTATGAAAACAAAAGCACTACCAGGAAAAAAGAAACACATAATTAAGATATGTAATTTCTTTCTGTAATTTGGTTATTCAAAATATCTCTGACATCAGTAAGTATTTAAGTGTTTTCTCAGGAGAACATACAAATCGGCACTACTTTGTCCATTTAACCGACTTTCTATCTCTAATAATAACAAAATCACCCGTAAGACATAGTGTATAATACAAAATAAAATTCATTTTAATAAAAGTAGAATTAAATGCAAACTACGTTTATAAAATTGTTGTGAGGAACAGAATAGTTCCAACCATCCGGCAAGGATGGCCTGACATAATTTTTAATTATTTTCAAAGCTGACGTCACCTGACGTGACCATAATGGGGTATTCCGGTGTTTTTGAAATTGTCTATTTTTACAAAGTATGGGTGCTACTATTTGCTACTTCACAAGTAAAATGTCAAACATTGTTTTAAATTAAGAGAAATCGTTGTTTGAAGTTTGAATTAGGATTGGTCTTTGTGACGTCACAAAGACCGGTCAAAGTGAGCGACTTGACAACGTTGCTATATCTAGGGTGCACGTAGTAAATTTTTGTCTTCTGTTGTGTCAACGTTTAGAATCGCTCGTTTGTTGACACCTGCTTTGGTTATTGAGGTTATATCAAACACTTGTTCAAAATGTATAAACTCCAACGCCGACATTGTTCTGTGCCGGGCTGTAACAGCAGTAGAACAGTAACTCCTGATAAGATTTTCTTTACATTGCCGACTAGCGAAATGAGAGATGTTTGGCTTCATGTTTCAATGATCAAATCATCTCTCAAAAAAGTTACCTTTATTCGTTGTCAAACAACAGGGTCGCCAACCGTCAACTTGGCCGATCAGCTGTTCGAGACCTGTCCGCTGTTGCCACCGCTACTAGGGATCGGTAATCATCGTGTATTTCCGAGGGTGGTCGGTGAATTCAAACGAAATGCACTTTTAATTGCAATTATCTCATAACAAAACTAAATCAAAAAGCTCATAGCTTAACTTTATGAATCCTCATAAATTTTACAATAGCTTAAACCGAATATCTGCTTAAGTTTTGACATGACCGGAATACCCTATTATGGCTGCAACAGGTAATCTGGATAAATAATTATTACTACATTGAACTACGGCCCTACTTTCTCAATCTCATTTTAAAATTTTTTGTTCAAATTACCTTTATCAAATTTCTGCCGGATTACTTTCGTTAATCGTCTTCACTTTCGTTTGAACAGTGTTTTGTAAGTTTATTACAAAGACCTAATAGTTTTAATAATAATAATATGTGTAATAATGTTTTATTTGTTTACTGTCTACTACGAGCGTTAATTTAAAAGTGCAAAAACCGGGTATCTTTTTCTGAGAAATTGATAATGAATAAAAAATAATAAACTTAGTTGTTAATAAAACACCCGGTATATGCAATAGAGAAGGTGACTATAATTTCGTATATGACCTCTAATATTTCTCAATAGTTTTTTTTTTCAAATAACATTTCTGCATAGCTTTGAACTTAAAAGCCTTTACTCTTAAGAGTTGTTCATAATAGTGTTGTATAATAGTGACAGTTCGTTCAAATAATGACTTCATTATTTGAACGAACTGTCATCATTATATGACGCTAGTATCAAAGTCTGTCAAAACCTACGTAGATGACAGTTATGTGACAGTTCGCCTCGCCATCATTGACAAATACATTTAAAATATTTGATATAAAATGGAAATTGTGAGTCGTAGACAAAAAGTCGTATTCGACTTGCACACAACGGATATAAATCGCTCGCATGTTTATACGCTTGCCTACGGCTCGCGTATATACTTCATGCTCGCGATTTATATCCTTAGTTAGCTTTTTTCTGTACTTAATTAAGTTCTCAATTTTAAGTATAAATTTTTAAAAATAAAATATCATATAACTTTGTATATTTTAACTATGTGTCTCTGTTTAGCGTGCATGATATAAAAATACGCTTTGTCATTCAGTCATGTGACATCCATTTGATCTGTATGCGACCCACTGTATAGAGAAGTTCCTTAAAAAAATCTGGAGAATTCTGAATTACATTTGCTAGTTTCTGAATATCAATTGTTACTTTCTGAAAACAATTCGAAATAGGTGAATAACAACTGCTACTTTCTGATACTAAATCGGAATAGATGAATATCAATTGCTACTTTCTGAAAATAATTCGAAATAGATGAATATTAGTTGCTACTTTCTGAATAACAGCAGGAAAAGGTGTAGTAACAGTTGTTCAATAGTTGTTTCAACCGGTGGGTTTTAAGATTAAAACCTACTGTTGAAAAGTTTTTTTGAAAAGTTTTGGAAAAGTCAGATGTATAATTAAAAAAAAATCATTATTGTGTTTTAGGCATACCAAAGGTATACCACATAGGAATATGCGGCGGCAGATACAACGCGTTAGTAATGGAGTTACTCGGCCCGAGTTTAGAAGATCTCTTCAACCTATGCAACAGACACTTCCGGCTAAAAACGGTGCTGATGATAGCAGACCAAGTACTAGATAGGATAGAATTCGTCCACAGCAAGCGACTCATCTATAGAGACATAAAACCAGAAAACTTCCTCATAGGCCGGTCGAAAACCAACAAAGAGAAGACGGTACACCTTATAGACTTCGGTCTGGCGAAAGAATACATTGACGAGGAAACAGGCAAGCATATCCCTTACAGAGAACACAAATCTTTAACAGGTACGGCAAGGTACATGAGTATAAACACGCATTTGGGGCGAGAGCAGAGCAGAAGGGACGACCTGGAAGCGCTCGGACATATGTTTATCTATTTTCTAAGAGGTTCTTTGCCCTGGCAAGGGTTAAAAGCTGATACACTGAAGGAGAGGTATCAGAGGATCGGTGATACCAAAAGAGCGACACCTATTGAGACACTCTGTGACGGCCATCCTGAAGAAATAGCGACGTATTTGAGGTACGTTAGGAAGTTAGAGTTCTTTGAGACACCCGATTATCAGTACTTGAGGAATCTCTTCAAAGAACTGTTCAATAAACGCGGGTTTGTGGATGATGGTGTTTTCGACTGGACAGGTAACAGCACTGACTAACTACTCTCGATTAGGTACTTACAACATGACCTTTTTTGGGTATGTTTTTTGGGGTAGCATTTTAGGGAGTATAACACAAAAACTACGGAGTTTTTTTTTGTTGAATTTTGAAGTGCGTTCTTTGTAGATTTTGGGTTATCTCCTAATAATTAGGAACTATATAACTTTTGTTTTGTTCGTTGTAACTTCAGTAAATATGGTTGACAGTTTTTGGTGTACAGCCACATAAAATGAGGTGCTTTTTGTAATATTGTTGAGAGTATTGCTATTTTACTGCGAAATGAGCATTGATAGCTTATGGTTGCAGTTGTGACATATTACAATGTTTAGAATCATGGCTCATAGGAACTTTTTTAATTAACGAATACTCTGTATACTAGGCAAAATAGTCCAGTCAAATCGTTTCCGAGTGTGCCTGTTCCAGGAAAAAAATATAGAATTTTTTCTTCTCTCATTCTATATGTTTATTGGTGTGCTGAATCCGAATTTCAACTTCGCTACTTCCCACGGATGTGGCTTCCCAACGAAAATCGCAAAAAAACTAAAAAATTTTGTCCGTTTTCCAGTTTTTTGCGAAACAGTGATAAAACTATGCACTTTTCGAGGTAGACCATTCCATACAAAAATGAAGTACATTAAATTTCCTATAAGAGCACTCCTCAAATGCATTTTTGGTTGAACGGTTTGGCTGCTAGAGCGCGCTGAAAGAAGTGAAAATTCTCCTACTTTATGTAAAACCCAGTTTTTAAGTTAGTTAAAAACGCTGATTATGCTAAAACTACATTAATTTCCCTACAAATTGCACATCTTAATCACTTATTTTAGCCAAACCGTGTAGCCGCGAAATTGGGTTGATATACAGTAGAGCGTCGATAATCCGAACTAATTGAGACCGAAGGTGATTCGGATTATCAAATTGTTCGGATTATTAAATATTACAGCTAAATACTAGAAACTACGATCTTAACTAACTACAATCTTAATAAACCCAACACCATTCGATCCCGGTCTTCTTAAACTATAGGAATGTCAAAAAGTAAAAATCGAAGGATATCGAAGGGATATCGAAGAGATATCGAAGGGATATCAAAGGGATATCTAAAGGATTTATTTATTATTTATTTATGACTTATTTATTATTTATTTATTATTCATTTAACTAATTGGGACCGAAAGTAATTCGGAATATTAATATATATGAAAAACAAAAGGAACATTTTTCTGTAAACAGGAACCGACAAAAATGGCGTTTCCCAAGGTCACTCAGTGATTTATTTTATTATTATTTTTTTGAACGTTCGGATTAGCGAACGTTCGGATTACCGAGGTTCGGATTATCGACGCTCTACTGTATTATGTCATATTAATCTAAGCGAAGCCGCGAAGTCAAGAGCCCGAATGTTTACAAAAAAAATAAAAATTACATAGTACATTAAGTATTAATTATTAAAAAGAGCAAATATATAGTTAATAAATAAATAGTAATAATATAGGTCTCTACTGAATTTTTGGTGAAGGGCTCTTGTTATCGCGGTTTCGCTTAATGTGACATAAAATTTCAACGCGCTTTAGCGGCTGCACAGTTTGGCCAAAATAACTGATTAAGTTATGCAATTTGTAGAGAATTTAATGTAGTTTTATCAGCATTTAAGATTTTTTGTAATTACACGGACATCACATAAAGTAGGAAAATTTGACCTTCTTTCAGCGCGCTCGAGCGGCCAAACCATTCAACCAAAAAATACACTTGAGGGTGCCTTTTATAACAAATTTAGTATACTTTATTTTTGTATATAGTGGTCTACGTCGAAAAGTGCATAGTTTTATGACTTTTCGGCAATAAACTGCAGAAAAGTAGAAAATTTTGAGTTATTTGCGATGTTCGTTGTGAAGCTATATCCGTGGGACGTAGCAAAGTTGAAATTCTGATTCAGCTCCCCAAAAAACATATAGAATGATAGAAAAACAAAACTTCTATATTTTTTTCCTGGCGAAAACGCCATGTGAATGGACTAAAATTATGAATAAAATTAAAAATAAATTTGCAAATATCTCGCTTATTCGAGCTAGAAAAACGCCTTTGTGGAAATGTTCAGGGTGTCATAAAGAATCATTATTAGCTAAAATTTCCCGGTAGGAAATTTTTTGTTGCACAGTGTTATTGGAAATGCTTACTTTTAAGATCACATTGTCCTGTTTTGTATATGGAAGTACCTACTTATTTAAAATTCTTACTTATTTTAAAAATTAAGTCCTGTAAACTTGACACAATACATACCATTCAGGTCAATAATCCGGCCAATTTATACAATATATGTAACACAGATCAAAATATAGACCGAAAAAGTTCATTGCGCTTAAATGCGTTGCATCATATCAAAGCGACAAAACATTCACTCTTGTGATCTAGTGGGCAATTGATGATTTACGACATGTGACGGCAGAAGACGACGCCTTCTAAGATCTATTACAACAGATACTTTCGATAACAGACAATATTATTCAATCGTATTCAGAAATAGAAAAGAAAATAGTTAACAAAGAAATGATTTATAAGATTTTTATTTTTCTTTGTATAATTTGCAAGACTCATATCTTTAAAAAAAATATTATTAAATTTGTGTCAACTAAATTCGTAAAATTAAAACCAGGGTCCCCTAATTCTAATTCGTTTTGTTACTAATCATTTTTCCAGACGTGGCCATTCTGTGTGTATCTTTTAAAGTACTTATGCAAAGCAATTAAAATTAGAACATCAAACTGTCGCTTGGTGTTCTAATTTTCTTAGATCTCTTTTCCCCTTAGTGGTCTTGTTAATATATTTCGATTTCGGACTTCGTTAGAAGCAGATAGTCACAGTCCCTCAATAGGGCCGGACAACACAATACGGGCCTTGTTGTGCCCAAATTTTGACGTCACTTTCATCGACAACTTGTGTTTTCTGTGACAAGTTTTCGTTTTTTAGTCTATTGTGCTGATGTCACGACACAACGATTGTTTTTAGGTACGTGAAATTTTATTATTGACGTTTTTTATTATTAAATAAATTGTTTATTAACAAACACTATACTTAAACTTACAAGAATTAATTCAATCTCTAATTATAACTCATGTAGTAGCAAAAATTTAACTATCATAATGTCTTTTTGTCATAAATTTAAACATTTTAATGAATATAAGTAACAGAGAATTCAAAATTTGTAACTGCATAACATAAACAAAGATGCTAGCACTAGCACATAGTGCCATCTATTAGCCACAAGCTGTATCTGTATACGATGTCCCATGTATACGATGTTCCCAAATCATTTTGATAGTAAATTTTGTCAGCTACAATGTGGTATTTTTTAGTTTTGCGGTTAAGTGAGTGAGATTCGAGGAATGAAGGATTAATATCTGACAGGCACAATTTTTCAATGGTTTTTAATTAAAGACATGTTAGTACTGAAACCATAAGCTATTGATTGGTATCACATTGGTCTTATTCCCTTATCATCTAAACCGGATGATAACAGGGTGGTAGGAGCGGGCCTAATTGAAATAATAAATGCGCTTATTATGCAGTAAAATATAAATATCTTTTTTTCTAAATATTTCTATCTATTATTTTGGCCGAAAATTAAAATCAGTACACGAGATTTGACCAAGTTTCATAATTACTCCACAGGGTGTGTCAAACTTAGACCACCAAAACATAAATTTGATTTTTCTATAAAAAAAAACTGATTTTGGGTGCCATATCTCCCAGATTTAGCAAATTTAGAATGTTATTTTGGTTAGAAAAAAAGCACCTCATTCTCGTTATAAAGGAAGCTGATAGTTTTACCTATGAAGCAATGTACATAATATGAACTTTAGTTCATTTTATTTTACTTTTTTTTATGAAATAATAATATTTTTAAATATGTACTACAAATCTTGTTTTTCTTTTCGTTGTAGGTATTAGTAGTGGATCCAAGGCGTCGCTGTCAAACAAGTGATAGTTGTGTGAAAAGACTTTAGTTTCTGTTAAAAAAGGTTTCTCACGAACCACGGTAAAAATAAATACGAAGCTGCAAAAAACAAATCGAAATAGTCTACTGTAATATATTATAATTTTTATATGCATACTATTTAGGTAAATGTTTTTGTTGATTTTAAAACGTTAGTTTCCTTCAGAGTATTAAGTAAGTATTGTAATCTTAAGTTTCAATGTTATTGCACTATATTTCTGACTAAAAAGTGTGACAAATACCTTTTCAAGTTCAAGTTGACACTAATCAAAATCAAATTGCCTCAAATTGCCATAATGCCTTATATAAAAAAAGTTGACGCCGTAAACTCAAAAATACAAATTTGCGCTTTTTATAATTCTAACGGGGATTGCCGCAATCTTGCAAATGATCTCGGAGTTTCAAAAAGAACGGCGTATAGATGGGTGAAAAATCTAGACGTTCCAGAGAAACAGCATGGAGATAAACGCAGAGTTAAAATCACAGACGAAAATCGTCGTTTTTTTTTTTAAATGAAATTGTAAGAAATCTAAAGATAACTTTCCAGCAATTAAAAGAAAAGATTTTACAGTCATATAAAATTAATGTCATTAAAGAATGTATTCAACACCGCGACGGTCTTATGTATACAATAAAACAAGTACGTCGAGAGCCAGACAGAGCCAACCGTATAGACAATAAAACAAAAAGGTTAGAATATGTAAGAACATTACTTAATCTTCAAGCAGAGAATTTGCCAATAATTTCTCTTGACGAAACTAATTTTAATATGTTTATTTCGCGGACGCAAGGACGTTCTAAGAAAGGAAGTCAATGTACATTTGTAGCATCAGGTAGCCGAGGCGCAAATATACATCTTATTGGATGCATAGGTATTTCTGGTCTAATACATTATGAGCTAAGATCATTAAAAAAAAAACAGAAGCAAACGAATTTGTGAAACAATGTTTGAGAAATGCCTAAAATATATACCAAGAACCGGTAGTTATGGTTATAGATAATGCACCTTGTCATTCTTCTATTGAATAGTTTTTGCGGAAGAGTATTTTTTTCACCATAGATTAATAAGACTCAGTCCATACAGTCCCATGTTAAATCCGATTGAGCAAGCATGTTCTGTATTAAAGGCTAGTGTAAAATCAGATTTGGCAGATAACCTAAGAGAATTTTTAGCAGGAGACGATCGGCATAATATCTCCCAAACTGAATACAGAATGCGTCGGTTAGAAAATATTGTTCAGAATACACAATCAATGGGCCAACTGTGCAAGATTCACAGCCCATATTGAAAGATATATTCCAGCAGTATTAAATAAGGAGAATATTATTTTCTAATAATTTATTTAGCAAATGTTGTTGTTATTGTTTTAAATTATAGTATAAATAACATTATTTACTTAGTTCTATTTAATCGTATGATACTGCTAATTTAAAATTATCTAATGACAACTTGAATTTGTTAATTGTCAACTTCGGTATAGAAACAAAACTTGACGAAATTAGAAATTTTAAACTTGTACAGAAAGTTGGTGAAACTAGTTTAATGTAATTCCAGCAAAATTGGCCACATTTTACTTAATGTTACAAGAGGGCGATTTTTATAAATTTGCGCTAAAGACCACTTTGGGACTGAACATTACCCACCTAATAAATAAAAATCGTACAGATGGCGACACTGACGAATCCGCCAGAGGTCGCAGGGGAATCACCGCCACCAGAGGGCGGTATAGTCGCCCCTAAATATATCACCATTAGAATAGTAGGGAGGGAAATTGCTCTTACCACAAATTCCAATACGTAGCAGTTTCGATGTGTCAATTTCCGTAACCAGAGCGACAGATTTTGCCACCCCTCCACCCCTTCATATACTCGTACGTTCAACACCGGACACGCACGCTAGCGCGTTTGAGGTTATTATATTTGACGCTGATTTGATTTTCCCTGCTAGGAATTATGGGTAAGCGCGCAGACCGCGTAATTCGAATTAGTACCTCAATCTGCCGACAGATGTCGCATGTATGGGTGATTATCGAGGTGAAAGATAATTATTAAATTAAATTATTGTAGGTTGGTTTGATGTAGATTTAATATGATTTTAGCGCGAGGAAAAATAGCCAATTTTGTAGGTCTATTTTTTACAATATAGTAAATGAATTACAAAATCTCTTTAAAGCCCCTTATTGTTCATATTTTGAGGAATATTCACAATAAAAAAAACAAAAATAAACAAAAAATAGCAGCGTTAGAGGACATCAAAGGAAACCTCTTCCGGCGGACAGGGTTGCACGGCCGGAAAGATTTTACAAGCAATTTTTCACTTAGTCATAAAAACAAAAAAAGAATTGATTCTGTATAAGATTATCTCGGGAAGTACGTACGGAAATTAGAAGATTCCGCTTTAAAACAAAATGGCGCACGTTTGAACACAAAATATCACTTTTAGGTACAAAATTAGGTTAAAAATTGTTTATAACACAAAAGTTTCGAACTTATCGTAAAACCGTACGTACTGCTCTAGATAATATTGTTCTGAAGCTACATATAAAATTTCAAAGGAATTGACGAAGATCAGTTGAAGTTATCGTTCCGGCCAGTTTGAAAAATGCGATTTTGAGAAAACACCGTTTAAAATATTGTGTAACTTTGATGTATAGAATTGTTATATTTTACTATAGTCGGCGAAGCCTGGACCATATAATTATCTTTTCAAATTAACATTTTCCTCCTCTTGTTTCTTTGTTTGATTTTGATGACAGACGGGCCTGTTTTGTAGCATCAGTCAGAGATGGCTCTGAAAACATGATGCGCCGAGCTTCAGCCTTCGCGCAGATATTATTACAGTTTGGCCCGATGCTCATACATAATACCTTCATAATCTTCATAAGGCTGGATAATTCATCATTGACAATACATATAGCTATACTTGCTGCGGTATCCACAATTACTTTGCCACTTGAAAGAGAAAATGAAAATGAAATCATCAGTTGGCATTTCATCGGTCAGAATTTATGATACAGTGTCGCCCAGATTTATTTTCTTCATGTTATCAATTGAATCATGATTATCACGAGTCCATCATAAATTGAAAGCTCATTTATAGGCTTCTGGGTTAAGTTCCCTTTCTCTTCGAGGCCCTAACTGGTTTTTGTCAAATGGCGGGGACGAGTGCCATTAATTTTTTCACGTATTACTTTTCTTATTTTCTTTTCTTATTCCAAAATTTGCAAGCTTTGCGTAAGTATTTAGATTTTATGAGCATATCAACAACATTTGTCCAGCTGATAAGCGCCACCAATCATACAGAGAAGCAAAGCTATGTTTTCTCTATGTTGCATCGTCCGAGACAGTTACGCCATTATTTTTTTACTATTTTCAATTGACTTTTAGCCCTCCCTTCTGCTGCTGCTTTCTGCATACTTTGTTGACAATGCTTCTGTTTACACAAAAATGGTGCGAACAACTTTATCGTAAAACTAGTGAAAAATCTGACGAGGAATGTCCTTGAATGTGCAAAACTTTTCAATTACAGCTCCACCTATTCTTATGCGCATGACAAGGATAATTCCGCTAATCATTTCATATCATTTTTGACAAATCGGCAACTTGGAATTCTCACAAGAAACCTCGATTTGAAATCCTAAGTCACGGTTGCCACTTTCGGCCAATTTCGCATTTGATTTGCACGTTTTACACACTACAACTTGTGAAATAGCAGAAAACACAGCAACAAAGTTCAAAAGATGATAATTAAACGCCATCCACTCCAACGTTGTAATAATCTTCAACCGACATTACTTTCTTACCGGTGTGGACTGTGGATACGTTAGGCAGAGGCGACTCTAGTTCCAAACGATTTAATGCTTGCCATGTTAGTTCTATTTGAAAATCTGCTGCTTCCTTTCGATCACGATATACTCCAAGAATGTCACTAATTAATTCTGCTATTTTTTTACCAACTAATCAAGAACAACACACGTTACATCAGGCAGCTGTAACATTGTGCGGCTAGCGTCAGTTCAACGAACGTAACGAGGATATTTCCACAAAATCTTTGTGTTTTATAATATTTTATGTTATATTTCATACCACGCATGTAATTCCTCCAAATAAGATAAGAGCGTATAGGTCTCTAGGCTGTAACCTCTCACGCTAAACTTTTTGCATGTACGCTCGGCTAGACGCTTGGCCGTATGTTCATCATATAAGCATTTAAAATTTTTTTCCAATATGAAACGTATTGTACCTTATTTCTAAGATCTCAAGACATCATTTAAGCAAAAAAGTTTTTGTTTTTGATTTTTCAAAAAATCTAGAGTGGCATTACCACTTAATTGTGTGCCTGGATATGAAAAAGTTGACCGAAATTGGGTTTTAAGTCTTTTTATATGTGTTTTTAGATGGAATAAATTATTGCGAAGGTACTCCCAACATTTTAAACCGTTTACCATAAAGGAAAATACACAAAAAAATATTTATTTTTGTTTAGTATCTATTAAAAGTCGATTGTTATAATGGACTCTCCAATAGCAGAGTATCAAGTCACAAAGCCGGCTGAAAGGCTTTGAAATTCTTTGATGTTTCCTTGTTTAGAGACCACAATTTCACATAAATTTCAGCACAGCACGCCGCCGAAACAGCTGCAGCATGTAAACAATGCCTTTGCACACGTACCAGTAGGTACATACAAGTAAACCTCACATAAATTCGCCTCTTTGTTATGTAAATACATTTTTGCCAATTGGAAGCGCTGTTTCCGGCTAGACCGCGCACATGTTTATATGTCGAGTTCATTTTATGCATATGGAAATTGGGTATTACATTTTCGCAAATAAAACATTATTATGTTTCTAAAACTGGAGAAAAAAGTAAGACCTTTTCTATAACTAGAGTGTCTGCTATTGAGAAAAAAATAGGTAAGTATATTAACATAGTTTTTGGTGTACAGCCATATAAAATGAGATGCTTTTTGTAATATTGTTGTTTATTGCTATTATACTGCGAAATGAGCATTGTGAAATTATTTCAATAATTAGAAATTGGATTGAAACCAATTTTAAAGCCACATTGAACTGCGTGTGTTAGTCAAGTAGTAACATATTAAAATCTTTAGATTCATAGTTAAGAGGAATCACTAGATGTAGTAGCGTACTACAAAACAACACTACATAAAACCAAACATCCTGAGCTTAATTGTGTGTTAATAATCACGTGTAATGCATTACATTATAGATAAAGGTGTATTACACCGGGTACGAATGCCACTTTTTTTCATTTGCGTTGTTTTGTTTTTTACCCTTGCTAAAGAAGCCAATAATTGGTAATTTTTGTTATTTTTTTTTCCAAATCCGAACCAAACATCAAAAAAGCAATATTACAACATTTTGTATTGAGCCTTCATGAACTTGTGTAAAAAAAAATGACAACAAAGTATGAATGTTGTAATGATTTAACCGTTGGTTTTTTGAACATGTGAATGAGACGAGAATAACATATTTTATAGTCGTACGGTGCAGCCATCTGTTGGATAAACGCCACATCATTTTCTTCGACCAATCAAATTCAAATGGTACAGTCTGAAGCAGCAGCATGAACACGTAGCCAGGGGAATCACAAATATTGAGCAATTTCGGCCTAACAAAAATATTGATCGCATGTTGACACGGGAGGTGTAGCGGCGCCGCGCCCGGCAAACGAAAGCCATACGACAAATAAATTTTACCGTGCTGGTGCTACGTAGATAGCAACGACTCGCTTATAAATTAGGACAGCATGTTCTTGCGGAAGTATATGTGATCAACATGAATTGTTGAATTTCGACCAAAATAGGCTAGAAACCGAATACGAGAAATAATTTTTGCCGTCCTGATGGACTCAGACAGCAGACGCAGACAGCAAAGAGCGAGTTATAAATTAGGAGCGCATGTTCCCGCGAGGGTTTATATTGCAGTACCGCAATACCTACTTACAATGTTACAACTACTAAATAATTAATAGGAGTTAAATAAATTATTACTAAGGAAATACAAGTAATTTAATTTTTAATCAGTCATTTATTTTTCGTCATAGAATTTCAAATATATTGGTATTTAGATTTAGAAAATAATATTAATACCAAACACTTGTCGCTTGGCCATGCATTCAGGGCAATCGCAATCTATGTAGGATGGTTGGCTTTAGTTCGACTTGTACAACAGACGTAGAACAGACGCTAGAAATATGGGCAAATTAAAAAATCAGCTGCCTTTATGTGGCCCGCGTTCTAAGAAAACTAATAACTTGCGAGAGTACGTGCGGTAAGTGTATATGTAGATATTATACGTGTAGTGTAATTCTTCGCTAATTAACTGCTAGTTAATTTGGGCATTACTCTCTTATAGGCGTAAGCGTGGCGGATTACCATATATGGCAAAAAACTTAAAATTACAAAAATTAAAAAACTAGCGTTAATATGCATGTTGCAAATACATTAGCAGTACGGAGATGACAAATATAACGCAATGAGGAATACATTTATCAATAAAATATTTACATGATAAGGTAAAGTTTGTTCTTTTTCTACTAATAAAAAAAACATTTTGTTATAATTGAAAAGATATTTTTATACAAAATCTAATTGTTTTGCCATATTTATTTTAAATAAAAAGATATTGTTTGATACAAGACAAAGGTCATTTCATTATCGTTTACCTATTATAGGGATTAAATTTGTATATATTAACCCTTCCATTTAAAATAAATTCTTCAAATATGCGCTTTGCACGAAATAAATATTCTAAATAATTTTTATATTTTTTATAAACATTTTTATCAACTAATAAATATAGTAAGAAGGACTAAGAAAGATGAATTATATAATAAATAAATCTTAAGCTAAAAAATAACAAACATATGTTCTAATCTAACGACTCTGTACAGCACAACAAGATATGTCAAGTTTAAAGGTACAGTTTTGAGAAAATATACACTGACCGGCACAATTAAAGGAACGCTTATTTTGCTAAACTTTTGTAATATTGACCGGTTTTAATTATTTTTTAATACATTTTAAAGAAATTCATTGAATTTCTTAGAGATAAGCACAGACTTGTAATTTTTGAAAAACAGACCATAATCATGTTTTTAATCTTCTTTCGATACACGCTGTGAAATAACTGCGGAGCATGAGCAAATTTTAAAGTACTTTGTTAAAAAGACATCCATATTCTCAACATTTTGTTTTTAGGTCATTCCAATATCTGAATTTTGTAGAAGATAAACAATTTCAAATAAACCTTAGCAATTTAATTTTGCTGTTAAACCTGCAGCAAATATTACTTGATTATGAGTGAAATATAAAATCTTGCTTCAAACTGTGTATATTCTACAAAAATTCAGATATTGAGATGAATTAGAAAGCAAGATGTTGAGAATTGATATGGTTTTGTAAGAGAGTACTAGTTGCCAACCTGCGAGAGAACAAATTCCTTAATTATCCCACGGATGTCTCAAACTTAGACCAAAAACACTACTTTTGATCTCCCTGAATAAATAGTCAGCTAGAACATCTTATTTTCTTTAATTATCAAATGTATATTAATATGATAAATCTGATAAATGTCTTTACATGTCTCGAAAAAATAATGAAAGTCGGTTAAAGTCTATCAAAGTTTAGCTAACTTTTTTTTAACATTTAAGCCGGTCAGTCGACATATCAAATGTTGCTACGTGTTAGCGAAATTTTATACACGTATAGCAAAAGGTAGGTTGGATTTCTAAATCAATTTAATTTGGTCCTGTGATTTTCGTAAAACAATGCAAAAATCCATAAATTCTTTTTACAGATTACAGTTACGATTTTTCAAAAACCTACAAAAATATTAAATATCCACCATTAGACACAATAGAATATTTTATATTCTTTACCTGTAATTTGGTGAATTGCGAAGATTCTGTGTTTTCTATTAAGTTTCTGTATATTCTTTCTTTGCATTGTAGTCATTTGGCTTAGAATCTAGTTGTTAACAAAAATGAATATTAATTTAGATTTAGTATGGTATGTAAGTTACCTAAAATGAGTAATTCATATTTTTCTTTGTAAAAAAATACAATTGTGAAACAACGGTTTTCAACCCCAAAATGTTGTTTAATAATTAAAAAAAAGTTTACTGCCTTTTAACACACGATTTGAAAAAGAGTGTTTGAACGAAATAGCTTATAGTTTATTTTTCGTAGTAATTCTCTAATACTTCTGAAAAAAATAAAATTTTCTAAAAAGCGGGACATTTTTAAAACTCCGCGGGACGCGGGTCAAAATGTGAAAATGCGGGACGTCTGGTCACCTTATTTATAATACCCGGCGTAAAACTAGTAAAAATCGTTTCAAGGTCATCGTCGATTGTGCATTTCGTCTAATATATGTTACCAACTCATAACCTCGTTTTTCGTTTGTCACCGACCCTTAAGCGTTAGCAACCAAAGCTTCGCCCGTTCTCCGGTTAGGGGGCAGCACCGGCGCTAGTGGCGACAGCCTATATTTCATTGACTGCGTGTGACAGATGGCCAGCACGCCCTCTTGATTTGCTACCCCGGTTCGCTTGATATGATGTCCGAATGCCGACGGCAGATTTTCCCGGCCCGCTAACTCCGGACGCTGATTTATGATTCTTTGACCGCGATCGGAACGCGGCGGCGCCACCACCCCCGCGTTATATTTTTTCACGGTACACGACGCCAAAATGCCCGCCCCCACCAGTTTAGTCGCATGAGAAATGACCGTCACATATTGGACGGGCCGTACGTGCCGTTCTGCCGTATGTTTGCGATTAGGGGTTCGATTTTCGATTGTTTTTTCTTTGTCGGTGTCGTTGGTGTGCCGAGTTGTGGCGAGATTGCGTTTTCAGGAGAGATGTGATGCTGAATCTTCGTGGAAATACTTCTTTTTAAAGGAAATGCAACCTATGAAAACAAAAAAATAAAAGCCTACATAATAATTAGTATTTTTGCTGCTATTTTGTACCAATCGTGTCTTTTAAAAATAATATACGTAGTAGAATTAAAATATGCTCAAAACAATCATCTAGAAATGAGTCAAATAGTGTGTCAAAGAAAGTCCACACCATATGGAAAATTTTTTTATTATCTATTTCTAAGAAAATTTTATTCTTTATAAAAGTTGGCGGCTTGTATGAACCCAAAACGGCAACAGTCAAATATGTAAATTTTGCTGCCATATACCGAGCGATTTAGAATATATGATTTTGTGATAAGAGTAAAGTGCCTTTATTTTCATTATTATCGATAAACTTTATTTGGAAATGTGGTTTAGAAGTAAAAATTATATTGAAATATAAAGTCACAGCCACCTATGGTGAAATTTTTCTTTTTTAGTTATTTTTTTAAATTTTTACTTTTGTGACAAATATTAGTCAATGCCAGTCCAGGTCCATTTTAATCTATTTTTTAGAAATTTGAATACATTTTTTACATTTTTTTTCATTTTGGTATGATAACTAATGTTTATTTAGAACTAGCGCAAAATTACTCATTTTCTTGATGCGAAGTTGATATTTCACCCTGTAGATAATAATAGATCATACAATAACCAGTGATGTGGGCCCGGTAAATACCCGGCGGTTAGGAACTTATAAAATGGGTGTTTACCCGGGTATTTACCCCTACTTAAATACCTAAATTTTGGGTATTTATCCTTTTTATCCTTAAAACATTTTTACTTTATCATACGCAGTATGTAAAGTATTGTAATCGTGCCAAAAAAAAAATTTGAGATTTTAGCGGAAATATGCCTTTTCGGGTCCCCTGAACATTTTTGACCAAGGTACAAAAAAATGTCTGTGTGTGTGTGTGTGTGTGTGTGTGTATGTGTGTGTGTGTGTGTGTGTGTGTGTGTGTGTGTACCCGTTTTTTGTGGCGACGATTCCGGAGAAACTACTAATGGTATCGGGACGAAACTTCATATTTAGAAGTTTCATGACCAAACTTAGAGCTGAAAAGCTTTCTGTTGAAAAGGGTCCAAAGGAACTGGTGGTTTACTCATAGCATTTTTCGAAGATTTTGCAAATGAACCGCTATTTGTATAATGTCGTCAAAATAGTTAAATAATAAATTAAAGGAGAGGGTATTTTCTATAATTTATGTATATGACATTTTTTGGTAGAATTTATGGTTTAGCTGCATGAGCAAATTCTATTTCATGGAGATCGGTCGTACTGCTTTAAAACTAGTAGCCAGGATATGTCAGATTTTTTTGATTCTAATGACAGTAGCTAGTGCCAAACGCTAATGTTTTGAAAAACTATTGTCAATATAGGCTGCGTTCGGATATTGAACACCGTTACACTTTTTACACCCAATAACACGTAAGTGTCATTTGGACGGTGTACCCGGTGTCAACGGAGTACAATATCCGAACGCAGCTTTAATCGAGATATCCGTCTAGTTCGACTAGTTTTATTTTAATGCAGACATAGCCGATCTCGATCAAATAGAATCTCATGCAGCTAAACTATTAATTTTATATATAGTATGATAAAGTCATGTGCCTGGCCACATCAGATTTTTATACAGGGTGTAACATTTTTTACCCACAAGAATTATTTTTAGATAGTAAATGTCATTTTGAGTATAACTTTTCATAGGGACCTAATTGGTTTCTCAGCCGCTTGAAATATTAACTAAATAAAGAAAAATAAACAATAAACTACATATCAAACAATGCTAAAACTAAGAAAGAGCGCAATCAATACCCATAACAAAATTAAAAGTAAATAAAAAAGAACAAGAAAAAAGTAAATAAATTTAAGTAAAAAATTCAAAATGTTAAAAATAAACTAAATAAATAAATGAACGAAAACAAAATATGTACATGAAACTTTTTAGACATTTATTTCTCTACAAGTAACTGTCATTCTGAGTATAAAGTTTCATTCATGCCGACTTATTGGGTTATCAATTCCTGAAGAAGTTAAGTCATTTAATTTACAGTTTTGCAATTAATTTACAATTATTTCAAACGGCTGTAATTTTTTAAGGAATAAAGAAAACAAATAGGTCCGTCCTTTTTATGCAGTGAGGCATTTACTATCCGGAAAAAAGTTATGCGGGGAATAATGGGACAGTCTGTAGATGTGTACTCTTGATTACAAATAATGTAAAATATTTGAGTTATATAAGAACATTCAGTACATTTAGTTGGGTTCATAGCAAAATAAGAAACTGATTAACAACGACAAAGGCCGCTAGGTTGACATACTTAACATATAATTCTAAGTATCTGCTTGAAAATATCACCAACATCGAGAGAATTGCTTAAAAGACAGGAGTCAATATTATCAAAACGAGAGATGGCAGTTAGGGCGATTCTCTCGTACGGAGTCACATATACATAATGCACAGAGCGCTGAGCAACCAACAGGCAACTGCTATGCATGACTTTCCGGAAGTTAAAGTTTGGTCATACAGCTAAACTATTAATTTTACCAAAAAATGTCAAACATAAATTATACAAATTTTCCATTTGCAAAAATCGTTGAAAAATGCTAAGAGTAAACTTCCAGTTCCTTTGGACCCTTTTGAACAAAACTTCTTTCAGCTCTAAGTTTGGTCATGCAACTTCTAAATGTGAAGTTTCGTCCAGATACCTTTAGTACTTTTTCCGGAATCGTCGCCACAAAAACGGGTACGAATTCAGAAACTACTTTTACTAAATGTTTGATAAAAAATATACTGTTTTATTTAAAAAAAGTTAGGTCTGTAAGGTCAGGTGTAAATACAATGTCGTACAAGCAATAAATAATTTTAACTTTGCTCAAAATCTGACAAAATCCATAAAATAAGAAATAGAAAAAGTAGCCCGTACTGGATTCGAACCGGGGCCCTCTAAATCCCCGGTACAATTCAATTCATAATCATTTTAAATCCATATGTGGAGATAGAGGCTTACACACCTAGGCATTTTCCGTTCCAGCAATTAGTAAACCAAGCAGCTAAATTTAATGACAGCGACCTATACAAATCACCATTTTAAGAGGCCGTACCTCAGCCTTATCCACACAATAGTCTAATGAGTTCCATTTGTATAGAAACGATTCGCAATCTTCTCGAATTGAAAACTACCAGAGAGAGACGGAGTAAAAAGACTTTTCTCTTTATCTCACTCTAGATTCAACCTCTGTACGATTCTTTGGACTCGATGAGTGCCCCATGAAGCCGCCGCAGCAGAGTCCAATTAAAATTAATTACGAAAACTCTCTCTTTAAATCGAGACCACGGGGTTAAAAATCTTTCGCAGGATGAAAATAAGTCTACGGCTTTTCATCAGAAGTTCATGTGACCCCCACCACTTTTGCTAGTGGGGCGGTTTTCTAGGGGCGAGTTTAAGATGCAGTAGCAGCGGCCTCTGGCGGCCGTTCGCGGCGAAAACACGAGCTTTTTCTCTACGTTTAATTAAAATTCCCGACGATCCTGTACGCTCGATTTCTTTTGTTTCTTTCGCCTATGCGCAACCTACTTTTGTTTCATCAGGAATTAGAAAGTTTGTAGATGATATTTTTATGGATAATGTTTTTTTTTTTTAATTTCGCTTTTATCTATTTTTAAATCGAAACATTACTAGTAAATTTAGGTTACATTTACTATTTATTAATGTATTGGTCTGCCATTGTCATTGTTGTTTAAATCGGTGTTTTGTAATACAAAATCGACGTGAACAATAGAATACCATAAATTGAAAGCGACCCGTCAAACGCTTTGCAAACAATTGTCGAAATGAATTTCATATTATGAAATACTGGAGTATTTGCAATGTGCAAATACTCCAGTATTTCAGTTTGTTTTTCCTTAAAAAATAGTTAATCTTTGTATAGGTAACGTTTACAGTAAAAATAATCTGGAGAAAAATATACATTTAGCACGATTCCATGATATGCTGCCCCCCCCCCCCCTCCTGGATTTCGAACCCAACTACCGCTACGCGAAAACGAAAAAGTCAGGGGTGGGCGAGAAATTTGTGATCAACCTTTGATCACAAACAAGATCAATAAATAGATCAGATCGATAAATCGGTTATTATCATATGAGATGGATCTTTTGATCATAGATCAGGTTGATCTTTTTGATCGGATCGATCTGTCTAATGTCAAACCGAATTAAAAGCTATGTAATTATTGGCCAGACAGGTCGGTCGCCGTCCGGCCTGTGTAAAATATTTTCGCGCCTAGGCTTGAAAGTTATTAACTAAACGCCTAGCGGGTAATTAGCATCTTTCGTGTCCCCACAAAGACGCAAAAATTATATTTTCGTATAGTGAAGGATGAAATAAAAATTACTAGATAAATGATGACTATTCCGATTATTTCGGCTATCGTCACCAATGTCAGTTTTATTAGATATTGCGATATTGCCCTCTTGTAACAGTCGCGAAAGAGCCACAAGATGACAAGATACGGTATCTAAATTTTGCGCGGTAGTCCAAAATAAGTATTGTTGTATGCACTTTTATTTGATCGTACTTATTAGATTCCATTACTTCGCAATTTGTGGCAATGCTGAGCAGTTTATCTTAATTACACTGGGTGTTAAACTAATAAGCGTAGAATATATGAATAAGGTATAAAGGTCAACTTTTGATGGTTGACCAACTTTTGATAACGAACTCATGTCCAGATAGATGCTGTTTTGGAACTGCAGAGAGCCGGAATATTGTACCAACTTTAGAAATTCGTTTAGTAAAATAGGTTGTATGAAGTATCATAGAATAACTATTTTAAAATAAAATAATTTAAAAAGATTTAAAGATAACCCATTATTGGCCAAAATTGGTAACAAAATTACAAAGCTTCGGCTAATGAAAAGGGAGGTTCAAAAATGTTAAATACTAAAAAATTTCGGACTAAAGTTATTTGGTATTAAAAGGGCCATCCTATGATACGTTACAATAGTTCTCTATGCTGTTTGTATTCTTGGTACCATTTTCTGACGCTCTCCAGCGTTGACACAATACATTTCCGTACATGAGTCCGTTCAAAAGGTAGTAGTTGACTTAACATTGTCGCCTTACAAGTGTTCAAGTGTAATAGTAAAATAAAAAAATCTGATGTGGCCAGGCACATGACTTTATCATACTATATATAAAATTAATAATTTAGCTGCATGAGATTCTATTTGATCGAGATCGGCTATGTCTGCATTAAAATAAAACTAGTAGAACTAGACAGATATCTCGATTAAAGCTGCGTTCGCATATTGTACTCCGTTGACACCGGGTACACCGTCCAAATGACACTTACGTGTTAGTGGGTGTAAAAAGTGTAACGGTGTTCAATATCCGAACGCAGCCTATATATTGACAGTAGTATTTTCAAAACATTAGCGTTTGACACTAGCTACTGTCATTAGAATAAAAAAATCTGACATATCCTGGCTACTAGTTTTAAAGCAGTACGACCGATCTCGATGAAATAGAATTTGCTCATGCAGCTAAACTATAAATTCTACCAAAAAATGTCATATACATAAATTATAGAAAATTTCCTCTCCTTTAATTTATTATTTAACTATTTTGACGACATTACGCAAATAGCGGCTCATTTGCAAAATCTTCGAAAAATGCTATGACCCTTTTCAACAGAAAGCTTTTCAGCTCTAAGTTTGGTTATGAAACTTCTAAATATGAAGTTTCGTCCCGATACCTTTAGTAGTTTCTCCGGAATCGTCTCCACAAAAACGGGTACACACATACACACACACACACACACACACACACACACACACACACACACACACACACACACACACACACACACACACACACACACACACACACACACACACACACACACACACACACACACACACACAGACATTTTTTTGTACCTTGGTCAAAAATGTTCAGGGGACCCAAAAAGACATATTTCCGCTAAAATCTCAAATTTTTTTTTGGCACGATTACAATACTTTACATACTGCGTATGATAAAGTAAAAAATATTATTTCGTCGTCGATTATCCTTAACACACAATTTTGAAATTAATCCCCTTTTCTCTACATTTAGACATTATTTCTCGTTAAAGGGATAAATTTGAAAATAATATTGTTGCCTTTTTATTGTTAATCAATTTGTTATTAAGATATTGTATCAGATCCTCGATGACCGCGAGCTACAAATTATTATAGGAAATTAACAACAATTTCTCCTAGCGTATTAAAAAGTAATAAAAAGGCTACAATATTGGTTGAAAATCATACAAAATCTTAAATTCTAGAATAAGAGTTCAACGATTCAGAACTAAAACATATTTACAAACAATTATTAATTAAAAATATTAATCCCACGTTAATAAACGATAGAAAGACGGCAAAATGACTTGAAATTCAATGAATATCAATATATAATATGTAAGTGTTTTCAAGCATACAGGGATCACGACCATGGATGGCTATAACAACACAAAAATGTGAACAAAAACATTTCACTACCTTAAAGCGATAGAGATTTTTCAGAGTGTATGCAAAATAACACAAGACGAAAATGCTGCAAAACAGTTAATGGCATAGTCCTTAATATTACGTCACCAATTAATATTAAAAAAAATTTGCCCCCCCCCCCCCCCCCCGAACATTATCAAACGGCGCCCATGATTACAACAGTATTTTCATTCTTTCAATGAAGTACAACGACTAATAATAACAAAAGTACCTAAACAATTCAACGTTGTATGGGAACTGTATATTTAACATAAGGTTTATTGATTTTTGTTAAAGTACCGAAGAATAGGGAAATAAAAGATCTGAATAGAACGAGACACATTAAGAATAACTTTGCAGACGGAATAATATCGTGTTTTGTTATCTCTATAGCGGTGCCGGTTCTCGAGACAGTCGCGAAACTTTTTTCCAATTACGATTTCATTCTGATTTATTTTGCCCACGTTAAGAGTTGCGTGCATAATAGATGGAAATTTATAAGTACGACGTTCCGAACAACTTCTTCCGCTCGGGCTACTAATTTAAAACTTTCTTCGTGCTCACTTATCCGTGCATACTGCGCGCTTTTGGTAAAAAATTAAAGCTGCAATGTTGCAGGTTTATAATAGAAAATGCACGCTTTGTGTGCAATTAAAACTTGAACGCGACAAGCTTGTTTTTCGAACAACAATAACTATTATTTTATAACTCGTAGATTAAACTCTACAATTCTATTAAAATTAAATTCTATATCTAAGCTTCAGGTACGAGAAGAAAAAATAATAATGCTTACATGATTCCCACGTACTCCAACAGGTAACAAATGACGGGCGAAACAAACGCAATCTGCCAAACGGAAGGCGAAGCTCGAAATAAACACTTGCGCCAGCGAAAATGTTTTGCCATTGTTTAAGCGGATTTATCTCAACGCGTTTTGCTCATTGAAAATGCGCATCACGCTGGAATTTTAATATCGGAATAAAAGAGAGTCGGCGTTGGGAATTTCACGTGCCTGCGTCGAGTGGCAAGCCTCGGTGGCCAACTGACATTTGAAAAATTGCGCTCCCCCAAGTTTGGACGTTTTTTTTACAGGCGTTAAAAATAATTACCGCTTGCGTTGAATCCGGGTAAAAAAAAACGCTAACCGAAAAAATCGTTTACATAAGCGTCCCTTTTCGCATGTCTTAAATTTCTCAAGTGTGAAAATAGTGTCATTTGATGATGTGCAACAAGAAAGAACAAGAGACAGAGACCCTGACTTGTAACATGTGTATGCCTGTGATATATTGGCTACAGTAATAAAATAAAATGACTTTAAGAGCTACAATTTCCTTTCTACAAGATATACAGGGTTAGCCAAAATTACCAGAAAGCCTAAATAATTTTCCAA
Organism: Aphodius sticticus; assembly: GCA_963966075.1. Taxonomy (NCBI): domain Eukaryota; kingdom Metazoa; phylum Arthropoda; class Insecta; order Coleoptera; family Scarabaeidae; genus Aphodius; species Aphodius sticticus. The sequence continues at coordinate 3,441,238 of OZ014510.1, forward strand.
CCGTAAGAAATGTCATAGGCAACAACAAAAGTAAACAAAAGTTTTTTGGCTTTAAACAAGCTATCGTCTAAATATATTTTTAATCCTGTGTATTAAAAATATATTAGCTTTGTTCATTTTATTATGGAACTTTGGAAACATCTAAGATTCTAAGATTAATTCAAAGAATTTTTTACAGGAATCATTTTTTTTATAAAATTCATTATTTTTTTTAATTTTAAGCAATTAACGAGAAATAAGACTACATTACCGGAACACCAAGATTTCTGGGTTTACACAACTTCTCGTTCAAATATATTTTTAATATACAGGGTGTCTTGCAAACCTTTCCTTTTTCTAAGAAAGCAACCTGTATCCTTTTAATTTTTTTTCTAATTTGTATATTTAATTCTAAGATTAATTCTAAGAGTTTTGTGTAGGAATTATTTTATTTATTTTCTATTTACTTAATTTTCTATTTTTGAATTATAAACAATTAATCAAAACTCATGAATTTTTACTTTAACCAAACGGATGTAGTTATTTATGTACCAAGGGCATTTAACGGATGTTTATGCCCCGAGGGTGATAGTTTAAAAAGCTTGAGGGCCGATAGACCCGAGAGCTAAAATGGTTTTGTTCCTCCGTTAGAATAATATTAATAAATATTTTGACGTAATCAAGTGACATGCGTATCTACGGAGTTGAATAACAATACAAACTATTCGGAGTTGAGTGACAATACAGACAATTAATTGTCAAACATAAATTTAATCGCCAATAATTGACATTGACGATTTAAAATTTACAATGTGAATGACAATTATTTGATATATGTATTTGACATATAACCATGGCAGCCCTTAATGCCCGCGAGGGCGTTAAGAAGAAGTTTTTGCCCCGGTATCTAAGATGTAAAATGTCACTTTATGACCATGTAGGACATAAACAAATAAAAAATCCAAAAGAAAATAACAACACAATTAAATAGAATTAAATATAAGTGCAAACTGCTTAATTTGAAATTCAGGAATATTGATTAATTGCTCATAACTCAAAAATAATGCATTTCATAAAAAAGTACCTCCTACATAAAATTCTTAGAATTTAAAACGTGAAATAATACTTTATATTCTGTTAGAAAAAGGAAAGATTTGCAAATTTCCATAATAAAATAAACATTCTGTATGTTAAAAATCTATTTGAACGAGAGGTTAGACCTACAAATTTTTTGAAATTGTTTGCTGTTCAAGAATTATTAAGGTATATAATTGAAAAATGACGAAATTTATAAAAAAAAATGATTCCTATAATACATTCATAGAATTAATTTTGGAATTAAAAAATGTAAAAATATATAGTGTGTTCTATCTAATAAAAGAAAAAGGTAACCAAATTTCCCTGATGTATATTAACACTATATTTAGACGATAGCTTGCTTAAAGCCAATAAACTTTTGTTTGAAAATGTTTTTTAAATTTCGTACGGTTGGATAGTTATTTAGCTGTTCCGGTAATGTTGGCTCACCCTGTATGTAGATACATGGTTTTACATGGTTAAATTCACAAATTAGCAGTAGTTGTTTGAAGTATCATTGTGCTAAAATTGTCAAACTAAGATGTTAGTTGTACCGGCAACAATTTCATGGGGGTTATTTGGCAAAACACCAGCTTGTCAAATGTCTGTATTATTTTGACTTTATTTTTCCTTCATACCTTATAGCTACCGTTGTGCCAAATAACCCCCACGAAGGGGTTGTTGGTACAACTTACTTAATTGAAAATCAACAGAGTTATTTTCTGTAATATTGTTATAGTGCTAGCAGTAATAAACTAGAATTGCAAGTTAGGGCTAGTATAGTTTGTAACGTGTCTGCATTATATTTGTGGTTAGTTCACCAGCTCAAAGGTAAAATACATAAATTAAAATATGTTAAAGTCATTGTGATGCGTCCTTAATAGTTCAATTTCCTGGACATACTGTATTTCCGGTAAAACAACTCAGTAATAATTCATCATCTACAAATGTAACTATCGAAAGATATCGGGAAAAAACATCTTTTGGGCGGGATTTTCTATATATTTTTCTCTTCTTAGTGTACGGGCAAGTATGGCGCAACAGCTGAGGTGAATATCCCGCGAGATTGCAACATAAATGTCAGGGGAACAAGAGAATCTTGAAGAGTAATCACTTTGAGGATAATTTATATCCCGGGAGGCCTTGCCAAGCGATAACGGCGTATATCTAGAGTGCCTGTCGGTTCCTTGTTTTTCTGCGTTGACGGAAAACTGCACTAAAATTGCCAGATATTGTATAACGCCTGTCGATACGTCAAAGTGCCATCTTGTACGCGGAGATACAGGAAATAATATGGTTAAAAGTAGGTTATTCTTGGTGAAAGGTAGCAGTCGCTCTGGAGCTTGTTTTAGCTTGTTTTGTGCGGTCTACAGACAGTTTGGTGATGAAACATAAACTACAAGAGTTGGTTGGTTAAAAAAAAATATATATATATAAAAGACTCAGATAAAAAGAAAACAATCAATAACTGCATGGGGTGGGATTTATAACCAGAACCTAGGTCGTGTGTGGTATCATTGGCTAGATATTTTAATCTCAAAACAAAGGATCTTTATCTATTAAATATCTAGATATTTTAATAAGATTGTTTAAAAAAAATGTTTATAAATCATACGGTTTACGAAAGAAACCATAACTCGTAGAGTGTGGAATTATAATAAGCATTTATTTTTGGAAAATAAGTGCTTAAAATAGGAGCGAAAAATGAGAAAAAAAATCACACCAAAAAAGGGTTATAATAATACGTATAAGTTGTATTATTTTTTTATATATATAATTATTAGCACATACACATCATACAAAACATTGGTATAACTGAGGAAATTGATACTTAACAATAGAAATAAACTATACACAATAAGTAAACGCTTTATATTTTATAAAAAAAAAAGTATTCGCTTATTATACGCAGGTAGAGATAAATTGAGAACCTCAGAGGTATACTGTGGTAAGTACATGGGATTTCAATGTAACTTAACACTGTTTGCTTCCGGGGGACTTAATTGAACTAAGAAGCATGTAGTTTTCCACCTAGTTGCGCGCGTGCATGTGCTTGCATTTTTCGGCGCAGATTTAACCACGTGACCCATTCTTCTTAGTCCAAATTGTTTCTATATTTAAACGTAGTTGAACAAAATGAACAAAAAAAGAATTAAGTTAATATGTATACTGAAACAATGTATTAATGTAGCTGGCTAAGAAGTGAATGTTAAACTTAAATATTTTTCATTTAAATACTGTGAAATAAAACGACAAAATATAACAAAATAGGCCTAAAATTAAAACAATCACTACCAAGAGACAAATCCAAAGATAAATAATTGTAACTTACTGTTTTCATGCACATTCTGCAGAATATTTTATTGTTTTGAATAATTAATTTGGGCTTTTTTTATCTATGTGGCAGACAGGCATTTATCTTTAATAGCATTTCAAATACACTAAAAAGTCGAAAAACTTTTGTATTGTGCTAACATATCTATATGCTGCCCATATAATTTTTAATTAGTGATAAATAAAAAAAGGAACTACGTTTCGAGAGAGAGATAGAGGGCTAAACCAGATTAAAGCCCATTCGTGAGTACTCGGGAGAAATCAATAAAATATCGCGTGGATTTTAAAATCAGCTGTTTCCCCAACCGCCAACTCTAACCTCAAACGACACTTGTTTTGACGTTAACATTTGTTGGTTATGTGATCGGTAGTTATTGCGATGTTTCTTTTCGTGTTTTCAAGTAGTTAGTCGGTCTGGAACTTGGCCAGCATTAGACCAGTGAGTACGTCACTTATTTCAATGATTATAATTGACATTTGAATATCATAACAATAAACTGAAAATAACTCATTCAAACTTCCCGCCCGAAAGCTAAACCAAATTAAAGGGACAACGGTTCAACGTCCCTGAGGTCATAAAGATCAAAGGATTTGTGCGAAGTGGCCAGTCTTATATGTCTCGTCTTTGATCATATGGTATATTGCGTAAACCGTACGATTGAGTAAGATTTCTTGCCAACGAAAGATGTTTTATTTTAAAATATCTATCCAATGATACCAAACACGATCGAGGTTTTAATTTGAAAATCTGAAACGAAGGTTTCAGAATTGTAACAAACACTTTATTTCTCAAGAGGGGCGTTTATGCTAGTGAGATCGATGTCGGCCTTGAGTCTGTAGTACGCCCAGGATTCCATCTAACGGTGAACCGTTGTACTCAAGTCTTGGTGTATAAACAAACGTACTTACTTAATTTGTTTAGCCGATTTCTGCCTTTTGCCAATAGGCAAAAGTTGTCAACTATTAGTTATTAATGATCTGAGCTGTTGGTACTCTTCTCACTTGTCTCGGTCTGTGGACTTTATTACAAAAACCTTCTTTACAGAGCTTCGCGGTGACAGTTCGTAGTAATTCGACACAATTACATAGAAAGCAAATCAACTTGACAACGGCTGGGTCAATTTTAAAGAGCTATGTCTTAAAATGTCACCCATAAATTAGCTCCTGTTCCGGAATTAATGCTATTGATTTAATCGCCATGAAAAATATTAAATCGCTTTGTATATTGTGTCCAAAATTAGCTTCTTTTCACAGTACCTTACACATTCCAACAGTACCTTACTTTTACACATCAGTGCAATAGTTTCGACTCCGATCTGCTTTTTATGCGCCCGTGTTTTGCATGTCACTGGTATATGGACTGGTATTGTCACTTAGATTTTTTTGGATTATTTTTCTTGTACAGGAGCACTATTATTATACTTACTAGGTTTCAGAACAAAACTAAATTTGTATCTAAACCACCCTCAAAAACCTCTCCATAAGTACTAAATTTTACTATATTTCCCGTATTTGCACATATAATATTATCATACTCACAAAATTTCAGAAATTTCACGCCAAACATGTAACGACTATTTTGAGTTCATTTATCAGCTAGAAATGTAAAATCAAAAATTTCACTCAAACAACTTTGACAGATAACGAATTAGCAAACGCATGCTTACGTTACAGTCGTTCCGTAATTACGTAGCAGCCCGTCATAGCAAACGCGTTGAATTCCACTGTGCGGTTGCAATCCGTTTGCAACATTTTCAATTTCCGACTATACGAGCGCCGTTTGCCGGTCGTGTAAGCCACGCAAACGCCGCTGCTAGACCGCAGATACCCTGAGCGACGGGCGCCTCTGGTATGTAATTGCATGGTAATCATATTAGGGGTGGTCACGGCCTCCTATTCCGTGCTGTACCATCCCCAGACCGGCACCGCTACTGCAGAAATAGCAGAAAGGGTCGAAGGACTACTGCAACGCGCATATCTTGATGAGACGGATAACGTACGGCAGCCCTTTTGCGTTCCAGACGTGACAGGTCGGTGATTCATTCAATTCCATCGCGTAGAATAGGGTCTATACTTAAATGGGGTGGGTAATTGTTTTGAAATTGTGTGGGGCGGAATACCTTACAGGAATTTTCAGGTGGTATTTCTTAGGGGAGAATATAGTAACCTTTTCTTTGCCATATTTAGGCTGCGTGTGTGGTAAGTTTGAAGTGAAGTACTCTAAACTTACTGCAACATACTGCTCACAGTTACACATTGTTGCTTAAGGCTCCGTTCTGAAAACATTGCCACGTCCGAAACGTAATATTTCGTTGCATGTTTTTTTTTGCTGGGAGTGATCAGCCTGTCCCCCACCAACGTCAATCCGTAGTCACCAGTTATAGGCGGTGTTGGGCTAGATGTTTTATATTTGAAAAAAAGCCAAAGATGTAAGTAAAATTAATTTTTATCTTTCCAAAAAAATTATTTTTCATCCAGCCCAACTCGTTATTTATCTAAGAAGTTACACTGAAAATTTCATAAACTTTGAACAATAAATAACGATTTAATTGAAAACGCGTTTTAGGAGAGGTAGAACTGGGTCTTAACTGATACAGTACTACTACTCGCAATTGTACGCAATTTTTAGACCTACATTTCTATTGTAACTTACACAATGATTTATGCAAGAAGTTTGGATAATGTTTAACTAAATAAACAAAAGAAACCTTAAAAATTTTACTTTTAAATTATATATAATCAGATTTGATTATATTTTATAATTGACTGCAAAATGAATATAATACAGTTTATAGAAAACGCGGTCTATGAAGGTATGTATAACATGTATACATAATAAATCAGTTTAGGAATATTTCACCATAGGTGTTGATAGAAATTCACGGCACAACGTGCTTGCTGATCAATATTTACAATCTAAGTAGATGAAGCAAATTCCTGGTGAAATTTGCTGTCGTTTGTAGACACTATTAATCTTGAAGGTTAATGCTTTTTAGTCAGAACTGATTTTGTGTGTTGAGTTTTCTACTTTATTGAATTCTATAGCCTGTGAAATCTAAAGGTTTCATTATGTTCAGTTTCAGAGACCAGGTTTTTCTGGAACTCGTAGTGGTGAGCAAGATATTATTAAAAACTCAGTTCGGTCATCTTTTACCGTGAATAACTCGCAATACAGACAATACCCGTATATCGATGCAGACTTTTTCGAAGTGAAATCCTAAATTAAACTATTAGTTTATTTTATGTGGGAATTTAGAAAAAGATTAGAAAAGTGTATAACAGAGCAGCAGAGGAAATGTGGAATAATAGTGTGATTTTGGTGTAGTAATGATAAATAAATACGGGTGTTTTCAAAATAATGCTGATCCGGCAACGCTGATTTTTATATATCACCCAACACACGCGTACCACGGACTAATCAAAACGCAATAGACCGAAAAGTAATTTACGGTAATTTGTTCTGGACGGTATTATACAAAATCCCACACAGCATTTATTATATGCTCCCGAACCAGCTAAAGTTATCAAACTGACAAACCGAGGCACCGTCAAATTTTTATTCGCTTCGAAAATAAATTGCCACCCGATATACACTGCTAAAAAAATTAGGGGAACACTTTTTCGAACCCTGGAACTTTCTAAATAATAGTTCTAGGCAATTTCGTTGATTAAGAACATCATTAGAAGTAAAATGAGGCATCTTAGTGAAGTGCAAGTTGCTCGTGCTGTCGCCCTTACTCAGCATGGCCACTCTACTCGACATGTTACCAGGGACCTTCGAGTTTCCCCTTCTGTTATTCAGCGTTTATGGAATCGGTTTCGGGAGACTGGCCAATATGTTAGAAGAGCTGGACAAGGTCGAAATCGAAAAACTACTCAAAATCAAGACCGATTTCTTGTCCTTTCCTCTCTACGTCAGCGTACTGCCACAGCACAATACCTCCTAAACGACCTAAGACGAGCACATGGAATAGAGATTTCTGATCAAATCGTTAGAAACTTAAAAAAAAGCGAATTTGAAACCAAGAAGACCTGTGCACGTACCACGCCTTACGCAGCATCATAAAGCAGCGCGAATGAGGTTTGGTCGGGATCACAGAGATTGGCAACTTCGTCGTTGGACGCATGTACTGTTTACAGACGAGTCCAGATTTCGTTTAACTCGTTGCGACGGTCGAGTACGTGTATATAGACGTCCTGGTGAACGCTACGCAGCCGCTACTATACAGGCAGTGGATAGATTTGGTCGTGGGTCTGTGATGGTTTGCACTAGAATTAGTATAGACAACGAACTGATCTTGTTGTGGTTCATGGTAGACTAAATGCCATGAATTACATCGAAAACATCTTGGAGGACCATGTGGTGCCTGCTGAATATGGCGTCGGTCAAAATTTCATCCTAATGCAGGACAATGCAAAGCCACATACCGCCGGCATCACCAGAAACGTTTTACAAGAACGTGGAATTCAGGTCATGGAATGGCCGGCGTTAAGTCCTGGCCTGAATCCTATTGAACACGTGTGGGATCAGCTTGACCGACGTATTCGCAAGCGCCCTAATCCACCACTAACCATACAGAAACTGACACAAGTCCTGATTGAGGAATGGGAAAGTTTACCCCAAAAATCTCTTCGAAGACTAGTGCGAAGCATGCCACGCAGGTGTGAGGAAGTGATTCGTGCTCGTGGAGGGCATACACTGTATTAAACCTCACCAATACGCAGAAAACCCGACATCATCGCAATTTGGAGAATTTTGATTATTACAAAATACCTATTATAAAAAAAAAAAGAAAAATATTCCAGCAATCCAAGTCTTCCAAAACCCCAAAATCGATAATAACATGATGAGCCAAACAATTTTTGTATAACCGCGACTCTAGTAACTCTGTGTAGTAACTGTGTAGATTTGAAAGTTGAACAAAATTGAGTCTGTTATCGCAGTTTCTCCCGCTCGCATATCTACTAAAGCCCTGAGCATGACAGTTTCGATTCTTTTTTGCGCGGTTTATAGCGGTGACGTATCTAAAAGTGTCATCGGTGAGAAATGGAACGACCGCCGTCAGGTGGCTCTGTAACATCGGTACCGCTTCATTCCTTCAAGTTTCCTCGATACATCATATATTCAGTACATCCTGCGGCGGTGCATGTAACGCCCGTCGTTCTTTTATTTATTCGCTATTTTTTTGTAAACCGCGCTGAAGTTTTGTTTCGTTTTGGAACGTTTCCACTGGAATGATGTCGCCCATTCACACCACGGTTTATACCACTTCATACAATCAGCTTGAATAGCTAGTGTCCGACCAAAAACATTTTAAAGCCCGAGGTAATTTAGGTGAACAAACGCGATACGCGACTATTTTTTTTTATTTTTGAAGGGGTATTGTCTGTTTTTGGTGCGTTGTTACGTCACATTACGATTTTACCGGTTTTGAAACATTACTAACAGCTATATTTTAAAAAATGTGATTGGTGTGTAGACAAAATCCAAAGGACAACCCTGTCATTTCATCTTTCCATTTTCCCCCAAAACCGTTGGTCCAAAAAATTTAAAATTTATATCAACCGTAACTTACGATCTTGTCTATAGATTGGCTTTATTGCTTTCTTAAGTTTTCTTTGCAATAAAGGCTCTAAACAAGGTTATTAGGAATGCAAATATCTCCGTAACAAATTATAGCACCACAATGCATTTTTCAACGATTTTTCAGATATACCCGCCATTTCTGTAATATCGTCAAAATAGTTTAATGTTAAAGTACAGTAGAGGAAATTTTGTACAATTTATGTCTATGAATTTGTTGGTTAAATTAATAGTTTAACTGCATGAGAAAATTCTATTTGATCTAGATCGGTGGTGTCTGCATTAAAACTAGTTAGCCAGGTTTTGACCGATATTTTTAATTCTATTGTGATGGCCCATTTGTTAATATCCCAAATGTTATTATATTCAATGGATGCGTATCACAGTAAATAAGTATTACGGATTGAGGTACACAGAGGAAACAAATTATTATTGTGATTTTTCAAAAATGCCAAACTCCTAGTTGTGGGTTATTCCGCAGTAACGTGTCACACCCGTCACGATCGTTTAATGACTATACATACGCAATGGGTGCTTTAATTATTATTTTTAAGCAACATTATGACAAAAATACGACTCCTCTTTTAAAATTGTTGTCGATAGATGTTCAAACTGATAAGTGTTATGAGAAACCTTTGGTGTAAAGCATTGGTGTAAAGTTTCTATTCTAATAAAGTTAATGAATAATTCTAGTTTTTATGTGAAATTTAGGCTAGCTACTCAAAGACATTAATAACAATAATGGGAGTTAAAATCAAAGTACTACCTGACAATGTCACAAAAGTTTTACTAATTATATGTAGATATTCTGACATCACATAATGCCAACTTGGTACTTTTAATTTTAGAAAAATATCAAAATCTATGAAAAAGAAGTTCTAAATAACTTTTTTGCCAAAATTTTGATGGTAATTTTTCTAGCACAGCCTTGCTTTTTTAAACATCAAAAGTCCGAAGTTAAAACTACGACATGGAATAAAAACTCATACAAATTTAATGAAGTCTTTAAAAGGACGTTATTTTGTGACTTCTCATGTTGATTAAAAAAAATATTTTTATGATATTGCCTTGTAGTATTTCAATTCTACATGCAAATTATAAAATTTCAGATTATATTTTGGATCCGATAGATACCAAGGTGAGTATCTTAATCGTGTCACAATAAGGACCTGAATAAGGCTGGGCCTGAATAAGGACATATACTGTTCCAACTTCAGAAAGAAATTATCTTATTTGTTAGTAAGCAAGCGTTCATCTATGCTTTTCCCAATGTTCAAGGGCGTGTTATTCCAAACAGCGAATAACAAGAAACTTTTTATACATTTTTAAGTATAATAAGATTAATTAATTATGACAGTTTCAGATGTTTCAGGAACTTTTTTTATAATCCAAATTCAATACAAATCCGGTCCCATCAGAGATATTAAGCAATAAATAAAACAAAAAATTATCAAATTTCAATAGCTTGCCGTCAAAAACTAGACTTTTAAGGACAATCAACCGCTTCCCCTCGTGTTTTGTCTCCGCTATAAACTTCCTACACATAAGAATTTCCTAATAAACTCCTCGGATGCGGCATAAATTTGCCCATATACGAACATTTGCCCATAAATCATGCGTTTGAACATTGCGAACGGGTTGGCCGTTGTACACACTTCACTGCACACATTCTGTTGTAATTAATCGACAAACAGGCACTAACAAACGTGACGCCGACGACCGCGGCAAATTATAATCCAAATTCAATACAAAGCGACGCCAGACTTCGCCTGTATAATATAAATTCATTAATTTACACAATCCCCGTATGTCTATAATGATCTAACGAAAAGCGCACCACAGCCGATAATACAGGTAATATTTGTGTATGTAATAGAAAGGCAGAATAGTTATTAGTTAGTTGTTTGGATATGTATTGCCGTTGCGTATTTGTTTTAGTGTGTATACTGTGTGAATATAGTTTTTGATAATGTGTGCGAACATAGGCGTATCGGGGGGGGGGGGCAGTGCCCCCCCCCCTTTTGTATTTTGTTATCATGTTTATTACATAGCACTCTTTCTCTTATGGATATACTAGGGTTGTTGTTTTTATTTAGAAAGGAACAATCCCCCAGATCGTTTCTAAATCCAAAAAAGTGGACACGTCGTCTTTTTTTTTTTTTAATTTGATTTTTAATAGTGCCTATCGAGGTTTAAAAGTAACATGGGGAGGGAAATGCATAGAAAAATCCTAGGGCAATCCTTATTGCCCTAGGGCGCAATAAAAATCTTTTTCTACTCCAATTTACGATAAGTAAATCCCCCCACACACATGGCAAATAATTCATTTCTCACGGCTCTAGAACCAATCACAGCTCTGGAGTTTTCATTCCCATCGTGTTTTGATACACTGCTTAGCGACATTGTCAAACCATTGACAACGTCGCTAAGTGACAAGCGCACCAAACAATTGAATAGCTCGGTTCGAAAACACTACAAGTCCAAAAAGTGAGTTCTGGGAAAATTAACAACATTATTTTGTCAGTGCAATATCTTGAAAAGTAATAGCAGTTAGCTATTTTGTGCCAACAGACAAAATATAAAGTAGTTCACAGAGAGTTAAATGTATTATCATCATGGACATGTAGGTACTGTTTTTGAACTCGAAGGAAAAACAGCGTAATTTTTAACAATATTTGTTTATTTAAAGCATTTAAATAATATTTTTATTGTGATGTAGGTATGTATAGTGCTTTTGGCGTCAACAATAAATTCCTTATTCATTTCATATTATTATATTTTCCGAAACGCGTTAGTTATGCAGCAAAAACAAACATGTGCATACTTCGTACAAGGATATTATTTCCTTGTCGAAATTGAAATATAAAAAGACTCTCGTACTATGCCTCGAAAACAATTTCTTTCGACAAGAAAAATGTATTTTTCTGTGGAGCATTGACGGTATGAGTATGTTTTCGTCAAATATTCGAGCAACATTCGGCGTAGTTCCTTTACAGCCATAATAGAACACGTTTTTGTCCAGCCGGCCGGTCCGCTTCGAGAATTTGAAACGTGTTTTCTTAGTGCACATGTACTATGTTTCGAATCGAATAACATTTTTATACTCTAGGAATTTTTAAGCGTCGACTTATTTATAAAATATCAATCTCAGTTTAATTTGCTTAGACGAATAATATACTGGGTATTAAAACAACTTAACATTTTTTTTTTATATCTGTAACGAATTAAATTGAAAATTCTAATACTTCTAGTACTGTTGTTGGACTAAAATTCTTTGATTTTTTTTTAAATTAAGGATAATATTATCTAAACGGACAGATCTAACGATGCTATTAACTTAACAAAACCGGATACCCAAAGAATTTTTAAATGAAGATTTGCAAACAAAAACTTATTTGTTGATTTATCAAATTATTGTAATCTGTCAAAATCCTGTAAACCGTCATAGTGACATATAGCCGTCCCTATATGCAATAAATTAATTTATAAAATTTCATTGCATGGTCGTAGAAAAAGTATAGTATTCCATTCGCAAGTAATGGCAATTTCTCAATCGAACGTTTTGCAGCACTCGCCTACGGCTCATGCTGGAAACTCATAGAATAATATACTATTTTTGGCCTAGGGCGCAAAAAGAAGCTGTTTTCGTCCCGGCATCTAAGATGTAAAATGTCACGTTAGGATCATTTAGGACTAAGATTAAAGTTATAGGACTTGTAGAGGACTTTCCCAGGAAGAATTTTACCTATTATACATATGCATTTGACGCCCCCAACCCACCCCCACCGTGTCCTGAAAACTACCCTCAAATAAAGAATGTACATTCTTCAGAAAATTGATCATTTCATTCTCTTTTTTTCTCATAGAAATCATTACTATACGACTAGAGGAATGTTTATAAACATTTGTCAGATACTTTCCATTCGTTTAAACAAATTCTATTTGTTTAAATAATTCGTTTTTTTAGAAAATCCGTCTAAATTCTGTTTTCTGAGTTCGAAATGGCAGTTTATTATCTTAGAGTGACATTGCTAATTAAGAAATTTCTTTATAGTGTTTAAACAATCAACTCATTTTAAATTTTTTTTCCAATTGTGGTAGAATAGACAGCTTTTTTGTTAAATTAACTTGCATTTGTTTAAACAGTTTTTTTTGTGCAATTCACATAAAATTGTTTTTTTAGATCGATTTGGCCAACTTTTTTTCTCAAGTGACATCATATATTTTTTGAGATGATTGCCATTGTTTAAATAATAAAATATTATTCAACATTATCTTGCGGCACATAGTGGTAGGACATCAGAATAAGAGATGGACAAAGAAATGTCATTAATAAAATTGGTTGACTTTTTAAAAGAAATTTATTATTTTTAAAAGAAATGTAACCCCCCAATTTCCCGAAAAAAGGATGTTAAATCAATTAAATTATTTCGAATAAATCATACTGAAAACGAATAATATTTTATTATTTAAACAATGGAAATCATCCCAAAATATAAATGATGTCACTTGAGAATAACAGTTGCTCAGACACATCTAAAAAATTAATTTTAGGTGAATTGCAAAAAAAATGTTTAAATAAATGGAATTTGTTTAAACAAATGTGGGATTATTAGATAATATAGGCAAAATATCTCGAACAAGAAATTTATAAGTTAATATCACAAAAAAAAATGATTGTTTAAACTTTAAGCATAGGAAGAACTTTTTTATTGAATTATGTCACTCTAAGATAATAATTTGCCATTTCGAAATCACAAAACAGAATTCAAACGGATTTTCGAGAAAGCCGAATTATTTAAATAAATAGAATTTGTTTAAACAAATGTAAATTAACTGACAAATGTTTATAAACATTCCACTAGACTTATAGTAATAATTTCTAAGTGAAAAAAGGGACTGAAATGATTAGAATGTTAAATTTTCGGAAGAATTTAAATTTTTTCATTTAAGGGTAGTTTTCAGGGCACTGTGAGGGTGGGTTGGGGGCGTCATATCCATATGCATAATAGGTCAAATTCTTCCTTAGAAAGTCCTCTACAAGTCATTAAGTCATTTTAAGTTTTCCCAAACGCCAAACAATTATTCAAAAAATACCAAAAAATTTCTTCTTCCCATGCATTTTCCCATGTAAATTTAACGCCTCGACAGGCATCATAAAAATAAAAATTACGTGTCCACTTTTTAGGGGAGATTCTCATGTAATCGGTTGGAAAAATCAACTTTTTGTTTCATATTTTGAAACCTTGAAGTGTATAAAATAAGCTCCTGAAACAGCTTTTTGATTCTTACAAGTTTTAATGTTTCATTTAAAATTGTACAATTATTTCACGTACAGTAGACTCTACTACATCGCGGTTTAATATTACGCGTTTTATGAAAACGCGTTAAAGGAATTTGAGGATCGCATATTTTGACGCATGCGCGTTGTACGAGAATCGCGTTATATGAAGATATAAAGATATATGTATATGAAGATGTAATCGCAAAATTTTTAGCGCGTTTTGTACTATTCGCGTTGTAGGAACCACGTTATAGGAGAGTCTGTCTACTGCATAACAAACCTCCATTTTAACCAAGTTAAATGGTTAAATTGCAATTATTATAAATTTACCCAATAAATAACATTCTCCCTTGTAAAATAAGGTCACACCTCTTCAGTGGCGTCCCGTAGCGACGGTTGGCATTGTCAAATGTCAAATTGTGTAATTTGAATAGCTTCATTAAAATACCGCGGTGCCGTCGAAGTGGCGCTGCGTTCGCCCTTTGAAAAGGGCACCGGGAGTAAAAGTGGGTGAACCATGAACAGGTTGACACCGTTTTTGAAAACGCGAACGACGACCGAGCGTCAGTCTAACTCTAATTAATTTTGACGGGTGAATAATATTCCTCATTCAATCATTTTTTTCCTCGTTTCTTTTCGGCTGAAAATTGAATGCGGGACGCATTTTCCAGGCGCCTAAAGAGGATGGTGATAAATTAGGGGAAAAAGATCGATGGCCGACTTTATATATGTCATTACCCCGCTCTAAAGGGCATCCGAATCTAATTCGCACAGTCGGGACTAATTACTGCGGATGTTTTAGGTTAGGAGAGAATCGACGTCGATATTTGTGAACCTGTATGGTTTTGGGGAAAATTTGCTAGAATTGTACATCAAAATTACACCTACTAGATAACCAGAGTGTGTATTATACTGGGATAACAAAAAACGGTGTTTTGTAAATTTGTAGTCAGGATCTCAAGTACTCTGTTATAGTCCAGTCGTTCTAGATTTTGATTCGGAAATTCAAATACAGTCGACGAAACATATTATAATGTTTAGAATCATAGTTTATAGGAAAACATTAATTCTTCATTCCTCGAATCTCACTCACTTAATCGCAATACTAAAAATACCACATGGTAGCTGGCAAAATGTACTATCAAAATGATATCATTTTTAATTAATTACATATTTTCCTATTTTAATTTGATTTGTGGGTATCAATTTGATACTGAGATATCAAAAGATGTGGTTTATATGGTTACTATATACTAGGGATGGGCATTCTCGTTCATTTCAGTGACCCGGTTCAGTCGAACCGGCTCACTAAAATGACCCGTTCAGACGGACCCGTTCAAAATGAACGACTTTCATATGGACCGACCGAGCGACCGAACCGTTCAAAATGAACGTATTTCATATACGTTATAGCCGGATCTAGAGAACGAACCGTTCAAAAAGATCGAGACACGACGCGCGCATTGCTGGTATCTTCGTTCAGCCATCGCAGCGGCCCTATGTGGCAGGGGAGTCATTTTTACGAATATACCGACGCGCGACGGCCTAACTCCTGCGAATATTGTTTTTCTTTGTCAGAACTCGAATCTTCTGACTCTTTGGATCATGCTTATTTGCGCAATTCTTAAAAGCTAAGTAAGTAATAAATTAGAAACTCGGTTTGTATTATTCTGCCTGTGCGTAAGTACATAGTGCTTCTGTAGTTTGCAATTCGTGGCAAGAAGAATAATTTTTATTTATAACTTATTATTTATTATCTTTTGAATACAAAACTTGAAAATGTTTTATATTTAATTTTGAATACAAAAGTCCTTCTAGACCTTTATTTTTTTGTGGTAATACAACAATTACACCATTTATGTTGTAAAAATAAAGCAAGATAAAGTTTGTAACAATAGGACGCCATCCTCTTTTGTTTTGTTTACAAATGTGAACTGTACCTGTATTTTATTTTTATTTTATTATTTACTATGAATATTGTTTATTTTTGATTTGTAAGTGCACAAATGTGATACAGATTTTATTTGAGTTACCTGCTGTTAATTTTACTGATTCCTGGACTTGAGAATTATTGTGTTTTTGTTATTGTCATATTTTTTCATATATCTAAATAAATAATGTCTGAAAGTCTTTTTTTGATATTTTACATTAGATATGCTTACGGTAGGTATAGGTAATGGACAACCTAATGTAGGCAAGATTGGGGCAAGTTGTTACAATGTTTAATCTTTTATTTATGAAATAGTACTTTATTGTCAAACACCAAATGTAAAAATACCGTGTTAGGAACAGAATCATATAAAAATGTTTGCATCATTTGTGCGGTGGTATTTGCATGAAAATACAATTTTGAAAAAATTAATATTAAATGCGCAAAATTTCAAGATAATTGGGATTTGAGAATTTACTTAATACATTGTAATTGTACATTTACAAAAAAAAAACTACCCACATGCATTAAATATAAAATGGGTGTTATTGATAATAAAATGGTTAACTTTTTTGAACAACCTGTATAAAATATTCTTTTTATGTTTTCGTCATTGAGCCGTCCTTGGGTGTATACCAAATATCATTACCAATTATATCCAGTAGTTTCTAAAGTACAAGGGAGACAAAAGAAAACATTAAGTATTATCAATGTTTTGTATTATTCGCAATTTTGGTCATTGGGCTAGCCGTACTGATGATTTGCGTCGAGTAAATAAATATAATAGCTTACATAGTAATCAAAATAACTTAGCTAAGTTCTTTGAAAACTGTATACCAAAGATCTTTTGTAAAAAGTAACGTTTTTATCACTTTTAGCGTGCCCGTTATGAAATTATTAATAATAGCCGGTCCATGTGATTATTTAAGTGTTTCTAATCACATTGACCAAATGATGCGGTTATTATTAATAATAGCCGGTAATTATTAATACAAACAACATTTATCACTTTAACCGTAACATATATACATGATATGTACCTTACGCGGCACTGGAAACAAGTGAACACGAGCATCAAAGGCGCCGCCGCGCCGCGCCGGTCGTCGCAAAAAGTGTCTGTGTCTGCCTTGAGCCGTCTATGCCTTGAGCCGAGAGCGTAACTCATCCCTAGTACTCACCGTGTTGCAGTGACATTGCACCCTAAGAATCCATGATCTTATTGCTTATAAGCAGCAACAATCATCGCATTAATATTTCTTTTTATAATTAAAGAAGTGTAGATAGTTCATATTGACTATTATATTAACTAAAGAACCTCATAAAAAGACAATTTATAGGGGTCCGTGGGGCCTAAAAGGTTGGCGACTTTTCAAACAACGACTTTCTTACATCAAAAATTTTTTTTAATGTATCGGTTGTTTTATATTAAATATTCTTATTACAAGTATGGGTTAACTTAAAACAAACAAACTATGTTAAGAATGTCATTTTCTTAACATTAGACAACCATTTCTCTGTGTGTATGCGCTTATATAGATATAAAAATATTAGTATATTGTCATTAAAAGTTACCAAAACCTTGTCCGCTAGCGTAACTAATAAATTTCCTCAATTTTCGCGACGCAGGTGTTCATAGCCATTCGCTTATTTGAAATTTTCCGATGCACTCGGCGTAGCGCCGTCTTAATAGGAATTACACGCGGTAAATTGTCATTATCGCGCTTGAATTGATCGCGCGGCGTCCTTTTTTACCGACATCGGTAATTGCAAGTAGCACTCAGCGCCATCGCACGAGCCACCTGAGCAACGCGCCACTAAAATCTAAACCCTACCGAACGGTGACATCTCAGTCGCCTATACAGTCATCCGCGCCTGCATAATTAAAATAATGGTTTGTGTGTTATAGTAGTGATGGAAATTCTCGAGTTCCAGATGCTTAAATGCATTATTACGCGTTTTATTTCTTAGACTGATTTCTTATATAAAAAACAAAATGTTAAGATGAGAATAAGATTTAAATTGCGCGCCAGCTAATGTGACTATGCTTCTGCACACAGTACCAATGTTAGAAGGCATATTTTTAATTTAAAATTCGAATCTTGCGTTCTTATTGAGACACAATTAATTTACTTATTAATAAATCATTAAAAGACTGTGAATGAACTTTTTATGTCCTATAATAATAGATAAACAACCGCTAAAACAACAGTGGAAGCATTAGAAGGAATTAGTAGTAAATAAATTCAACAGGTCTGACGTCAACAAAAAAATACATAAAAGAAATTTTGTTATGATCTGAAAGAATTTATAAAATATTTGTAATATTTTTTTCTACATACGTACAATTAAATAATTTATCAAATTTCAATAGTGGAGAAAAAACTAAGTGTTTTGCGACTAGTAAGCAGATGGCAAATTACTGATTCCTCTGGTGCATTTTAATATTGATTATGACTATCAGTTTTTTGTTTTTAAATCAAATACTGTACTTTATTACACATATAATGGATCTACATTTTTAAATGCATTATTTTTCATAATTATTTGCCCAATATTTCATAAAAATCAGCGTTAAAAATTGAATCACAAAAAGTCCCGCCAAAAGATACTTTCTGTTGTGTGACATCACACGATAGTAGATGTCAAATCGGCCCATATGATCTGTCTGCATCGGCATCGTCGCCGTTTGGTAATTGTGTTGTATGATGTGTTGTTTTCACAATTTCTACATAAAAATGGGTTATAAATGGTGTATAAAAAATACGCAGAAATACGTCTATAAAAACTCCGGATAAACTATTTGTGGCTGTTCCGCAAGATTTTAAATTGCGAAGAAAGTGGTTGGCTCGCAGAAATCCAAATGAATACGGCCAATACAAGTGTTTTTGGTTGTGAAGATTACTTCGACATAAGTAAAACTGACTAGAATAAGTTATCTTCGTATTTTCGTATTTTCTTCGTATTATCGTATTTTCGAACCAGGTATTATTTGATCTGACGGCTTAAGGTTAGGTCTATCCTAACCTACAAAGTTATGCTTACATGGCACTTTTGTGCTATTAAATTCAAACGGGAGAAGCTTAAGAGCGCGTTCGGATAATCGGGTAGGGTACGGTGAGAGTGACGCGCTGCATAATACGCGGACTAACGTCATACGGCGTCTATCTGCATATAAGACAGAGACAGCCGACCCAGGTTATCTGAGCATTGCTCTCCCCATACCCTACCCTGACAAACCGAACGCGCTCTAAGCGTACCAACGAATGACGTCACTGGAGACTGAGTCAATTACAGAGCGTTTTCAATCACGTGATAGGACGTGAATAACATTCAATTTTAATTTTGGTTTTTAATAGAAATAAAGCATTTTTTTAAATGTAATAACAAATAGTTTTCTTAAACTGTAATCTATTAGGATGGCTATAATACAAGCCATATTTTTAATACAGTCAAATACCCTATTACTCGAGATAACGTTATTCTTCAAAAGTAGTTCTGGGTGCTGTCAAAACTCCATAGCAATAGTCAGCAATTTGATAGAACAAAAACGACGAAAAATTAGAAATGATTAAATTTGCTCAAGAATAAACTATCAATTGCTTTACAGTTCAATTAAAAATGTCTGAAATCTCAGATATCGGTACAGTTCATGGCGAATCTGAACCGGCACGTGCCTAATTAAAAATAATAGAGATCGGAAATTTTGGAATCAGGATTTTATATGTGTATTACGTAAAAATAACCCTAAAGTAGTTTTTGCATGAACCAAAGCTAAAATAATGGATAAAACGTAACTAATTCATATAATCAATGAATAGTAATTTTTTTTCTTATTATTTATTATTTTTTTTAATAAATAATATAGTAAATGGTGATATACAGGCTGGATGTATATCACCATTTGCTATACATTGATTATTATAAATTTAAAAATATTTTTCTTTATGACGTTTCACAATTAATTGTCACATCCATTATAGATATAGTACGATCCATATGGGGATACACTGTAGGTATAGATAAATATGTACATACAAATAGAGTGTATACAAATTTATCTTTAAATTTCGTCACTTCTTTAGCATTATGAGCTTCCTTCGGCTTCGGTTTCGGCCGAAGGTATAGGAAAAGCGGAACATCGGCTACGGTTTCGGCTAAAAAAATCGCCTTCGATCGGACACTACTTCGTGCCGAATATTTACATCACTAGATTCTTTGGTGAATAATTGAAATGTCTGTGTGTGGCGAGCTTACACCTCCGTTTGGAATATTTAATAAACACTAATGGGCCCGGTGGGGTGCCGCAGAGCGCCATCTGTCCTTCGTCGACCACAAATTAAAATCTGTCCGTGCTAAATCCTGCTCATCTTGCCCCCGTAACTATTACCAACTATATACCGCTTGTACTTGGGTCGGGAACATTGTTATACTTAGATTTAATAGGGGAGATTCTTGGGGATGATCCGTGGATTAAATCTAGAGGCCTTCGGACAAATGGTTTTCACTGGGGATCGACGAAAATTGTAAATTCTATTTACCCTCTTATGGAGAGTGGGAAAGGGTGCACTTTGCACCCACTGGTTTTTGCTGTAACTTGGGAAAGATCAACAAGTTCTACTAGGTCTTTTAAAATTTTTGCTTAAATGATGTCTTGAGATCTTAGAAATAAGGTACAATACGTTTCATATTGGAAAAAATTTTAAATGCTTATTTGATGAACATACGGCCAAGCGTCTAGCCGAGCGTACATGCAAAAAGTTTAGCGTGAGAGGTTACAGCCTAGAGACCTATACGCTTTTATCTTATTTGGAGGAATTACATGCGTGGTGTGAAATATAACATAAAATATTATAAAACACAAAGATTTTGTGGAAATATCCTCGGTACGTTCGTTGAACTGACGCTAGCCGCACAATGTTACAGCTGTCTAATGTAACGTGTGTTGTTCTTGATTAGTTGGTAAACATATAGCAGAAATAATTAGTGACATTCTTGGAGTATATCGTGATCGAAAGGAAGCAGCACATTTTTAAATAGAATTAATATGACAAGCATTGAATCGTTTGGAACTAGAGTCGCCTCTGCCTGATAACGTATCCACAGTCCACACCGGTAAAAAAGTAATGTCGGTTGAAGATTATTACAACGTTGAAGTGGATGACGTTTAATTATCATCTTTTGAACTTTGTTGTTGTGTTTTCTGCTATTTCACAAGTTGTAGACTGTAAAACGTGCAAATCAAATGCGAAATTGGCCGAAAGTGGCAACGTTGACTTAGGATTTCAAATCGTAGTTTCTTGTGAGAATTTTGAACAAACTTTCATTCCGAGTTGCCGATTTGTTCAAAAAGGATATGAAATGAATAGCGGAATTATCCTTGTCATGCGCATAAGAATAGGTGTAGATGTAATTGAAAAGTTTTGCGCATTCAAGGACCTTTCTCGTCAGATTTTTCACTCATTTTACGATAAAGTTGTTCGCACCATTTTTGTAGAAACAGAAGCATAGTCAACAAACTATGCAGAACGCAGCAAAAGAAGGGAGGGCTAAAAGTCAATTGCAAATAGAAAAAAAAACAATGGCGTAACTGTCTCGGACCATGGAACATGGAGAAAAGATATATTTTCCTCTCTGTATGATTGGTGGCGCTTATCAGCTGGAGAAATGTTGTTGATATTCTCATAAAATCTAAATACTTACTGCAAAGCTTGCAAATTTTAGAATAAGGAAAGGAAATAAGAAAAGGAATGCATAGATTACGTGAAAGAACTATGGCATTTGACAAAAACCAGTTAATTAACCCAGAAGCCTATAAATGAGCTTTCAATTTATGATGGACTAGCCATTCGTCATAATCATGATTCAATTGATAAAATGAAGAAAATAAATCTGGGCGACACTGTATCATAAATTCTGACCGATGAAATGCCACCTGGTGATTTCATTTTCATTTTCACTTTCAAGTGGCAAAGTAATTGTGGATATTGCAGCAAGTATAGCTATATGTGTTGTCAATGATGAATTATCCAGCCTTATGAAATTATGGAGGTATTATGTATGAGCATCTAGCCAAACTGCAATAATATCTGCGCGAAGGCTGACGCACGGCGCATCATGTTCTCAGAGCCATCCCTGACTGATGCTGCAAAACAGGCCCGTCTGTAGTCAAAATCAAACAGAAAGAAACAAGAGGAGGAAAATGTTAATTTGAAAAGATAATTATATGGTCCAGGCTTCGCCGACTATAGTAAAATATAACAATTCTATACATCAAAGTTACACAATATTTTAAACGGTGTTTTCTCAAAACCATATTTTTTCAAACTGGCCGGAACGATAACTTCAACTGATCTACGTCAATTCACTTAAAATTTTATATGCAGCTTCAGAACAATATTATCTAGAGAAGCACGTACGGATTTTACGATAAGTTCGAAACGTTTTTTGTTATAAACCATTTTTAACCTAATTTTGTACCGAAAAGAGATATTTTGTGTTCCAACGTGCGCCATTTTGTTTTAAAGCGGAATTTTCTAATTTCCGTACGTACTTCCCGAGATAATCTTATATAGAATCAATATTTTAGGGCTTGTTGTCCATGGAGCAAAACACCGAGCTTTGAAGAGCTACTAGTTCTTTTAATCACCTACAATTTGAGGTATGATAGAAATTTATGCAACAATTTTTCTAAAAGTCATAAATATTTTTCTGTAACATATCCTGAGAATCTTTGCAAACATCCCCAATATATTACATAACATACGCGAGTTCATGTCACCCCTGACACGTGCCATTGAGCATTTCAGCTCAAAATTATAGTTTAACCTGGTAGACCGTTTTCGCGTACTTTACTGGAAATAGGGAGGTCTAGGGTTTAGGGCGCTTGGTTCAGGTGACGGAAATGCCTCTTTACAATGTAATTAAAAGGGCTGAAGCTAGATGGCACCCTCCTTCTACCCTCCACTGTTTATTAAAGGGGTGGTAAGTGATGGCATGAAATGAACAGTTTAAATTAACTCTTGAAAGCGCCGCGGCGCGTCTCTTGCCTCAAGACAAGGTCAACGGCAAAAGGAATTAAGGAGCCTCTTCCTCCATTTCGCGGTCTTGTTTGCTCAACGCCAGATGGCGCTTCAATTGCTTTTCTAATTTCCGCGACCGCCTAAACGATTCGCAGCTGTTTGCGAAAGAGAGACACAGCCAATTCTCTTTTCTAATCGAAGCCGAATTAGCGCTTTTGTCGTTAGGAAATTTACCATTGGTGGCTAACAATCGAGCACTTGGATCTATTTCCTTCTTCCTATTTCCTGTTGAAATGGAATGAAGTTTGGAAAAAAAGCCCCTTCGTGGGGCTTAATACAAAATAATATAGAAATTTTAATTACCAAGAAAGGTATTGTTATGCTGACGTATCTAACACATGCATAGTTCAGATTAAAATACGTCCCACATGTCTGGAAAGTAGCAGAAGTTATCATGATACCAAAACTAGGCAAACCACCGAATGAGGGCAAATCATATCGCCCAATATCACTGTTATAAATGATATCAAAGCTCTTTGAAAAGCTGCTTCTCAAGAGAATGAAACTTATTATTAAGAGAAAGGAACTAATTCCTTATCACCAATTTGGTTTTAGAGTAAAGCATTCCACTATAGATCAAGTCCATAAAATAACAGATATCATACAGGAAGCACTAGAAGAAAAGCTTATTTGCTCAACAATCTTTCTTGATGTGACACAAGTTTTCCATAACGTTTGGCACGAAGTATTGATACACAAACTAAAGAGTATCCTACTTTTACAATACTTCCACCTGCTAACATCTTAAATATCTGATAGACTGTTCAGAATAAAACAGATCGATGAATACTCGGAACTAAAGGAAGTAAAAGCTGTGGTACTCCAGGGTAGTGTATTCGAACCAATTCTCTATCTACTATATACAAGTGACCTACCACAGCTGGAAAATGTAACAGTCGCCACATTAGCAGATGACACTTCTCTAATGGCAGTGGGATCAACTATTGGAGAATCCAGGGGGTTTGGAGTCGGAGTCGTGGAGTCGGAGTCTAAGTTCAGACAAATTTCAGACGAGTCGGAGTCGGAAAAAATGTACCGACTCCGACTCCGAGTCCAGGTTTAATAACTGTAGAAAAAAACATGCGAGATGGACGTTGCCTCAGTAAACAAATAAAACCAAATATTCTATTAGGTCTTTTACAAAGTACCTACCTACATACATATGTAAATAATCAAATTACAAAACACACTTTTCAAACGAAAGTGAAAACGAGTAACAAAAGTAATCTGTCAGAAATTTGAAAAAAGAAATTAGAACAAAAGAGTTAAAATGACATTGAGAAGTAGACCCGTAGTTCAATGTAGTATCTTTTATTCAGAATTTATACCTATAGCCATAATTATGATTATTTTCAGCTTTCAAAATAATTAAGAACAAACATCTTTGCAGGAGAAATAGTTGGAGCTATTCTGTCCCTCACAAAAATTTTATAAACTCATATTATACCTACCTAGTTTTGTTTTTATTAGAATGCATTTTATTTCGTGTTATACACTGTGTCTTATGTGTGCTTTTGTTATTATTAGAGATAGAAATTCGGTTTAAATGGACAAAGTCATGACAATTTGTATGTTCTCTAATGAGAAAACAGTTTAATACTGATATTTTGAATCAACAAAGAAATTACATTTTATATATAACATTTTTATTTGTGGTCTGCTTATTTGTGTTTTTACATAATTTTTCTATTTGTGGTCCGATCAATACCTTTTTACTTTATCATACGTAGTATGTAAAGTATTGTAATTGTGCCGACAAAATTTTTTGAGATTTTTGCGGAAATATGTCCATAAATAACTATGTATATTATATTACATCAATTTTATTTACAAAATGGAATATGCTCCTATTTTACACAAGTATTATTTATGCTATCACCGGTAGGTTGGTCATTTTGAATTTTATACTACTCGTTATTCTTTATAAATACTCCAAAATGCTTGTGTTCTTTAATTAACCCCATTCGCAGTCTTAAAAATAACTCAAACAAATAAATCTGAGCTTTGCTATCCATCGTTGATGCCTATCTTGATTTCCATTGCACAATAATTCTGTTCCACGCCTAATTAAGAAACATAACCCCACATAAGTACGTATGCGACAAAGTCATAAACATAACCAAAACAAACCTACTTCCGTACAGCTACGAAGTCCCGCATGATAGTTTCCAGAAAATCGCAGAAATGCACTTGAAAGTCCGACACAGTATCACTAATCAGTCACATTGTTCCTACTTTCATCGATATATCGCGTTTGATTTAGATCATTTATAAACAAATTATCGGTCTGTTGGTTGAGTTAACACTAACTAAACCACAGCCGCAATATTTTGGTTCGTATTTTCGTTTTGAAACCGGTTTTTTACATCGCGTTCGGCCAGGAATGCCGCCCCACCACGCATCTGTAATTCCGAGTACCACCACTTTTCTCTGTCTGTCTTGGAGTGAAAGCGCGTTTCCAAAATACGCGTTGTTTCCTTGTCTAACAAATTGCGTATATTTTTGTTTGTGGACTATTCTCCATACCAATTTAGGTTTTAAATATCAACCATCGACAATTTATTGAATAAATTCCAACGAATATTAACGACTTTCTTATTGTATATTAGTTATTTGATATTGGACATTTTTATTGCACGCTCGCTGAACACGAATACAGGATTTTTGTCTATGTATTTTTGGTTCTATTTTTTCTTATACGTTCATTATCTTTGTCAAGAAAAGAATCCCTCATGCTATACGAATATTTATTATTTTTGTTCAAAAGGGTCCAAAGGAACTGGGGATTTCCTCTTAGCATTTTTCAACGATTTTGCAAATGAGCCACCATTTCTGTAAGTTCGTCAAAATAATTAGATAATGTATTCAAGTAGAGGAATTTTTGTATACTTGATGTCTGACATTTTTTTTGTAAAATAATAGTTTAGCTGTATGAGCGAATTCTATTTGATCGAGATCGGTTGTGTCTGCATTAATATAAAACTAGTAGCCAGGATTTGACAGATATTTTCATTCTAATGACAGTAGGTAGTGTCAAACGCTGATGTTTGGACAATACCTACTGTCCATGGTATCAAAATATCTGTCAAATCCTGGCTAACTAGTTTTATTTTAATACAGATACGACCGATCTCGATCAAATAGAATCTCATTTACTATTAATTATATATATATATATATATATCATAATATCATAATCATAATATATATATATATATATCAAGAAAGAAAATGTTTTATAGAATAACCAACCCTGAAGTTAAAATGTTGCCCCAATTTTCTTATCCGCTGAAACACACCCCACCGTACTATTTGCCCTTTACTCCTTCACCTAGATTGCGGATATTGAAAAGATCACCCAATCCGGTGAAAGGGTATACAGTAAAGGGTAAATATTAATATAGGGTAGGTATATAGCGTAGCAGGTCGGCGTTTCTAGCCCTTAAGAGCAAGCCGACGATGGGACCTTGATTTCGGCAAATGGGTCACGTGCACGAATGGGTCATCTTCGGAGATTAAACGTGCCGATAGGTGGCGCTGCGAAATTATTCAAATACCGACGAGGGCTTCTTACGCCCTCTCGCGGGCCGAAACGGTATTGAATTTTCATGAAGCGTTAGGTACATAAATCCGTATCTTAATTGAATGGCCCTCCTAATATACATAAAATATTGAAGGTAATACCGAAAGGAAGATATTATATTTTGCCTTTTTGGAAGCATATTGAGAAGAGTTTTTATTGGGTTATCTTGACAGTTTCTATAAACGATTGTCTTTGCAATTTTGTCTTTTTGCTAATTTCTACACCCAGAATAATGATTATTTGGAACGAGAAAACATAATTTCTTGAATTTATTTACTAGATTCAAATGCATATTTACTTGGATGTAGAAAGTTAGGTATATACAAGAAATGCCACATACTCAATCTAAGTAAAATAATTTCTCAGATAATACTGTCGACAAATAAATTCTTTCTTTATAAGAACCAATATTGTATTGAAAGAAATAATTGAATTTTTCGTCCCAAAAATAGCAATTTCTCCAACGAAGTAATAGTAAATCCATCTAAGTGCGTAGTTACTTGATTCTAGAAAATACAAGACATTTAATATAAGTAAGTATTGTTTACTGAATAAAAACCCACCAATTATTTAACTGAAGTGATTCTCACATCTTTCAAGTAATCCCTTACGCCGTAAAGGAGCGAAATCTAGTACGAAAACAACAACGAAGTACCCGTAGGGGATGTGCCTTGTGATTAGTGTACAATAAACGTTTCAACACGGAATAATTTGATGTAAGGCACGCAACAGGTTAGAACGAGTAAGTAAATATAACCTACCTATCTCGTTAATTAGCAATAAAAAACGTATTTGGGCCAAATCTTTAAAATTCTTACATTAAGTAGCAAAAAATATTTACCGGGAATAAAAATATACACTTTATTGAAGACTTTTTACTTACTTCACCAGAATAACCACTTTCTTAAATCTAGTAATTATTCCAAGAAATTAAATTTCTTGGTTGAAGTCAATAATCTCTCGCCTATATACGAACCTACCAACTACTTCATCCAAGTAATTCTCTCTTCGTTCGAGATATCACTTTTCTGTGTGTATCAACAAGATTTTGAAAGAGGACGTATTTGGCGTATTTATTTCATAATATTAAGCATAAAGTATATACTCATTTGTATTCATACCACTCAATAATATTGTCATACTCTAGTAAAAAAAAAATATTTCATGAAAATGATGATATTTTAGGTTCTCGTAAATATTGTCCTGTCACACCATCGGACTGAACATAAAATGGTGCTTTATCCTTGCAAAAATGAACTTTTTATGCCTGCTAACGTTGTAATAAAATATGTGTCGTGTTTTAAAACATTGGGTATTATTTTTACGTCGCGTAAAGCGAAATATATACAAGCATTTCCGGGTTTTCTAAATACACATTGGGCCATATAAATATTTTTTACAGGAATATCTTGAGTTTATGGTTATGTAAATGGAAAATTGTCGGCATAAAGTTGGCAGTAAAATTCGATAATAAGCGTTTTTAATTTCGAAGACGATAGAATTGGTACTTACAACGACTACATAGGTGGCGTTGCTATCAGTTTAGTACAGATTCTAACCGGCACAAGAATTGGTTAGTGTATTTTTACTTTATCCTACGCAGCATGTAAAGTATTGTAATCGTGCCAAAAAAATTTTTTGAGATTTTAGCAGAAATATGTCTTTTTGGGTCCCCTGAACATTTTTTGTATTACACTTTTTACACCCAATAAGACGTAGGTGTCATTTGGACGGTGTACCCGGTGTCAACGGAGTACAATATCCGAACGCAGCTTTAATCGACACAGCTGTCTAGTTCTACTAGTTTTATTTAAATGCAGACATGGCCAATCTCGATCAAATAGAATCTCATGCAGCTAAACTATTAATTTTATATATAGTATGATAAAGTCATGTGCCTGGCCACATCAGATTTTTATATATAAAAGTTCTACAGCCGCAAAATATTTTCAGGCTTACAGAGTGTACAACATATCAACACAAACTGTTTCTTTTAAATGGAACACTAGGTATATTATTGCAGTTTTTTATTAAGAATTGAATGTCTAAAACCAGCATTAAAAAAACACTCTCTCAGATAAGTAAGAACGGCAAAGATACAGTTTGGATAGCAGAAATACCGCACCTTTCGACAGTTATTATTGATTTGTCACATAATTTAATTACACAATCGTGTAATTTGTGAATTTCTTCAAAATCAAAGATTTATTAATTTATGTACTACGCTAAAATTGTTGAAATGATATGTATCAAAGACATTAAATTGTTCAGGGTGGTCCAACTCTTTGGAAATCGCCTGATTTAACCCCATTTGTTTTGCCTATGACTCGAGAAGGCTTTCATGAAAATCGTACTGAAATAATTATTTTTTTTTACAATAATTGTCCACTTATTTAATTATTTATTCTTATGAGAGTATACAGACATTGTTATGTGTACAAACATATTAGAATTTCTACAGAACACCACATTTCTACCGAAGCACTCCTTGTTTTTGTTTTCTGTAGTAATTGGGATATCTCCATAAACTTCTTGCTTAACATGTCCCGAATAAATAAAATAAATAAAATAAATAGAAAAAGAATACAACCAACCCAAGGAGTCATTAATATTGTTTAAATAATTTAAATCATCACGTAAATAAATAATAAAAATTGTAAATAATTTTTGACTGGTACTAAAAAGCTAATTCGCGGATGATCATGTGTGACCACGCACGAGAGAAACGCCCTAACTGCCATCTCTCGTTTCGATAGTATTGACTCCTGTGTTTGAAGGCCCATAACTCTAAAACTACAGAACAGAAAAATTTGAAATAAAGTATATCATACTCCTGAATCATTTCTACATAAGTTGTATGACTGTCAAAATTCTTTGCCTCTCGGTGTAAACATGAGCGCGAGAGAATTTATTTTCTCTTAAACCACTTACCACAAAAATTTCAGTTTTTGTTCAGGTTGCATCCAGGGTCTCTTCTATAGATTGGCGTTTTTGTTTTCTTCAGTTTTTAAGTAATAAAGGTTGCGAACAAGATTTTGATGGAAGCCGATATCTCAGGAACGAATGTTAGCAGGACAACGCAGTTAGCATGCAAGTAGTTCTTATTTACTGCCGATACATATCCCTTGAATTTGCATTCCGACTATTTGTTAATTTTTAATACCGAAATAAACATGAACAATATTTTGCGCAGTTCAGCTTCCGCCGCTTGTGGGTTTTGGTGCGAGGCAGTCGAACGAGATGCGAAGTTTTGACGCGAACAGTGAATCCGTTTGAATCAGTGTTTGTAAATATTGTTGGGTATAATTAATTGTACATCTAAGTTCATTATTTATATTTAACTCGCACTACTATCCAAAATTCCGATATTAAATTGTTCTGATCGTATTGTACTAATAGCAATTAATCTTCCACTGTCCCAGCTACGTTTTTTTATTACCGTTACGATTGACGTAGTGCGCGCTGCACGAAATTTGTATCATTCATATTAAATCGCCTTAAAAATGACTTAAACATTATTATAAAATTTTATTTCTTCAGTCGCATTAAAAAATATATGACGATTGATTACTGATTTCTGTCGCGTTCATGTTTACATCGAGAGGCAAAAAATGTTGACAGTCATACAACTTATGTAGAAATGATTCAGGAGTATGATACACTTTATTTCAATTTTTCTGTTCGGTAGTTTTAAATGTTGATGCATGAACAGAAAAATCGTGACATTTGTGAGATTGTTAAATTTCGTCGTGGCAACTGGATATATTATTAGTCCAGGCAATAGAGACTTTTTCGTGACAAAAATAGTATCAGCAAGCCGCCGGTCCCAGGTCACGTGAACAATCCGTAGATGTATTGTGATTTGTTTTCGACTAGCAAATATCATTACTTAATTTGTTATAAACAAAAACCCTAAAAAAATCGTGCTTTTTTTCGTTGTTCGCTTGTAAAAGCTGAACCGATGGAGCAATCTTGATACTGTCAACAGACGAATTGTAGAGAATGAAAAGACGAAAAAAATGAATCCGGACCCTATGGGTAATATTAACGGAGGAAATCCGGAAGAACCGGAGAAATCTGCGTTTTTTTCAAAAATTCATAACTCCGCCATTTTCAAAGTTGTAACGCAGGCTTTTCGCGAGAAAGTAGCGACTGATGGGTACTTTAAGTGTGCATAACCCAGGCGTTGTCCGATGATTAGTTTTTGCACAATTGCGATTTGAATTTTTTTTATGCAATATGGTTCGGCGTGCCTGGATGCTTCGGAGGTGGTCCGCTTTTCTTTACGTATTTCGAAAGTAGAAGTATTGTGCTACAAAACGTCTATTCTGATTTTGCGTTAAAATGTTGCGAAATAGGCGAAAAATGCTTGCAAACTTGACCGATATCTGCGGCGCGCTCCAAACCTGTCGAGTAGTGGGGGTAGGCGGCCGTCGCGGGGAAGCGCGTATCTATAGTAATCCCAACGCGCTGCGCGCTTCCCCGAGTCCGCCGCCTACCCCACTACTCGACAGCATTTGAGCGCGCGGCAGATTTAGGTCAAGTTTGCAAGCATTTTTCGCCTATTTCGCAACATTTTAACGCAAATCAGAATAGACGTTTTGTAGCACAATACTTCTACTTTCGAAATACGTTAAAAAGATTAAAATCGGACCACCTCCGACGCATCCAGGCTCGCCGAACCATATTGACTAAAAAAAATTCAAATCGCAATTGTGAAAAAACTAATCGTCGGACAACGCCTGGGTTGTGCACACTTAAAGTACCCATCAATCGCTACTTTCTCGCGAAAAGCCTGCGTTACAACTTTGAAGATGGCGGAGCTATGAATTTTTGAAAAAAATGCAGATTTCTCCGGTTCTTCCGAATTTCCTCCGTTAATATTAAACCGATCGGGTCCGTGTAGGGTTCATTTTTTTCGTCTTTTCATTCTCTACAATTCGCCTGTTGACAGTATCAAGATTGCTCCATCGGTTCAGCTTTTAAAAGCGAACAACGAAAAAAATCACGATTTTTTTAGGTTTTTTGTTTATAACAAATTAAGTAATGATATTTGCTAGTCGAAAACACATCACAATACATCTACGGACTGTTCCACGTGACCTGGGACCGGCGGCTTGCTGATACTATTTTTGTCACGAAAAAGTCTCTATTGCCTGGTCTATATACTAATTTATGAATTGTGCACGAGTTATAAATGTTAAATTAGACGCTATTTCTTGCTATTGGAATATGGAAATTACGATCATTAATCAGAATAACTTTTTGCCAGCGCTAAATCAATTATTAAGGTCTCATCCTATATCGATTAGCCCATAATTGAAATTTCTGTTTATTAACAGCATCAAACCGCCGCGTATTGTTTGCGTTCGTCCCAAAATTAATTGGGTAGTATCGGTTCTTGCACACCCTAACAAACCCAGCCCAAAAAGGGTCTGCCAGCTCATCTCCTCAACCCCATTATTCAATTTAAAGAAGTTTACTCAGTATACGTCCGAACAATTTTCCATCTTCCGACAAAGTTGATTGATAACGGACGACCTGATTCGATTCTCGTTTTAATGTAGATAAACACGATTATGGAGACACCGTGGCCGTCCTCCCTTGTTGTTTACACGCGGTACAAGTTTACTAACTCAATTCCTACGATCCTGGTCCAGGTTTGTGATTAAAGAAGGCTAGGGCTGTCCGAACTTGGGCACCCGTTTTCCTCTATCGGAGCAAAGCTACGCTAATCCAATTCCACAACCCCAGTGGACAATAATTAACCAAATTGCAGAGGAAATTCTAACGCTGATGCGTGACTAGTTTTACTGATCTTAAACTATGTATGTGCGATGTTTTTGTTTTAATTTTATTAGATAATCTAATAATCTCAATTCCATAGAGTTCCATAAGTACTACTTGTAAAATGCTGTCTCAAGGTGCTCCCACACGCAGTGCCAATAGGGGCCATCATTGGCCATCGGAGTGCTTCGCGTAGCGGGACCCAACTGTGCCAATGCACATCGCCAATATGTCGACCTTGTCCGCTTTATTTCATTCTGTTTTAGCATTGTACGTACTACCGATGAAAAGTTTAGTTATCTATCTATGTTTTATCATATATACTGCATTATTTATGTTTGTACGTACTTTAAGGACAATGATGATTTATTATTTGCCCAAATGCCTGATTGCCCAAATGTAAAAATATGGTTCTTATAAGCTTTATATTAACCTTACAGTTACAATAAATTAACAAGCACTAAATTAATATTCTGAAGACAATATTGAAGTCGTTATAATGGGTGACCCACGGCATAGGTACGTTTGTTTATTTTTTGTGTTTTTGACGCCGAAGGAATGAACGTTGTGTTAATAGACAGAAAATGCCAATTTATGGGATGGTCTTGAGGTTAGTATGGCTTCCGGGTTTTCCAGAAATGACGTCATCATTAAAATTTTAAAAATGAATTCGCATACAATGGGGAGTCGTACGGTATTTAGGTTCTGGGATTGCGGTCAACCTTATTCGCTAGGGTGCGGTGGGAAAGGTGAGGGAGGGGGTTGGAGGGAAGCGGGATATGAATCTACACACGATGGGGAGTCATACGGTATAGGGGTCCAAGGACTGCGGTCAACCCTCTTCCCTACAATCTTGACTACAATCAAACAAAGTTGCATTTATATAATTAACAACAATTAACTATTTATTAATTAACAATTTATAGATTAGTTTTAAGCGGCAAATTTAAATAATCTGATGTATTTAATGTATTCAACAAAGTTTAAAAACTATACTGGATGCTTTTCCTTATTTTGATTATCAAAAAAATATCGAAAAGTATATCTGTTACTAAAAATATTGGGTTGATAATAAATATACCTACATAATATACATACACGGAGTTTTAATATCTATAATTAAAATTCCGTGTATGTAAGTGTTCTCAATTTTTCTTTGTATCTTATTATAAATAATTTCAGTTTTATTATATAAATTATATTTTAAATCAAAATTATGAATTCATCGATTTGACTGAAATGAAATATTTATATAAAGAAACGACACAAATTCACATGGTCCTGCATAAAAATATAGACCACTCAGTGTATCAGATCTTATCCCATCTTATTCCGCATTTGTTGCTTGAAACATAAAGAAAATAAAAAGGGAGATTTTTTTAATGTCACGTGGCAAATATAAAAAACTAAATAATTTTGTTTCCTGTATTGCTGTATATTTGTATTCCTTAATGTATTTAATATTTTCGAACGTACTGTATAAATAGTGACTGAAAAACATGTTTAATATTTAACAACCTTATTAAACAGTGTCCTCTTTCGAGGGTTCCTTTTTTTAATTCTAAGCAACAATTGCACTGCTTAAAATAATGGGAGCTGCGGCAACAGCAATGATATCGTCTTCACTGTTTATTTTTAATTCTCTACGGGACGCTACGAGCCTTCTACGATACACAGAAATACCTTGCGCCCACTACCAACGTTGGCCAATGTTGGCGAAGTGAATGCGCACACTACGCGCAGCGCGTCACATCACCAACGTTGGCGAGACATTGGCACTGCGTGTAGGAGCTCCTTCAGAAGCATATGGTTCTAGGTACCGTGGTTCAAAATAACCTTCACGGTGCGGCAATAGAAAAATTGCTTTACGAATAAATCTATTGAGCGTGCAGTGTTGAGTGAGCACTGTTGTTCCCGCAGTGCCGACCGTGCCGACCCTGTCGTGCTGGCGGGAGGTACTTTTACGTGGCATACCAAAAGTCAATACGTATTTTACAACAATTACAGCGCTTTCAATGGAGAAAAAAATCCTCACCTTTCATCCAGAAACCAAGGACAAAATTATTGCTATTTTCACGCAAATTAAAACAAGAAGAATGGATTTAATATTTACTACGCTTATCTTAACTTCACTTGTTTGTTTGCTACATTTAAGTCTTCTAATCGATATTTTACCTATTTCCCATTGTCCAATCGAATTCAGTTTTTCATGTGGACGATTTCTGGAGACAATGCATGAAACATAGAAAAAATACAGAAAATTTTTAATTTTTAGTGAATTTTTTAAAGCGTAGTGTTTAGAAAATGTATTATTTGCATAAATTTATTAATAAATGAAACTGTAACAATTTAGGTTAAAGTAAATAAGAAATCCGTTTTCATTCCGTAAATTCTTTTACGATTTCAACAAGTTTCTGAATAAATTTTCTTTTTATAAGTTTTTCCTTTTACAGAATATTTTTTAAAACAATGACAACAAAATTTCTGGAACAGCACCCCCACTAACATTAGCTACGAGCCGCCACAGCTATTGACAGAAGGTATTGTCAAAACATCACCGTTAGACACTACCTACTGTCATTAGAATCAAAATATCTGTCAAATCCGGGTTAACTAGTTTTATATTAATGCAGACACGAGCGATCTCGATCAAAACTATTTTCTCTACTCTAAGTTTGGTCATGAAACTTCTAAATATACAGTTTCGTCGCGATACCTTTAGTAGTTTCTCCGGAATCGTCGCAACAAAAATGGGTACACACACACACAGAAATTTTTTTAACTTGCTCAAAAATGTTCAGGGGACTCAACATATTTTCGCTAAAATCTGATTTTTTTTGCACAATTACAAGAGTTCGTCATGCTACGTATGATAAAGTAAAAAATATTCCTATAAAAATTCTTAGAATTAATTAAAATTTTATTAATATAACAAAACTATTAAAAATAATTAACTTAAATGTTCAAACTGCCAAATTAATATAAATGTGTATGTAGGTGGAAAATGAACACAAACATATTTTAAACGATAGCTTATTTAAACCCAAACAACTTTTGTTTAAATTTAATTTGGTGATTAGAAACCTCTTTTGAATTGCAAGATAAATTTTATTTATATAGGAGACATGTTTTGGCAGTTACGCCATTATCAATCCTAAATTGTCTTACAAATACCTTTGTAAGATAACGCAGATGGATACATTATGTGCTTCCTAATGATTTCAATCTTCTTGTAAATCTTCCGGAATGTATGGGTGGACGAGGTTATGTCAGTTGTAAATGTGTAATGTTCCGTACTTGCAAATACTTTTAAATTAGTGATTAGATGAAAGAAACCTCTTTTGATTTGCAAGATAAATTTTAATTATCTAGGAGACATTTGTTTAAATTGTTTTTAAAATTGTTTACGGTTGAACAATTATTTAGGTGATTTTGACTATCCCTGCATGCAGTTTTTAAATTCTAAATATCACAAAAACTAGTCAAAATAGCTACATGACAATCTTAATATAAATTAAAAACAGCTTAAGAGGAATTAATGACAGGAAGTAATATATAAGATGCGCATAAAAATAAAAAATCTGATGTGGCCAGGCACATGACTTTATCATACTATATATAAAATTAATAGTTTAGCTGCATGAGATTCTATTTGATCGAGATCGGCCATGTCTGCATTAAAATAAAATTAGTAGAACTAGACAGATATGTCGAATTAAGCTGCGTTCGGATATTGTACTCCGTTGACACCGGGTACACCGTCCAAATGACACTTACGTGTTATTGGGTGTAAAAAGTGTAATACACTATCCGAACGCAGCTTATATTGACAGAAGTTATTGTCAAAACACTAACGTTTGACTACCTACTGTCATTAGAATCAAAAAATCTGACAAATCCTGGCTACTAGTTTGAATGCAGTACGACCGATCTCGATGAAATAGAATTTGCTCATGCAGCTAAACTATTGATTGTACCAAAAAATGTCATAGTCATAAATTATTCAGAATTTCCTCTTCTTTAATTTATTATTTAACTATTTCGACGAAATTCCAGAAATGGCGGCTTATTTGCAAAATCTTTCAAAAATGCTAAGACTAAACCTCCAGTGCCTTTGGACCCTCTTCAACAGAAAGCTTTTCAGCTCTAAGTTTGGTTATGAAACTTCTAAATATGAAGTTTCGTCCCGATACCTTTAGTAGTTTCTCCGGAATCGTCGCCACAAAAACGGGTACACACATCCACACACACACACACACACACGCACACACACACATACTTTACATACTGCGTATGATAAAGTAAAAATCTGATGTGGCCAGGCACATGACTTTATCATACTATATGTAAAATTAATAGTAAATGAGATTCTATTTGATCGAGATCGGTTGTATCTGCACTAAATAAAAACTAGTTAGCCAGGATTTGACAGATATTTTGATACTATTGACAGTAGTTATTGTCAAAACATCAGCGTTTGACACTACCTACTGTCATTAGAATGACAATATCTGTCAAATCCTGGCTAACTAGTTTTATATTAATGCAGAGACGACCGATCTCGATCAAATATAATTTGCTCATACAGCCAAACTATTAATTTTACAAAAAAAAGAGGCATAGACATAAATTATTCAGAATTTCTTCTGCTTTAATTTATTATTTAACTATTTTGACAAAATTACAGAAATGGCGGCTCATTTGCAAAATCCTCGAAAAAGGCTTAGGGGAAACATCCAGTTCCTTTGGACACGCTTGAACAAAAACCTTTTAAGCTCTAAGTTTGGTTATGAAACTTGTAAAATATTTGTTTGAATCAAACTTAGATTTCTTTGGTGTCAAGAAACGTCTTTTTAAATCAAAACAAAAATATTACTTTTAAGGAACGCAATTTTTGTTTGTATCCAAATATATTTATTTGGAGAAAGAAATATGTTTTGATTCAAAAGAATAAATTCAAAAGAATATAGGTATTTTTAAAAACAAGAAATCTTTTCTATCTGATAGAACGCGAAATCTAGCAACGTATTAGACAAACATACGGACCCCATCATCACCATTACCCTAAAATAGCTCGAATAACCGTAAGGCCACCTCTAGCATTAGCAATTACCCCTAACCTCTTTTATAATTAGCGGTAATTAGTGGATTCTCACGTAGTGCGAAATTTGTCCTCATTTCGGTACGCTCAGCGAACAGAATCGTACGTTTCTCCAATTTCGCTTACAACCCATAATCATCAGGTCTGCCATTTCATCCATTCTTCCCCTTTAATATCATCTGGCGATGACGGTACATCTAGTGAATATTCAATGCGATAACGTGTATCTGCAGCAACGAAATTTCGCACAAAGGGACCAACCCTTACCCCTCTGTTATTAAATGCCGTCGCTTCTATAGGTATACATTGTCTTCGGGTGTACTGAATCTAATATTCCAATTTGCAACGGGGAAGGGGTAGGTGTTAGGGACATCCGGGTTAGATCCTGGTTCAGATTAAGGAATAGTTTAGTGCCTTTGACTGTGGCTACACAGATAGAAAAGATTTATTTGTAATATTTATTTAACTGAAATAAATATATGTGGATACAAACAAAAATTACTTTATTTTTGTTTTGATTGAAAAAGACGTTTCCTTACACCAAAGAAATCTGGTCTCTCCTCGCAGTTCGGCCTTATCTTCAGTATAAATAGTGGACTGGTGAAAGCGTACCGCTCAGTTGATGTCATGCGTCTGGCTAAATTGCTAAAAAGGCCGTGTGATCGGCAGTATAGAGCACAGCGCATGCAGGTTCAAGTTACGATTCCGAATCAGCGTACATTTTGCTACCCTAACCTTGACTATTTGTAGGTCTGGGAAAACCAACCACTGGTCGAGGATGTGCGACATCCCAAAACGCGGTGACACGTGGAGATTTTGCTCTACTGTACCCTCCGAAAAGTTATAATCAATAATAGGTCCACATTAATTCCTTCAACAAACTAATAATTTCTTTAATCAAGGAATGATTTATCGCAATCTTAAAGTATCGCATTTTAACTCAACCAACAATTTCGTTAATTTAAAAAATTACAATTCCATCAATTGTAAATTTTAACTGAAAACATGAAAGTTGATTGACACAAATTCTTCTATAAAACAAATATTTCAAACAAATGCATTTTTATCCGCAAAGAAATATTTCTTCGACTCTATTGAAACACCAGATTTCTTTGAGTCAATGCATATTTTTTTGAATTAAACATAATTTTCTATCTGCGTAGGGTTTATGCAAAAACCGACTTTTGAAAAAAAAAAACTGTTTTGTAAATTCCAAAAGACCGGTTAAAACTGGTTTTTGAAAAAGCATAATTTTGCCTATGAATGAATATTTAATATGTTTCGTATTCTACTACATCAAAAAAATAAATATCTAACATAATAAATAGAAAATAAAATCTCCAACTAGTTTTCTTTAGTGTTTTCTACTCAACTTGGTTTTCTTTAGTGTTTTCAAACTATTAATTCTACAGGTTCTTGTATTACCCTATGAGTTAATTTTTCCATTACATTTGATTTTGCCATGAGCATTTATATGATAGCTATAGCTTTTCATATCACTGTTTTGCTATAATAGTGGTGTACCTTTAAAATATAATTAGA
The DNA here is from genome assembly GCA_963966075.1 of Aphodius sticticus. Classification (NCBI taxonomy): domain Eukaryota; kingdom Metazoa; phylum Arthropoda; class Insecta; order Coleoptera; family Scarabaeidae; genus Aphodius; species Aphodius sticticus. Next base: position 3,480,518 of record OZ014510.1, read on the forward strand.
ATATCAATTTTCTGGCAATAATCTTTTGGAATAATAAATAATGTTCAACTTAAATAAAGATAAAAACCTCTCCTTCTTTGCTATTATTTATTGTACTCGAGACATGTTTCGATCTTAACAGATCATCATCAGTCGGGAATCTACAAAAAATTGAAAAAGCCAATCAACTGCACTTAATTATAACACTTAATCCACACCGGGTTACATAATATTGTACAACAGGTACCATAGTTTGTATTTTAGTGATAGAAAACTACTTACAGTCAGTTTGCAGAGTCTATGTGGTCATAATTTAACATTGTTTCAGTTCTAGAGATCTTAGCGAATGAGTATGTGGACGTATGTATGCCATGCGGAATGTTAACCTTATTCCATAAGTGTGTACGATCTATGCAACCGATGTTGTATGTGTGCCGTGTATGTGGTGGTATATCAGTCGATTTCATTGAATTTTAAATCGTATTTAGGTAAGTAAACAAGGGCCTTTTGTAAAATTGTACTTGGTCGTTAATCAATTCTGTTTGTGTGTTTCTATTCCGTCTTTCTATTTCTAGCTGCTCTAATATGTCCATCTTAAACCCTTTATTGCATTTATGGATTAATTTTACGTTCTTATAATCTATTTTGTGTCCAGTTTGAATAACATGTTTGTATACGCTTGATGTTACTTGATTAGCATGCTCTGTTATTCTCTTAGCTAGAGATCTTCCTGTCTGCCCTACGTAAACTGAGTTGCAATTAGTGCAATTAACAGAGTAAATGCCACTTTTTTCCATATCTGTTTTATTTTCATATTTATGTCCAGATAATTGCTTAATTATTTGGTTAGGGTTACTATATGCTGGTGTTATATTATACTTGTTTAATGTTTTTTGTAACTTTCTATTCGTGTTGTTATATGTGAAATGTCTGTAGATTTGTTTGTTATTAGGTATTTCATTTATGTAGAGTGGATCTTGTTTTTTCTTTGCTCTGTTTATTATAGACCTTATACTGTTTTGGGGAAAACCATTGTTTTCTGCTAGATCATATATGAATTGTAGTTCCTTTGTTTTTGCTATTTCAGTGATTGGGTATGTTAGTAGTCTGTTTATATGATGGTGAAAAGCGGTGAGTCGATGATTTATAGGGTGGGCTGAGTCAAATGGAATGATTGTATTTATAGTTGTTATAATTATTATTTATTATTTATTATTAGTTGTTATAATTATTATTATTATTTATTAAGTGTTATAATTAAGTGCAGTTGATTGGCTTTTCAATTTTTTGTAGATTCCCGACTGATGATGATCTGTTAAGATCGAAATATGTCTCGAGTACAATAAATAATAGCAAAGAAGGAGAGGTTTTTATTTTTATTTAAGTTGAATTTAAATAAACTTTGCAATATGGATATAGCCAATTATTAATAAATAATGTGCTGTTTTATGTGTATACCTACACGTCAACAAGTAGAAAAGTTTTTATAAATACGTCAAAAACTGAAAGACGTGTCAAAACCACATCGTACTTTAGACATTTAACAGAGAGTAAAATATCAGTAGATTATTTGACGTATTATTTATATAGACTGTAACACTTTTTCAGATAGTAATTGTTTCAATTGCTTGGAAAATTACAGACGTTTGAAATATTACCAAAACTGTATTTTAAACGCCGCTAACTGGAATTGAAAAAAAAAACATACGTCGATATACATAAAGCATTTTACTCAGTATTAAAACATACAAAAAAAATTTAATAAAAATGTATTTATTTCTCCCATTTATTTTTATTTATGTTATAGGTCTACAAACTAGTTTTGCTATACTACTATAACGTATTTTTTGTATTGTTGCAATGCTAAAAGCGTGTATTGCAACAATAAACGTTTATTGAAATTAAAAACAGAATGAAATTTACTGCCAGAAAAATATGCGAGAAAAAGAAGTTATATTTATTCAAATTAGTTTTCATCGATATTTATTCTAGTTAGGTATTCTAAGACAAAATAATCAAATACCTTATTATTTTTACATATTAATTGTAATTGTAAACTGTTATCTAAAAATATTTAAGAATTGTAAAATAGGTCAAATTTGCAAATTTTAGTTTGGTTTGATATTGTTGTTTCATTGCTACGAAAATATTTTAATTAAATTGTGTTTATTTAATATATATTTGATATTGGACAAATTTCAGTTTTTCTTTGCAAATCTTGATTTAACAGTTCTTGAGGTAACTTGGGGTAATTTTTGGCTTTGTTAGGTTAATATCAATCGTTAGATCTGGTGTCTATGGAGATAATAATAATTAAAAAATAAAACAGATAATTTTAGTACAAACAACAGTACTCTTTTACATTTTACTCTTTAACATTTAATTATTATTTGTTGAAGAAATCAAAAATAAATCTGCTGCTTTATACCCACAATAATATCCTATTAGTCTTTAGCAAATTAGACTGTGAGATTGATATTTTAAAAATAGGTCAACGCTTGAAAATACATAAACAATAAAAATGTTATAAAGATTCAAAACAACGCACATGTGGTTTCCAAAACACGCATCGGCCGGCAGGACGAAAAAACGTGTTTTAAAAACGCCGAATACAACAATTTGTATTTAACAATAAATACATTTTTCTAGTCAAAAGAAATTGTTATCGAGTCAGTCCGAGTTTTCTTTTTCTGTTTCAGTTCGTCGCGAAAATAATATCTTGGTATGTAATACGTACGTGTTTGTTTTTGCTGCTATTAAGGAATTTATTGTTTGATAATAACTAACAAATTAAATTTACGATTTTAAATTTATTTCGACTTAGGTTGTCATCGAAATTTATAAACCTTATTTAGTTTTATTTCGGTTATCTATAATAGACTTTAACCGATGTTCATTTATCAATACTAGCAGGCTACGTCCACGGCGAAATTGTATAGTTGGTCAATCAATTTCCAAGCTTTTCAGCTTGAAGTGACTGGCATTGTGCAGAGCAGTTTGTTGTCCCAGCCAGCTATAAGTATACCTATAGGAACGTCGAAGATACTACAATACCTGTAGGCATTTGAGCGCTTGTCATCTACGTTATCAAGTGTAATATAACCGTATTATATAAGAGGAGTATATCGCCCTATATTCTACCTCATTAGATATTGACTTCCTTGATATTTCATGCAATATCATGTACAGTATATACCCTGCCGCTCATGGAAGTTCGGACACATAGTAAACATAGAGGAAATAATGAGAAAAGCACTGATAACGTTGCTATAGGCACCTCTATTGCTACCAAATAGCGAACACATTCTTAACGTTGATGTCCAGTAACATTTAATTATTATGCAACATTTATGCTGTTTTGTAACCGGTTGTTGGGAATTTTCTAGTTTCCATTAAAAAGGATAAAATACGAAATAACAAATAGAGTTATAAATACTGCATCTCAGACACATGTTGCGACCCCATTTTTACCAGATTTTCTGTCACGCGGAAGACATCATGCGACGCGGAAAGCCAAAAAGCAAGGAACAGCGTTCTGTAATTATCGCTTTTCATAAGGAACGATTGTCAGTTCGTGAAAATGCAATTCACCAATATGAAGAAACATGGAATTTGGATGACGTGTTCGGCCGGGACTATCACGAATAATTTCCCAAGCGGATGAAGAACGATTAAAATTAATTTTTAAGCAAAGCAGAAAATTCACCGTACCTAAAATCACCTCTGAAGTCAATCGCGATCGTGAAAGAACAATTTTCGTAAGCACAGGGAAACGACGTCTCCAAGCGGAAAGTCTGCATAGACGCGTTGCCGTACGCTAACCATTGCTTGGTCGGGAAAATCGTCAGACACTACTGTTTCCAGTCGTCATTTGTCCAACTTCGATGTGTTCGTGCCCACTGAAGTCGTTTCTGACGATTTCCCCGACGAAGCAATGGTATTCGTACATCAACGCGTCCATGCAAGTTTTCCGCTTGGAGACGTCGTTTCCCTGTGCTTACGAAAATTGGTCTTTCACGATCGCGATTGACTTCAGAAGTGATTTTAGGTGCGGTCAATTTTGTGTTTTGTTTAAAAATTAATTTTAATCGTTCTTCATCCGCTTGGGAAATTGTTCGTGATAGTCCCGGCCGAACACGTCATCCAAATTCCATGTTTCTTCATATTGGTGAAGACTGTCACTTATCGTTGACTCACTTATCGTTGACTTATTTCTTGCATTTTCACGAACTGACAATCGCTCCTGATGAAAAGCGATAATTACAGAACGCTGTTCCTTGCTTGTTGACTTTCCGCGTCGCATGATGTCTTCCGCGTGACAGAGTTATCTTGTGCAAACTACAGATTGCAGGCACAGACTCGCTTGAATACGAATTCGAGCATTTGATGCAAAACTCTGGTAAAAATGGGGTCGCAACATGTGTCGGAGATGCAGTATTTATGACTATTTGTTATTTCGTATTTAATACTTTTTAATGGAAACTAGAAAATTCACAACAACCAGTTACAAAACAGCATAAATGTTGCATAATAATTAAATATAGAAATTATTTTAAATTAGCACATTTACTGATGTCGTATGTTACTGGAAATCCACGTTAAGAATGTGTTCGCTATTTGGTAGAAATAGAGGTGCCTATTGCTACGTTATCAGTGCTTTTATCATTATTTCATATATGTTTACTATGTGTCCGAACTTCCATGAACGGCAGTGTACACCCACATAAAAATTGTGCGCATTGGGTAAGTTGTACCAACAACCCCTTCGTGGGGGTTGTTTGGCACAACGGCAGCTTGTCAGGTATGAAGGAAAAATAAGGACAAATTAATATAGAAATTTTACAAGCATGCGTTGTGCCAAACAACCTCCACGAAGGGATTGTTGCTACAACTAACATTAAACGGCAAATCCAACAAAGAAAAGTTGTTCTTCATTTAGTATTCACAGTACATTTTATATTGTATTCACCCCCGGCGAAAAAGGGCAAAAATGCGGGTCAAAGATAAAATATGACGTGTTTTATTTGCGATAACATTTTACGTATGTGTACTCACGCAAAATGCTTTCAGGCCGCCGGATATTTGTTACCATGAACAGTTTAGCGGTATAATCGCCGGTCTACAAAAACAAAACAAGAGATAAACAACGCGAAAACGTTACCAACGTCCCTAAATTAAAAATTCGGCTATACTAAGCGTCAACATGCAGATAATATCGTTGAAAATTATGTCCTTTAAACCGCTGAGTATTTTGCTGTTTTATTCAGTAGTAGCATTCACAAATCAACTCAAATCCTGTGTTACATTGTATATTCTGCAATTGTTTATGTGGTACAATGATAAAAAAAATCAACTAGAGTGAAGTCCGATTTAATGTTTCATCATGTCATTTTTACAAATTTCGCTTCCTACCTTTTAAAACGTCAATATTCGTACGAAAACTCACCGAGACAGTGATTTAATTGACTTGTCAGGGTTCCGAAAGTGCTTTAGTGGCAAGGCCTAATGGGTTATAGCAGGAAACTGACTCTTCGGCGCTCTTGCGTTATTGTTGAATAAAATTGACATTAACAAACTCGAGAAATGAAGATACAGGGTGCAAATGACACCGCTCAAGCGACTATTATTGGAAAACCATCTTAGTGTGTTTATTCCTTAACTCTACATTGTAAATGCATTATTTTTCGTAATTATTTCCTCAATATTTCATAAAAATCAGCGTCAAAAATCGAATCACAAATAGTCCCGCCAAAACGATACTTTGTGTTGTGTGACGTCACACGATAGTAGATGTCAAATCGGCCCATATGGTCTGTCAGCATCGGCATCGTCGCTGTTTGGTAATTGTGTTGTATGATGTGTTGTTTTCACAATTTCTACATAAAAATGCGGTATAAATGGTGTATAAATCCACAATGCAGAAATACGTCAATAAAAACTCCGGATAAACTATTTGTAGCTGTTCCGCAAGATTTGAAACTGCGAAGAAAGTGGTTGGCTCGTAGAAATCCAAATGAAATAAATAGCGGCCAATACAAGTGTTTTTTGTTGTGATGATTACTTCGACATAAGTAAAACTGACTAGAATAAGTTATCTACCGTATTTTCGAACCAGGTATTATCTGATCTGACAGCTTAAGGTTAGGGCTATCCTAACCTACAAAGTTATTCAATTTTAATTTTGGTTTTTAATAGAAATAAAGCATTTTTGTTTTTGAAAAGTAATAACAAATAGTTTTCTTAAATTGTAATCTATTAGGATGACTATAATACAAGCCATATTTTTAATACAGTCAAATACCCTATTTTAGAAAAAAAAATACAACATGCTGCGCTGATAGAAAAAACATGATAGAAAAAAGAATTGATAAAATAATAAATATTTTGCAATAAGATAATTAATATCCTGTATAATATCAAAAGTTAATATTTAAACAAAATTTCCCGATTTCGTTTTGTCAGTTTGAGAGTTACCTTAATCTGACTGCGTGACAAATTTATTTGTAGAAACGCATTTTACGAATTCTTCTGTTACAAATGTCTAATTCAAGTTAAGAATCAAAAAGCAAAAATTAACAATTTCTATTTAACATTGATCTTTTCTAAAAAATCATTTAGCCGTTCTATATTAGCCATCTCTTAAAAAAACTGTTTAAAACCTTCTTCCTAAACAAACATCCGATAAACTACATAAAAAAACACAACAACCAGTGCCCACAAACGTCAACTATTTTCCTAAAAGCTTTCGCTTTTGTGGGCAATTCTGTGGCTTAACCGAAACAGTTGTTGGATATTGTTCTCAACCCTTTTAATCTGGTCTGCCGTGGAGGTGTGGGATCCCTAGAAGAGGCGTTACGAGCGTCCGCTAGCGCCCCCTAGCGTCGGTATTAACAGATTTGTGTCCCGCTCAAGCCATGCCGTATAAATTACACATTTCATTTTGCCAACAGCTCTCGGTAATGTCCCAAGCGTCAAGTGGTTTTTACACGACCCATTGTGAGCTATTCCCACGATATTTGTGCGTTTAATTTTCCAAAGGGGTGGAAAAGTGTGAAAGTATATCTCTAAGCGTGATTTTTGCGGTTTTTCTTCCAGAGTTTACGTTGTTTTTAGGTGGTAGAATGTTATGATTTTGCTTCAAGTGCGATTACAAGCGAAGTAGTTGGAATAGAAATTATTATCATACACGCTTGGGCCACAGATACATGGGGTAATAAATTCTGAAAATTACAGCCCTCTATCTATTTTAGTTTGTTCAGGAGGATTTTTGAGACTTAGGTTTACGTTGTTTTTAGGTGATAGAATGTTATGATATTGCTTCATGTTCGATTGCGAGCAAAGTAGTTGGAATAAAAATTATTATCATACACGCTTGGGTCACAGATACATTGGGTAATTAATAATGAAAATTACAGCCCTCTATCTATTTTAGTTTGTTCAGGAGGATTTTTGAGACTTAGAGTTTACGTTGTTTTTAGGTGATAGACTGTTATGATTTTGCTTCATGTGCGATTACGAGCAAAGTAGTTGGAATAAAAATTATTATCATACACGCTTGGGTCACAGATACATTGGGTAATTAATACTGAAAATTAGAGCCCTCTATCTATTTTAGTTTGTTCAGGAGGATTTTTGAGACTTAGAGTTTACGTTGTTTTTAGGCGATAGAATGTTATGATTTTGCTTCATGTGCGATTACGAGAAAAGTAGTTGGGATAAAAATTATTATTAGACACGCTTGGGTCACAGATACATTGGGTAATTAATTCTGAAAATTACAGCCCTCTATCTACTTCAGTTTGTTCAGGAGGATTTTTGAGACTTAGGTTTACGTTGCTTTTAAGTGATAGATTGTTATGATTTTGCTTCATGTGCGATTACGAGCAAAATACTTGGAATAAAAATTATTATTATACACGCTTGGGTTACAGAAACATTGGGTAATTAATTAATTTTGAAAATTACAGTCCTTTATCTTTTTTAGTTTAGTCAGGGGGATTTTTGAGACTTAGAGTTTACGTTGTTTTTAGGTGATAGAATGTTATGATTTTGCTTCATGTGCGATTACGAGAAAAGTAGTTGGGATAAAAATTATTATCATACACGCTTGGGTTACAGATACATTGGGTAATTAATTCTGAAAATTACAGCCCTCTATCTATTTTAGTTTGTTCAGGAGGATTTTTGAGACTTAGAGTTACCGTTGTTTTTAGGTGATAGAATGTTATGATTTTGCTTCATGTGCGATTACGAGCAAAATACTTGGAATAAAAATTATTATCTTACACGCTTGGGTCACAGATACATTGGGTAATTAATTCTGAAAATTACAGCCCTCTATCTATTTTAGTTTGTTCAGGAGGATTTTTAATACTTAGAGTTTACGTTGCTTTTAGGTGATAGAATGTTATGATTTTGCTTCATGTGCGATTACGAGAAAAGTAGTTGGGATAAAAATTATTATTATACACGCTTGGGTCACAGATACATTGGGTAATTAATTCTGAAAATTACAGCCCTCTATCTATTTTAGTTTGTTCAGGAGGATTTTTGTGACTTAAAGTTTAACTTGTTTTTAGGTGATAGATTGTTATGATTTTGCTTCATGTGCGATTACGAGCAAAGTAGTTGGGATAAAAATTATTATTAGACACGCTTGGGTCATAGATACATTGGGTAATTAATTCTGAAAATTACAGCCCTCTATCTATTTTAGTTTGTTCAGGAGGATTTTTGAGACTTAGAGTTTACGTTGTTTTTAGGCGATAGAATGTTATGATTTTGCTTCATGTGCGATTACGAGAAAAGTAGTTGGGATAAAAATTATTATTATACACGCTTGGGTCACAGATACATTGGGTAATTAATTCTGAAAATTACAGCCCTCTATCTATTTTAGTTTGTTCAGGAGGATTTTTGAGACTTAGAGTTTACGTTGTTTTTAGGTGATAGAATGTTATGATTTTGCTTCATGTGCGATTACGAGAAAAGTTGTTGGAATAAAAATTATTATTATACACGCTTGGGTCACAGATACATTTGGTAATTAATTCTGAAAATTGCAGCTCTCTATCTATTTTAGATTGTTCAGGAGGATTTTTGTGATAGAATGTTATGATTTTGCTTCATGTGCGATTACGAGCAAAGTAGTTGGAATAAAAATTATTATTATACACGCTTGGATCACAGACACATTGGGTAATTAATTCCGCAAAGTACAGCCCTCTATCTATTTTAGTTTGTTCAGGAGGATTTTTGAAACTTAGAGTTTACGTTGTGTTTAGGTGATAGAATGTTATGATTTTGCTTCATGTGCGATTACGAGCAAAGTAGTTGGAATACAAATTATTATTATACACGCTTGGGTCACAGATACATTGGGTAATTAATTCTGAAAATTACAGCCCTCTATCTATGTTAGATTGCTCAGGAGGATTTTTAAGACATAGAGTTTACGTTGTTTTTAGGTGATAGACTGTGTGCGATTGCGAGCAAATAAGCAGTCATAGGGCAACGAAATTTCCTGTGATGGATTCTTTAAACAATTTCCCATCCAAACCCGTCTAAATCATCAACATCGGCCTACTAGATCTCCCACAAATCGCTTTGAAAGTTGCAGATGTCTGTACATACATTCCCCATCTTCAAACAAAATCCCCCAAAAACTCTTAATAGGTTCCAGGTAGGAACAAAATGGGACGTAGGGTGGTACACCTGATGCCTCGTTACTCGGAAAATCCCAGTAGGCTCAAGAATGGCACCTACAAGCCCAGACGTTACGTATAGCGAGCAGGAAAAGAACCTTCTGGCTTCCGTCCAGAAAAATGTTTTATATGGGGGAAGTTTTTCCTTGTAGATGTTCGTCGAGGGGCTGGGGTTTAATATCCCAGGAGGTGAGGTGCTTAATAAAAGTTTATAAGTGATAAAAACTAGACGGTGCTTGCTCGACACCAGGGGGCGCGCGTAATACGAACTAAATGCAAATTAAGTTTGAATGACAATGCTGGCTTGACGGTGTTTTCTGGGGGGAAATTAGGGTTATGTATTAATAATTAAGTGGTTGATTATCAGGGTTGGTTAAATATTTAATTATTAGATATACTAGTTTTAAGTGTGAAAACGTACTTCAGTTTATGTAATAAAAAAAACTGGTGAATCTGTGAAACTTTACACTAAATAAACTGCAATCTGCTCGCAGGTTTGTTCGCAATCAGTCCCAATTAGGGTATAGTAAATATTTGAGAGATCAGTTCGACAAAACTAACAAAACAGATCGCCGGACAAAACTAATGAAACCGTCCGGTGTGGAGGGGGTTTGTTTGTCTATCGTTCGAACGCCGTTTTGTTGTCATTCTAAATTGCCCTGCTTCATCAGTTGTCTTTTTTTTTGTATGTTTTTGCGTCGATTTACGAGAAAAATATGTACATTTGTCACGATTCCATTGTCACAACTGTAATACTACTTCTGTTCATGCAGCAACTTTTAATAATAGCATTCTAAAACTTAGTGCTCAAAAAAATAGGGTAACACTTTTTTCGAATCCTGTAACTTTTTAAATTATAGTTCTAGGCAAATCAAAGTTGGTGTGCTACAAAGGCATATATTTAACTAAAGAAGAATAGAAATTTCTGATCAAACTGTGAGAAACAGATTAAAAGAAGCGAATTTGAAACCAAGAAGACCTGTCCGCGCACCACGCCCTACGTAGCATCACAAAGCAGCGCGAATTAGGTTTGCTCTGGATCACAGAGATTAGCAACGTCGTCCAAATTTCGTTTAACTCGTTGCGACGTCGAGTACGTGTATCGAGACGTCCTGGTGAACGCTACGCAGCCGCTACTATACTGGAAGTGGATAGATTTGGTAGTGGATCTGTGATGGTTTGGGCTGGAATCAGTATAGACAACAGAACTGATCTTGTTGTGGTTCCTGTTAGACTAAATGCTATGAACTAGATCGAAAACATCTTGGAGGACCATGTGGTGCCTGCTGCATATGGCGTCGGTCAAAATTTCATTCTAATGCAGGACAATGCAAAGCGACATACCGCCGGCATTACCAGAAAGTTTTGACAAGAACGTGGAATTCAGGTCATGGAATGGCCGGTCATAGATATACTGAAATGTCCAAGACGCAAATAGCGTCGAAACGTCAGATAACAAGAAGAGTTTTTAATATACAGAGTGTTTATGGTCTTGTGATTTTATTTTCAACGGGTGATTAAACATCATAAAAGAAGGCCTTTAGCATAAAACTTGCTTTACAAAAGTTGTATAATAAGAGAGATATTAAGTTACTGACATCAGCCTACTTAGTCCAAAATTCACTGATAACATATCGTTAGATTTTAGATTTACTTTGCACAAGTTGTTGATCAATCGTTTTAGCGTTAATAACCTTCTATTAACATTAAAAACAAAGAAAAAAATAACAGTAATATCACACGTATTATCCAACTTTTCTTAGGGAATTTGTTAATGGCATTCTTTTAAGATGTTTAATCACCCCTTGAAAATAAAATCACAAGACCGCAAACACCCCGTATTTGTCTCATCGTAAGATTTCGTGAACGTGTAAAAAACATTTTGTCAAAGAAAGTCTCTATTCCCAAGAATAATAAACAATTTTTGTGAAAAAGTTGTGTTTTTAATATACAGGGTCCTGCAGCTCAGCTCCCGTCTTCTGTAGCTCAGTTACTAATTAAGCTAAGAGTTTGACATTTTGCAAGCTTACCCTGTACTTCAAGGTACATTTCAAGAAATTATTTTTGATTATACAGGGTGTCCCAAAAATGTGCAATTCCCAATATTTTAAAAGTTATTCGCCAAAAACTCATTTCTTCAACGTTTACAACGGCAATTTTAGGTAATAAATATCGAACGTGGCGTTGAAAAACAATTTATTTCATAAAATATAACACAGAGAAGTATTTTAGATTTGAGTGTACTTAATTAAGTAGTTGTTCGAAATGTCTTCCGTGCTCTTCGAGGCACACGAAGACGGCAAACGAAGACGAGTATGAAATGACCTCGCCACTGCTCTTAGTAGGTCGGGCGTAATAGTTAGAAATGCATCTTTCTTGCATGTTTTCTGGTGTTGTTGGAGGTTCAGCATAAACGATGTCCTTAACGTAGCCCCACAGGAAGAAATCCAGTTTCGTTAAGTCCGGTGATCGAGGAGGCCAAGCAACTGGTCCTCCTCTTCCAATCCACAGATTTGGGAAGATTTCGTTGAGCTGGTGCCTGACATGTAACGAGTAATGTGCTGGAGCTCCATCATGTTGCAACCACATTTCCACCCTTACCGCTATAGGTAAATTTTTAAGTAAATTTGGCAATTGAAAAACTACTTAATTAAGTACACTCAAATCAAAAATATTTCTCTGCATTTTATTTTATGAAATAAATTGTTTTTCAACGCCACGTACGATATTTATTAGCTAAAATTGTCGTTGGAAACGTTGAATAATGAGTTTTTGGCGAATAACTTTTAAAATATTGGGAATTGTGATGGGGTTGTATTTAGAAACAATGTTTATTTTTTAATTCTGCATCGTTTCACCTAAAAAAATGTATGGGTTCCAATTTAAAATAAGAACAATAACACGCTTTGAAGTTTGACAAGTTTGACACTAGATTTTGGTCACCCTGTATAATTTGGATCAATGATACTTGGTTAACGAGACTAATAGATCTAACTTAATAAGCACGTTGCAAAATTTTAGTAGCGAGGTGAAATTTGTGATTTATATTGATTTTTAAAACCAACGATGCAAAATCATTTTTTTTTTGTTTTTATTTTTTTGCCCTGCAGTCACTCAACCGATTTCAATAAAATTTTGGTGGTATGTAGGCAACCATAACAGGCTTCCAAATGTGTAAAAAATTTATAGCATGCAAGTTAAAAAAATATATCACGTTGGCGTTGCACATTTTTGGGACTCCCTGTATAATCAAAAATAATTTCTTGAAATGTACCTTGAAGTACAGGGTAAGCTTGCAAAATGTCAAACTCTTGGCTTAATTAGTAACTGAGCTACAGAAGGCTAGGAATATATATATATATATATATATATATATATATATATATATATATATATATATATATATATATATATATGCATTATACCTCATGTCATTCTGAACCCAATCAATATACCGTGAAAAATACCGAAAATACCTCGATATAAATTGCTAGAACCGAACGGAGTTCCTATCTAAGGCCTCATTCACCCCAACTAAAATATTGCCGGCGTTCACCCCCACCCCTCTCGATTACGATGACAGCCAGCAAAATATATACATAAAACATTTTTTTTTCGCCGTTTTGGCCCCACCCTGCGTGTATATATATATATTACAATATTATGGCAGTGGAAGGCACAGGGGTGAGTTGATTTCCATCTCAATCTCATTTTCTTGACTTCAATTCTACCCCTGAGGGGGGTGGAACTCGACGCATTACAATCTATAACAATTTTCTACGCAATGCGACCGCGAAAATTTGAAGGGAAAGGCATGATATTGCTTCATGTGCGACTACGAGCAAAGTAGTAGTGATAAAAATTATTACCATACACAATTTGGTAATACAGTAACTCTCCTAGAACGCGGTTTAATATTACGCGTTTTATGAAAACGCGTTATAGGAATTCGAGAATCACAAATTTTGACGCATGCGCGTTGTACGAGAATCGCGTTATATGAAGATATAGTCTGTTCGATTTATTCTAGTTTGCTTAGGAGAATTTTGTAAACATCGGGTTTACATTGCTTTTAGTTCGTAGAATGTGATGGTTTAGCTTCATGTGCGATTACGAGCAAAGTAGTTAGGATAAAATTTATTAACATACACGCCTTGGTTACAGATAAATTGACTAATTAATTCTGAAAATTACAGCTCTCAATCTATTTTACTTTGTCGAGGAAAATTTTTGAAACAGAGTTCAAGTTTTTAGATATTAAATAGAATTTAATAAAATTTAATTTTAAAATAGGTTTGTCGCCGCGAATCTATCGGTTCGTATTTCGAATCCCAAAGCGCAAAAGATTTACATCGTTTCCTACTCCAGACTTCTTATATAAGAAGCAATAAAAGAACCCAGACGTACCCAGTAGAACCAGGGATATTAAAATGCAGACGAGGGTGGATTTTGAAATGATTTCAACGACGGGCGACCGAGAAATAGCCCCAAAAAATATCACAGTAATAAACGACTTGCTCTCAAATCTCCCTTCAATGTGGTCTGCCAAAACTCTACAGAGAAAATCCTTCTTCCCTGCTTGGTCAAAGCAAGGATTTACAATTAACAACAGGCTACTGATACCCGACTGACACACAAAGGACAGCCGAAAGGAGTCGGAGACAGCTAGTAGAGCCCTCAGTGGTAAACAACTTGCCCCTTCTTAGTTATATGGCAACATAATGCCCTTGGATTTCCGGACAAATTGAAATTGCCCATTGTGAACGACAAACGAGAAAATATAATACGGGTCCTCTGTCTCTCCCTTGGGGTTTGAAATGCTGAAAATAGTCAGCTTTGAGAGGAATTAAAGATAAAATGTGATAGTTGTGTTGATAGAATGCAATATGTGACCCCGCACGAGAGAATCGCCCTAACTGCCACCTCTCGTTTCGATAGTATTGACTCCTGTGTTGTCTTTCCGATTTATTTTCTCTTCAACCACATACCACAAAAATTTCAGTTTTGTTCAGGTAGTATCTAGATACTCTATAGAAGAGACTCTAGCGTCTCTTCTATAGATTGGCGTTTTTGTTTTCTTCAGTTTTTATACAATAAAGGTTGCGAACAAGATTTTGATGGAAGCCGATATCTCAGGAACGAATGTTAGCAGGACAACGTAGTTAGCATGCAAATAATCCTTATTTACTGCGATACATATCCCTTGAATTTAATAGCATTCCGACTATTTGTTAATTTTTAAGACCGAAATAAACATGATCAATATTTTGTGCAGTTCGGCTTCCCTCGCTTGTGGGTTTTGGTGCGAGGCAGTCGAACGAGATGCGAAGTTTTGACGCGATCAGTGAATCCGTTTGATTTCGTCTTTGTAAAATATTGTTGGGTATAATTAATTGTACATCTAAATTCATTATTTATATTTAACTCGCACTACTATTCAAAATTCCGAAATTAAATTGTTCTGATCGTATCGTACTAATGGTAACTAAATAATCTTCCACTGTCCCAGCTACGTTTCCATTTACCGTTACGATTGACGTCGTGCGCGCTGCACGAAATTTATATTATTCATATTAAATCGCTTTAAAAATAACTTAACTGAAGACAACAAAAACGCCAATCTATAGAAGAGGCTCTAAATGCAACCTGAACAAAAATTCAAAAGGGTGGCGAACCGTATTTTTTAGTATTATTATTTTATATATGATAGAATATTAAAATAAGTTAATAAGTTTCTTGTAGGTGTTTTGGGGCCGTTTATTACGAACTTATTACAAATCAATAAATTTCTTATTTCTAGTTTGTTAGACCAAAAATTTGTTACGAAGAATGTTGTAGGTGTAAACTTGAATATGGCCGTAGATCTTTGGACTTCGAACCTAGCTCATTGCTTCGAATATCAAGGTGCGTTAAAGTCTACCCCCGTCACAAGGGTTGCCCGAATTTACGGCTAACAAGATAGAACGGATAGACGCTTTCAAGACGTTCATTTGTCGTAGAAATGTTGACCTGCAGTTTCAGGGGGAGCAAATAAGAGGGGGTGCAAAATTTATAGAGACGAGCACGTGACACGAACGAACAGGTCATGACAATAAACCACGCGCCTCCTTGATGCGAAAATGTCAGGATAAAGCAGATTCTTTCCTATAGTAAAACGCGCCTCTGAGCTCTGTCGGAAAAATACTGCTGATGCGCGCGACTTCAAATAAAACTGGCAATTCTATCGGAAAAACTGTTATCCACGTGCGGGAAATTGGAAAGAGAAACAGTACTATATAGATTTTACGTATTTATGTACGGTGATGTCGCGTTGTAAAATGTTGTTATAAAGTTTATGATGCAAGTCTGTTAAAACTTTGTTTATCAATGGCGGTAACAAAAAAAAATCAACTTCTTTCTTTTTAAAACTTGTAATATGTAATTATAATAATCGCCCTGGGAAATTCAAGAGATTGCGGTTTTGGGAAGTGTAAATATTTTGAGGATAGGAACACTTTTTTCGAAACCTGTGAATCGGTTTCGGGAGACTGGCCAATATGTTAGAAGAGCTGGACAAGGTCGAAATCGAAAAACTAGTAATCGACTTCTCCTAAACGACCTAAGGCGAGGACATGGAATAGAAATTTCTGATCAAACTGTTAATCAAACAGATTAAAAGAAGCGAATTTGAAACCAAGAAGACCTGTCCGCGCACCACGCAAAGCAGCGCGAATGAAGTTTGCTCTGGATCACAGAAATTGGCAACTTCGTCACTGGACGCCTGTACTGTTTACAGACGAGTCCAGATTTCGTTTTACTCGTTGCGACGGTCGAGTACGTGTATATAGACGTCCTGGTGAACGCTACGCAGCCGCTACTATACAGGAAGTGGATTGGTCCTGGATCTGTGATGGTTTAGGCTGGAATCAGTATAGACAACAGAACTGGTCTTGTTGTCGTTCCT
Organism: Aphodius sticticus; assembly: GCA_963966075.1. Classification (NCBI taxonomy): domain Eukaryota; kingdom Metazoa; phylum Arthropoda; class Insecta; order Coleoptera; family Scarabaeidae; genus Aphodius; species Aphodius sticticus. Next base: position 3,497,144 of record OZ014510.1, read on the forward strand.
GGAAGACTAAATGTCATGAATTCCATCGAAAACATCTTGGAGCCCCATGTGGTGCCAGCTGCATATGGCGTCGGTCAAAATTTCATCCTAATGCAGGACAATGCAAAGCCACATACCGCCGGCATCGCCAGAAACTTTTACAAGAACGTGGAATTCAAGTCATGGAATGGCCGGCGTTAAGTCCTGACCTGAATCCTATTGAACACGTGTGGGATCAGCTTGACCGACGTGTTCGCAAGCGCCCCAACCCTCAACTAACCATACAGGAACTGACACAAGCCCTGATTAAGGAATGGGAAAGCATACCCCAAGAATCTCTTCGCAGAATAGTGCGAAGCATGCTACGAAGGTGTGAGGAATTTCGATTTTTAAATGTTTCTTTTAAATATCTATCATATTCGTATAAGTTCTTTTCTTCTAACTCTAATCAAAAGGTTTCTGGAATGGCAAAACGATTACAAAACAAATATTTCCTAGCGGAGTTAGCTCTAATGACTGACACTCTTCACGAGTCCCCTTTACTATCCAATGCCCTTCAAGCTAGTAATATAAATATTTGCAGAGGAGAACAACTGATCAGAAGAACAATTAGTGCTTTTCAAATGCTCAAAAATCGTAGCGGTATTTACGAAAAAAAAGTGGATGAAGTTATAAACTCGGAAGTATTTAAAAATATTTCTTTCGTCGAAAACAGAATTTATGGAAACCTTCCCAGAGATTCTCTTATTGACAGCATCAAAAAATAATTTAAATTAAGGTTGATTGGTTTCTCTCAAGTAGACCAGGCAATAGAGACTTTTTCGTGACAAAAATAGTATCAGCAAGCCGCCGGTCCCAGGTCACGTGGAACAGTCCGTAGATGTATGGTGATGTGTTTTCGACTAGCAAATATCATTACTTAATTTGTTATAAACAAAAAACCTAAAAAAATCGTGCGTTTTTCCGTTGTTCGCTTGTAAAATCTGAACCGATGGAGCAATATTCATACTGTCAACAGACGAATTGTAGAGAATGAAAAGACGAAAAAAATGAACCCTACACGGAGGAAATTCGGAAGAACCGGAGAAATCTGCGTTTTTTTCAAAAATTCATACCTCCGCCATTTTCAAAGTTGTAACGCAGGCTTTTCGCGAAAAAGTAGCGATTGATGGGTACTTTAAGTGTGCACAACCCAGGCGTTGTCCGATGATTAGCTTTTGCACAATTGCGATTTGAATTTTTTTATGCAATATGGTTCGGCGAGCCTGGATGCTTCGGAGGTGGTCCGATTTTAATTTTTCTTACGTATTTCGAAAGTAGAAGTATTGTGCTACAAAACGTCTACTCTGATTTTGCGTTAAAATGTTGCGGAATAGGCGAAAAATGCTTGCAAACTTGACCGAAATCTGCGGCGCGCTCCAAACCGGTCGAGTAGTGGGGGTAGGCGACCGACGCGGCGAAGCGCGTATCTATAGTAATCCCAACGCGCTGCGCGCTTCCCCGAGTCGGCCGCCTACCCCACTACTCGACAGCGTTTGAGCGCGCGGCAGATTTCGGTCAAGTTTGCAAGCATTTTTCGCCTATTTCGCAACATTTTACCGCAAAATCAGAATAGACGTTTTGTAGCACAATACTTCTACTTTCGAAATACGTTCAAAAAATTAAAATCGGACCACCTCCGACGCATCCAGGGTCGCCGAACCACATTGCATAAAAAAAATTCAAATCGCAATTGTGCAAAAACTAATCATCGGACAACGCCTGGGTTATGCACACTTAAAGTACCCATCAGTCGCTACTTTCTCGCGAAAAGCCTGCGTTACAACTTTGAAAATGGCGGAGTTATGAATTTTTGAAAAAAATGCAGATTTCTCCGGTTTTTTCGAATTTCCTCCGATAATATTAATCCGATCGGGTCCGTGTAGGGTTCATTTTTTCCGTCTTTTCATTCTCTACAATTCGTCTCTTGACAGTATCCAGATTACTCCATCGGTTCAGCTTTTACAAGCGAACAACGAAAAAAAGCACGATTTTTTTAGGTTTTTTGTTTATAACAAATTAAGTAATGATATTTGCTAGTCGAAAACACATCACAATATATCTACGAACTGTTCCACGTGACCTGGGACCGGCGGCTTGCTGATACTATTTTTGTCACGAAAAAGTCTCTATTGCCTGGTCTAAACTCTTTCTGCAACTCCACAAATATTAACATTGTAACAGGTAATCTTAATATTGCCAATAATATTTGTTGTTAATGTTTTACGATGATATTTAATAGTGCTAATATGGATGAGAGAATGCAGGCTGGTTCATCAAGAAATCCGCAAGGAAAGCCCATTCGCAGTGACAACGGCTGATGGCCTACAATGCATATGTCGAGGTCAGTCGTGAACCTGAAAATTCGAAGTCAGCAGCTGCGATTAGCCATATTAATATCGTTCTCGTCCACCTAACAATAGCATTATGTAAACAAACATAAAAAGTACAAATCTACAAGCTTCTATCACCTTTCATGCTTCTATGCAACCAACAAATGTATAGGTTATACTCATTTTATCCAACTTTAGGTTATAACACTTATAACTTTCTCTTGCTCAGTTTGTACCCCCACTACTATGTTCTAATCGTGAATAGGGTATAGTTTATTTGCTTGTAGAGATTAATTTATTTGTAGTATTTATTCAGGTCAAATAAATATATTTGCATACAAACAAAAATTACTTGAACCACCAAATTTCTTTGAGTCGATGCCTATTTATTTGAAATAAACAAAATTTTCTATCTGTCTAACCTCCACAACCGGTGTATAGTTCAACATCGATTCGGTGCGACCGACATGGAACATAATTCGAAATTGCCGCCATTCTTCAGTCCGGGTTTAGTGTGGCAGTTCGATCGTAAATTGTAAATAGTCCCACATTTCCATTGAAATTTAGTTTTACGACCTGATTGTTCATATAACAATTTTCCGCGTTATTGGGTGCGGGACCGACAGCGCACTCGGACATTTCCATTCACGGCACGCTGTGACTGTTAATTAACTTTAATAAATTATTCGACAGCACTGATAATGGCGTCTCTCTATCGACAATTACACGGCAAATCTGATAGGTAACGCCCTCTATTCTCCCAATACCGTATTAATTATATTATTATTGAACGATGGAAAATTGCAACATTTTACTTACAAATGTGTATCTCCTACAAAAATTCAGATATTGGGATGAATTACAAAATATGATAAGATGTTGAGAATTGATATTGTTTTTGTAACTGAGCACTTGAGAACATGCGAGAGAACTACTTCGTTAGTTACCCCACAGGATGTCTCAAACTTAGTTGAAAAACACCATTTTATTTAATAAGCTGGAACATTATTTTCTTTATCTTTCTTCAAAAGTAGGTAAGTTTACTTTACATGTTCTGAAAAAATAGTGGAAATTGGTCAAAGGAATACAAAAATCATTGATTCCAGCAAGGTTGGTTATCTATATCAATTCAATTTTGTCAAAAAAATACAAGCATCCATAAATTCCTTATGCATATAACAATTATTATGATTCATAAACGTACAAATATATCAAATTCCACCATTAGACAGAATGGGTAATTCATAATTTCTTGTAAAAATTCTAATTTGGAAAACCGGTGGCGACCCCACAACATTGTTTTCAAATTATATAAATATTAATGAACGATTTGAAAAAAAGTTTATTTTTTTAGTAATTCTGTAAATTCAGTGAAATAATATTTCCTAAAAAGCGGGACTATTTTAAAACTCCGGGACGCGGGACAAAAGGTGAAAAGTCGGGACTGTCCCGCCAAAAGCGGGACGTCTGGTCACCTTAGGTATGGGTGTCATCAAGTCAGGTGCACAGCTTAAAAAAACTTTTCTCGTATAACTATTTCCTACAATCAACCGAATAAAAACACACATACAAGACCTAGCCGGCATCACAAATCACAATCGCTTTCTTCTCCACCGTTCCAACAAATTCGATTTTTTTTGGGGGGGGGGGGCGCCCCCTGCCCCCGTGTAGGATAAAGTCAAGTGCCTGGCCACATCAGATTTTGTTTCTATTTCTCTGCATTAAACGACATTTTTACGCTACGATTTTCAGCAAAATATTAGGTATAAATGGTGTCAATGTAACCGGAAAAAATTACTCAAGGGCCTAACCTCAAAAGTATGCAAGCAAATATTTTCTTTTTGTCTACTAGCACTAAAAATTGAAAATTTGTTTGTAACTACAATCTTTAAAAAGGGGGACACGGGCAACCAAATAAATTTTGGAACCAATGAGCTAAATGAATAACCTAATATAAAAGAACATAATTTAATATAAATTTTGATTTATTAAAACTCATAAAAATAAAGTTAATGTAAGCTCTCTCCACAACCTGCAATTACACAACATGGTTAGGTTAGCACACAGACACATAGCGAGAAAGCCTCATATTTTCAACCCTTCCCAGTTTCACGTAAAAAACAATTAATTAGAGTATATTGTTCCAGCATTTGTAGACTGCAGTCTCGATAATTAAAACCCTCGCTTTTTAATCACAGACAACCCTTTCCTTTAAAATCGTCGCATTGCAAATAATTCCCTAATTAATCAACTTCTTTTCAACCCCAAACGAAAAAAAACAGAACACCAATACAAAAAGAAACACGAACCAATCAAAATTTCTCTTAGAAATTACGACAGACGGCGCTATCTGGCATTTGTTTTCCGAGCGGAAAACGTCTCTTTCGCATCATACAGATGGAGTTACCATCGCAGCATCGCTCATCCTAGTCATCAGACAAAAGATTTTGCACTACTCTTACATCGAGCGCGAAAACAGACAAGGAGGGCTGGTGTCTGAAGGGTGTTTCAAGTGAAACCAGGTCACCGTGGTTCTAATATTACGGAAATAGTGCTGTACTTGCCATATCGTCCACTTGTGCCTAGTCGATGAGGCGAGCACACTGGTAGGTGCGCTTTGGCCTTTGCATAGGTGTTGCCTCTTGAAAAAGTGCACGTGTGTGCTGTACTGACGTATTCCGTTCTTATGGTATGTTAACTTTCTATGGACTATGAATAATTCAACTGATGGTTCAACTGGTTCAACTGAAGCGTCCGGAGATGTTCAGGTTTAAAAAATATTCAAATAAATAGATCTAATAGCAAAACACGTCAACTTTCAGGTGATATCTAGACCATTTATGTATAAAATTTTAAAAATAATACATCAAATTAAAGGCAAGGAATGTATAATCTCTTCCCTTCATGGAAATTTTGAATAGTTTCATTGGTTTTTGAGAAATATTCAAATTAAGAGGAGGCGGCTGGTACACGCTTAATAACAAAACACGTCAACTTTCAGAGCTGATATCTAGACCATTTATCTATAAAATCTTAAAAATAATACACCAGATTAAAGACAAGGGATGTATAATCTCACCCCTGTACGGAAATTTTGAATAATTTCATTGGTTTTTGAGAAATACTCAAATTAAGAGGAGACGACTGCTATACGTTTTAATAACAAAACATGCCAACTTTCAGAGCTGATATTAGACCATTTATCTACACAATTTAAAAAATTATAAATCAAATTAAAAGTAAGGGGTGTATTATCTCATCCCTGGATGAAAATTTTGAATAATTTGATTAGTTTTTGAGAAATACTCAAATTAAGAGGGGACGGCTGGTATACGTTTTAATAACAAGATACGTCATTTTTCAGAACTGATATCTAGATTATTTATTCATAAAATTTTTAAAATAATACACCAAATTAAAGGCAAGGGACGTATAATCTCATCGCTGGATGGAAATTATGTATAGTTTCATTGGTTTTTGTGAAATACTCGTATTAAGAGGATACGGCTGGTATACGTTTTAATAACAAAACACGCCAGATTTCTGAGTTGATATCTAGACCATTTCTCTATAAAAATCTTAAAAATAATACACCAAATTAAAGGCAAGGGATGTATAATCTCATCCCTGGATAGAAGTTTTGAATAATTTCATTGGTTTTTGAGAAATACTCAAATTAAGAGGAGACAACTGGTATATGTTTTAATAATAAAACACGTCAACTTTCAGAGCTGATATCTAGACCATTTATCTATAAAATTTTAAAAATAATACACCAAATTAAAGGCAAGGGGTGTATAATCTCATCCTTGGGTGGAAATTTTGAATAATTTCATTGGTTTTTGAGAAATACTCAAATTAAGAGGAGACGGCTGGTATACGTTTTAATAACAAAACACGTCAACTGTCAGAGCTAATATCTAGACCATTTATCTACAACATCTTAAAAATAATACACCAAATTAAAGGCAAGGGATGTATAATCTCATCCCTGGATGGAAATTTTGAATAATGGCATTGGTTTTTGAGAAATACTCAAATTAAGCGGAGACGGCTGGTATACGTTTTAATAATAAAACACGTCTACTTTCAGAGTTGATATCTAGACCACTTATCTATAGAATCATAAAAATAATACGCAAAATTAAAGGCAAGGGATGTATAATCTCATCCCTGGATGAAAATTATGTATAATTTTATTGGTTTTTGTGAAATACTCGTATTAAGAGGATACGGTTGGTATACGTTCATAACAAAACACGTCAACTTTCAGAGCAGATATCTAGACCGTTGATCCATAAAATCTTATAAACAATACACCAAATTAAAGGCAAAGGATGTATAATTTCCTCCATGAAAGGAAATTTTGAATAGTTACATAGGTTTTTGAGAAATACTCAAATTTAGACGAGAAAGCAGGTATACATTCTAATAAAACACGTCAACTTTCAGAGCTGATATCTAGACCATTTATCTATAAAATTTTATGAACAATACACCAAATTAAAGGCAAAGGATGTATAATTTCCTCCATGAAAGGAAATTTTGAATAGTTACATAGGTTTTTGAGAAATACTCAAATTAAGACGAGAAAGCAGGTATACATTCTAATAAAACATGTCAACTTTCAGAGCTGATATCTAGACCATTTATCCATAAAATCTTATAAACAATACACCAAATTAAAGGCAAAGGATGTATAATTTCCTCCATCAAAAGAAATTTGGAATAGTTAAATAGGTTTTTGAGAAATACTCAAATTTAGACGAGAAAGCAGGTATACATTCAAATGACAAAACACGTCAATTTTCAGACATGATATCTAGACCATTTATCCATAAAATCTTATAAACAATACACCAAATTAAAGGCAAAGGATGTATAATTTCCTCCATGAAAGGAAATTTTGAATAGTTACATAGGTTTTTGAGAAATACTCACATTAAGACGAGAAAGCAGGTATACATTCTAATAAAACATGTCAACTTTCAGAGCTGATATCTAGACCATTTATCCATAAAATCTTATAAACAATACACCAAATTAAAGGCAAAGGATGTATAATTTCCTCCATCAAAAGAAATTTGGAATAGTTAAATAGGTTTTTGAGAAATACTCAAATTTAGACGAGAAAGCAGGTATACATTCAAATGACAAAAGACGTCAATTTTCAGACATGATATCTAGACCATTTATCCATAAAATCTTATAAACAATACACCAAATTAAAGGCAAAGGATGTATAATTTCCTCCATGAAAGGAAATTTTGAATAGTTACATAGGTTTTTGAGAAATACTCAAATTAAGACGAGAAAGCAGGTATACATTCTAATAAAACATGTCAACTTTCAGAGCTGATATCTAGACCATTTATCCATAAAATCTTATAAACAATACACCAAATTAAAGGCAAAGGATGTATAATTTCCTCCATCAAAAGAAATTTGGAATAGTTAAATAGGTTTTTGAGAAATACTCAAATTTAGACGAGAAAGCAGGTATACATTCAAATGACAAAACACGTCAATTTTCAGACATGATATCTAGACCATTTATCCATAAAATCTTATAAACAATACACCAAATTAAAGGCAAAGGATGTATAATTTCCTCCATGAAAGGAAATTTTGAATAGTTACATAGGTTTTTGAGAAATACTCACATTAAGACGAGAAAGCAGGTATACATTCTAATAAAACATGTCAACTTTCAGAGCTGATATCTAGACCATTTATCCATAAAATCTTATAAACAATACACCAAATTAAAGGCAAAGGATGTATAATTTCCTCCATCAAAAGAAATTTGGAATAGTTAAATAGGTTTTTGAGAAATACTCAAATTTAGACGAGAAAGCAGGTATACATTCAAATGACAAAACACGTCAATTTTCAGACATGATATCTAGACCATTTATCCATAAAATCTTATAAACAATACACCAAATTAAAGGAAAAGGATGTATAATTTCCTCCATGAAAGGAAATTTTGAATAGTTACATAGGTTTTTGAGAAATACTCAAATTAAGACGAGAAAGCAGGTATACATTCTAATAAAACATGTCAACTTTCAGAGCTGATATCTAGACCATTTATCCATAAAATCTTATAAACAATACACCAAATTAAAGGCAAAAGATGTATAATTTCCTCCATGAAAGGAAATTTTGAATAGTTACATAAGTTTTTGAGAAATATTCAAATTAATACAACAAAGCAGGTATACATTCTAATAAAACACGTCAACTTTCAGAGCTGATATCTAGACCATTTCTCTATAAAACCTTAAAAACAATACACCAAATGAAAACAGAAATGATGTAAGTTTCGAATATGTTTGACGGTTTTCACTGCGAACAGCAGTTAACCTAATTAAAACCTCTATCTAATCCGACAGTATATTCGGTTGAATGTCATTCGAACTACAAAGCTACAAAGCTCACTCTACTGATCCAGTTATCGCCAAAGCCCAAAACTGCAGAACAATACCAGTACTCTGATTTATACACTCTCCGTGTATATGTATATGTGTGCGTTAGTTCACCACAGAAACCGAAGAGAATCGTCAGTTGTATACGCTGGTCCACTGATATATACTATATACTGGATTACTACTATAGTAGACGCCAGCAGCTACTCTGCATCCAGCTCGTCTGAAGAATAGATTTTGCAATGAAATCAAATAGAATAATAAAAGAAACCACAGCACAATGGTTGATACCTTAGCTTTGATAAGCTTACAGAAAATACGAAGTTTGTTAATATATTAGTTATTATTAATTCTCTCACTAACGCATTTCTGTCATACCTCAAAAATAAATAATTCTACCTCTTCGAATTCCATAATTATATCACAAATTCAAATATAACAGTCTCGACTCCCTTACAGACGACAAACGACAATCGCGAAATTCAAAAGTCTGGAAAGTTTAGCAGGGCAAGATTAAATGAGGTGACAGAATTAGACAATGAAAATTCGATGGGGGAAAACTCAAGATTACCGAAACTTTGACGTTATCGGCTACTGAAAAGGGTAGGTGGTGAAATTTCCGATGAAGAAAATTTTCAACCCCTCAATTCCTTTAATTATACTTAATAAATCTCATTTCTATTAACCGAATGGCAAGAATTTCATTATTATATGAATCGATAGCCAGAGCTAAAGATAACCGAATTTCTTTCGGGAAAAGCTACCCCTTGAGCCTTGAACGGGTGGGAGATTACCCTAAAAGGGTTGACGATTCTCCCGCCACACCGTTCAACTTTCAATTTATTTCGAATGGATGTATTTCATATTTTATAGTAGAATTTATTATGCATTATTATTATAATATTATTAGGGTTACTATAAGTAGTTTTAAGTTCGTTCACCGAATATTTTTCATCCATCCTTGATTACCGGCTGATTTTTATAAAACTCAAAAAAATCTATGGCATACCAACAAATTTGTACAATATTCGTTTGTGATTTCGGACCGTCAGAGTTGCACTGCAACAGTAAATGCATCGGACATTCATGCATCGCCGCATTTTCTAATACATGAAAATTTTCTTTGAGGACTTGTTACATGTGCGTACCGAATGGGCACTAGCTATTTTTTTGCTTAGTTCAACTTATTTGCACATTAGCTTTTTCAAATCAAACTGATAATTTGATTACGAACAAGCAAGGTTTTATTTTATAATGCCGACATATTTTTAATTACATACGTGCAGAATTCACTGCGTAACAAGGGCGTTCTTGTGGAAATTTACAAAACAAATCTTGACGAAACTGTTTGTTGCATTTTATTGATTTTTTGTCTAATTCATCAGGTTTCTGTATTATTAATTCGCAGCATCTAATTTTAACAGACTGTAAAACAAGACAATTGGTCATTTGATGTGAACTAGTTTAAATAAATTATTATTTTAATGAGAAAATATATATATTTTTTTATTTAAATTAGGAAGATATTGCCCATAAAAGAAATGTTAGATATGGTTTCTTCGTCATCTTTAAAGTTCTACTAAATCCAATTGTACTACTAGGTTCGTTGTATAAATATGTCCTAATATTGTCTGAAATACATATCAATTAGCTTCTGAAACAAAAACTTAAACAACCGAGCTTTCAAAATATAACCTTTTTGTTGAATAAAAAAGCTACACAAAATTGTCTCTACTATTAAAATATTTTTAACCGCTTTCGTTTATCTTCAAATAATAAACATAAAAATCGACAATTATATAAATACAAGCAAATAAAGTATAATTTTCCAAATAAATTATTTTATAGACATGCTGTCTATAAAATTTTTATGATGTTTATTACTTGAAGAGAAACGAAAACGATTAAAAATATTTTAATAGTAGAGCATTTTGTGTAGCTTTTATATTTAACAAAAAGGTTATATTTTGAAAGCTCATAAATGAGTATCATCTATATTGTTCATAGAAAAGCATCAGCTTAGGATACACTCTGTATTTGGTGTACGTTTTTCTTGGAAAAAAATAACATTGCGTTTATGTGGACAGGTAAAAACAACACTATTTTTTTTTTAATTTCTGTCTGACGGTTTCCGGAAAACTGTCTGTCTGACGGTTTCACAAAATTACAATTTTATGCGGTTTTCGCCCTTTAGAAAAATCAAAAATCGTACTAATAATTACAAATCTATTGTCAATCTACGTATATGACCTACTACATACAAAACGAAATTAAAAAATGTAAAAATTAAACAGCGTACTAAAATGTTCATCGAGTGCAAATAAATGAAACCAATATTTGTCGCCTAGGCACTTGCTATATCCAGTTCAACTGGATATTGCAAATACCAAGTATTAGTCGTCAAAAAAACACGTCCGCATAGCCGACCGTCGAATATATAAATCTATTTTTGAGGTGGACTCGATACGAATTGAATAGAACTGGTTTTTTCTTTTCACAAATAATCAAATACTTGGCCGCTCGCGATTTTTACGTTAGCTAGCAGAACAATTTTAAATAAACACGGTTACAGGCACATTATTAAATTGCAAGGCGTTGCAAAGGCTGCTTTGGATCAATTTCGAAAACTCACGCAATGTATGACACTTCACATAAGGCCTTATCCATACATTATCGAAAAATCCCGGTAAATATTAAAATATAAACTCACCGCAATTACGGGTCGTTACAAAAGGGCTTCTGGCCACTCAAAACACAAGTACTGTCACGAATTATCACTCGAATTGCCGAAAAATAAACCGAACAACGTGTAAAATTCAAATTATTTGAGCATAGCAAACAAACTGGCCAAAAGTGCGAATGAAACTGACGCTACACTCGTGTTCATTCCTGCATTTCCAACAAGCTGCATAAGTCGGAAATGCTCGCTTCGCAGAAACCGGTTTTTCGTGAGTCTATTTTTGAAAACACCACAGTGGGCCAGAATAACAGAAATTGTAACAAATATATCGGGAATTATTGTGATGATAAAACTATTTTTAAACATGGTTATAAAGGGTTTTGGGGCCTCTGATTCCGAATTTAAAGTCACATTTGCAAAATTCCAAATGGCGGATTTAATATGGTGACTATTTTTGTACCTGAACGGCAAAATATGCATTTGGACGACAAAATGTATGTTTTGACGACAGAAAATGTAAACGAACGGCGGAATATGTGTTTTTACTACAAAAAGTTTCAATGAACGTCAAAATATGATTGTTAATTGTTGCTGGCCATGTTTTAATAATGTTGAGTAGTTAAAAGATATCTCGAGGATTTGTTTCTTTTGTTGACAACATTGTTCAAGCTTTAAATCGGAATTTCTGATGTTTAAACCCAAAATGTCTAATCAATCGTCAAATTAGAGTATTAAAAAACCAAAGTGCGTTTTACAAAATAAATCTATATACATACAGCGTGTCCAGGAAAGTCCGCATCGTATGGAAAAACGGCAACAGTCAAATATGTAAATTTTGCTGCCATATACCGACCGATTTAGAATATATGAATTTGTGATAAGAGTAAAGTACCTTTATTTTCATTATTATCGATAACCTTTATTTAGAAATGTTGTTTAGACGTGAAAATTATATTTAAATATAAAGTCACAGCCACCTACCTTGAAATTTTCCTTTTTTTGTTCTTTTTTTTAAATTTTTACTTTCATGACAAATATTAGTGAATGCCAGTGATCATAAAAGGTCCATTTTTATGTATTTTTTGGCCATTTGAATGCGTTTTTAACAATTTTTATTATTTTGGTATGATAACTAATGTTTATTTAGAACTAGCGCAAAATTACTCATTTTCTTGATGCGAAGTTGATATTTTGCCCTGTAGATAATAACAGATCATACAATAACTAATACAGGAGCGTGACTTACCTATAATTCAATTAATATTAAGACTTTGTATATGTTTATAATAGTAGTTATCCATCTACAGCAAGCGATTATTTCGATGGTGATATTTTCAATGAAGGACACCCGGACAACCAAATTGCCCATTCAACCATTTCTAGGATAATCAGAAAATTCAAGCAGACTGGGTCTGTTGAAAATCTTTTTTTTTGCAATTCTTTTTTTTAAATAAATTTCGTATGTTTTTAAAGGTGATATTTGTTCAGTTATTTGTGCTGTTGATTTACTGCATTGGATGTGAGAAGCAATTTGTCGAACCCAAGTCGTTCTATGCTCGATTAGCGCTTGCAACACTGGTAAACTTGCTTGCTTATTTTCAGAATCATATTCTTGTGGTTTTTCTTAAAGAGATTTTCAACAGACCCAGTCTACTTGAATTCTCTGATTATCCTAGAAATGGTTGACTGGGCAATTTGGTTATCCATCCGGGTCTTTCATTGATTATTTTTTGACGTTTCTTAAAACCAATGAAACGCTTCTTTATTTGTCACAAGGGTAAGTTTCAACCAATTATGTCATTATTATAGTGGGAATAAATCTCTTGTGATTATTCTCGGGAATAATCACTGTAGCTTTTATTTGCCTAGCAACTGTCAGATACTTGTCAAAATAATTACTTAATTGTGTCAACGCGAAATGGGTGAAAGTCATCGGTTTAGTACCTTTTCTAATGCAGAAATTACAAAAAAGATTTTAGAAACTACTTCGAAAAATACTCTAATAAGTAATCAGTCTATATGGAGACAATTTAAGACCTTCACCAAAGAAAGAAATTATATTCTGGATCAATCTACTACAACAGCTACTCTGGCATTGATTTTAAAAGATTGGGCTTATAACATGAAAAGAAAAGACGGAAATGATTATAAAGCAGTAATAAAGACAATGTGGAATAAAACGGCAAAATTAGTTCAAGAACTTTACTTTAATAAGTATAACAGGTCCTTTGATCCTTTCCATGATATAGAATTCAGAAATGCTCGGAATGCAAGAGATGCAAAAGGAAAAATTTTACAAAAACATCCTGAAAAGCACAAACAAAGTTCTGTGGCACTTTCTAATACAGAATTGTTGCAAATTTTTAACTATTGGGACGAAGATACACCTTGTGGATTGCAAAGAAAGTTTTTTCACGTTGCATCGTATGAACTAGCTTGGAGGGGAGGAGAAGCTACGAAATGTTTAGTTCATTATTTTAAAAAAGAAACCGACATAAAAAGATTAAATACTGACCGCATTGAATACAATCCCATCTTTACAAAAACTGCACAGGGTGGAGCACAAAGGTGCGCTAATAGTAAATGGTTGACTCCAAACATAAATAACCCAGATATTTGCCCTGTTCGTTTTTTTGAAAAACTAATGAGTAAACGTGAAGAAAATATTAAAACCGAACGCTTGTTTCTTACTCCAAATCCGGCTTGGCAAACTCATGGTTTTGGGTATAAAAACGTTCCTGTGGGAATAAATTCCATTTCAAAATGGATGAAAGAATCCGCAGAAAAAGTAGGTCTAGACACAGTTACTAAAAAATAACTAACCATTCTGCCAGATCAAGTGCAGTAAGTAACCTTTCAAAAGCTGGTGTAGGAGAACAAGAACTAATCAAGGTCACTGGTCATAATTCTGCAAGTTCGATTAAACCATACTTACAATTGAACCAAGAACATCATTCAAATATAATAAATAATCTTAGAGAAAATACGCAGGAGGAAACACTTAATATAACAAGCAATTCCAAATCCTCAATAAATAATGAGTCTCGAAATATTTTTAATAATGGCGTTTTTCATTGTACTAATTTAAATTGTTAATTCTTTTAATATATTCACAATGTGTCAACGATATTTTCATATATTGTAAGTAATAATTAATTAAATTAAATTTTTCAATAATTTTATGATAGTTTTATTGATCTTTTTTATTGTAAAAATTTGTGAATCAAAAAATAAGCTAGTCAAATATAACTCGAGAGTTCCATAAATTAGAAAATAATTTGACAGATTTTGTTCAAACTTTGGCAATAGTCACGAGAGCCCGCAGGGCTTGAGTTTTCAAACAATCTGTCAAATTATTTTCAATTTATTCTCACTCTCTTGTTATATTATTACTGAAAATATCACCAACATCGAGATAATCGCTTGCTGTAGATGGATAAGTACTATTATAAACATATCCAAAGACATTAATATTAATTGAATTAAAGGTAATTCACGCTCCTGTATTAGTTATTGTATGATTTATTATTATCTACAGTGTGAAATATCAACTTCGCATCAAGAAAATGAGTAATTTTGCGCTAGTTCTAAATAATCACTAGTTATCATACCAAAATAATAAATTGTAAAAAAACGCATTCAAATTTCTAAAAAATAGATTATAATGGACCTTTTAGGATCACTGGCATTGACTAATATTTGTAATAAAATTAAAAAAACACAAGAAAAGAAAAATTTCAAGATAGGTGGCTGTGACTTCGTATTTGAATATAATTTTTACGTCTAAACAACATTTCCAAATAAAGTTTATCGATAATAATGTAAATAAAGGCACTTTACTCTTATCACAAATTCATATATTCTAAATACAATACAATACAATACAAAATCATTTATTGAGCAACTAATCACATTTCAGATATTTCCCAACCATAAACTAAAAACTAAATCAGATAGTTAAATCGCTCGGTATATGGCAGCAAAATTTACATATTTGACTGTTGTCGCTTTGGTTTCATACAAGCCGTCAACTTTTATAAAGAATAAACTTTTCGGAGAAATGGATATGTAATAAAAAATTTTTTCATATGATGCGGACTTTCCTGGACACTCTGTATATTGGATTTTTACTCCAATTATACATATTATTTCGGATAGACCTTATATTTACCAATTTACCTAAATTACTTAAATATTTAATTAACACAATTTATTTCCTGTGATATTTAAACCTGCCTGAACACAAATCCAGCCTTTATTGAAGGAATTTCTAAACTAAATACGTACAGATCCTCTTCAACGGCATAGATGTCAGAATTTAGGTCTGTTATCGAGGGGGTAAATACAGGGAGGGAGCAATGATTTAGAAACTACCCCCGACAAAGGGTGGTTCTCTCAAGAACTTAACTTATGTCTTCAAGGTCGGAATGGGGTTACTGGGGGAGGCATACAATCATCCCCTTACGTAAAATTTCGCAGTCGGCCGAGCATCGTTGTTGTATCGGCCGATACCTTAAGTACAAGGGGTAGTTTGAGTGTGTAGGCGAAGATTTATATGCTTTAAACATCGTACGCCTGTAAGGGTAGGTAACGGGAAAATTTAAAATGGAAAACCGGGCTCCATTTCGAAGGCCTTGTAATATATTACTTACTGTTCTTAGTGGTGATATTTACGTGGACTTTATTTATTTTTAAAATGGGGTTAATCCATATGAAACGGTTCAGTCAGTGTTAAAGATTCCAAGAAAATATTCCAATGTCAAGGAGTATATCAAACTAGGAAATTATATAAAAATGTTCAGTTAAAATTTACGATTTGTATATTATAACGAGCAAGAATATATTTCTTAAAAACAAGAAATCTTTTCTATGTGTGTACTATTATATCAGACATTAATCAGGTTTATACCAAAAGAATTGGGTACAACATTATTCATTTTTATTAATAACCGAATTCAGTGCTGTTTTATTCATTTTACTACCAGAGAATTCAAGCTCCAAGTATGGTATGATGCAGAAGCTCATTACAGGTTTTGTAATTGGATTCAAATTACATTACGGAGTATCAACATACCTGACGTATTATTTTGTTATACGAATATGGTTTCTATACAAGAAATGTGATTACTATTTTCATAATTTACATAAACCGATAATAAAATCGCCAAGATATGCTGAAGATTACCGTTTTTTTTTATCAAATTTGTTGGCAATATTACAGGAAGACGTCTCCATTATTATATGAGAAATGTTGTATAGTGGGACACACATGTCCACGACTGACTCCATGTTTTTCTACTCAAGTGCAAAGTGTATGGAGAATTTAAGTTTAAGAGGCTGGTTCAGCCTAACTTCAGGTCTGTTCTGGTGGTCCCCTATTGGTCTAATTATTCAAACAGTTCAATGCTCCTGTGGGTTAATTATTGAATAATGATAGCATCTTATAAGATTACAACAATCTGAATTAACAATTCTAGTGCGCCAAACCTCCATATTTATTATACCCATGGCCAATTTTAAACAATTGCTGCTCAAAGATAGACGTATAATTGGAAGACGGGTAATATCCTGATTTCAGGAATAACATTTCAATTATGTATTTTTGCGATTTGCCGCAGTAGTTCCACTTTACGTCAATGTACAATTTGAAAAAAATCCAATAAATGAAAAAAAATAAAGCCACACCTTTGAAGAATCGGCGTCGTAATTTCCCAATTTTTCCATCCATGTTCGAGTCTGAACAGTGTGTCCATCTACGATGTTCTCGAGAACTAGTCGTCATTAGATGAAGATAATAGTAATGGGTTAGAGATAGACCCATTACTATTATCTTCGTCTACCATATACCACAAAAAGTCTGTAACTCGCTAAAATCCACATTTATATTTTACTGGACAGATTTCGAGAGCTGTAACCTACAAATCAGATATAATTTGAAAATAAAGAAAACACCGCACAAAGCAGTATTCCAATTATCCATTCTACTACCAGAGAATTCAAGCTCCAAGTATGGTATGATGCAGAAGCTCATTACGGGTTTTGTAATTGGATTCAATATACATTACGGAGAATCAAAATCCTGACGTACTATTTTGTTGATTGAAGAGGATTTCTAGACAAGAGATGTGATTGCTAATTTTCATAATTTCCATGAACTGACAATGAAATCACCGAGGTATGCTGAAGATTACCGATTTTTTATCAAATTTCTTGGTAATATTACTGGAAGACATCTATAATATTATTATATGAGAAATGTTATATAATGGGACATAGTCGACTTGTCAACCACTGACTCCAGATGTTTTTCTTCTCAAGTGCAAAGTGTATGGAGAATTTTTGTTTAAGACAACTAACCGCAGATTCTATTGAAATTACCCCCGAAGAACCGAACACGCATTACGAACCATATGCGTGACTGATGATAGCGAGCATCGTCATTTTTGTGATTGTATGTTGACATTATAATATAGTTTTAATAAAGCTATATAATATGTTGTCTAATTGTCTTTTAATATATGAATTACAAATTGGTAAATAAAGATTAACTTATTAAGTGTTTTGTTTTTCTTATACGTTATCAAATCCCTATGCTGTTGATGTACATACGTATGTGTAATATGTCAACTTGTGTGTTTTTCATTAGATATGCATATGGCATAAGTGTATTATCAGCTGAGAAATAAAAAAAAGACCAATTCTCGACTGATTTTCCAAACTCATCAAAAACAGCCGAGCGGCTGTCGATCAGCTGTTGGACTTCCCTCTTAAGATAACAAGCATATTAGGTACCTATACGCGTGTATACTTATGTTTATTTATTTTTGTTTGTTTTGGAGTTATGAAAGGGTTAAAATTAAAAATGGCTAACCTATATCTCTGAACTACTCCAGCAAAGTGATGTTTTCGACTCAATTTAATTCAAATTAGCTGGGGCATTTTTCTCGCCCTGGCAGTTGGAGCAGTTAATTGAGAATTAATCGTTTTTTGTTCTGCTTTTCTCTCATTTTTATTTTTCGCATACAAATTGCTTGCCTCGATGGTGAGAGAAAAATTATCTCGGCCTTCGGAGTCAGTAATTTTCGCGCTAAACCAACAAAATGCAAATGAATTCTAGCGCGAACTAAATGGAATTATATCCAGCTGAGAGCTAACTCTAAATGCAGCCGAAAAGGCAAAACAACAAAACAGGGTCCGTTTTAAAATATTATTTCGCAACGCAAGTTAATTTTCAACCACAACGCGTGTAACAAACATAATGTGCAATAATTTTGAATAGAATGCTTTCAACGGTACAGTGTTAAATGTTACACCAATTACGTTTTCTACTGTTAAAAATTTTACAAGGAAGAACGTCTCGGAATACCTTTTTTACCTAAATTTCAAATATCATAGGAAACTAGTACGAAATTAGCTTCGGCCGGACAGACAGACGGACATAGCTAAATCTATTCAGTTTTTGTGTAATAAAGGTTGCGAACAAGATTTTCATGGAAGCGGATATCTCAGTAACGAATATTAGCACGATATCGGGATATACACGTAATCAATCATCATATTTTATTTAATGCGACTGTAGAAACACAATTGCATAATAATTTTTAAGTAATTTTTAAAGCGATTTAATATGAATGATATTAATTTCGTGCAGAGCGCACTACGTCAATCGTAACGGTAAATGGAAACGTAGCTGGGACAGTGGAAGATTATTTACTATTTGTACGATACTATCAGAACAAGTTAATTTCTGAATTTGGAATAGTAGTGCGAGTCAGGGGGGTAGCTACGGGGAGCAGTGGGAGCAAACTGCTCCAGGCGCACGAGTAAAGGGGGCGCAAAATTGGAAGATCAATAAAAAAAACTGTTGTGTAAAAAATCCAATTGGCCAGATTTTCTAAATAAAACTAAAAGATCTAAAGGTTTTGTGATCTTGACTTAATTATCATAATTTTGATTTATAGATTGGTGCGTTGTATTTATACATAATGTATATACAGGGTTAGCCAAAATTACCGGAACACCCAAATAATTCTACAACGGTAAAAAATTTCAAAAAAGAATTCAAACAAAAGCTTTTAGGCTTTAAACAATCCATCGTTCAAATATATTTTGAATATACAGGGTGTTCATTTTATTATAGAAATCGCGTAAAATTTTTTTTTTCAAATGGAACACCCTATATCATTTTACATTTTATAATTTTAGGACTAATTCTGGACATTGTTTATTAAAATAATTTTTTTATAAAATGCATCATTTTTGAGTTTTAAGCAATTAATTAAAATTAGTCAAAATTACCGCAACACCCAAATAATTCTTCATCGGTAAAAAATTTCAAAAAACATTCAAACAAAAGTTTTTTACTTTAAACAAGCTATCGTTCAAATATATTTTTAATATACAGGATGTTTATTTTATTATGGAAGTATGGAAAACTTCTCCTTTTTCTCATTAAACGTCCTGTACATTTTTATTTTTTAATTCTAAGAATTTTTTTCAAGTAGGTTTCTATAAATTGATTCATTTTTTAATTATCAGCAATTAATCAAAACTCCAAAACATTTATTTTAGCCGAACGGATAAATAATAACAATGTAAAGAAAAAATAACAAAACAATTAAATTAAATTTTCAAACTGCCATCCCTGAGCGGCTTGACAATGCCCCAACCTATCAACAAATTCCCGTAAACAGTTGTCTAAATGAGCGACACTCTGAACTTCGTCCACTATCCTCTGCTTCAACGCATCAATATTTTGCGGCCTATTGGTGTAAACCTTGGACTTTAGGTGGCCGCAAATAGAAAAATCCAGTATTTGTAAATCCGGCGACCTAGGTGGCCATTCAATGGATCCTCTCCTTCCAATCCACCTCTGCGGGAAAATTGAATTTAAATAATTCCGAACTTGGACACCGTAATGCGGCGGTGCACCATCTTGTTGAAACCAAATATTATTCAGATCTTCGTTGAATATAACTAGGAGATGAGGTATTACATCATCTAATTGCTTATAACTAAAAAATTATGAAATTTTTAAACAAATTATTCCAATAAAAAATTATTAGATTCGTCTTAGAATTATAAAATGTAAAAATATACAGGATATTCCATTTGAAAAAAAAAGTTAACCAAATATGCATAAAAAATGAACATCCTGTATATTAAAAATATATTTTAATGATAGCTTGTTTAATGTCAAAAACTTTTGTTTGAATGTTTTTTGAAATTTTTTTACCGATGGAGAATTATTTGGGTGTTCCGGTAATTTGGACTAATTTTAATTAATTGCTTAAAACTCAAAAATGATGCATTTTATAAAAAAATTATTTTAATAAACAATGTCCAGAATTAGTCCTAAAATTATAAAATGTAAAAAGATACAGGATGTTCCATTTGAAAAAAAAAATTTACGCGATTTCTATAATAAAATGAACACCCTGTATATTCAAAATATCTTTGAACGATGGATTGTTTAAAGTCCAAACACTTTTGTTTGAATTTTTTTTTGAAATTTTTTACCGTTGTACAATTATTTGGGTGTTCCGGTAATTTTGGCTAACCCTGTATAACTCCATGTACTACATTTACCTTCTGTAAATGTTCGTTCTTTTACTTATTGAGTGTACTATTGTAGTATATTGTTCAGTTTAAATGAACAATATACATATATTAAAATGGCTATTATTTTACTAAATTAGTGTGTTTTTTATCCATAAACGTATAAGTATGTAAGTGGTTTTCAGCCTTTTCTTGTTAGTATGAAACACATAATTTTACTTATTTTAAAAGAAAGAAATTGCCATTCTCAAAATTTTAATGGTAGGTAAAAGTTTCAATTGCCTAAAACGATTTCTTCCAAATAATTTTGATGAAAATTAAAAAAAAAAACACTTATGAAACTTGAAAAAATGTCCCTAAATATTATTTGAGTGGGGTTAGAAAAGCGTACTGTGGCATATCAACCAACCCTCCCTGGAACTGTGAAAATGTTTTCAAGGTTGTATGTTATTTTATTACTTGAATGGCAATTTTATTTGATTGCGGTTGTAACTTTGTAAGCTGTAGATATTTTTAAAATTTTTAGATTAATAATTACAAAAAATAAAAAAGAAGAAATTATAGACAATAAAATTTGTTAATAAAATTTGCTTAATAAAACTTGTCTATTTATATTATTATAGCACCCTCAAAATATCGCCACAATCTCTAAATTCAAGCTTGCAAACTCAAAATACGGGAATAAGTTGTGAAATAAATCACTTCGGAAAAATTCAAACCCAACTGGATTTTTAAATATGCCTTTGATTGGGCATTAGAAATAATGTGTAACAAGTTCCCATCGATATCGTATCTGAGTTGTGAGTTATTCACGTTCAAAGATGACCGAATTGGATTTTTTATTGATCGGACAACAATGGCTTTTTAGGAAATTTCTAGATCTTTTAATTCGCTACATAAAATGTGTAGGTATACATCGTTTAAGTACGAGTTGGCGCTTTCAAGTTATGCGTCCGAAAATACGTCAAAAGCACGTATAACGTATTTATATGCTGGGTGAGCCATTCCGCGTCCAAGTATTTGAAAACACGATTGAGCATCATAATTAATAATAAGAAGAACAATATCGTGCAATTAAAACTTGACCATTTGCGATAGTCTTCAAAAGGTTAAGAAATGGCTTATGTAATACCCACCTCGGTTTTTACGGAAACCAAAATTAGTGTGTTACAATGTTCTTAAATCTACGCTAGTAAAGGATACTATTTTTAGAAAATTCCATAAAATACGATTTTTATACAAAACACTTTGTCATTTGAAGAATTTCTGGAACAAAAACTGAAATTTTTGTGGTAAGTGGTTTACGAGAAAATAAATCGAAAAGACGAGCGTTAATTTAAACTGAAAAATCGGGTACTTTTTTTCACTTCTCTCGCGCTCATGTTTACACCGAGAGGCAAAGAGTTTTAACAGTCATACAACATGTAGAAATGATTCAGGAGTATGACATACAGTCGAGACCGGATATAACGAACTCCGGATATAACGAACGCCCGCTTGTAACGACCAAGAAAGAAAGTCCCGTCAGATCGCCGTATAGTTACATGTATGTTTAGCTCGCTTATAACGAACGCGTATATAACGACCGCCCGGATATTACGACCAAGTTTTTATCCATTTTTAGTTCTACAAGTTCGGTTATAACGACCAGTTAACGAACACTCAGCACAAAATCTAGTCGGATGAAATCTAGTCGCAAAACTTAACCTATTTTCGCCAACAGGACTAATAGGAGAACCCCTACCGTTTGTTTCACTAGTCCGCGGTTACGTCTCCTCTATTTCCCACCTCTATTTTTCTTATCTCGTAAGACTTTTAGCTTGGATATATGCATTAATAAAAAGTTTATTTAAAAAAATATGTAGCTATGTACAAGGGATTTCTTTAAGAGCGACGCATTTCGTTTTTTCAATTAAAAGACTTGTGGGTTAGTTATGGAAATGATTTTTATTTCAAATGAAAGTATAATCGATGCTATTATTTATGAAATACGACATCGTTCAAATGTCCGCCGCGGAAGCGCTGGCACGAGTGAATACGCTGGACCCAATTTTCCATAACTCGAGTACCTACACAAATCGGTCGAAATACCAGGAATTTTGCATTCGATGTTGGCCTGCAGATGTTCTAACGTTTCTGGCTTGTTGGCATAGACCAGCTATTTAATGTAACCCCAAAGAAAATCTAAAGGGATTAAAGACAGAAACGTTAAAACACTGCAGACCAAAATCGAACGCGAAATTCCTGGTATTTCGACCGATTTGTGTACTCGAGTCATGGAAAATTGGGTCCAGCGTATTCACTCGTCCAGCGCTTCAGCGGCCGACATTTGAATGATGTCGTATTGCCATAAATAAAATATGCCATAAATAATGGCATCGATTATACTTTCATTTGAAATAAAAATCATTTCCATAACTAACCCACAAGTCTTTTAATTGAAGAAAAAAAAACATAATGCGTCGCTCTTAATGAAAACCACTATACTTATAAGAAATGTATGTAATGGTTTAAAACACAGATAATTTATGTTTATTTTGTTTATTCTGTGTTCTTTATTATGTATTCTGTTGATTTTATTTCATTTTTATTCAATTTTAGTAAAGTTTTTATTTATTAACCTAGAAAAAACATCAAATATCGCATGTCTGCTTATAACGAACGACCGCTTGTAACGAACTAGCGACATGGCCCCTTGAGTGTTCGTTATATCCGGTCACGACTGTACTTTATTTCAATTTTTTCTGTTCGGTTGAAAAAAATGAGATGACAAAACGATATGTCAAAAACCCGTAGTCTGAAATCAGAAAACAAGTTATTTTGCAAAGATTAATTCTGTGGCTAACGCGCCAACTTAAATTATTAAAAAATATTTAAAATTCACAAATTTACATGATTTTTGGCTGGGGAACCGTTAATTTTTCGAATTTGTTTCTGAAATTTTTACAGAGCATTCTTTAAATGTTTGAAATAGTTACACCAGAATGTACCCTTAAAATACAAACAAAAACGCGTTATTTCGTGCAAGAATAACGACGCAGATCTCATTCAAGATGAGATGAGCGTTCTTCTCGTGTTTTTTTTTTTTTCGAATCGAAACAGAAAATGAAATCCTCGCGTCGGGCTGTATAAGGGGATGAAGCAGGGTGAACCGGGGTTGTGCGGGGGTATTTGTCATATAGTTCTGAAATAGATTGATGGTTCGTCTGTTGGCTGAGCGAGCGCAGCCACCAGCACCGCTTTCAGGCCTTTCAGTACCAACGGAACCCGTCCGCAACCGGACACTTTTTTTCTTCCCTTAACCACCCTCCCTTGCATCCCCTTCACCCCTCTTCAGCTCTAGTCGGCGTTCGTTCGAAAGTTTAACGAAAATTAAGTAGGATGCTGCAAGCAGCGCCACCAAGCGGACGTTTCAGTAACTTCGTCTAAAAATTGGTTGTCGTTAAGACCCAGTTCTACCTGTGCTAAAACGCGTTTTCTATTAACGGCGTTATTAATGGTTCAAAATTGATGAAATTCTCAGTGTCAATTCTTAGATAAATAAGGAGTTTGGCTAGGCCAAAAATAATTTTTTGGTCAGATAAAAATGAATTTTACTTCTACATCTTTCTCTTTTTTCAAATATAATACCCCTAGCCAAAGTCACAATACAATAATAGATTTTTTTATCTGCCGAAACATTATAACTTTTCCGCTAACCGAAAAATGCGATAATTGTCAGATATGTAAACAATGGCCATATTTCGGCTGTTACGTATGGCTAGCTCATCGCAGACACCATAAGCTTTAATCGATACGTAAACCACGGCATAGACACGGACCCCGACAGAAAAACATCGAATCTAAACATTTTATTTCGTAGTTGCGATGTTTTTACAACTGACCCTTAAATTGTTTAGGGAAGACTTCTTAAACACTTTACATCAAACTACCAAACACCCTGTATACAGAGCAATATTTAGGTTAGCACATACATATATATATGACATACTATACCTTTTGAAGTTCAAATTGACACTCAAAATCAAATTGGCACTAATCAAAATCAAGTTGACAAATAACAAATTCAAGTTGACATTAAATAATTTAATTGTCAATTCAAATTAACATCTTAAAAGAACCCTTCCACGTCCTCATTGGTGCCTTATATAAAAAAAAAAGTTGACGCCGTAAACTCAAAAATACAAATTTGCGCTTTTTATAATTCTAACGGGGATTGGCGCAATCTTGCAAATGATCTCGGAGTTTCAAAAAGAACGGCGTATAGATGGGTGAAAAATCAAGACGTTCCAGAGAAATAGCATGGAGGTAAACGCAGAGTTAAAATCAAAGACGAACATCGTCGTTTTTTTTTAAATGAAATTGAAAGAAATCCAAAGATAACTCTCCAGCAATTAAAAGAAAAGATTTTACAATCATATGAAATTAATGTCACTAAAGAATGTATTCGTCAACACCTCGACGGTCTTATGTGTACAATAAAACAAGTACGTCGAGAGCCAGAAAGAGCCAACAGTATAGACAATAAAACAAAAAGGTTAGAATATGTAAGAAGATTACTTAATCTTCAAGCAGAGAATTTGCCAATAATTTATCTTGAGGAAACTAATTTTAATTTGTTTATTTCGCGGAGGCAAGGACAATCTAAGAAAGGAAGTCGATGCACATTTGTAGCAGCCGGTACCCAAGGCGGAAATAAACATCTTTCTAGATACATAGGTATTTCTGGTTTAATACATTATGAGCTAAGACGGGGATCAAAAACCAGAAGCAAACGGATTTGTGAAACAATGTTTGAGAAACGCCCAAAATATATATCAAGAACCAGTAGTTATGGTTATAGATAATGCACCTTGTCATTCGTCTATTGAAGAAGTTTTTGCAGAAGAGGATTTTTTTCACCATAGATTAATAAGACTCAGTCCATACAGTCCCATGTTAAATCCGATTGAGCAAGCATGGTCTGTATTAAAGGCTAGTGTTAAATCAGATTTGGCAGATAACCTAAGAGATGTTTTAGCAGGAGAAGATCGGCATAATATCTCCCAAACTGAATACAGAATGCGCCGGTTAGAAAATATTGTTCAGAATAATGTTAACACAATCAATGTGGCCAACTGTGCAAGATTCATAGCCCATATTCAAAGATATATTCCAGCAGCATTAAATATGGAGAATATTATTTTTTAATTAATTAATTCAACTAATGTTGTTTATTTAATATGTCCATGTTTTAAAATATAGTATAAATAACATTATTTACTTAGGTCTATTTAATCGTATCATATTGCTAATTTAAAATTATTTAAAGACAACTTGAATTTGGTAATTGTCAACTTGAATTCGTTACTTGTCATTTTGATTTTGTTAATTGTCATTTTGATATTGATTAGTGCCAAGTTGATTTTGATTAGTGCCAATTTTAACTTGAAAAGGTATAGATATAAATTGCAGCCACCACACATCATTCCATTTAAAAAAAACCGAAGAAAAAGCTATTTGAAAATGTCAAAAAATGAATACGTCACTTCCTTCACCAACATTGTAGATGGTTGGCGCAAGAAAACCCGTACGTCAACAATTTTTAGTATAACTTCAACTGATTTTCGAAGTGAAATTTCAAGGCAACAGGAAACGTTTTCCTGTAATAAGGAAACTGGTGGGGCGGTTTCGACAGTAACTCAGAGTTAACTCCGATGGAAATTAAGATTACAAACTTTCCGATTCTGTCCACCAGGACTCTCTCTATATATAATACGTCCATCTCGTTCTCTCTGCACTGTTCAGCTACGGTTTGGAGGGGAAAACGTGGGTCTATAAGTGCGGGCTACAGTTGTAGACAAGAGGCTAAGGTCTGAAACACTCGAGGCCCTGAAAAATATAACGTCTCGACCTTGTCTCGACGACAACGTTGTCGCGGCTATAATTTCAAACTTATCCCCAAGATATTAAACTCAACCGAGCAGCACTCCCACCATTATGTGTGTGCCTGACGCAATGCACTATGGGAATATAATATGCACTATAATTGGCCACGAAGTTGACCACATAATCTCAAGTTTACTAGTGGAATCCTTGTGATAGATTACCTAGGAATTTAAATTTAGGTGTCATAGTATGCTGTGATCAAAAATAGGACTATTTTCTGCCAAAGATCAAGGCAAAGTTTACCCTTACACGTATAATTTCTGTATAAATGACACAAGATTAAATGACCATTTCGTCATTGCGGTAAAGGTCCCAAAATAAAAGAAAATTTAAAAGGAATATTTGTCTAACATTTTAAAAAATAAGTCCAGTAAATCTATTGATATTTTGCCAGTCGTTGTTTGTAATATAAACAAGCCTAAGTTGAGGGACACCTTGTATATTGCTTTAATCGAGTCTAGCCAACTGAAAGAAACCGAGTTAAAATGTTTAGAACACCGCGCTATAATACAGATACGCTGTTTACACAAAATTGCATTTAAATTCGTGTCCGCAAACACATTTGTCCTGATTTATTTTAATTGTCAACTACACTCCAACCGCGGCGTCCAATCCCGGATAATACGTGACCCCGCACGAGAGAATCGCCCTAACTGCCATCTCTCGTTTCGATAATATTGACTGTGTTTGAAGGCGCATAACTCTAAAACTACAGAACAGAAAAAATTGAAATAAAGTGCATCATACTCCTGAATCATTTCTACATAAGTTGTATGACTGTCAACATTGTTTGCCTCTCGGTGTAAACATGAGCGCGAGAGAAACGAGAAAAGGTCGCCGATTTTTGCACTTTTAAATTAACGTTGCCTTTCCAGTTTCTTCGCTCGTAAACCGCTTGCCACAAAAATTTCAATTTTTGTTCAAGTTGTATTTAGAGCCTCTTCTATATAGGGTGTCTCAACAGTGCGATCTCGGAAGATTGTGCCTCTGTTAATGAAGATATTTTAAAACTGATTTCACTCATATATACAGAACGCCGAGGCACACGCTTTAAAATTATTAGCGTGTATACAGGGTGTTCCATAAGGTAGTACCAACCCATACTTATGTTTTTTTTAAATGGAACAACCTATATTTCGGCACAATTTTGAATTCCTCGCAAAATTTTACGACAATGAAAAATAACATTACCTACCCTAAACTTTATACTTTTTGATTTATTGGCATTTTTATGGAAAAACAACAGTCTAAGAAAAATCTCAATACATGTTTCCAATTTTATTGCACACGCTTAGATTATGGTTAACTAAGAAGCGTTCTATTAGCGTGATTACCTACCATATCCAAATTGTGTACAGGCTGATCATAATCTGCAATAAAATATTGCAAGCAGTTTTTCCTACGAAAGTTAATTTTTTTAAATGGAACACCATGTATCTAATTAATTTTTTGAATTCTACGCATCGTTCTGCACAAAAAAGTACTAGCACACAACAGTGCTAAAATAAACAATTGCAGAGATAACTAGTCTTCTTCATAAAAAATCGATTTTTCTATCAATTAGTACTTCTGCGCCTACATTAACCATTAAACCAGCTATGTATTTACCTAAATTACTGTTTTCTCGCACTATTTGATCTTTTTTTTTTATAAATCAAACCATTTGATCACATCTGCAATTTAATATTAATCTGTCAATGGTGGTGATATTGTTAGGATAGATTTGCAAATTTTTTGGAAATATGGCTAACTTTTCTCAGGAAGAACTAATTGACATGGTGTAGGTTCTTGGCGAATGCAACAAAAATCCAAAACAAAAAAACAAAAAAGATGAAACCGTAAGAGAAAACAGTAATTTAGGTAAATACTTAGCTGGTGGTTAATGTATAGGTGTAGAAGCACTTATTGATAGAAAAAATGATATTTTTATGAAGAAGACTAGTTACCTCTGCAATTGTTTATTTTAGCACTGGTGTGTGCTAGTACTTTTTCCTGCAGAACGACGAGTAGAATTGACATTAGCGTTGTATAATAATGACAGTTCGTTCAAATAATGACTTCATTATTTGAAGGAACTGTCATCATTATATGAATGTACTGTCAAAGTCAGTCTAAACCTACATGGATGACAGTTATTTGACATTTCGACTCGCCGCCATTTATAATAATACATTTAAAAGATTTGATATAAAATGGAATTTATGAGTCGTAGATAAAACGTCGTATTCGACTCGCACATAACTGATATAAATCGCTCGCATGTTTATACGCTCGCCTACGGCTCGCGTATAAACTTCATGCTCGCGATTTATATCCTTGGTTATGTGCTCGTCAAATAATATACTATTATATAATTTTTAAAGCGATTTAATATGAATGATGTAAATTTAGTGCAGTGCGCACTACGTCAAAGGGTAACGGTAAATGGAAACGTAGCTGGGACAGTGGAAGATTATTTACTATTAGTACGATTCGATCAGAACAATTTAATTTCGGAATTTTGAATAGTGATGCGAGTTAAATATAAATAATGAATTTAGATGTACAATTAATTATACCCCACAATATTTTACAAACACGGATTCAAACGGATTCACTGTTCGCGTCAAAACTTCGCATCTCGTTCGACTGCCTCGCACCAAAACCCACAAGCGAGGGAAGCCGAACTGCGCAAAATATTGTTCATGATTATTTCGGTCTTAAAAATTAACAAATAGTCGGAATGTTATTAAATTCAAGGGATATGTATCGCAGTAAATAAGGTTTATTTGCATGCTGACTGCGTTGTCCTGCTAACATTCGTTCGTGATATATCGGCTTTCATCAAAATCTTGTTCGCAACCTTTATTACATAAAAACTGAAGAAAACAAAAACGGGAATCCATAGAAGAGACTCTAGATGCAACTTGAAGAGAAACTGATTTTTGTGGTAAGCGGTTTAAGAGAAAATAAATCGGAAAGACGAGCGTTATAAATAGCAAAAATCGGGTACTTATTTTCACTTCTCTCGCGCTCATGTTTACACCGAGAGGCAAAAAATGAGTTACGAAGTATCAAACAGAGGAGCCAATAGTACCGAAACTAGAGATCACATGCATATTGACGGTATTTTAATTGAATAACTAACTACTTATTGATTAAACAACAGTTGTCATGGACTCGAGAGCTGCACAACTTCAATCTATAAGACGATTTGCAAGCAAGTAACTTTATCTGGGGCGCAATTCAACATAGATTACGAATTATGCATTCAATCGTAAGTTTCCAAACTCAACGTCTCGAGTGGTGGAATTACTCTAAAACTACCAATAGAATATAATTAAGAAGCTTACTGCTTTGTACAGCAACCACCAATCCAACGAAAATTCCAAAAAATCCCAGCCTGGACATCTCTCAAAATACTCTCCCCCCAAAATGTCTTAAAAACCAGCCAAAAATTACTTTTCGCACCAAAAAAAATCAACAAAACATTTCCCGAACAAACTTTATCACGACACCGAATTTTCAGTTACGCTTTCGCGCGTGGTTTTTCACGTACTGAAGCCGGCCTTTCAGTGGATGCTTCCAAACGCGCTGAAAGCCACAGGTTGTCTGTCTGAAAGCGCCTGAAACGCCGGCTGCGAATATCGTCGCGCGTTTGCGCATTTGTTTTTCTTGCCAGGACTTCCCGTAGGATATACGTCCTCGAAGGATCGACAAAAAATAAACACCCGAAAAACAAAAGAAAAACCGACCCGGATCGCCGGTACATACGTTTAAGCGCGCCGAACGCCCTTCCGGGTCAATTTTTTTTTCGGCGATGACAGATGGTGCTGTACGTCTCACTCTCCCAGCGCATGTAAAAAGGACGTATGAATATTTATTTCCGGAAGGACTCGGGAAGTTTTCGTACGAGTATTCAGGACGAGTGTACGCGATTTGGCATGAATATGTGACCCCCGCACGAGAGAATCGCCCTACCTGCCATCTCTCGTTTCGATAGTATTGACTCTTGTGTTTGAAGGCGCATAACTCTAAAACTACTGAACAGAAAATATTGAAATAAAGTATGTCATACTAATTCTGAATCATTTCTACATAAGTTCAGCTTTTGTTCAGGTTGCATTTAGAGTCTCTTCTATAGATTAGCGTTTTTGTTTTCTTCGGTTTTTATGTAATAAACGTTGCGAACAAGATTTTGATGGAAGCCGATATCTCAGGAACGAATGTCAACAGGACAACGCAGTTAGCATGCAAATAATCCTTATTTACTGCGATACATATCCCTTGAATTTAATAGCATTCCGACTATTGTTAATTCTTGAGACCGAAATAAACATGACCAATATTTTGCGTAGTTCGGCTTCCCTCGCTTGTGGGTTTTGGTGCGAGGCAGTCGAATGAGATGCGCAGTTTTGACACGATCAGTGAATCCATTTGAATCCGTGTTAGTAAAATATTGTTGGGTATAATTAATTGTACATTCATTATTAATATTTAACTCGCACTACTATTCAAAATTCCCAAATTAAATTGTCCTGATCGTATCGTACTAATAGTAAATAATCTTCCACTGTCCCAGCTGCGTTTCCATTTACCGTTACGATTGACGTAGTGCGCGCTGCACGAAGTTTATATCATTCATATTAAGTCGCTTTCAAAATTACTTAATAGTATATTATTATACAAGTTTTATAAGACGTCAAATTGGCGCACTCGTTCCGTTTGGGCACTCCTCGCTACGCTCGTCGTGCCCAAATGGAACGAGTGCGCCAATACGTCTTATGAAACGAGTGTAATATACTATTTTTTCTACTTTGCGTCATTAATTTTATATAAATTTAGAAATTGTGGTTACTATATTGCGCTAAATTAGAATCTAGGGTATTTTGCGGGTACCACGTGGCAGCACTGTAGTAACTGTCAACTTCGTTAAGGATGAGATCGATGAGATAAAATCATGACAAAATCGTGAATAATTTTACTCTACTTTAGCCTACAAGTTTGAATAAATATTCAGCGAGGTCGCAACGATGATCATAATGGAGCTTGGGGCATCACTTTTAGCCCTACTGTGATAAATACATGAAACTTAACCTAAAAAGTTAACAACTTTAAAATAGTGGTTTCATAAGTATAATAATCAGAATAGAAGTGTTTGGCGGTGACTGATTAGTTACTTAGAAGAACAAGAACTTACTAAAGAATTGTTATAACGCTTAACGTTTAATAGTGGTGTCTAACTAATTCCGCTACGTAGCCGTTGCGGCTTATATATTTACAAGCACTTATAATTGAAACCCAATTCTAATTTCGGCAAAGTAGTTTATTAGAATAAATTATACTTAGTAAAATTACATGTGATGGAGGTAATACAAATACGTTGCACACAACCAGAACTAAGACGAAGTTGAAAGTATGCTGATAAACCATTTATTGCGCATATACAATCTCGCAGCAGTAATTAAAATCGTTCATATCTACGATGTAGGTTTGATCTTCGCATAATACCTTATTAAAGTAAAGATCTGGTTCTTGGTCTAAATTATATCTGAAAAGGAGATTTGATGTTTAGTTGAAAAGAATGATAACGATCACTTACCAGAGTCGTAAAACATCACCGAAAACGTCATGCTGGCGTATTTTGATGAACACAGCAAAACTAAGAAAGCCCCAAACCTTTGGCCATACTATAGCAGGCTACACCCATGTTTAAATGTGTATAGAATATTGATATTTCGCAGTTTATGCGATTGCAAGCGATTAAAAAGATGCAGTGTGTGGTTATGTTGGGTTATGTATTGTACGTTTGACATATGGCATTTGATATCAATGTGTACCAATCTTAGACAAAAATGTTACTGTTTTCGGTATTACAATGTGTTAATTGTAACATCGAAAACAGTGTTACAATGTGTGCATTGTGAATGCAAAGAAGAAAAAAATTATTATGCAATTCTGTTTCTACAGTCGCATTAAATAAAATACGACGATTGATTACGTGCATATCCCGATATCGGGCTTATATTCGTTACTGAGATATCCGCTTCCAAGAAAATCTTGTGCGCGGTCACATATAACAGAAAATATAGGATCTATGGGTATGTAAATATTTACCAGTTTTAAATCATCATGTTTGATATTTAATTGTCAGTTTATGACAAAATAAATTAATCTTTCGTAACAATATGGTTGGACCTTACAACTAAACCTTAACCTTAACGAATAAACAATACAGGGTGATTGTGAACCGCCAGTTCCCACTTATCTTTCCTTAGAATGCTCCGAATGACGGACATGTGAAAATTTTGAATCAAAAATGAAGGAGGATGAAGAAACTGCATCATCGGTCCTAAGGTAGATTATACAGGATAATTTATTAATGTCGCATAGGGCGATATTTATGTTGTCTTAAGAGAATGGTAAAAATGCTTTTTACTAAAGTTGTTCGACCCATCATTTTCCATGACAATAAAAAAAAATATTTTTCTACTTTGCATTCACAATGCACACATTGTAACACTATTTTCGGTGTTACTATTAACAAATTGTAACATCGCTTCTAGTAACTTTTTTAAAGAATGGTTACATTGATACCAAATGATATAGGTATGTCAAAAGTAAATAGACATAACCACAAACTGGCTTTTTAGAATCGCTTGCAATCGCATAAACTGCGAAATATCTATATTCTATACATATTTAAACATGCGTGTGGTGGCATGCTATAGTATTGCCAAAGGGTTGGGGCTTTCTTCGTTTTGCTCTGTTCATTAAAATACACCAGCATGACGTTTTCGGTGATGTTTTGCGACTCTGGTAAGTGATCGTGTATAATTCTCGTCAACTAAACATCAAATCCTCTTTTCAGATGCAATACAAGGACCACATTTACCTGAATAAGGACTTACGCGAAGATCGAACCTACATCGTAGATATGATCGGGTTAAAAAACTGCCGCGGGATTGTAAATGGGCAATAAATTGTTTATTGAACATCAGCAAGCACGTAGCAAGCTATAGTACATCTAAAGTGTTGATGATTTCTTAGTTTATGTAACGTATATGTTTTCGGTAACATTTTGGACAGAATTCTGGTCGTGCCAATACCGTATTATTTTTTGTACAGGGTGGGCCAAATTCGATGTTACTATAGGAGATCTCGGTAACTATAAGAGATATCGAAAAATGAGTAAGGTTGTTGTGTCGTCTTTTTTTGAGAGAAACTCAATGGTGAAAACCAAAATTAGCTATCGTCTTTTGTTTTCGAGTTATAACACAAAATTCGATTTTTCGCTATTTTGATACTTGTCGATATCTTTGTTGTTTGTTAAATCAGACGAATGATATTTGAACGTTCTTGAGGCATTTTTTCGATTAGAATTCAGTGGAATTCATAGATTTTAAATATCTCTAATTGTTTTGTAGATATAACATAAAGTTGTGTTTTTTTAAATGGAACCCATAGCTGGCTATGACTGAAATAAATAGAGCCTTTTTTCAAGACCATCACATGGCCCCTTTCCGTGAAACGTTGCGTGAAAATGAATTTCTGCATCCGTATTAAAATCTTCTTTGTAAAAAAATAGATTCACAAAGTTAACACTATATCGCCCGGGTAAGTGTACGCGCACATTATGCGTTGTATTCTAGTATCACGCCAAATGGCCTTGAGTCCCTGAAAGGGATGGTTCTCGCGCTCAGCAAGCACTTAGTACCCGCACAGTACGTCACGTATGTAGTTTTACATACACGTATCTCCTAAACTATTTGAGATCCCGTTTTAAAACTTTCAGTGTATTATTTACACACTTTAAGCTTTATTATGAGAGTAAAATTATTTTTTTAAGGGGGGCGAAGTTATTAAAAATTTAATTTAATAAATTTACTTCCTGTTTTATACAAGAAAAAAAATTCCAACTACGAATTTGATTTCATAATTAAAAAGATCAACAAACTTTCTATATAAACCACCACGTTTAATATTTTATCGTAAATTTGTTTAATTTGACAAATTGCTTCCAGATACGTATTTTCTTCACATCAATTCGTTAGATGGCCATAACTTGGCAACTAAACCTCACATTACAAAAATATTCTGTATGCACATTTATATCTTCTAGACGTACAATTTGTCCGATTATGAACGAATTTAAAAACCTCACTTTTTTTCGTTGTCCGCTTCACGTGAAATGCCCCTTATGCCATCATGGGGCCCTGGGCAATTTTGAATTTGGGGGCCCCTATATACAATGTTGAATTAAGAAGAATTACTTTTTTATACAAAAATAATATATACTAATAATACTGATATCATATTTTGGAACAATTAACAAAAATCATAAATAATTGGTAAGGTATTAACCCTTTTACAACAACATTTAATATTTAGTATTTTAAGTAATTTTAAGTACCTACATAATTATTTAAAGTAACAACAGATTATTCTTAAGAATTACAAAATAACTAATAAATAGCTTAGCAATGTAAAAATCAAAATTCGAAGCAAGTAAAATATATTTTCTTAATAAATAAAGGGTATTCTTACAAATAAATAAGTATCTTTTAAATATTTCAAAAACTGCGATAGTTCATTCTTAAATACGACATCATCAATATATACATCAGTTTTGTTTAGTGTTCTGAAAGATCACGGTAATCACTCAATATCACGTCGTGTGCACTTAGCATCAAGTATCGCAAGTCATTTTGCCGTTTGTCCCGTTAAAATCGCATTAAAAATACCGAAACACGAATAAGAACAATTAGGAATGCGCGTCGCCCAAACGTTACTGCATAGGCGCATAGCCGCTATCAGCTGTTCATTACCAGATACCCCCTTAGCGGGTATTCAAAACAATGCTAGGGATTGACTAGGAAGCGTGATAGGTATCTAGATTTGGTAAAAACGGTACACTATGATATTATTGAAACCTAGCTATGTGTGTATTTTAATTGTAGCATTCAATAGAATAACATCTTACCTTATACCGGCAATTTGTCTCTTCAAAATCGACGAAAACCGAACAAAAAGTCAACGGGAACACCATTAATACCGAACGTCACATTTCTATCACGTTTATTAAAGCAATACACCGATAGTTTTGATAGCAAACATAGAGAGACGCGTAAAAATTGGAAGACGCTAACATTTTATTACGTCACGGGTCTACAAACCGCGTCGCACGGACGAAAACAAAAACACGTACAGACTGGAAACACACATCAACACAGCATAGTAGAGGTGCATATTATTAGTGCGATGCTTGGATAAATGGTGAAGCCAGGTACCTGTTGGGTATCATTTTGAATTGGCTTATGTATTATGATTGGAGTTATAGTTTTACTAATACTAATTCTATGCGTGGAATTAATCATTGTTTATAATATATAATTTTGAATTTTAATGAATCGTTTGTGTGTTATGTTATCATGATGTACATATTATGTCCTCTGAATGTGTATTTATTAAATTTGTGGTGCAGTTTTATACTTTTTTAGAGATGTTACTTTTAATAAAATGTAATTTCCTATTTCTTTTTCTGACATTATTGAGGCGACTATTGAGGCAACGGCCATCTCGCATGTCTTTTTCAACATTATTTAAACATGGACCCGGAGTCGGAGTCGGTACAATTTTTCCGACTCCGACTCCGCTGAAATTTGTCTGAACTCCGACTCCGACTCCACAGCCCTGGTAAAAACCGCAGGTCCCTGAGGTCAGTGGTGTAAATGTAGCAATACGATTAAATGTTAAAAGAAAGCAATTAAAGAATGTTAAAAGGATTTCTACCGTGTCAATAGCTCGTCGTTTTTGAAAATGACTTAAGTTATAAATGCAAAATACTTTTAAATATAAAGTGTGTTTCATTTCTAAGCATTTCACATTTGTAGCTCAAGCAATTTCCTAAAACTTTTATTGGAATCTTTTTCTTGTCACTTTTGTTGAACTTTTTAGAAAGAAATATATTGAGTGGTTACGTTTCTTTTTATATACACTGTGGAATCATAAGGACTTTGAAAGATTTTCAGCATTTTGCAGATCGGATCGGAATTTTTATTTTACACTATTTTGGAGCATTCATCTTTACAGAATAGAATTCCAGAACAAGAGGAAAATTGTCGACTGCAAAATCTTCTAAGAATTCATAGTTTTTCTCTTCTAACTTAGTCAAGGGTTTCTCATTACCCTCGTACAGTATTAGATATAGTTTCTTCTATTGCAAAAAACATGAGTTTAACTACTCTAAAGTTCAATTTGATATTCTTACTACGGTAATTTATTAAATACCTAATTAATTTATAGTTTATAAAATTCACTATTCTTAAGACAGTAATAAATTACCAAAATACCCATTTTGCCCATGGGATAACGCGCCACTGATTATAAATAAATATTCACAAATAAAAAATAAATATTCGGAATTTTAAAACCAATTTTAAAATGGGTTAGCCAACGAGTACTTTTAGTTAATTATAAGAAAATTAATGTTGATCAGTGCTGCCAATGTCAAGTAATAAACACATTTGATCGTTTAATCATTTATTTATTAAAATACAACGTAATAGTTACTTCGTATTATGTATTTTGAAGAAGGTGGTACATGACATCTCGTTTTAGCAAA
This sequence comes from Aphodius sticticus, assembly GCA_963966075.1. Classification (NCBI taxonomy): domain Eukaryota; kingdom Metazoa; phylum Arthropoda; class Insecta; order Coleoptera; family Scarabaeidae; genus Aphodius; species Aphodius sticticus. The sequence goes on from OZ014510.1 coordinate 3,534,695, forward strand.
TGGTGACAGATCGAAAGGTACATCAAATGGTGACGAACTGTATATACTGGCTTTGTTGTTGAATCTTGCTAGGCAGCAACATGTTTCTCTGGAATAGCTACTATTCTGACAGGACCACCAGTTCCTAACTGTAGCTTTATTGGCATAATAACCAAATTGAAACCAGTTGCTAGAAATAAAAAAGAAATATAATACAAGGAAAGAAATCTTCGTTGTTTTTTTTCTGTCTTTTCGTCTTCTAACCTGGTAAATTTGGTAGAATATGAACATTTTCGAGTCCATAGATCTGTTTGGCGCTAATTATTTTATGTGTATCAAAAGTAGTGCTGTTTCCTCTATCGACACTAGGCGTATCAATGCCTACCCCAACAACTTTCCCAGAATTAGCAAGATATTCAGCTGCAGATCTCGAAATACCTAAAAATACGATAAAATTAAGATGGAAGGTCATTTTTTATTACGTAAAAAGAAACCTGGAAAAGATGGGGAAACCCCTTCACCCATATATTTATCATGGTCGCCATAGAATTGTGACCAACCAAACCTGACCAAAACAACGCATTTTTCTGGGAATTCCCCATGAGTTTGGGTCCAATTTATTACGTGTTCCACCGTCAATTCAGCTTCTCTACCCAAACGTTTCACTTCATCGGTAACATCAATAACCACCCCTGAAAAAAATAATTCAACTACACCACAATCTAGACATGATTTTATAACCTTTCACGAATAACCTGTCCAAAGGTATTTCAGCTACCTTCCAGCCATTTTGGTTGAAATGATAGGGGGCATCTAAATGAGTCCCAGCATGTTCTCCAGTACAAAATTCATTGGAAGCATACCTAAGGTAACATATTTCATAAACACAAACGATCCAAAGTATAAAACCAATAATTTATACAAACCAGCTGCCATCTTCAGCTAATCCTTCCAAATTCTTAACGTACGTAAACTTCTTCGTGTTTGTCCACGCTGTAGAGTTGATGTCCACAGCCCATGTCAAATCAACAGGTTCTTTGATCTCAAATGTTGTAGGTATACTCGATACGTAACTTTGAATAACAAGGAAAATACTGAAAATAACCAGATAAGCCATGCTTTGAGACTGTACACCAGTGGCGGTGGTACTAAAAGCGAAATGAACTAGAAACTCCCGTCAAGAGCAACTTGTTAAACCGGACATATCAATTACTGTTAAGTGCTTGCTTATAAAACGATAAAACATAAGTGGGAGTGCATGGTTTAAATATTTTATTGGTATTTTTAGCACCTAGGTGGTATCTAAATATAAACTGTTTACAAGAATCCGCGGTTTGATATCGGATTATGGAATAAACACTCACATTTTGGACAGGATATAATAAATTAAGCATTACAAACATGGTTATTTGCTCAACAATTTTTCTTGGTGTGACACAAGCTTTCGATAAGGTTTGACATGAAGGATTGATACACAAACTAAAGAGTATGCTACCCTTGCAAAACCTCGAGCTGCTATCTATCAGATCTACTATTCAAAATAAAAGCAGGGTATCCCAGGGTGGTGTCTTGGGACCAATTCTCTATCTACTCTGTATACAAGTGGCCTACGAAAGCTGGAAAATGTTAATAGACAAAAAAAATGAAAGACAAAGCTCAACGAACTGACCCAACATCTACTGAGCATCCTGGTGAGAAGACTAAAAAGCAGTGGCGGCTCGTGAATTTGTTTCCAGGTTTGCGCAACCCCCAAAAATAACAAGTCAACAAAAAGAGTTTAATTGTATATAAATAATAGTAATATAATATCCAGCATTTTCTCGAGAATTCCAAGCGCAAGTCGGCTAAAGCAAGGTCGCAACCGTCTGCTACACTGCGTATCGACGCCTGCATTCTAGCCCGCGAGCGAGCGAATTTTGCCGCGTCGATTGGTTCGTTTACTCTGAAATGGTTGCAAGTAACCAGCACACCAGAAGTACTGAACCACGCCCCCAGTGGTGTCTAGAAGCGAAGCGACGCCATGCTTACGCGACTGGCGACGTGCATTATTGCATTGCAGGGTGTAGACAGTTGACACTCGCACGCTGTGGAGTTGCCTGTGAAGCGCTGTGGGTGCCCGTGAAGCGCTTATTACTCGCTTATTAAAAAACTAGCGCTTATTAAAAACAAACAATGAATTCAGTGCAGAGTTTATTAGGTCAACTATTTAGCAGTCTAAATTGCATCGATAAGAGCGAAATAAAAAGGTTTGGGAGGCCTACCACTAATTTAGTGATAAAACAATGCGTGTCGACCAAATCTCGGTCATGTACAAGGACATTTAATGCTGATGTTTACAGTAAAAAGTAGTGGATTTGTGGGTGTGTCGTCAAAAATGCTTTTCTTTTTGTTTTTCTTGTCTATTGTTTGGAGACGATGGCCGGTGGATAAAAACAGGTAGGTATTACAGATTTAAATCATTTAACCGACCGAATTAAGAAGCACTCATTGTCAGCAAAACATGACAAATATATTAAAATATCTATATAAAAATTTTTACTGATTTTTCTTCTAGAATTTAGTAGTAAGTTCCATATGGACTTATTGGTTTTCTCAATTGCTTAAGAAGTTAGAGCCGTTTAAAATATAGATTTGTTAATATTTCAAACGGCTGTAACTTTTTAATGAATTGAAAAAACTAATAAGTCCATATGAAACTTTTTACTCAGTATGGACATTTACTATCTGACAAAAGTTCTGCGGGAAAAAAAGTGGTACACCGTGTATAGTAGTAAACAATAAAAGAGATTTAAGACCCATGGAACGTAGCAGCCACAGATATTAAGAATAAGAATTAAAAAAAATTAAGATATTTTTCTATAAAACAAATATCATATGAAATGGTAGGTACCTGAAAGTTGCAACCGCCATTTTTCTAGATCACGAGCCGTCACTGCTAAAAAGGTTTAAACCTTTCGAGTAGAGTTCAGAGTAATGAGTAAAAAGCGTAACCAAAACAATTGAACGGCTGCATTCGGACATGTTTTAGTATATCATACATTTCACTTACCTTTCTACTCATCATCATCATCACCAAAACCTGAAATAATACCAACCGAACAAAAATAAAACACGCAAAATACTGTACAACCGCTTTATTATACATAGTCTTATTTACTAGACAAAAGTAAATATTCTTTTAGTTTATATTTGATACACATCACTCAACTATACAGAGAACACAGAATACGCAGTCTTCACTAAAAAACATAACAGTTCCTCGGCCATTATCACTTATGCTTAGACTTCTTCTTCTTCTTTTGCTTCTTTTTGTGCTTCTTCCTCTTCCTCTCCCTCTCCTCCTCCGACGAATCAGACTCGCTCGAGCTACTACTAGACGTGGACTCCTTCCTGGACCTCTTCTTCTTATGCTTCCTATGCTTCTTCTTCTTCTTCTCGTCTTCCGAGCTGGACTCGCTCGAATCAGAAGACGAAGACTCCTTCTTCTCCTTCTCTTCCACCTTCTTCTTAGGAACCTCCTCCTCCACCACCACCTTCTTCTCGGCAACTTCCTCCTTCTCAGACTCAGTATCCAAGTCATAATCCGGCTCGAAGCTAGCTTCGTCCAGCGTAGGCTTCCGTCTTTCGGTGGTAGGCTTCGGCTTCACCTCTTTAGGCTCCTCCTTCTTATCTTCCTCCTTTTCCTCGCGCTTATGCTTCTTAGACTTCTCCTTCTTCTGCTTCTTATCCTTCTTCCTATGCCTGTGCTCCTTGGAAGCGCTCGGCGACCTCGTCCTCTTCCTTCCTTTATCCTCCTTCCTGGTATGGCTCTTCGACCTAGTCCTCCTCCTCTCCTCGCGTTGCTTCCTCTCCTCATGCTCCCTCCTATGGCTGGGGTTCCTATCGTACCTCCCTCTATCCCTTCCGTGGATCCTCTCCTCCCTAGCACGTTTACTCAGTGGGGATAGACTCCTGGATCTATTGCGATCATACGAAACTTTGACTATCCTATCGAGATCGTCGACTTTTACACCAAGGCGTTCCTTCACTGACAGGCGTTGTGGTGGTTTTAGAACTTCCGATTCGATTTTGATCACCTCCGTTCCGGGCGGAACCAATTCTTCGTCAAAGTTGGCTATGGTGATCGTCCTGCCGTCTTCAAGCTTGTCCTTTTGGTCCGAGTATAGCTTAGCGCGATCGCGCGAGATCTTCTTGATTTCTATCGGTCGGATGGCGTTTATCGCCTTGGCGAAGATGGCGTTCTCCGCTCGTTTCAGGACCTCGTTGGTTACCTTCCCGGACCGGTCTTGCTTGCCTTCGTATTTAGCCTCGATGGTTGGCGATAGTTCGTCATCGATTTCCCATTTTGATTTCTCAGGTAGTGGGGCTAGGACTTCCTTCTCGAGTTCCGATTTCAACTCCAGCTCGTTAGCGTGGAGGTCTAGCACGTCATCGTCCTTGGAGGTCTCGCTCTCCTGCGGGTATTCCCCTTCCTCTGGTTCGTCCTCAGGAGGCTTCATCTCCGGAGTTTTCGAAGGCTCCTCCAGTTTATCGTAGGCTTCCTCTAATTTTCCGTAGCTTTCAACGACTTTCGCGTCGACGCCTTCCGATAACAAATCACCGTAGAGGTCGTCCTTAGGAGGCTTCTCCTCGACCGCTTCCGGAACCTTCTCCGGCGTTATCTGGCGTTGCTGAATTACCAGTTCCTTCTTTGGTTCCTTCACTTCAGGGATCGCTTCCTTCTCCTTCTTCTTCTCATCCTTCTTCTTCTCGTGGCGTTCCTTCTTCTCCTTGCGCTTCTTCTTCTCCTGCTCGCGCTTCTCCTTCTTCTTCTTCTTGTCTTTACTCTTCTTACCCCGGTCCTCGTCAGAAGCCTCCTTCTTGTGCTTATCGTCGTCCTTCTTATGCTTCTCTTGTGTTTCCTCATGCTTCCTCTTCTTATGCTTATCGGGACTCTCGTGGCGGTCTTTAGCCTTCCCAGGCGACTTCTGAGGCCTCGTCGGAGACCTCTCGTGTTTCCTAGGCTTTTCCTCATCCCGTCTTCTGTCTTCCTTATCGCGGTTGTCAACCTCTAGGTTATAACGGTCTTTGCCGTCATTATTATACGAGTACCGATCTTCGTAGCGTGGTGGGAGTTCCTCGCCTGGTATTGGTGGTTGGTCTGTGCCCGGTGGTGCGATGTCTTCGTATCTCCTCTGGTTGATGTGGTGCGGAGGGATGAGTGGGGGTATGTGGTGTGGTACTGGTTCATTTTTGTACGGTTGGTAGTTGTCGCGTTGGTACCTAAACAGAAGAGAGTCGGAGTTAGTCGGGGGGTGAAGTTGGTGTCGTAAGGGTGAAGAGCAAAACACACTGGATGATTTTTTTAATGTCTACCTACGAAAAGAGGAGTGAAAGTTACTTTGGCCTGTTTTGGGGTGGTGTCCGTCTGCTGGTTCGGCTGGGGAGGTGTTGGTCGTTTGTCGTCGCTGGTCGCCTCGGGTTGTGTCGGTTTAAGGTACAAGCATTCGTTTCAAGCATTCAGGGCACCAACAAGTTATTGTTTTGTGGGATTTTTTTTAGGTTATGGGGTGTGAGAATTTGAGTTTCTTACGAAATTTGTGGTCATAGATGTTTGTATCCATAGTTCAGGATGTATATACTTACTCGTCTGTACTTAAGTTGTCATTGGTGACAGGGTTATTTAGCAATTTGTTTTTAAGTTTAGCCATAACTATCATTGGAAATAGGAATATTCTACAAGAATTTTTGCATTAGTTAATTAACTTTGAATTACTTTATACTAGTTTCGTCCAAGTTTCAAAACTAGGCTTGTATGGACTTGGATAATATAATTTAGAAAAAAAATCAAATTCTTCATACTAGAAGCTAGTTTAAAAACTAAGGCCGGACTTAGTTTCTCTCCCCAGTTTCATACTAGACTTGCGCATTGAAGCGTTACCAATTGCTTCCCAACAAAATATCACGACAAACATAACCTACAAATATATGTAGCTGTTGTTTACGCATACTGTTACACACAGACTGTCGGTTAGTTTGGTTATGGTGTCGAGTTTTAAGAAAAATTGCTGCTAAAACATGCGCCATAAATTTTGAAATAGTACGAGCAGTTAATTTGCGAACTATATGAAATCTTGATGAATTACACTGACGTAATTACGTGTTTTGCTTTGCTATTTTATCTTCTATAAGACTGTAAGTTGTCTTTCTTTAAATAATATGTCTTACCTAATTTTTATACGAGTCTTGGTCTTCTTGTAGAAGTTTTAATAATATTTACTCTTAACCGTATTTATACAAGTTCTAGTCAGAGATATAGTACAACGTCATTCAAGCTTTACAATGGCAACAATAGGGTATTTGACTATTATTGGAAAACCATCTTAGTGTGTTTATTCCTTCACTCGACATTGTAAATGCATTGTTTTTCGTAATTAATTCCTCAATATTTCATAAAAATCAGCGTTAAAAATTGAATCACAAAAAGTCCCGCCAAAACGATACTCTCTGTAGTGTGACGTCACACGATAGTAGATGTCAAATCGGCCCATATGGTCTGTCAGCATCGGCATCGTCGCCGGTTGGTAATTGTGTTGTATGATGTGTTGTTTTCACAATTCCTACATAAAAATGGGTTATAAATGGTGTATAAATCCACAATGCAGAAATACGTCAATAAAAACTCCGGATAAACTATTTGTAGCTGTTCCGCAAGATTTGAAACTGCGAAGAATGTGGTTGGCTCGTAGAAATCCAAATGAAATTACTAGCGGCCAATACAAGTGTTTTTTGTTGTGAAGATTACTTCGACATAAGTAAAACTGACTAGAATAAGTTATCTATCGTATTTTCGAACCAGGTATTGTCTGATCTGACAGCTTAAGGTTAGGGCTAACCTAACCTACAAAGTTATGCTTACATGGCACTTTAGTGCTATTATATTCAAACGGGAGAAGCATAAGAGCGCGTTCGGATAATCGGGTAGGGTACGGTGAGAGTGACGCGCTGCATAATAGGCAAACTAACGTCATACGCCGTTTATCTGCATATAAGAGAGACAGCCGACGCAGGTTATCTGAGCATTGCTCTCCCCATACCATACCCTGACAAACCAAACGCGCTCTAACCGTACTAACGAATGACGTCCCTGGAGATTGAGCCAATTAAAGAGCGTTCTCAATCACGTGATAGGACGTGAATAAAATTCAATTTTAATTTGTAATAGAAATAAAGGATATTTTTTTGAAAAGTAATAGCAAATAGTTTTCTTAAACTGTAATCTATTAGGATGACTATAATACAAGCCATATTTTTAATACAGTCAAACACCCTATTGTTCGGCGTAAAGTTTTTTTAAGCTGAACACAACTAACTCCTTTAAAAATTTATAAAACAATGAATATAAATTGATATTGTAATAAAACTCGGTGATAGAGATTTAAAAAGAAAAATAAATAAGTAGTTTTGATCTTTAATTTGATGTATTAATTGATAAGTTACTATGAATAAAAAGCTACGAAAAATGACTAGTTTATTTTCACCTACCTCATTGAAATAACCAGCATAAGATTAATTTAATTTATAAGAATAATAACAAGAATTTAATAGTAATTCGCAAATAAATTGAAAAGTTAATTCTGAATTGTTTTGTTATGTCGGTTATATTTTAAAAATTTTGTATTTTTTTTTAACTAATTTGAATGATGATACACGAAGTAAAATAATGACAATTTGCTTGTAACGGCTGTCAAACTTTATTAAAAGAAATAAAATTTGTACTTAAACCAGGGCTGTGGAGTCGGAGTCGTGGAGTCGGAGTTCAGACAAATTTCAGAGGAGTCGAAGTCGGAAAAGTTGTACCGACTCCGACTCCATGTTTAAATAATGTAGAAAAAGGCATGCCAGATGGCCGTGGCCTCAATAGATAGTAAACGATTAACTAAACATATTATTAGGACTTTTATAAAGTAAATATAATTTAACTACAAAACACACAGGTCGGTGGTGAGTGATAATTAGCAAAATGATTATTATGAGTCGTTTGCCGCGTCGCATATATAGTTTATGTATTTCCAATTTCCAACAACCAATTTCAATATGCTAATTATGATAGCTCGATTATCTACAAATAAAAAAATCGGACTTCGATGCATACTTATAGACGAATTAGAACTTTCCAAAGTGAAGCGTCAACGGGTGGTATTCATCAAAATTACGAGAATTTGCTCCTATTCGTTCGGCCACAAAGAACAGCCGAACAATTCATTAAATATTGCAAAAATTATTTTAATGATATTCCCTTGCAATTTTAAAAAGAAAAAATAGTTTCCTACAGCTTTTGTACCAGAAGAAATAATGTGATGGTATCACAGTCGTATTATCGACTTTCACAGTCGTATTATCGACTTACGGATTTTAAGATTATTGGTGGCTATGTGGTAGTCTTCTTGCGATCAACTAAAAAGCACCGATATTCGTACATTTCGTCACCTACACTTGTCAGAATTGAGCCAGATATATTTTTTATTATTAGCAAAGGTACAAACTTCACTCTAACGTAATTTTTAATGCATAAACTTAAACATGCGTAATATATGTATAATAGCCGATTAAAAATTATAACTGCATTTCCGATTTAAACTCTACCTTAAGTTGAATATAGGAATATCCATTTATGCAAGTCATACTCGTCGCAGCCACAATTGTGACGTCATTACCACTAACAGAAGTAAGAGTTGAGATTATTTTCATTTTATTTTGCACTAAATTTGTAACTAAATTTGCACTAAACAGTGGTTTGCCATTACTTTTGTTATTATTAAAGATAGAACATCGGTTCAAGTGACAAACTAGTTCAGAATTATGTGCTCTCTAATGAGAAAACTGTTGAAGGTCTAATAATTTCAGAGTTGATATATTTAGAAAATATAAAAAAGCGTCGTTTTTAAATATGGCCATAATTTTGTGGTCCGATCAACGGGCCTTTTTGATTTTATTTAAAATTAGATTGTCAGATTTAATTTTTTTTGCCATTAAATTGGCTGGAAACAAATAAAATTTTGCCGGAGTCGGAGTTGGAGTCGGAGTCGGACTACCAAAATTATCTGGAGTCGGAGTCGGACTCGACAGTTTTTTTACCGACTCCACAGCCCTGATTTAAACAAACAAAGTCTCAAAATTAACAATTAATACGCTCTATTAGTGCCAAACATAACCAGAACCGTCCGCAAATGTTATTTTTTAGAAAAAAATCGGATCGTACACAATTAATAATATTAAAATCGATCTCTTCCCTTTAAATTTGAGTCAGCTTGCTTGGTCGAAGGTCAAGTGACATGAGCTAGTTACGATGCGATTGTCATGCCTTCATTCTTTCTACAATATGTGAAAAGATCGACATTAACGTTGGACGTACGTCTTCTCAGACGCCTGTCACTTTTGACAACACGCAAAGATTCCTTGACCCAACTATACTTATTCGTTATCAGAATGCACACAACGTCGTCCAGATGCTATACATTTAACTTGATGCCGTTCTCGTACCCGTAGGTCCTATTTTTTTGGCTGCTCTCTACGGCCTAGGCTCGCTGAGCTCTCACCAATCTTATGACGTCACGGATAGTTTTGGCGCGAACTTAGTCCGGTTTAAACTATGATGTTTAATAACAATTGAGTATCAAATATTAGGCGAAAAAAATTTACACACGGTTTTTTTTTCGACCTAAGGATTTTATATGTTAAGGTAGGTAAAATCATGCAAGACCCCTATAATCAATAGATTTTTGGAGTTCAATGATGAAATAATGTCATATTTCCACATAATTTTCAAGGACAAGAATAGAAAAGACAAAGGACTTCACTAGACAACAACAAACAATATAAAAAATAATAACCAAAAAATAAAAAAAAAAACACTAATTCTGGCAGATAGATCATGCTTTTTTTGTAGAAGCTGAACTCAGAAAGTTAGAATTGTCTCTACAAAAATGGTTTTCAAACTCAGAGCCCACTTAAAAAGCATTAAAATAACAAAAATCGAACAAATTTTAATTGTTTGACAGCTGGTATTAAACTGTCAATATTATCTTTTAATTCTTTTAAACTTGAACGATCTACCGGCTTATTTAAAAAGAAAAGGTTGGGCAGTTATAACAAGAATATCAAAAACAAAAAAATGGAGGAACAAAACAAATTGTTGGTGAACCATCATACACACAGCTGACATTCACACCAGTTTGGAATTAAATGAAGGATATACGTATAACCAGTAAGCTTTTATTTGCAATTGGTAAATCAATTACAAACAATCAATGTCAATCAGTAAAATATTTACAAATATCAAAAGTATGCAAAATACGTATATATCACAATCCGCCATTCCTCGAATACAGCTGTTGCCATCTTCTCCGCAGTTTTTTCATCACAGCCGTTTGAATATCACAGGTACAAGTTCAAAAATTTTATGTATACATATTTTTATGTACGACTAATATACAGAACTACAATAGGTACAGAATAGATCTTTAAATAAAATATACGGTATATTGGCTAGCAATATTGTGGAGAGCCAAATCAGTCGGGATGCTAAAATGTGGTTTCAAAGAGGATAATTATGACCAGTCTAACTCCCTATGATGAGCAAACGTTATGTTTTAGCTTTTCTTATAGCTATATACCAAGTTTGTTTAAAATATTTTGCAATTTGTAGTGAATGAGAATACACAGTATAGTGTGTCTTGTTGAACAATGCAAAATACCTAAAAATGTGAAATCAAAATCATAAAATATAACACCAGTATGGAACTGCTTCCACCGCATACAGAGTGTCCCACAGAACATAATGTGTAATGGGACAAAACTTGCATAATTCTGAACCATTTTCAGACTTTTCTAAAATTTTGCATGGATCGCTAGATATTACGGAAAAAGTAAAAACTGTCCATATCTTTTTTCTTGAATAACTTTTATATTTCTTATGGCCTCCATATTGAACTTTTACAGATTTAAATAGAATATTGAAAGAGCTTTACAACCATGCATAAGACGTGTATAAAATTATCACAAAATACATTGAAGGTCCCGTTAGATGGCCCGCCAGATCGCCCGATTTAACCTCCATGGATTTTCTTCTATCTATCATGTTCTGTGAGACAGCCTGTATACCAAGTTTGTTTGCAATAATTCACAGTTCTTAGTTTCTATTTTATTAACATTTCAAAACAATTGTTTTTTTTTTAGATTTGTATTTGTATTTGTCATTTTTGATTCTATACAGCTTTTCTTAGTAACTTTTTCTCCATAACAAAGCAAATTACCAAATTTTTTATGATAAAACTAAACATCTAAATAGTTTAATGAAACTTGTTGTTTCGGTATTTTTTTAATTTTACTTTTTTGTTATTTTAAATTAATTTAAACGCTGCTTATACATATTAATATTTTAACCTATAAATACACATTTTGAACTGCTGTAATGCCTAATAATTAAGGGGAATCCATACCCCCTACGTTTTGCTTGCAAAAAACGCAAAAGTTCTGAGGCTTTTTCTCAGCAATTAGTTCACATAATCGTAAAAGAAATACACCAAATTAAAGATAAAAGATATATAGTTTTGCGTCTAGTGGTAGATTTTTGATAGTTCTGTTCGTTTTTGACAAATCTATTTCTGAATATGACATAAAATTGGCTGATTTCGCAATTTTTTACGAAGAACTCAGGTTAAAATTGAAAAAAGTACCACATAATAGGTCTAAGTTACACCTTCCGCTATAAGTGTACAAAATTTCACGTAAAAATATCAATATCTTACATGCTTTTTTCACTCAAAACTTTACTTCTTCGAGTACATGAATAACTTATATTTTATCACGTAGCGTGGATACAACAACAACAAGTAATACATATACATTACCACAGCAAGTAATACACCTTTATCTATAATTTGATGTATAACATGAGCTCATTAAATAACAACTCATCATAAAAAATTACACCGTACCAAATGTCAAAAATTCGGGCACACAAAAACTATTTACAAAGGAAAACCAAGTCATCAGCTATCCAAAATTTCACCGTTGTTAAAATAGATAAATACTTAAAACCAAAAATTAATAATAGGTAGTAAATACTACAATAATTTTCAAAACAACGTACAATAAATAAATAAATATCAACCGTAGCAGTCTGTCAAATAAACCACAACAGAATTGCTTCGACAGAATATTTACCAAACAAAATCATCAACTTTTAAATATCGCAAAATATCCCGAATGATTTCGTTATGAAACACTCTGTAGAACAACCCCATCTCCAAAAACCTGCATACGGAAACACATGGTAAGAAAATCACCAAAAGCAAAAATCCAATTTATTAGAAATCACTGTTCCATATCATCATAATCAACTTTCCAAAAGATATCACAGAAAATTTACAACAAGGTACAAAAAAACGACTTATATTATTGCATCACTTCTTTCGCTTAAAACTAATAATAGAATACACAAAACCTAGAAGATCCTAGTACATTACACTATCATCGTAATAATAATAATAATAATCGTAATAATAATTAAAGAAAGCGTTCATCAAGAATCTTTTCGCTAAATACGATAACAAACAATGTTTTATGAAATACCTGTTGCCTTGGGGAGGTGGCTGGTGATGCATAGGCTCCTGCATCTGCTGCGGATAGTAATTATCCTGCATGGGCGCGGGTTGGTGCCTCATATTTCCGCCCCATCTGGCGTCGTTGCGTTCGCGTTCGAAATATCCACCGGCGTTGTAGTCACGGTCCCTGCTAAACGGTCTGTTGTCACGTTCCCTCTCCCGTTCGCGTTCCCTCTCCCTTGGCGGGTGCCTCTCGTACTCCCTGTCGCGGTTCCTATCGAGAAGAGGCCCTTGGTCTTTGTAGCGGTACCTAAAATTAACGGAAATAGTTAAAAGTTGTTCTTTTTTTAAGGTGTTATATCTAGTCTGAAGCAAAAAAATGAGAAGGTTTTTTGTGAATGCTTTGTGACTTTACTAATAAATCGATCAATGTGAAATTTTGTGGGGTCTTTACACCTGTCTTGGGGTACAAAGAAACATTATTTATTTTAATTTCTATAACAAAATGGCGGCTCAGTAGTGCACGGAAAGAAGGTAAATTTTTTTGTTATTTCTATAGCTATACACGAGTATAGCTATAAAAGTACACATTAGGGTGGTCCAAATTTATACCTTGCAAAATCTTTTTCTTTGATTTAGGGCAACCCATTTAAAATACATTGCAAAAATGCATTTCCTTTTTTTTTCACGGTTCGAATTTCGAAAAAAAGTTGCGGGAGATTATCAGAAATTGTTCAGAACATCCCAAAGATCAAATCCACAACCACTATTTTTTTTTCACCGCTCCCACCCTCTCCTGCAGTGCCCTAAAAATGAGGCAAAATTTTCCCCAAATGTACAATTTTACAAAGTTACGTCATTTATTATTTTTTTGACAGAAATTACTGTTATTGGATTAGTGACATGTTGTTTGTCATTTATTAACTAATTTAAAAATTAAAAAATTGTTTAAACAATTACCATTTGTTTAAACAAATATATACGATGTTATGAACTCATTTTTCCTTTACTTGCAAAATTATTAAATTATTGCTTTTTGTCATTTATTAACTAATTGTTTAAACAATTACCATTTGTTTAAACAAAAATATATGTTGTCACGCACATATTTTTCTAATTTTGCAGAAATTATATTATTATTGGAATTTTTTGTCATTTATTAACTAATTTGTAATTGTACTATTTAAATAATGTAATACTATTTGTTTAAACAAATATATACATTGTTACGGACATATTTTTTATATTTATTGTCAAAGCTATTATTAAATTGTTGGCATTTTTTGTCATTTATTAACGAATTTGCAATTCTTTAAAGAAGTTCCATTTTATTAAACAAATATTTTTTGTAGAAATTTGTTTAAACAATAATATACAATGTTAGTACGTACTTATTTCTTGACAAAAATTATTATAGGATTTCTGATCTTTTTTGTAATTTTGGAGGGTTTACGATATCGGTCAAACAAGTATTGTGGTTGCAACACTAATTATTATTATAGGTTATAATTGAAAATTAGTTAACAAATTTTGCGAGAAAAAAAAAGACAAGAAATACAATAATAATTTTTGACAAAAAGATACGTCAGTACTATTGTATATTTTTGTTTCAACAAATGGTATTTATTTAAACAATTGGAAACTAGTTAATTAATGACAGACAATGCCAACAATCTAATTTCTAATTTCTCAAGAAAAAAGAAAAATATGTCCGTTACATTGTATATATATATTTGTTTAAACAAATGGTATTTAATTAAACAATTGCTAATTAGTTAATAAACGACAAAAAAAACAATAATTTAATAACTTCTGCAAAAAATTGAAAAATGTGTTCGTATCATCGTATATTTGTGTTTAAACAAATGCTTATTGTTTAAACAATTTCAAATTAGTTAATAAATGACAAAAAAATATGTCAATAATCCAATAATAATCACTTCTGTCAACAACAATAATAAAACACGTAACGTTGTAAAATTGTAAATTTGGGGAAACTTTTGTCTCATATTTAGGGTACTATGGAGAGGGTAGGGGGTGGTGAACAAATAAATAGTGGTTGTGGATTTGTTCCTTGTGGAGTCTTGAACAATTTCTGATAATCTACCGCAACATTTTTTTAAATCCGAAACGTGAAAAAATAAGGAATAAAAGATGCATTTTTGCAATGTATTTTAAATGGGAAATTTGCGGTGCTCGGTGGCACGTGTTAACGTTAACCGATTTGAGTAAAATTTTTTTTTGGGGGATTTGGGGGATTTTTTTTTCTGGAAAACGAACTGGGGGGGGGTCGTTGCCCTCTAGCGAAAAGTCCGTTTTTTGGACCACCCTAGTACACATGGATAATCAGAAATATTGATTATTGCAAATTTGGGAGCACATTCAACAAAAAAAGTCAGTTTTTAGAATAGCAATAATAAAATCGTAATTGTTTATCAAACTCGAAAATCATGTGTACTTTATAGATAACTTTGAAATAGTTAATACAAAAAATAACCTATAGATAACCTATCTAAGAAGGTACAGCGAAAATTTCAAGTTAATCGGATAAAAATTACTAAAGTTCTACAGCCAGCCGTCAATTTTTCTGAGAACCCAACGTAATTTCGAACTTTTCCATTCTTATAAAACTAAATTAATAACTACCCATACACCCACACATTCCCCCCCCCCCCAAATATTAACAACTAAATAACATAACTTTGACATTTTCAGTTTTTTTTTTAATTTTAATTAATTTTTAAATTTTTGCATCTTTGCTTCCATTTTTTTTTAGTCTGTACCTTGTTGGGGAGCGCACCAAAGGTGGAGACCTATACCGCGATAGAGGCCTCCGTCTCGGCGACACATGTCTAGGTGAGTACTCCCGATACGGCGTATTCCTCGGACTGGGCGAAAAAGACCGCGATCTGAAAATTTCAATTAAAAAGAGAAACGATAACCAAAAAACACCACCGACGTTTGCCAACTGCAGAAAAACAGAATAACGACAATACTCATGCAGCAAAGAAAACAACGCTAGCGAAAAGAAAAATTGCCAATGCATAATCACCTGTGAAATTGTTTAATAATCGAAACAAAACAAAAAAAAAACAGAAAATGTCAAAAAAAATTTAAAACTACCAAAGTAAGATAGAAACTAATGTAAACTAACATTAATATACATAATACTAATACTAGTTATACCTCAGTGTACCTCAGTCGAAAGAAAAGTCGCTTTGAAATTTTGAGCTTTAAAACAAGAAAATAATTAAATAAAAGTGACTATTTTGTCGACTGATAATACATTAGACTAGTTATACGGTACATGCATAAACATTAAAATTAATAATTAATAATAATAACTATTTCTAACTAAAAAGAAAATTCTAAAAAAGTGAAAAAAACAGGATAAAAAATCGTACCTGCTCATGCTAAACGACCGAGAGCGACTTCTCGATCGCCTGCGACCGGGCGATCGACTGCGCCCCCTTTTCGGGGACCGGCTGTAACTCCTACTAGAGCTGCGGCTATAACTACGCCCCTTCCTCTGTTTAGCCCTCCGTTCACGTTCATCTTTCTCCCTTAGCATACGATTAAACGCCTCCAAGGGATCGTCAATAATCCTATACAAAACAATAAAAAAAAATTTTAAATAATTTTCTCTGGTTTGTGGTCTTATTTAAGAATTGAACTAGCGATGGGTAGGTAACGGAGTATTTGTTACTTTGTAATCGTTACTTTATACTACCCAAAGTAACGATTACGTAATTTATAAACTAATCGTTACTTTTACATCAACAGGTATTTTTTTTATGATATATGTTATTTGCACCTACATAATATAACTTTTCAAAGTAAGTTTACCAAAAAAAGAATGTATTACAGTTTTTAATTTGCAACTAAGTTCTGATGAATTATGAAATTTATTATTAAACAAAAGCAGTCCAAATAAAAATTTTCAAATGGTAAATTAGACTGCTTGCAAAAAGCTCCTTTTCAGCACCTAACCTATAAATCATCATCCTGTTGAAAGCTGATAACTGGCCAATATATTTTGTAAATAAAGCATCTACTAAACTATCTGCAAACGCTAACTGAAGATAAATTTATATCTGAAGATCAAATGTTATCTTATCTAACTTTGTTGGTGTAACCCACCATCAATATGGAAGAATTTCACTTTTTAATTAAGTTAATAAACTTACCCTGGTGGCGTCCGAGTCCTCATCCTTGACGGGCCATAATCTCTGGTCCTGGACCTAGGAGGATACCCGCCATAACTTGGAGGGGGCCCCTGCAAAGGGGGCCTCGAGTGATCGAACATAGGCCTAGGAGGTGCAGAATAAGGCCTAGAACAACAAAAAATTACATACAAATTCCAGGATTTTTTTTTTAAATTAATTAATTATGGTTTAATTAATTAATTATTGTTTTAATTAATTAATTATTGTTTTAATTAAGTAATTATGTTTTTAATTAATTAATTGTTGTTTTAAATAATTAATTATGGTTTTAATTAATTATATAATTACCCCATGTAAGGTGCTGGTGGATTTGAGCCCGGCGGAGGCAATCTAAAGTTTGGAGGGGGCCCCTGCGACGAAAATACGCCCGGCATGGGCTGCCCCTGAGAATAAGTTGGCGGGGGGCCCTGCATATGCGGAGGAGGCATGCCCATCATCGGGGGCAGGACCCCGGGCGGCCCCCTGCCCGAATACGAGCTCGAACCGTAATTTCCGTTGCTAGGCAACGAGTTACGTGGTTCGTCGACAGTCGGAGTTCCAGCTCTCTCCTCTACCCTCGATCTATAAGTTAAAAAATTAAAGTTAATAAATTAAAAAAATAAAATTAATTAATTAAACAACTAAAATTAATTGATTAATTAATTAAAATTAATTAATTAAAATTCATTAATTAATTAAAATTCATTAATTAATTAAAATTAATTAATCAATTAAAACTAATTAATTAAAAATTTATATAATTTTTTTAGAAATATATATTTACAGGGAGTTGAATGGTGATCCACGTCTGCTGTGTCTGCGCGGGGACATGTCCCGGGGGCCCCTTGGATTCCTCCCGTTGCTGTTACTCGAGGAGTGCGCAGATCTTTTCGAGGAGGAACGTTTCGGGGATTTCTCCCGTCTTGGAGATTTCTCGCGTTTCGGAGACCTTTCCCGCCTGGGTGACACGCCGGGTGGGCCCTCCGCAGATGCCAGAATTTCCGGGTCCGCGGGTTCTTCTTTCTTCACCTCGGGTACTTCCAATTCCTTGAAAATTAAGTTTATTATTATTTAATATTGAGGAAACTGAAACACGTATGGATTTCTGTCTTTAGATTTGTAACAAAATAATAAATAACTGAACAAACTTGAGGTTAAATTTTATACAGTCAAATACATCAAATCCTACTATTAAATTAAAAACGATTAATTAAAAAATACCTTAGAAACATCCAATTTCATAGTGGATTTCACCAATTCCGTGGAATCTGCTTCACTAATTATAGTTTTCTCAGCGCTGTCAGCACGAACAGGTTCCGGAGTACCCTCTTTATCCAATTTAATATCAGCTGGCTTAACAACGTCAGGTTCCTATAAAAAGATTACATCAAAATCTAAAATTTTACATAAAAACCAGTAATTTTACATCAAACCAGTAATTTTACATCAAAACACCAGTAATTTCACACAAAAACGTGTAATTTTACAACAAAGACTGTAATTTTACAAGACTCACCTTCTTCTCCAACTCAATAATTTCACCCTCCTGACCAGCAACAATTTGCCCCACAGATGCTCTCTGTAGCTGCTGTTGCCTAAACGTGGGTTTCTTAATATACCCCGTAGTATTCTTAAAATTAGCGACGGAATTTCTTAGATATCGATTCGGAATTAGGGTCCCGGGGGAAATATCCCTTTCGTGACAGTCGGGGCACTCGTGTTCTTCGGATTCGAGTAAGGAGCCCCGAATACACTCGTCGCAGAAAGAATTCCCGCAGCAGGGAATCATGACTGCGTCGGAAAGCAGTCCGGAGCATATCGAACAGATCAGGTCTTCCGGGATATCCGGTTGCTCCTCGGGGGCCTTCGAAGGGGGCGCCGGGTGCTGCTTTTGAGTGTACGTCTGGTGGTCCAAGACGGGTACTGCGTATGAACCGTTCGGGGTCATCATGGCCCCTTGAACCTGGGGCCCCTCGACGGGGACCATGAAACTACGCGGGATACCCGTGCTTTTCTTTATTTCTATGGGTTCCTAGATAAAGATTTTTTTGTGTTCAGAATATCGTTTGTAAAAGTAAGGTAAACGCCACAAATTTAGACAGGTTACGGAATTTTTGCAAAGCTGGGCACAAAAGCATTAATCTGTTAGTAGTTAATTAACCAAGTTAGCTTTTTGGATAACAAATTAACTTTTAACGTAACTTTCAAAATCGTTAACAAACTCATTAACTTCTGCTGCGGATGTCCTAAAATATAGTTCAATATTCTAGATTTGTTACTTTATTCAATAAACGGAAATATGTCAGATTTAGAATAGTGTCTGAATTTGCGACATTTACCATAGGTAGTTAAAGATATATTAGTATGCATAAGTTCACAATAAATTTGTAAAAATCGTAAAGAAAAGTTCTAACTTACCGGCCCTTGACTTAGGGGGCAATCTTTGATCCAATGCCCCGACTGGTGGCACTTGTAACATCGATAGTTCGGCGGGACAACCCCAACTTGATTGGCGCCGCGAATCTTCATATAACTGCAAAAACCCCCGATCAAAAATAATAAACAAGTCCATCTCACAGAAGGCTCAAAACTAGTTTATAATCGATAAAAAAGAACTTACTTAGTGTTGAACCTCAACGTTAGCAAAACAAAAACACCGAATTACTTAAAGCCAACATGAAAAGCACAAAAAACTTACTTGCTAGGATCGTAATCTTGCGTAGACTGGGACATCATGGCTCTGATTTTGTCATCCTCAGATGCGTCTAGACTAGATAAATCGACAGCTTTTCCTGCAGGGCCCCCTTCGTCGACCCTCGCCACTGGGGTATTTTCATTTCCGTAACCTTCCCAACTTTTCGATTTGTTGTTATGTGCTATTGGTATTCGTGCTATAAGTAGGGAGGTATTTTTCGGAATAAGAGCTTCTTCATCTTCATAAACTACAAATAAAACATTAAATCACGTATAATATACAGTATAAATAATATCTACCTTCTTTAGTTTGTGCATTTGTAACTTGTAGGTCAAAGTCGGTGTTTTTTCCGATACGTTTCTGCTGTATGATAGCATTTTTCAAGTCTCTAACTGAAATATGAAGTCCATCGAACGTAATCGTGTCGTATTCCAATGCAGATTTGAACTTGTAGTGGACGGACATCTCCAAAATGTAACAAACACTACCTACGAAATGGAAAAGCAGCTGTATTACGGATATAATCAATCAATATCGAACACACCTTCCAAACGAACTAATACATCACTTGTAGTTAGTTAGCACCGTGTTTGAACATTTCATATATCCACAGACGAAATTTGTGGTTTGTTAAACCGGTAAATAATTGATAATTATTAGAATAAACAACGTATAACGTTTCTAAATGTAGACCAGTTTGACAATCATGGATGCCGAAGCATCCCCACCACTCTGAATGTAGGATAGGATCACCACTACCAACATGCATACTCTAAAATTACCCAAACGAATAATTTACCTGCTTTATATCTAGAATTTTCTTGTAATTATTAAAATCTAATCATAAATTAACGTATTAAATTGCATTAAATAAGGAAGTTATAATTATAGAAACGTAAATCGAGTGTTATGTTTTGTTTTGCCTTACAATAAATTCAGATTTAAAATGGAAGTAATCAATTTTTTATGTATATCGTTTAATGATTAATTAATATTTGTATTATGGATTGTGTAATTAGTATTGTGTGTAGGATAACCGGAGTAAATAGTTATTTAGGGATTTTTGTTTTCTTGAAGCGCAACCGGAAACACCGTTGTGGGGCAACTGGCAAAAAGAGCCGCCAAAAAAATCAAAGATTTTTGATTGACGCCATCGGTCGATATATTTTAATCGCAAAGGGCATCTTATACAGGCTCGTTTGATTTTATTACGTATTTTTACACATTAAATGCCGATTTTACAAGACATCAGCTACGAATAGAAGTGATCGTTGGTGTTTTTTGCGATTATTTTAGATAGGAAGATACATTTAGGAAAGTAATGGCTACTTTTCGCATACTGGAAGACGAAAACGTGGTCGAGTTGCCAAAGAAACGTATTGGCAAGGAGAAAAATGAAATTATCTCTCGCAAACGTTGCTTGAACTCAAGACCGGCGTTACAGTGTTTGAATAATGATTCCACACAACAGGAATTCAAACGTGCAAAATTATCGAATACGCATAATGTGCGTATTACTGTGGTAAGTTGCATATATTATCTCTATTTTATTGGATAATATTATTAATCAAGCAAGGATTACAGAATTTAGCTAAAACCTCCGAAAGAAATCTACCATGCTTTATTTTTTCAGCAAATACAGAAAAACCAACCTAAGGAAGTTGTCATACCTAAAGAAATCATGCTAAAAGGCACTGTATCAGAATCAGACGATGAATCGGACCTAAATATGGAACAACTGAAGCTAACAGAACAGAAAACCGGACATAAACTAGAAGAAAATGGCATCAATTTCCCTACAGAACTTCTGCATAATGACGAATATCGAAAGGTATTTTAAACCACCAAATACCTATCACATCAATATTTAACTCGAAAACCAAATTTTTCAGGATGTTTTGTCATACTTAATGGAGCTAGAGCTAAAATACCAGTGGCCCAAGGTTAACTGCATGGAAAGACAAACGCACCTAACTTCAGACATGAGATCAGTTTTGGTTGATTGGTTGGTATCAGTCGCGGGTGAATACCAGATGAGCAACCAAACTTTGCATCTCACCGTGAACTATATAGATAGGTTCATCAGCAAGATGCTTGTGGTAAGTCGAATTTTTCGTTTTTAAAATCTAACCGAACAATATGGTATTTGACTGTATTAAATAATTCCGTTGTATTATAGTCATCCTAATAGATTACAGTTTAAGAAAACTATTTGTTATTACTTTTCAAAAAAAAATATGCTTTATTTCTCTTAAAAACCAAAACTAAATTTGAATTTTATTCACGTCCTTTCACGTGATTGAAAACGCTCTGTAATTGGCTCAGTCTCCAGTGACGTCACTCGTTAGTACGCTTAGAGCGCGTTCGGTTTGTCGGGGTAGGGTATGGGGAGAGCAATGCTCAGATAACCTGGGTCGGCTGTCTCTCTCTTATATGCAGATAAACGCCGTATGACGTTAGTCCGCCTATTACGCAGCGCGTCACTCTCACCGTACAATACCGGGTTATCCGAACGCGCTCTTATGCTTCTCCCGTTTGAATTTAATAGCACTAAAGTGCCATGTAAGCATAACTTTGTAGGTTAGGTTAGCCCTAACCTTAAGCTGTCAGATCAGATAATACCTGGTTCGAAAATACGATAGATCTAGTCAGTTTTACTTATGTCGAAGTAATCTTCACAACAAAAACACTTGTATTGGCCGCTATTTATTTCATTTGGATTTCTACGAGCCAACCACTGTCTTCGCAGTTTCAAATCTTGCGGAACAGCTACAAATAGTTTATCCGGAGTTTTTCTTGAGGTATTTCTGCATTGTGGATTTATACACCATTTATAACCAATTTTTATGTAGAAATTGTGAAAACAACACATCTTACAACACAATTACCAAACGGCGACGATACCGATGCTGACAGACCATATGGGCCGATTTGACATCTACTATCGGGTGACGTCACACAACAGAAAGTATCATTTACAATGTAGAGTGAAGGAATAGACGCACTACGATGGTTTTCCAATAATAGTCAAATACCCTATTTCCATGAGTGGGTTTGGGTTTAGGCGGGAATTTCAAATAAACTTCAAGCTAACCTCACTTTATTGTTTAGGCCACGCAAAAGTTCCAACTGCTTGGCGCTGTCGCCATGTTGGTAGCAAGCAAGATGGAGGAAATCTATCCACCTGATACTAAAGAGTGGGTCTATCTATCTGGCGATTCTTATACGGTGACGCAAATCACGAAAATGGAGCAGCTGTTGCTGAAAGTTTTAAAGTTCGATTTGCAACCGCCTACAGTGCTGACGTTTATACACCACATGTGTACGGAGCACAAACTAGATGAGAAAACTCTTTCCTTAGCAATGGTGAGTGGTAGAATTTTTGTTTGACAGTTGACAGCACTTGCTGTCATAGTCTTTTTTTTTTATTAAATTCTGATTTTGTCAGCACTGTCACAATTGTTCTTTTCTATTTCAGTATATTAGTGAATTAGTAATGTTGGATGGTCCGGATTATTTCCAATATCTACCGTCGAAGTTAGCTGCAGCTTCTGTTGCTTTATCACGCCAATTGTTATCAAAGCAACAACCGTGGCCGAAGAAGCTAGCGTCATCTAGCGGTTATACGTTGCAACAATTGAGTCCGGTTTTGCAGAAGCAGCAGACTTCGTTTAAGAATTCCCCGCACAAGCAGCAGAAGTCCATTCACAAGAAGTATTCGAGCGAGAAGTACCACAGGGTGGCAACGTTGCAACCTAAAAACCTAGATAGCCTTTTTGGTGAGGAATGAAGGGCTAAGCGAAGAAACTAGGTGATATTTATGTGTTTTTTTAATATTTTAAGAATAAATATGTTTTTTATTGTTGTGTGGTGTGACTTGTGTATTGTTTTTGTTCTCTCGAAACAGAACTTGCGCTATTTTAGATTGTAGAACAATTTGTAAGTTACGATTTATTGTTGGTTAGGTTGTCCGGGCTGCCGGTTTGGGGCAGTTCCGGACTCTTTTGTGTTAACTCTATGGAAGAATTATTTTTTATCCTGTGATAACGCGATGATTTTTTCGTACTTTTATTTATTAGGGTTTGCTATGCTTATTTATTTATGATACATATGTAAGTAGAGTGGTAAGTGTATTTATTATTAATTTGTGTAGTACGATTGTTGACAAGATACCTTGAAATGTACTTCAAGCCTTTCGTTGTAAGTTTCTTTCCTATCAATACATTGTTTTGCATTATAAGCGTGTTTTATTTATTTGTCTTAAGATTTTGTGGGTAAGTGGGTAAGATCTGGTGATCATGCTGGATAATTGGAGGTGTACCTACAAGTTCCTAAATAATAAAATAAAGCAAATAAAAAAGAATTCTTTATTCATCATTTGATTTTCGTTTTTTTTATACACTATAATACATTAGATATTACTGTTGTTATTACAGCTTAATGTGTCTAATACGGCACAGTATCACAAAACTGTCAGAAAAGATCAAAGTCATGCACCAATAATGATATTCGTTATATCACAATGCGAAATGAAATAACCTAAAATCTTACATAGTATATACAAAACTTTATATTTAGTAGGTACTAACTTAACCCTACTTGCTTATTTATAGATTTAAACTTACAAATAACTTACTAGTCTTACAGATTTCAATAAATTAAGAAATTATATAAACATTCTGTCAGTATCATTATTATTATTTTAATTAATTTCTGTCAGTTATTTTATTGTACTGGTACTTTGCAATTTTATAATTAATAAAAATATACAATACAATTATTGTGTTGACAAGTAAAAATCACAAAATTAGTTACTGTTTTTGTTGCTTAACGTTACGTCTAAAATACTTGTAAAAATAAATCTAATGTAGAAACTGTAAAAAAGCATGATTCTGTTGACATTTTGCAAGCAGAAAAGTCAGAAATAAGTATGTATAGTCACCCGTAAAAAAATATCTAAAGTCTATGACAAATATCTAATATAAATATGAAATAGCGTTTACATGATTCTTGTTCATATGAAGTAGGTACTTGGTAATTAAAATAGGTATTTTACATGATAAATTATGATAAATTACCTTGTTGCACTGGTTTATCTCTTAGAAAAAAAATAATCCTATCTAGAAACCATTAAAAATTAAAAATGGCTTTTTGTCTTAGATAAAGTAAACAGAATAGTCCCTAGTGACTCAGTGGCGGCTGGTGCATTGGTTTGCAGGTTTGAGCAACCCACAAAATAATAAAGAAACGAAATTGTACGTGATAATATACACTCTATAATAGTATATTATTTGACGAGCACATAACTAAGGATATAAATCGCGAGCATGAAGAGCATGTAAACATGCGAGCGATTTATATCCGTTGTGTGTGAGTCGAATACGACGTTTTATCTACGACTCATAAATTCCATTTTATATCAAATATTTTAAAGGTATTTGTCAATGATGGCGAAGCGAACTGTCACATAACTGTCATCTACGTAGATTTTGACAGACTTTGACACTTTTTTACACCAAACTTCTTTTATGGCATTTACTCGGAATTTTAGTTGAAACCTTCATCGGGAATTCATTAAAAAAATTATTTTCAGGGATATGAAGGCTTAAAGTTTGGATGCTTTACGATTATTTGCCAAACCTTGCCCTATTCAAAATTCAATATCTTAGGTTCCAGTAATCGTATTGGACTCATTTTTTTTTATTTTAAAGGTTGACATATTTGCTAGATAAATGCGTACAATTATTATTTTAATTTATGTAACTAAAAAAAATAAAAGCAATTGAATTCTTTAAATAATTATTTTATGGTCGCCCCCACAATGGATATAATCGAAAAAATATATATATAATATCCGCGTCACTTTTACCAACAAACTCCATTTCTTTCTAGGATGGAGTCTCTTGTAGTTCAAAAGATGTTAAATTTTATCTGACGTGAGTCAAGTACCATTTTCGCTTTTGCGTGTTTGCAAGCAAAGCACTGAAGAAAGTACAATACACAAACTGATTCGCTGCACACGATGGTTAGCTGCGCACACACGATTTGCACGTGAAAATCGAGAGGCGTTTGAACATTTAAAATAATAAATACTAAAATAATTAAGATTTTCTAATGATAGTTGATATAAGTATGGGAATAAAATCAAATGCATGTTTTAAACTCCTTTTGTGAATTTATTTTCATTGGCAAATATAATGAGGATTCAAGTACAATTCGGAACCGATGTAAGAAAAAACAAATAAATCGTGCATTTATAGAGCTTTTTAATACATGATTTTCTATTCATTAAACGAAGTCATTAATAAACGATCGACGAAATATATATATTTCCGTCGATCGTTTATTGATGAGTATACTAAATAGAAAATCATTTATTAAAACGCTCTATAAATGCACGATTTCTATTAATGCATGATTTGTTATAGCCAATCAAACAACTTACATAAATGGTCATATAATCTCAAACGACATCGACGAATAAAATCTATGTAGAGGCCGACAGAAGAATGCGATCGACGAAAAAAATTTGTAACCAACTCGAATATTAAACGGCGCTTAATGATCTGGACAATTAACGCACTCGCTAATCGCTCGTGCGTTAAACAGTCTCAATCAATAATCGCTCTTTTTAATATACTTGTTGGTTAAATAACTATATACAAACCTCATTCAAATGGATATCTGTTTTATCTTTCTTGATTTTAGATAATTTAAACCGGCATGATTTACAAATTCTTTGTTGAAGTGACCAAGATGTTATAGGTATATTTAATACCAATAATTGGTATTTTATTATTTTTCTGAGAGCCTAATTCTTTTTATATTTGGATGTGGAGATAAATTGAATGGATTGAAACATCTGTCGGTTCGAAATTTAGAACGTTTGATACGGTTAGAAGACTTCAGCATTTTTTAAAGGCTATTAATAAATACATATTTTTAGCACGTAATAAATAAGCACTTCCACTCACTCCGTTCTTAAAAAACGCACTAGCATGTTGAACCAGCCTGCTGTCTGCGAGACGTTCAAGAAAGTCGCGTACACGCCTGAAGTAGTCCCTTGCTGCGTTTTTTATCGAGTATCGACACGCCGCGCGTGACTCACTTTAGATAAAATTTAATATCTTTTGAACTATAAGAGACTCCATCCTGACAAAAACTGGGTTTTGTAGGTGAAAGTGTAGCGGATATTATGTATATTTTTTCGATTAAATCCATTGTGGGGGCGACTATGTAATAATTATTTAAAAAATTCAGTTGTTTTTAATTTTTTTACATATATAAATTAAAATAATGATTGTACGCAGTTATCTAGCAAATATTTTAACCTTTAGAATAAAACAAAAATGGGTCCGATACGGTTACTAGAACCAAAGATATTGAATTTTGAATATGGCAAGGTTTGGCAAATTATCGTAAATAATCAAAACTTTCATTCTCCGAAAATAATTTTTTTTTCCGACTAAATCCTGATACTCCTTATTTAGTGCATACAACTTATAAAAAAGTTTAAGCCAAATCTAAAATGTGACGTCATCAAAGGTGTACGATTTGTAAAAGAACGAACCATATGTGAGTCGTAGATAAACATATCAATTAACAAAACAGCGAGCATTTTCTCGCGAATTGCAAGCGCAAGTCGGCTATACGGCCGCAAACGTCTGCATGCTAGCCCACTAGCGAGCGAATTTCATGGGCACCGACTGGTTTGTTCACTCCGGCTACATTTTATCGAATCACGTCTTGTCAAACAATGACAAATCGAAAATAATTAAATAAATCTGTAATAAAATGACATTTTTTCGATAAAATAATATCACGTGCATTGCGAAATTCGCGATTGTAAATATATCCGCTAAAATCCGGACTCACTAAACAATGTATCGCTTCTAAAACAAAAAATACGAAGTTTCTTAGAAGTACGGATATGTTTACGATAGCGAACCAACATATATATCAAATCAACCAGAACAACCAAATTAATTACCCTAGTAATATAAACCGTTGAAAAACAACCCTTCCGTTGAAAAAATAAACAATTCCAACTCACCATTCAACCCAAAACAATTTTTCCAGTACCACCGCAAAAACCAACAACTTTAACATTGACGTTTCGCCAAAATCCAAGATGGCGGCGTCTCATAACCTCCTATAACCTCAAAAATTCGTTCATTACCTACTGAAAAAACCGCCTTCCCAACTGGGTAACTCACAGCGATCCTTGTACGTCAAATACATCTTCTTGACGGCGGAGATCAGTCGTTCGCTATACTTAAAAGCGGTCGTGTCCAAAACTGATGCAGCTTGGACACAATCGTCGCCGCCGAATTCGCAAACCCTGTAATGGTGGAGTATGGCAGAGTCTGAAGGTACGTTGAACGTGATGTGACCCGGGAGGAACTCCCATATGAAGTGGTTGCCCGTTTCGACGACATATTCTGGCCTGCAGATGTACTTGGAGCGCTGCTTGTGCGGATGCAGCTTGAATTTTCGCCTGGTCTTCTTCAGGGTGAGCAGCGACGCAGCTATGGGGTCGTCGCTCAGCTTGAAGGTCTCGTCGTCTTCCCATTGAAGGTAAAAGAAGGCGTTTTGAAACGAGAAGGAGCCAGTGAGCTTTCGGTTGACTTTTTCGCCTAACCAGCTGAAATAGTAGAGAGTTGTAGACAGTTGTACAAAGTTTAATCATATGATAATATTTTAAAGTTAAGACTGACATTGTGACCGTGGCAAGCTTACTATCGGTTGCTAAAGTATTTATTGACACAAAATAAGTAATAATAATAATAATAAATGACTTTAATATTTCTTTATAATAATAATGCGGTCGTATCACTTCATATCATTTCTAGAGCCGAGCGCTCCCGTCCCGACACCTGCCTTTGCGCCTACTGCCACCTCAGTTCAGCGACAACCGGTGCACTTTCGGTTAAAATCGGTGAATTGAAGAATCATTGCCATTCTATATGTACGCAAATAATGTATGAACTTTCGCCGACTGCACCATTGATAAAATAAAACTATATTCTAGAGGCTGAATACAGAACACACTAACTGAATCGGTGAATGGAAGAACAGAATAAGTCAAAAATTTGAAATTTTATACTAAGATAGCCATTTAGTATAAAATTTCTCGATCTTTTCGAAAATATGAAAAGAATAATCATATATATTACCAGTACTGCTGTGGACGCACCGTACTTCACGCAATGACTGGAAGAACAGAATAAGTCCAGAACATACTCTGTTTTTCCACTCATTGCATGGAGCGCGGTTGTTTTTAACAGATGACGTCATAGAAATTTCTTTTTAAATGACAACCCTATATATTTTTTAATGAATTTGACAGATTAATTGTCTTAATGGTAGCATAATATTTTTATGGCCTTACATAAGAAAATTTTCGAGAAAAAGATAATTGAAGGTTATGAAATAAAAGTGACAAAATCTCCGGAACGGCTAGACCGAATTTAACGAAATTTTGGAATTAAGTATTTTGCAACCATGTGAAGTCATTGGAGTTATTATCGTTGATGCAACGTTTACAGTTTCTGAGATATAACCTCAAACTTTTTCATTTGAAATAGAACGCCCTATATATTTTGACATTTTCTGTTTATTTACCTATTGCCTATCCAATGTTACTACGCTTGTTACAGTATTATATCAAAAATATCTAGAAATTAACAAAAACCTTCATTACTTAGGTCTAAAAATTAACAAAGAAAAAATTGATAACAAAAAATAACAACAACAACAAAATTAATCAATCAAATTTAAAACAATGTGTTCTTGTCAATGGTTGAGAATCCTCATAAACCAACTAGAATAGTTGCAATAGAAAATGTAATAATGCTTTGTTAGCAATTTTTTATTTTTAGACATAAGTAATAAAGGTTTTTGTTAACTTCTAGATGCTTTTGATATAGTAATGAAGACTGTAACAGACAATGTCAAAATATACAGGGTGTTCTAATTTCAGATTCAAAAGTTTGAGGTTATATCTTGGAAACTGTAAACGTTGGATCAATGATAGTAGTGACTTCACATGGTTGCAAAATACTTGAAATGAAATGAAATGAAACTTTATTTGTTCTACTATTACATAGCATTGTGGATTAATACCTATATACATGTTGGGTGTATGTCATACTATTCTCCACATTGGTTCTTCCCTCTGTCTTCGCCTCGAGTGGTGAGAAGTTCGTCCTCGGGCTAGTGGTATTGAGGGTACTTATTGTCTTTTATGTTTACGACGATATCAAATTATTTTCCTCAAAATCATGGTCCGGACTTTTTGTTTGAACCGTATTATGTTTTAGATTTTTGTCTTTGTCTGGTATCCTGTTATATGTGTTGATGGATTCCGTTGTAATATTCATCTTGTTTCTGGATGTCTTCACTCGCTGGGTGCGTATTTTGTATCGTTGTCTTGTGTTAAGGCTGTGAATGTCGTAGTTGGTTGTTAGCGTCAGTTGTGTCTTAATTAGGTTGTTTTGTATTTTATGTAGTAACATCATGTCGTTCATCTTCAAGGTGTCTCGTATCGTTAGTTTTCCTGTTACAAGTCAACTATACCACATAGTTGACTTGTTGGCGTGGAATAGTCTATGTTATACAATATCTTTAGCGCTTTGTTTTGTTGTATTTGTATCGTGTTTATATTGTTTTGTGTGGTTGTACCCCATATCGTTCCTAGATAATTTATGTTTGCCAGAAACATTGCGTGGTAGATTGCTTTTTCTGTTGTGTTTGTAATAAATTTTCTGATCTTCCACATCTGTGCCAGGGCAATCGCGTTTTTGGTTCGTATGTTCTTTATGTGGGCGTCCCATTTCATATTGTCCGTAATTGATAGTCCGAGGTATTTTGTTTGTGATATTTGTTTGATCTGGTTTCCGTTTAGATTGATGTTTAGAGTGCTGGGGGTGCGGTTATTTATTATCATGAAGTTGGTTTTATTGTCATTTATTAATTCCAAAAATTCGTTAAATTCGGTCGAGTCGTTCCGGAGATTTTGTCACTTTTATTTCATAATCTTCAATTGTCTCTTTCTCGAAAATTTTCTTATGTAAGACCATAAAAATATTATGCTATCATTAAGACAATCAAAAGATCTGTCAAACTTATTAAAGAACATACAGGGTTGTCGTTTAAAAAACTGTCGATGACGTCATCTGCTAAAAACAATTGAAGATAAAAAAAATCATAAGGTGTATTTTGATAATTATAAATCGACGTGTTCGAGGATTTTTTAAAATAGCAAACCGTTTTTGAGATTTGGTCATGTTTCCATACTTTACGCGCTCACTGTATAGATGGCTACATCACCCATATTTTCAAACTATCAAAAGAAGCTAAAAATCGTCCCACACCTCCAACAAAATCATCGTTCAAAAACCCAATACCTATTAACTACCTAAAAATTGCTGATTTAAGAAAAGTGATACACTATTTAGAAGGAGAAGATCTTGAATTTTATTACCATATTACTTCATGGGAAACATCAAATCATGATGAAGACTAATAACAAGCTTAATAATGTTGTTTTTTTTTTAATTTTGGTTTTTTCCATAGTTTTAATTTTGTTTGAAATATTAAACTTGTTGTTCTTTTCGTCTTTATGCATTTTTAGTTACCACTTATAAATATTGTTTAATAAGGGATAGGAGTTAAATAAAACCTTCTTAATTTTGAAAGAATATTTACTTTGGTACTAGTTTCGATCAACATATCATCATTAGCTAAAAGCCAGAAAATTGTTAAACTTACAGTCAGATTTTTTTCTGTTACAATTTTGCATGATTTTTAGTGTTTGTTTTGTGTTTTCTGGTTGTTGGCTGTTACCGAGATATCCGCGTCCTTAAAAATGGTGTTTATAGCTATTATTGCAAAGAAATTTACAAAAACACAAAAGCCCATCTGTAGACGAGATTTTGAATTATACTCGTTAAAAATTTGAATTTTTTTTGGGGAAGCGGTTTAGGAGGACAAAAAATTGGAAAGATGAGCGTTTATTAAAAACTGCTAAAATTTTACATTTTACGTTTATACACGTCTCTCGCGCCATGTCCAAACCTAGGGGTAGAAAATTTTTAATTTTGTCCTACAGGTTATATAGAAATGTTGCGTTCACAAACCTACAAAAATCGTATAAGGCAATTAATTAATTTGTAATGTGTAGTGATCAACCCATCTCTTCAATTTCGAACAAATTATTTATCGATTTCTTCGAAGATTATCATCCCACAAAATCTCCAATACTTGGGGGGGGGGAGGGTGATGTTAACAGTTAATGATTTGAAATGAAGTTTCCAGAGCGGCTACCCCTCATTAGCAGTAAGCTCATTAAGGCTAATGGTTCCCGGTTGAAAAGAGTAGACAGGGGTAGGATTGTGTCACCCCCCCTACCCCTGTTACTCCTAGCCTGGAAGGAGATTTCACTCCTGTTTATCTTTTAATTTGGGGCGCGGATTTGAGCGCAGCGGCCAACATTTAGAGCAAAAATTAATTACTCCGCCCCTGCTTTAGTTAGGGGTGAACGCAGGGGCGGGGGAGGTGTTGGCCCAACCGGGATAACGTGGGTATTTATCTGGACTGACGTTTCAAAATTGAATCGACGCAAAGTATTATTAATGGTTTTAGATCATCGCGTATAAACGGGTATCCGAAATTTTTAATGAAAATGTTATTGAATAGATGTTGGAACGGTGAAAACGATTACATGAATAAACTAGACTAAATCGCAAAATTGGTTTGTTATACGTAAAAATAATTTTGTTACATATCGAAATATTTCTATTGATTAACATTTCCATCGAAGAAAATGGTACAATTACTCGGAGATATATTACAGCCGAGTTTACTTTTAGACATGTTGGCTTTGTCTAGAGCAGCGTTTCCCAACCTTTTTACTCTTGCGGAACCCTTTAAAGAGGGTTGGAACCTGGCGGAACTCCAACAAAAAAAAATATACAATGTCCTTTCCAAGGCATTTCGAGTATTTTTTTGCGTACAGTAAAACGTGTAACGTATTTCAAGTAACCAGATACAAGTCTGTAAAGAAAGTATTTTTCTTGTAAAAATAGGGTATTCCGGTGTTTTTGAAATTGTCATTTTTTACAAAGTATGGGTGCTACTGTTTGCTACTTCACAAGTAAAATATCAAACATTGTTTTAAATTAAGAGAAATCGTTGTTTGAAGTTTGAATTAGGATTGGTCTTTGTGACGTCACAAAGACCGCTCAAAGTGAGCGACTTGACAACGTTGCTATATCTAGGGTGCACGTAGTAAATTTTTGTCTTCTGTTGTGTCAACGTTTAGAATCGCTCGTTTGTTGACACCTGCTTTGGTTATTGAGGTTATATCAAACACTTGTTCAAAATGTATAAACTCCAACGCTGACATTGTTCTGTGCCGGGCTGTAACAGCAGTAGAACAGTAACCCCTGATAAGATTTTCTTTACATTGCCGACTAGCGAGATGAGAGATGTTTGGCTTCAAGTTTCAATGATCAAATCATGTCTCAAAAAAGTTACCTTTATTTGTTGTCAAACAACAGGGTACCAACCGTCAACTTGGCCGATCAGCTGTTCGAGAGCTGTCCGCTGTTGCCACCGCTACTAGGGATCGGTAATCATCGTGTATTTCCGAGGGTGGTCGATGAATTCAAATGAAATGCACTTTTAATTGCAATTATCTCATAGAAAAACTAAATCAAATAGCTCATAGCTTAACTTTATGGATCCTCATAAATTGTACAATAGGTTAAACCGAATATCTGCTTAAATTTTGACATGACCGGAATACCCTATTAAGGTGATACTGTTCTAATTTCACAGGAATATGTTTGTGGAATACGTGAATTGTGTAAAAACAATACAGAAATATAGCTGGTATCCAATAACTAGCGATGTTACAGTTAATTCTTCTTTTACAGCTTTTTTGGTAGTTTATTACATTCATTTTCTGTAACATTGCAGATATTTCTCTCTAGGTATAAACTTATTTGTTCTTTTCAGTTCCTTCAAGTATTACCAAAGGACGGAAGAAGAAAATACAAATCAAACAATGCGAAAACGAAGAATACAAAAAGTATCTTTTACAAATTATATAAATTTACTTCATTAAAAAATTAAAAAAAAAATCATTGGTCAAAATACAAAAATTAAGAAACATTTATTGTGAGTAAAAAGTTTCATATGGACCTATTGATAACAAGTTAATATTCCTTAAGAAGTTAGAGCCATTTAAAATACTGTTTTATTAATATTTTGTTATTTTTTAAGGTATTGAACAAATAAATAAGTCCTTATGAAACATTTTAGACCGAACAATAATTACGTCCTGAGAAAAAAGTGTGGGAATAAACACCAAAGTAGAAGATATTTCTACACACTAATTTTATCTATATCAGATGATCTCTCTAATTTCTCTTAAAGTTTGTTAAATAAGAAAAAGCTTGCTCATACATACACAATGTTGAAAACTGAACTGGTACAAGGTAATGTATAACTAGAGGTGAAAATTAAATTTAATTAAAACATACCAAATTATAAATAGAAATATGTGAAGCACCTTTAAATTTGTTTCATTATCAAAATTAGTAGTAACTTCAATTTAATTTAATTATTTTTTGTTTAATTAAATGCAGTCACGAAATTTGAAATTACACTTTAGTTTCCTGTCCGCATAAATTTTCGTCTATAATTGCAAATCACTCTGTATATTTATTGATTTCCTATGAATGGGACCGACATAATTTTCGTCATAGAAGCTCAGAACTTGTCTGGTGATAGGTTAGTTATCTTATCTGAAATGTAAGATCATATTGAAATCCACCACCTACAACTCTGTTCTTCTCCTAAAGTACCATTATGAGCAGCAGATTCAAGTTATAGGTTTATTTTGTCAAACATTTGGAAAGGTAGGTAACAATATTGAAAACAAATAATGTTAGAGTTTGACCAATAACTCTGCCACATTGTTGTTTTCTAGTGGGTATTTTGTTTTTATGTAACAGATAATTGTAAGTAATATTATCAATTGAAGTTCATGAATAGTCTAGAATGTTGCCTGTTGGATGTAATATCGAAATAACAGTGGTTTATTGGGTTAGAAGGGCTCCAAGTCAAAATTATTCACGGCTTGACCTTGTTTATTAATCCAATATTTCAAATAATAATCCCTGATCTAGAGAGTGTAATATGCGGATTTGCATCATTCCAGTTACGACATTATTATGAAGAAACAATGCTAATTATTGAAAAGTTGCTTTTTACCGAAAATACAATAAAAATATGAAAATTTAGGTTGCCAATTCGTTATCAATTTTAAGACAAAAATCCAAAGGTTTGGCATCAAAAGTCTGTCTAAATCGTTGTCTACATGGTCTAATTTTATTTTCATGGTAAAATAAATAAAAAAATTAAAGTATATTTAATATTAAACCCATTATAAATAAAAAAGTTAAAATAAATTGTTGCTTCGGTGGGCCAATGGTTAAAACTGCGGCGTCCCGTAAGAGGGGCCGCTGAAAAATTGGCTTAGGGTGCTTAAAGTTGAAAATTACGGGGAGTAATGAGCTTAATGTCCAGCGAACGAATACAAACGGCCTAATTTCATTGCGTTAGCGGCCCGTTTTGTGACATATCCTCCCTACAGTAATAAAGCCCCAAAACGCCAAGCGGGCCGTAATTTTTCCTTGCTACAGCTGGCCTTAATTTCTTTTGAGTTATATGTGACCCCGTACGAGAAAATCGCCCTAACTGCCATCTCTCGTTTCGATAGTATTGACTTCTGTGTTTGAAGGCCCATAACTCTAAAACTACTGAACAGAAAAAAATGACATAATGTATGTCCTACTCCTGAATCATTTCTACATAAGTTGTATGACTGTCAAACTGGGGTTGCTCTCGGTGTAAACATGAGCGCGAGAGAAGTGAAAAAAGTACCCGATTTTTGCAGTTTTAAATTAACGCTCGTCTTTCCGATTTATTTTCTCTTAAACCACTTACTACAAAAATTTCAGTTTTTGTCAGGTTGCATTTAGAGTCTCTTCTGTGGATTGGTGTTTTTGTTTTCTTCAGTTTTTGTGTAATAAATGTTGCGAACAAGATTTTGATGGAAGCCGATATCTCAGGAACAAATGTTACCAGGACAACGCAGTCAGCATGCAAATAATCCTTATGTACTGCGATACATATCCCTTGAGTTTAATAGCATTCCTTCTATTTGTTAATTTTTAAGACCGAAATAAACATGAACAATATTTTGCGCAGTTCGGCTTCCCTCGCTTGTGGGTTTTGGTGCGAGACAGTCGAACGAGATGCGAAGTTTTGACGCGATCAGTGAATCAGTTTGAATCCGTGTTTATAAAATATTGTTAGGTATAATTAATTGTACATATAAATTTATTATTTATATTTAACTCGCACTACTATTCAAAATTCCGAAATTAAATTGTTCTGATCGTATCGTACTAATAGTAAATAATCTTCCACTGTCCCAGCTACGTTTCCATTTACCGTTACGATCGACGTAGTGCGCGCTGCACGAAATTTATGTCATTCATAAAATGAAAATCCTTCCATGAAAATCTTGTTCGCAACCTGTATTACACAAAACCTGCAGAAAACAAAAACGGCAACTATAGAAGAGGCTCTAACTGCAACCTGAGCAAAAATTGAGATGTTTATTACTGATTTCTTTGAACATATCATCATTTAAATATTAAAGATATTGAACATACTCACTCCAACAATTCAGGTAAGGTATCATGTCGCCTGGGCATGATAAATTCGTCGAGATCAATCATGATGGTGTAGGCATATCTATACATAGATCTGTACAGGCAGTCATTCAGCGCTGCAAACAGCCCTTCGGTTCTGATGTCCTTTTGCGACACCAAATTCAACTCCCATGGAAGCAACGTGACAACACCACTGTTGATATATTGCTCTAAAATGCAGGCAACCTGCGGCCCTATCGTATGATTGTAGAAATTGAAATGATCCACACCCAAGATCCTATGCATTTCTATAAATTCCAATAGCGGTAGAACCTGCAAAGACATAACCGATAACATATCTGTTAAAATAAGGTTTATAATAAGGACTTAAGGACCAAGTTTAGTGACGTGACCGCACCGTAATAACGTAGCGTAAAAAGATCAATGTACATAATTTCCACTCAGCGATTATAGCGACGCTCCGTAAACCGTAAAGTTCGTTCTCGACCGCGACGAATTTCATCTCCTGCGTGTTATGTCTTACGTTTTCCGGCGTATGCGCGCGCATGGCGCCATCTGTGCGTGTACCGGCGAGTGAATAGCAGTTTCCAGTAAGTTGTAGGTTAACTGATGGCATCTTGATAGTTTGTGGCAACGAGCACACCGAACGAGAACGACTTCAGCATAAATTGTTGCTGCAACAAGCCCTGCGTCTATAATTTATTATATCTATCACGATCTACTACTGATTAATACAATCAACGATAACACTGACATGTGAGGTTATGTGCCGTTGTGTATATGTAACGGTCATAGTGATAAATAGGTTATTATTAATAATTACCGGTTATTATTAATAATAGCCAAGTGGCCAGGTTAAAGTGAAGAATTTATCACATGAACCTGCTATTATTAATAATTTCCAGCATGCTGTGGTCAATGTGATATATTTCAATTCGATATTGCATTAATGTGATGCTACAATATCGTAGAGCCTCAGATTTGGAATTCTGTTAGTATCTACATAATCGCCACACAACGAATCTATTCACTGGGTTTTCAGTGTTGGGCCTTTAGTGACGTTAGTCCTGACTAACTTATTTAGTTACTACTCATAACTAAAATAAGGAAGATTATCAAAACGAGGCTAAAAAATGCCAATCCATACTAATTGCATGCACGAGTGTATAACTCTTTAGGTCATGCTTATTTGCGCAATTCTTAAAAGCTAACTAAGTAAGTAATAAATTAGAAACTCGGTTTGTATTATTCTGCCAGTGCATACGTACATAGTGCTTCTGTATTTTGCAATTCGTCGCAAGAAAAATTATTTTTATTTATCTTATTATTTATTAAGTTTTTAATACAAAACTTTAGAAAATGTTTTATATTTAATTTTGAATACAAAAATCCTTCTAGACCTTTATTTTTTTGTGGTAGTACAACAATTACACCATTTGTATTGTAAAAATAAAGCAAGATAAAGTTTGTAACAACAGGACGTCATCTTCTTTTGTTTTTTGTATGTGTAAATGTGATACAGATTTTATTTGAGTTACCTACTGTTAATTTTATTTATTAAGAATATATTTTATTTTTAAACTGATTCCTGGAATTATTTTGTGTTTTTGTTATTGTTATATTTTTTCATATATCTAAATAAATAATGTATTTAAAAGTCTTTTTTTGTTGGCGATAACCACTTTTCTAATAACCGCCTTATAAAACAGATTATATCCGTCAGATATTAGATATGCTTACGGTAGGCATAGGTAATGGACAACCCAAGGTAGGGAAGATTGGGGCAAGTTGTTACCATGTTTAATCATTTATTTATAAAATAGTGCTTTATTGTCAAACACCAAAAGTAAAAATACCGTGTTGGAACAGAACCATACAAAAATGTTTGCATCATTTGTGCGGTGCAATTTATGTAAAAACATCTATGTAAACTAGTCTCGCCTATTCTTGCATGTATTTGCATGAAAATACAATATTGAAAAAATTATTATTAAATGCGCAAAATTTCAAGATAATTGGGATTTGAGAATTTACTTAATAAATTGTAATTGTACATTTACAAAAAACTACCCACATGCATTAAAAATGAGTGCTATCGATAATAAAATGGTTAACTTTTTTGAACACTCTGTATAAAATGTTCTTTTTATGTTTTCGTCATCGTCCTTGGGTGTATACCAAATAACATTACCAATTATATCCAGTAGTTTCTAAAATACAAGGGAGACAAAAGAAAACATTATGTATTATCAATGTTTTGTATTATTCGTAATTTTGGTCATTGGGCTAGCCGTACTGATGATTTGCGTCGAGTAAATAAATCTAATAGCTTACATAGTAATCAAAATAACTTAGCTAACTTATTTGAAGACTGTATACAAAAAAAGATCTTTTGTAAAAACTAACGTTTTTATCACTTTTACCGTGCCCGTTAGGAATTTATTAATAATAGCCGGTCCATGTGATTATTTAAGTGTTTCTAATCACATTGACCAAATGATGCGGTTATTATTAATAATAGCTGGTAATTATTAATACAAACCACATTTATCACTTTAACCGTAACATATATACTTCTTCGTTAGATGGCGCGCAATTTGTTTGAGATCATTGCGGCACTATAAATACCAAATTCAGGAACGGCATGCGGTACGGCACATTACGGATTGCGTTTTTATGGCACTATACTTGGTCCCTTAGAAATACCTTATTGTATTCAAAATGCAGTGGTTTGATGCACACATTCATCCCAGTTGGCGGTCTCGTTTCATTGAAATTATTGTTGACAACCAGTAAATTTGATGGTGCGTACCACACTCTAGCTACTATGGAGACGGCATGAGGAATGGGTTGCGTCTTATCCAAAGGGCATAGAAGGAAACAAGCGCTGTATTTCAAGTTCCAATTCTCTCTGATTATCTGCAGAATAACAGGTTTGTTAAGAGGAATACTATCGGGTGGAATAGTTAGGATAGAGACCTTTGTTTTTGCTGGGACAGTTTTTGATGTGTACGTTGTTGAGTTCCCATCAGGTGCCTTGTACCATAGTCTGCACCAGGTTCGATCAGTGCCTCTGGTTTTCGCTGCTGCAATGATCCTGACGGCTCGTTGGTCTCTCCTTCCATCATAGAACGCCGAATACACGTAAACTTTATACCTAAGAATGAAACACACTGTTTAGGTTTTGGTTTTCATCAACTCCTTCCAAAGTCGTTAACTAAAAAAAAGTTTCAGGTAAACGTTATTTGGCTTTAAGATGCCCATTCTATGATATCTATAATTATCAAAATATATGAGACTACTAATAAAAGTAAGAGATCATGAAAGAAATATATGAGATACAGATCAATTTGTTATTGGCTTTTAGTGATAATATTGCAAAAAAAAAGTTGGTACTTTGTGCACAAGCATAGTCACATTTATTGGATTTTAATGGTTTCTCTTTGTGCGTTACGAGCGCATGTCGTGTGTGTCACTGAACCAGTACTTTCGCATTTTGCGACTATTCTTTTCACAACGGATGAATTTTGCACGTTATTTCTACCGAAAACGAACGCAAAATGCTCCGCAGAAAAATACCTTTTCTACTTGCAAGAAATTGTTTTCGGGATAGGAAGAGATTTCTTAGTACGTTTCAGCTTCAAAGAGAAACTAATATCGTTTAAAATTTAATATCTCGGTTATTATTGAAACTAGAAGTTTCTTGACTGGTGGTCCAAAACTAGAAACATAACCAAATAAGACGGTGTTTAGTTCACCATGATCTCTTATACAGGGTGTTCAAAATTTACAACACAATAATTTAATTTTCAAACATAAAAAACTCATTTTTTTCAAATGGAACACCCTGTTAAAGCCTACCCCCATTGTGGCATGACGGTATCGTGCGGCATTTGTGTCTGGCATAACTGCAGCGGCGGCTATATTTTTCATAGGCGTATCGCAAATGGGGGGGCATAAATCTTATCAACGTCACTACGCCCATAAATTTATCTATATCGGGAAATAACGCCGCTATAGTAATATTTCGCGCACCGCGTATATACTTTCAAATTTTTTATGTTAGCTGTCATTATTTTTTCATCGTTTCGCACAAAAATATTCTACCCATCTCTCCATACATTCCCTTTAATAACGCATGCTAAAAATCGTTAATGCACATGAATATTAATAACCCTCGAGGCCCTAATATATTTCGTGAGCGTTAATTTGCAACGTTGGCGATACCGGGGACACGTATAGATATATATCTGTGTGACACGAAAGCCTTGCCTCCCTGGTGTGAGACTTTATGAATCCATAAATTGCCGAAATTCTATATTAATTTCGTCCTGTATCTCTGGGAGTGTTGGCTACGCTCTCTAGCGGTCGTCACTCGAAATAATTTACGTTTAGCTTTACTTTACGTTGATATTTCGTAGGAAGCTCACATCCAGTGTGTCCTAGCCATTAATTATAACAATACATAAATTCACAGAAGGACAAATGACGATACTATATTTAATAGGTGGTGCTGAGCATACCGGGTAGTCCTTTTAACTTGAGACTCCTAAATATCTCGAGAAATATGCATGGTACGACAAAAGTGTCTTAAATAAACTTGTAGGACTCAAAGGGTGCAATGAGATAACGATATCAGTTTCATTGCAGATGGTTTTTATTTCAAATTATGATTTTATGCTAAATAAGAACAATCTTTTGTTTGAAAATTTTTTTCGTACGATGCATCTATTAAAAGTTATTGACGATGGAAGTTTGTGACGTCTGCGGTAGTTACGACCGCTGCCACTGCATGGGATGCGCTCGCCGTCTGGCAGTCAAAGCGACGACTGAGTAGACACTTATGTTTACGCACGAAAAAAATGCATCGTATGAAAAAATGTTTCAGACGAAAGACTCTTCTTATTTAGCGTAAAATCATAATTTGATAAAAAATTTGGGTATCCCCACTTAAAAAATAGAAGTTAGCCTCATTTTCACCGATTGCACCGCCATCTGCAATGAAACTGATATCGTCATCTCATTTCCCCCTTTGAGTCCTACAAGTTTATTTCAGACACTTTTGTCGTACCATGCATATTTCTCGAGATATTTAGGAGTCTCAAGTTAAAAGGACCACCCGGTAAAAAGACGCCTGTATAGAGACGAATATTCAGGTGACAGTTAAAAGGAATATTATGAGACAGAATGGGCAAAATTTAAAATTCTATAACCGTGTCCATCAAGGCATCTGATAATAATGCTGAATAACAAATTGATGAACAATAGCAACAATACCATTTTAAAATTTATCGAATTAACGAGAAAAGAAGATTAAAAATAGAGATAAGTTGACCGAGTTGTAGTGGGGGTTGTGGGGGTTGTTTGGCACAACGCAAGCTTGTCAAATTTCTATATTAGTTTGTCCTTATTTTTCTTTAAACTATAGCTTCATTATGAACTGTTATTTCCTTATTGATTACTTTGTTTAACAGCAAGATAATAATTATATTTTTTGTTGAAACTTTATCCAACAATTTTCACATATTAACTAACGCAGTAATACAATAAATATTGGATTATTAATATGATCATAAATGATTATATACAATGCTTTGTGATCTAAAAAAATATGGTGGTGTTATAAACGGCTGATTGTTTAGGATAGTCAATAAGTCAACAATTTTCGGCTCAGTTGTATTACACCCAGCATATTATTCTATTGATATTAGCAAATTGGAATTGTAGAATAACATTTTAAAAATAAGTCAAATACACTTGGAACTACGTAAAATATAAACATTTGATATTCGAGTCGAGACATCGCACATGTGTGAATTTCCAAACACGTTTCAAATTCACGAAACCCCGCTGCACAAAAAACTTGTTATTTCGTGACCGTAAAATAACTTTACTACGCCGAATTTTTCTGGAATATTTGAGGAAAACATATGCCGTCAATGCTCCGCAGAAAAATACTTTTTTCTCCTTGTAAGAAATTGTTTTCGGCTTAAGTTAATTAAAAGTAAGAAAGTGATTAATTAGAGAAAAGGTTGACAAAATTGTTATTAATATTATTATAATATCACTTGAAAGACGACAATATTAGTTCAAATAATTAGTAATTGTTGCTATATGTATAAGGCTTTAAAAAATTAGAGTAAAACCAAATAACTTTTACCTGAAACCTTTTTGTATTTAACGTCTTTAAAATGAGTTACTGAGAACCGAGGTTTGGAAATTTAATTACCAGTTTTGGAATATCCAGGGATGTAAAAGAGTAATTTACCGATTTTTAATTACCGTAATTTACGCCTTAAATTGCCGATGGTAATTTATCGTCAATTTAAATTACCGTTGGTAATTTACTAGTAATTTACCGAAAATTTTAATTACAGTTGCTAATTTACCGGAATTTATAAATTAATTTCAAAAACCTTCCATCGGTACTTGCGTGAATGTACCCCACCACTCCTAAGCAGTCGACAAGTGCACTGTTGTTTGTGCTTTTCCTGGGAGCTACTTAGGGATGTAAATAAATTACCGTAAATAAATAAATAAATTACCGTAATTAATGGTAATTTCAGGATTTTTAATTATTTAATTCAGCGGAGCCAATAATGCACATTTTAAATCAGAAGCCATCTACATACTATCAAATTCATGATTTAAAGAAATATTCTGGTGATCCCGATCAAATGTGATCATTGTTTGTGAAACCGGGCGTTGTCGTTTTGTGAGTCGGTAATAAATTACGGTATTTTATACTATAATTATGCTGTTACACTGTCCATTTTATAAATTGCTAATATAAAAAGAATTCTTATTGTAGGAAAAGCATCAGCGAATATTTGAAATTAATAATTTTAATTTCAATGGTAATTTAAGAAAAAAAAATTACCGTAATTTAACATCTGGGAATATCTAATATTAGGTTATCTTTAATTCTTTTTAGTAGAGCTCTATTCCATGATACTTCACATAACCTACTTCCTCACTACAATCCAACCGTAAGTTTTTCAGAAAATAAATAAATAAACATTTTAGTAGTTAAAACATAATCAATAAAATCTGAACAGTTCAAACAGGTACCGAAATAATTTGACTCCACTGAACGCGTAGATTATGCGGCTCTCGTAAACACAACAAAGCCCTTTCTCCCTTTCTGCTTCCGCAAAACCGAAACCTGGCGGCGAAATTTCTAACCCCTCGTGCTCGAATCGATAAATAGTTGTATGGCTGAAGTCGTTTCCCCTTACGAATTCACCAAATGATTCATTTGATACACTTACACACATAACAACCTCCAAAACTGATGTTTATACAGTTTCGACTGGTTACGGGACCCCTCACTTTACCTCAGTTCTACCAAGGTCATACCATACCTACATTACATACCTTTATAACCCACAACATTATCTCACCTTGATCCATTCACTGTCTGCCAATTCCCATCCGCGAGAGTGAAGTTAGCTGGAAACGGAGGTAGCTGAGATTCGCTGATAACCTGATCGTCCTTGCTGTATGGCGCCTGCAAAAATGGCACGCGGCCAACATGACGACCGATCAGCAGTTGGCCAACGCTGTCGTCCAATGGGCCAATCCCCATGCGAATAGATATGTAATCGTCACTCTATAAACAAAGAAGACACACAAGAAGCACAAGGAAGCACACCAACCGCAAGAAGCTACAACACTAAGCTACAAACAGGCAAAAAACGAAAACACTAAAAAAATATAACCTAAAAAAGCACCAGTGACGTTTAAAAGACATCTAATACTCAAGAATACTTAAATCTACAAGGATTGCTCAATGGCCGTTTTTAGGGTTTTGACAATGAACGCATTTCACGTCATCAGCCCTGGGTTACCGTAATACAAACATTTCAAACTTCAAACGTCAAATGTGTTTTTTCCTGTCTACTTTCTACGTTTCAGATATTGACAATCACAACGTGTATTGCGCTATGATTGGTTTGTTTGAAATTCCCGCGCTTTTACGTGTCGAGTGTGTCTGCTTTTGACGTTTCAAACAAACATAACCACAACAGCA
This sequence comes from Aphodius sticticus, assembly GCA_963966075.1. Classification (NCBI taxonomy): domain Eukaryota; kingdom Metazoa; phylum Arthropoda; class Insecta; order Coleoptera; family Scarabaeidae; genus Aphodius; species Aphodius sticticus. The sequence continues at coordinate 3,578,944 of OZ014510.1, forward strand.
TGATGTCATGCCGCTCAGCCGCTGTAACATTGGAAGATAGATATTGAGCAATCCTTGTAAAAATCGAATATTCTTGTCTCCAACTTCATGGCGTAACAGTATAAACACCAGCAACAAGGTGGCCTTGAACAACTGTCAAAATATATAAGCTTAACTGTCACATATGCTTTAGAAACTCGGAAAAAATCCCAAGAAATACGTAGACTATAGAAAATTTAACACTACAAACGAAGGTAAGGCTATAGAACTAATAATTTTGAGGTTAGATCGGTAAATATGATGTTTTTGCAGTAGGTGGTAAGTAAAATGGATTCGGTTCTGTCAAAAGAGAAGCAAGAGCGTTTGCAGATAGCTTTGGACACTATGAGGACTATTTTCCACGTTGGGTATATCCCAATTCTGCTGTATTTGGGATGGAAATTAGGCCCAGAAAGAGGTGCCCAACCTTTTACTTTGACAAACTTCCTATGGTATTACTGACGGGATGCTTTTGATATGGATTTTATTAACAACTGTTATCTAATAAATATTTTGTGTTCCATTATGCTTGTATTGTCGTTCGTTGTTCGTTCCCTTAGTTCTAGATCTCGTTGTTTTGTGTAAACTTTAATAAATCTGATGATAACATGGGGTCATTTCATATTCTTCTCGTCATAGGTTTGTTTTGACAAAGTGTCATTATTTTTAGGTATGACCGTTTACAAAATTATCCAGGAGCAAGTATACCCCACTAATGAAAATTTTTGTTAGTGCTTAGAAAAAAACTATTTGCAATGGAAACTAACCACAGGTGATATAGGACGTAAAAAAAACATGAAGCAAACGCTAAACTCAAGGGTGTTTTAGAAAAACCAACTTTTTTCTAAATCGCGGGTTCGAAATCACGTAAAAACGATAAATAATTCAAATTAAGTTCATAGGTAAAACCTTTCTATTTTTTTATGTTCTATTTTGGAAAGTCATTTTCATAAAATAAAATGTACAGCAAAAAAAAATAATGTTATTTAATATTTTATTACTTTTATATACTTTCCAATATGCAATACTACTTCAGAAGACCACTGTAAAAATTTCATATCTTTACAACACGTATTAACGCTAGGATTCCGAACCTACGGTACACTTCCGGTAGGCTACATCGTTAATATTCCGCGTATGCAGTATACATAAGCCATGGGGGGCCTTTATTATTATTTTAATGCAGCAGACGACTAGAATCTACTAGGAATCTTCAACAAGCTAGTAATAAAATATATAAATGGACCAAAAAATGGAAGACCAAACTCAACGAACTGAAATCTGTCCATATTAACTTTACAAACAAAAGAATCGAGGACATACCTCATGTCAAGATTAACGACGCCATAGTTCCATATGCGAACACTGCAAAGTATTTGGATATGACTCTGCATACAAAACTAAGGTGGAAAAACCATGTTAAGAAGAAAAGGGTAAAGCTTGGCCCCAAATACAGAGAACTGTACTGGCTTCTGGGAAGAAACTCTCAGTTGTCAGTATAGAACAAACTACAAGTTTACAACCAAGTACTAAAACCGGTTTCGTTATACATCAACACGCCAAAAAAAGTAAATATACAAGGAATCCAGATTTTCCAAACTAAAGTACTAAGGAATATGGTTAACGCTCCTAGGTACATACGGAATAGTGACCTGCACCGTGATATTGGTGACCCACAAGTCATCCAAGAGATAAAAAGATTCGCCACTAACCATGAATCTTGCCAAGCCATCACGTCAATGTAGAGGCCCTGCAGCTACTGAACAACAAGGATGTAGTGAGAAGACTAAAAAGAACTAAACCCTTCGAACTAGTGAATCAGTGAAATGTGTAAAAAGCAGAGCACAGTGAGTGAAGTGTTAGTGCTTCTTGTTTAGGACAAAGTACATATAGGACATCAGTGGATAGCCTATTAGAGACAAGTTGCTAGTTTTAAGAATTCAGATTTAAATTGATGGTTAATCTTTTAGATTAGTTTCAATATGTTAAGCATCCTATGCTTATTAATAAAAAAAAAATTTGGTGCAGCATTATAACAAAAAGACGACTCATCTTTTATAATTGTTGTAGATAGATGTTCAAACTGATAAGTTTTATGAAAAACCTTTTTAAATAGCCGTGACGGTCGTTACTAGCACAGCGATCTCTTGGTTTTGGTAACCTAAAATTAAAAATTCGCGGAATGACCCTTTTGTAAAGTTTCTATTCTAATAAACTTAATAAATAATTCTAGTTTTTATGTGAAATTTAGGCTAGCTACTATTATATGTATTGATTGCAACATGTGTAGTAACTAGAATAAGCATATAAATAAACCACTAATCTTGTCAAAGATATTACTAACAATAATGGGAGTTAAAATCAAAGTACTACCTGACAATGTCACACAAACGTTTTCCTAATTATATGTAGATATTGTGACATCACAAGATGCCAACTTGGTATTTTTAGAAAATTATGAAAATCTATGAAAAAGAAGTTCTAAATAACTTTTTTACCGAAATCTTGATGGTAGTTTTTCTAGCAGTTTTCTAGCCTTTCTAAATTTGTTAAAATCCCCAACTTGTAGAATGTGTGATACAACCACAGAAGCTAAAAAGGACGTCATGCTTAATACTGAATTACACAAAGAAGAAAAGAACTTAAACAGACAGTTGTAATCAAAATTATTGCATAGCATGCAATGTATTGAATAGAGAAACTTATCAAGAGATTCCTCAACTTTCTAAGAACTCAAATTTCGAGGAGACATTATCAAGTTTCTGTATTCAAGCTGTTATTGAAGTTAATCCATAGCAAAGAATGTCAAAGATGAAGCGACCAGAAATACATCGCATCCATGGTGGATTAGCCACAGCCTTTTTTACCTGGATAGCGTCCTCATAGTCTGGCCTATCCTGGCCCTTGTGATGATAAGGTATGGAGCCGTGTCTTACCAGAACTCCTGCTCCTCTCGTCCTGTCATCGATGAGGAAAATCTCCGTGAAGACAATGATCCCAAAGATGGCGAAAAATATGATCACCAGGCAGAAGCTCATACTAGCACGCTGCTTGCTTCTCGTCGTAAACCTCTTCTTATCACTGCCAGCCATCGCAGTGCCCTGCAAACCAAACGTATAAAACAATAAATACATCATGTTGATTACATTTTTGATTGATTAGATTATTTGATATTGGATAATTGGTTGTAATATGAGAGATTGTGTTGATTGCTGATAGTGATAAGCTAAATAATGATCCATAAATAATGATTCGGACTTATGGACGAAACGTGTTCTGTATACAGTGTGTTGGGTAGTTTGATGTAAAATATTTAAAGGCTTAAAAAGAGGCAATTTAGAACCTATTGAAGTAGATTTATTGGTGTACAAAGTTAATAAATATTTTAGTATCCTTAATTACAGCCAACACATATTATACAGGGTGATATAAAAGAATCAGTACTGCTGGTACGTCCTATAAAATAAGCATCCATAGTCAGCTTAATGTTGTATATGTATTACTTGTTGTTGTTGTATCCACGCTACGTGATAAAATATAACTTATTCATGTACTCGAAGAAGTAAAGTTTTTAGTGAAAAAAGCATGTAAGATATTGATATTTTTACGTGAAATTTTGCACACTTATAGAGGAAGGTGTAACTTCGACCTATTATATGGTACTTTTTTCAATTTTAACCTGAGTTCTTCGTAAAAAAATTGCAAAATCAGCAAATTTTATGTTATATTCAGAAATAGATTCGTCAAAAACGAACAGAACTATCAAAAATCTACCACTAGACGCAAAATTATATATCTTTTATCTTTAATTTGGTGTATTTCTTTTACGATTATGTGAACTAATTGCTGAGAGAGCCTCAGAACTTTTGCGTGTTTTGCAAGCAAAACGTAGGGGGTATGGATTCCCCTTAGGGAGAAAATACCAAATACACCAAATACTAGCCAGATAGAATTGCAAATTATATCACATTCCACACATATAACTAATTACTCTGTCCCCTGTATCCATCTATTGGTTGATGACGTATGTATTTCAATTTTGCCCTTAGGGATTTCATCCAGTTAAAATGTAGTTCTTTTTGTCGATACCAAAACGTTGTCATTTATAATTTCTTGAAGATGTATCACGATCATGTATCATGATTTCATGTTAACAATCACAACATCGCCGAGTGTTTTAGTAAAACCATACTTAGTGATTTTATGATACAAAACCCTCCATGTACAAAACTATCTAAAACTTAAAACTACATAATATATCGACGGTTTTTAACAAAATATACTCATAATTTGACAATTCAGTTGACACCGAACTGTCAAATATGCTTTATTTAGAAACTAGGAGAAAAAGTCCCAAGAAATCTGTAGACGACAGAAAATAAAATTTATATAGCACTAACTCTGAGGTTAAAACTGTCGAATTTCTATTGGTTTGAATCTCATTAAGATTGTCACGTGATGGCGATTTCGAACAATGGCGGCTGCTGACATATTATCAGTTTATGAGTAATATTGAAATAATAAAAATATTATATTATTATATGTAGTGTGATTCTTAAACTGCAAACCCGTATATTGGGGCGTTTGCAGTTTGAGAACCACTGTATTTAAGAAAAAATGGAATTTACCTTTTTGTGCAGAATTCTATAACGATTAATCTTGTACAGAAGCTAAAATAGCGAAATCGTAACCATTTTGTGGTAAAACGCGGAAAACTGCGAGCGTGCACGTTGGTCGTGCTGTATTGGGCAACTGTATGGGATTTGTTTCCCTTCTTTTTGCTAATTACATTGTATTATACAACCATAATATGTATTAACTTTATTTATGTTAATTGTTCGTTCGTGTAGAACAAATTCTTTATCATACAAGATTACTGGAATAGACGTATGTCTTTAAACACGTAATAGCAGACGTACTTTGTAATCATTTGGACCATTAATCTTTTAAACATTTTAAACAATGCATTTTCCACAACACAATAGTTTTCGTGACTATTTAACGTACCACAAAACATGTATCAACTAATCTTTTTAACCATTTGTTTTGTTTTTGCTATATAGTGCAACACTATTCAGGGTGTTTCTTAATAACATGCCAATATTTAAGGAGGTTATTCTTGGGTCCATTTCGAAGAAAAAAAATCTGATGTGGCCAGGCACATGACTTTATCATACTATATATAAAATTAATAGTTTAGCTGCATGAGACTCTATTTGATGGAGATCGGCCATGCCTGCATTAAAATAAAACTACTAGAACTAGACAGATATGTCGATTAAAGCTGCGTTCGGATATTGTACTCCGTTGACACCGGGTACACCGTCCAAATGACACTTACGTGTTATTGGGTACCTACTGTCATTAGAATCAAAAATTCTGACAAATCCTGGCTACTAGTTTTCATGCAGTACGACCGATCTCGTAGAAATAGAATTTGCTCATGCAGCTAAACTATTGATTGTACCAAAAAAATGTCATAGTGATAAATTATTCAGAATTTCCTCATCTTTAATTTATTATTTAACTATTTCGACGAAATTCCAGAAATGGCGGCTTATTTGCAAAATCTTTCAAAAATGCTAAGACTAAACCTCCAGTTCCTTTGGACCCTCTTCAACAGAAAGCATTTCAGCTCTAAGTTTGGTTATGAAACTTCTAAATATGAAGTTTCGTCCCGATACCTTTAGTAGTTTCTCCGGAATCGTCGCCACAAAAAACGGGTACACACACACACACACACACACACACACACACAGACATTTTTTTGAACCTCGGTCAAAAATGTTCAGGGGACCCAAAAAGACATATTTCCGCTAAAATCTCAAAAAATTTTTTTGGCACGATTACAATACTTTACATACTGCGTATGATAAAGTAAAAATCATATGAACAGAAAGGTCTTAACTTTTAAACTCCAAGGTGCTAAAGTTTTAGGAAAAAAATCCGTATGTAAGATAAATTAATATTTAATTTTATAATTTTACCGTTCAAAAATTATTCTCTTAAATAAATTTTTGTTTAAAGCCGCATTTTATTTAAATTGTTGTTCTCGTAACAGGTTTAGAGATTCACATGAATGAATTTTATTTTTTAATGCGAAAACCGTACGTTAAACAAAAAAAAATCAAGAGACCAGATTTGGTAAGAAAGGAATGAAGATTTCAAACCTAATTTTTACTTTAAGAAAAAGCAGTGGCGTATCACTTTTCTCTTTGAAATGATTCAGTACAAACCACGCACGAACGCAACTGGCAAGAATAAAAAAATATGTTGTACAGCAGAAAATGCCTAGAACTTGCGTACTACGTTTCACAAAAATATCTAGAGTCGTACCAAAGTTATCATAAAAAAAGATTTTTTTCTTAAAACTGTAGCACCCTGTAATTTAAAAGTCCCCAAGAATAACCTCCTTAAATATTAGCATGTTACTAAGAAACAGCCTGTATAATGAAACTCCCGACTACGCTCGTAGTGACCAAAACAACTCGTGTGCCAATTTCTGTTTTATAAAACTTGTATTATAATATACTATACCAGCGTACACATGAATACATAGTTACATAATTACAGTATTATTATATATAACGATAAAGAAAGTTTGCATTTTGAGTGACACAACGCATTCCATAATTTCTAGTTGTGTTTCCAGTATTGTATATTGTTTGGTGTCACATTGGGTACCACAAAATAATACAGTCGTTGTTATTTCCACCTGTTCATATCTAGATACCTGCGTATTTATCGAAGGGTTACTAGATTAAAAATACCTATCTATCAGATACTATCCATCTTATCTAAATATATTTTTATGGCAGACACATTAAACGTTCAGCGATAAGAATTGGTAGGTTTATATTCAAGTTACTTACCTACTGTCTTGTTTGGAAATTAAATTTAATACACAAGTTACTGTTTTGCGATATTACATAATAACTGAGGTTTAGCATCTGGGAAGTTTACTATTATTGACTGATAACACTAAACTAAAACACCGCGGCATTTTGAGCATTCCGTGCATGATCTTTTTTATCTATACCTACGTCGACCTTATCTCTTGATTAAGGTCGCGTGTGTAGATAGAATAAAGACTTTTTATGTTAGTAAGGTACCTAATTTAGTCAAAGTTGGGGCAAAGATGTAATAAAAAATTATAATTTAGATGTCGTATAACTGAAGCAGGTGGCATAATTTCTTAAGTTGTTCAGCAAAAATTGTATGCTATTTTTGTATCTATTACGATAGCAAATACTGATAGATCCACACGCTCGGTGCGTTTCCTGAAAATTGTAGTCATTGGGTGGAGTGAATGTTTACAGTAAAACAACCTGTCACTCGTATGTCGTCAGAGTCAATCGATATGAGAGTAAAACCTTACTTACGAGCTCATATTTCATCGCTACGTAACCTACACAAACATGTTACCTTCCAGTTCACGTGGAAATTTGAAATTAATTTTTGTTTGGTCAATGACGTCATGGAAACACGTTTGATTACCCTACAGCCCTACACTGATAAAAATGAGTGCGAATTTACAAATGAATTTACATTTTTTTCAGTAAACCTACCCTATTTGTCGGCAATTTTACTATAATTTTAAGCAAAAATACTAAGTATCATTGAAAATGCAGTTACATTCATTAATTGTACAAACTGTAGGTAAATTTGCTAACAGATTTGTAAATTTCATAATAACAATTACTTCAACGGAATAAAATTACAAATCTATACATTAAAACTACTGTCTGATGTGTAAATTTGCCCCCTGCTCGTGCAATTTTCCTTTCTAGATGGTAAAGTGCTACCGAGATAATTTTTATCGCGCTTGCGCAATAATGGGATATACAGTTCGAGTTCCGTTAGCCATCCGTTTGGTTGTGTTTACAGGAGCTAAGTTAGAGTTGTATCGAGTGCGGTTGTTACATACAACTAATCTAACACTGTTAGTGCCTCTGTAACTTATCCTTTATCGGTGTCGTGTGGAATATTTGCCCCATATGGTTCTATAGTATTAAAAGATATAATATTGGTACATTCATCTCTTTGTATATTATGGAGGACTTTGCAAATATATATTACAAAGTGCAGGTAAAAGTTTGCAGTCTTGATATGTATAATTTCACTTTCACTAATTGGATGTTCTTTTTAGGATACAAGTGTTGATGATACTGACATTCTACAAATTCAAGGACTTGTGTGGTGTCCATAGGTAAGATTTCGCTTATTGTTCTTTCTTGTACATGCGGTCTTACAATCAAATTTATTACTAACATGTATAACACATATCATTTCAATCACCAATATAAAGAATACTTTTCTATAAACACTCATTAATAACTTTACACACACTCGGTACCTCAAAGGAAATCAGCTGCTGACATTGTTATATCCTGTATATGATACATGACTCATGTACTTTTTATTTTGATTTCAGGTGACACATTTTGGACTATATTATATGCTGTGGTTGGATTATCCCCAGGTTATCTCACTCTGGCGACGGTTTAGCTTTTTAAAAATTATTCCAAGTCAAGGTTCAAAAACGAATAAGGTGACGTAAGTTTACCATAGGCATTTCAACTTAATATTGTTGAAATAATATTTAATTTATATTTAAAAGATATGTTTCTCTCTGTTTAGCAGATCGATTTATTTTATTATACGACATGTAGATAAGTATAGTCCATGGGTTCCTATTTTATTTCATTTACTTATGATTACATTTTTGTCAAGAACTTCTATTTATTTAATGTTAAAAATATTTATATATATATATATATATATATATATATATATATATATATATATATATATATATATATATATATTATAAATATGTTTCACATGTTATTTATTGTTAAAATTATAATAAAACTTCATACTATTATTTTTTGTTTTTATTTATGATCTCCACATTAAGTGGCGGGTCCAACAGCTGATCGACAGAGGCTTGGTTGTTTTTGATAAGTTTAGAGAAATCAGTCGAGAATTGGTCTTTGCGTGGGGATGTCGACGTTTTCGCTAAAGCTACTTTGGAACAAGATAGACTTTGCCGACGTGCGGTCAACATTATATTATCTAACGTCTTTAACGCTGTTTCAATTTATTTTTGCACACGTAAGCAGGCTGTCTAGTGATTTTACAACGCTTACCAACATAACATGGTAGCTCTAAAAATTACTGTGATAAATTGTTGACATAACCGTGACATAACCTATGTGGAGAGTGTGAGATATTTATCATATATTTATATGATAAATAACTTCAACATTTGTCTACGGTTTATGAAGTGATATATGCAAAAACCACGTACTATGAATACACGCACACGTACTGAATATGTGGAATATTTGAAAGTGTATTGAGATTATGCGCCCATATACATTTATACCTCCTAAAAACAAACCCCGTACCAATAACTTTGGTCACAGATTACTTACTCTTGGTACGATAGATTATGCACTCATTTCTCAGCCGATAATACACTTATGCCTAGCTACTGAAAAACAAATACATATCGACCCATGCAACGAAGACTATCGTAACTAACAAACTAAATGTAGTTATTAGTCTCTGTTGCACGGGTCGATATTACATACGTATGTACATCCACAGCACAGGGATCTGATGACGTATAAGAAAAACAAAACAGTTAATAAGTTATTCTTTATTTACCAATTTGTAATTCATATATGATTTATAAAAGACAAATAGACAACATAAGCTTTATTAATATTATATTATAATATCCAAATCACAAAAATGTTGATCCTCGCTATCATGAGACCACACGCATACTGGTCGTAATGCTTGTTCGGTTCTTCGGGGCTAATTGCAATACTATCTGCGGTTTGTTGTGTTAAACGTAATCCTCCATACACTTTGCACTTGAGAAGAAAAACATCTGGAGTCAGTGGTTGATAAGTCGACTATGTCCCATTATACATTTCTCATATAGTAATGTTATAGACGTCTTCCAGTAATATTACCAAAAAATTTGATAAGAAATCGGTAATCTTCAGCATACCTCGATAATTTTATTGTCAGTTCATGGAAATTATGAAAATTAGTAATCACATCTCTTGTCTAGAAATCCTCTTCGATCAACAAAATAGTACGTAAGGATTTTGATTCCTCGTAATGTGATATGAATCCAATTACAAAACCCGTAATGATCTTCTGCATCATATCATACTTGGAGCTTGAATTCTCTGGTAGTAGAATGGATAAAACAGCACTGTTTATATGTATATTCTGCTAACTAACCTATCAATTGAAAAGGAAATTTTAAAAAACAATAGTATACTTCTTTAGGCACAAACCTGATTGATGTCTGATATAATAGTAGAATTTTTATGTAATCTCCTAATTTCGATTAGAATACTTCTTTGTGCAGTGTCCCCAAGTTTTCTACATTTTCAGATTATATCGGATTTGTAGGTTAGAACTCTCGAAATCTGTCCCAGTAAATATAAATGTGAATTTTAGCGAGTAACAGCCTTTTTTTGTGGTATATGGTAGATAGAGATAGACCCATTACTATTATCTTCGTCTAATGACGACTAGTTCTCGAGAACATCGTAGATGGACACACTGTTCAGACTCGAACAGGGATGGAAAAATTGGGAAAATACGACGCCGATTCGTCAAAGGTGTGGCTTTATTTCTTTTCATTTATTGAATTTTTTTCAAATTGTACATTGACATAAAGTGGAACTACTGCGGCTCGTCGCAAAAATACATAATTGAATTGTTATTCCTGAAATCAGGATATCACCCGTCCTCCAATTATACGTCTATCTTTGAGCAGCAATTGTTTAAAATTGGGCATGGGTATAATAAATATGGAGATGTGGCCCACTAGAATAGTTAATTCAGATTGTTGTAATCTTATAAGATGCTATCATTATTCAATAATTAACCCACAGGAGCATTGAACTGTTTGAATAATTGGACCAATAGGGGACCACCAGAGCTGAGCAGAACAGACCTGAAGTTAGGTTGAACCAGCCTCTTAATAGGATTTTACTAGTGATTTTACAGTTGACAATACAGGCTTGTCTGAGCAATCGCAAAACCAGTTTACAAACAGTTCTTTTGTGAGAAACCAGATAATGTTTCATTGGTATTTATAATGGAGTTATCATAGCAACATATGTGGTCCATCACAAAAGTACTGATTGTTAACTGGTTTTCAGTTGCTTGGAGAAATCTAATATTAAAGTTGCAGAAAATTTACTGTACAACAATTAATTGCAATTCCGTGTTTACGGTAAATTTACTGAACGTCAGTAATTTTACTTACAAAAGTATATATAAAACCGTACACATCGGAAACCTCATTTTAATTTATTTAGATTTTGTGAATAAATATTTCAAGTCTAAAATATTCAATATTCACAATTATTTTTGCATTTACTAACCCAATAAAAATTTCTTTTAGATGCAATAAATTTGTATGAATTAGAATTTGTCGTGTTACTATGGAATATCTTGAAATGAGATTTTTATTTCATGTTATAGAAAATTATATGTTATTTAATAAAAAATTACCTCAAAAGCATAATATCATTGCAATGTAGGTACTATATTACTTAATTACACATTAGGCTAAAAATTAAAACTTCATTATGGAAATGATCGAACATGGTTACTCAAATAATAAATTTCGTATATACGAAGAATGCAGCGCAAACAGACAACTTTTTGTGCAGATCGGCCTAGCGATCGATGCGAAAATAACAAAAAACCAGTACATGAATATACACCACAGACACATTGCTTTAAAATTCTGAAATAGCTACACAGGAACATACAAAGATAGAAAATATTTCTTGTTTTAAAGAAATATATATTCTTTTGAATTTATTCTTTTGGATCAAAACAGATTTCTTTGACGCCAACAATATTTACTTCATTTAATAGGTACTCTAGTTTATTTGCTTGTGGAGATCAATTTATTTGGAATATTTATTTATTTTTGTTTTGATTTAAAAAAACGTTTCTTTATACCTAAGAAATCTAATTATGATTCAAACAAATGTATTTTCATGCAAGAAGATTTATTTCCTTTAAAGTAATATTTAGCTTTGGCTTAAAAATAGGTTTGCTTCCGCCAAAGAAATCATATTTTGATTCAAATAAATGTGTTACCCTAAATATGTTAATTGTTAAATAATATGTGAATACATCATCAAACTATATTATTAGATGGCGCTGTAAACTGTCTCCTCGCAGTTCGGCCATATCTTCAGTATAAATAGTAGGCCGGTGAAAGCCTGCCGCATAGTTAATGTCATGCGTCTGTCGAGTTAATGCATTTTTATTTGAATTAAATAAAAAAAATTCTATCTGTGTAAAACCTAATCAGTATTTTTTTCCAAAATTGCATTTTTATAATTCTCAAGTAATAATTAATCATTACTAATACAGCAGAAAATATCCACCGTATTAGGAAAACTACATTTAGGTCTCATGACAACTTTTATGTTACACAACGCAATATCAACTCTAGTCAATTCCTGCACATCGCATTACGGTTCCAATAAAAATGTAAAAGCGTCAATTTATAAGCTGTCGTGTTGGGTTTCGTGCAGAAATGTCATTCGACCTTCCTTTTCCGTGTCAGTTGGTCCGGTCGCACAGAAAACTACCACATTTCAATTTGCAAACTTCTGAAAAGTTTTCAGCGGGTTACATTTAAGCTTCTTTTGTTCCAGACAGTTTCGAACAAAATCGGTATTGATTGGAATTTACCAACAAAGTTTCCATGACTTTATATCAACTTAATCTATTTATAGACGAACTTAAGACTTTTCTTAACTTGTCTTAACCGAACTACTCACTCTTGGCATACATTCTAAGTAATTGATAGATTTTAGCTACCTAGGTATACGGCTACCTGTACCTCATGAGAAAATGAATCTGACGACCAAGTAAATAATGAGCTATAATGTTTGTTGTCTTTACAGAAAATAAAAACCGTTCCACCGCAAATATAATTTTTACAAGGTATTGTCGCTAATCTCTTTGTGCAAATACTAACATTTTAAGGCTTAAGACAAACGGCAAACGTTACAAGGGAAACAAACACGCAAAGCAGCCTCACTTTTTGTAAAATACCAACAGTCGAGACAGCTCATCGCGGCGTGACTAGCGTGCGGCTTAAGCGACGGCCTACCGGGACGTTTTGAATATTTCAGTGGAGTTATTATATCTTGACTTTTCAGCGTGCCATCCCCTACTGTGAAACGCCTGCGGCATTCCTACCCCCCGCCCACAATAAGCAGGACCGTCCTAAACAAAAGTCCTTCGATCATTTGCGTGTTTCGAACATCTAAAGTGGGATTGACCACCTCAAAACACAAAAATTGTTTGGTATTGTTTCAGTAGTACACTATGAGTCTAGTTTTCAAGTTTCTTAGACAAAAGTAATTACAAATAACAATCCAATACTTAGTACTCCGCCGCGCTGTAACGGAAAAAACATAATATACCTACGATTTTTTTAAATCCTTTTACAAGGAATTGAATTATACAGACAGGGTGTCTGAACAGTGCGATCTCGGAAGATTGTAATTAATTTTTAAAATTCTAAGCATTGTTCTGCACAAAAAAAAATTAGTACACACAAGTGCTAAAATAAACAATTGCAGAGATAACTAGTCTTCTTCATAAAAAAATCGATTTTTCTATCAATAAGTGCTACAAAAACTGTGCTAAACAAGTTATGAAGGTATAAAGCTGATATAAAGTTGTTGTTAAAGAGCAAGTGTTGCTTTACTTATCTAAAAAAGCAATTCATAACGCAACTCAATTTCAAGCATTGCACATTTATTTTTCCATAAAGATTAATAGTTATTATTGTTTTGCAAGAAATAGAAATGTATAACGGTAATTTTATGTAAATTTTAACGAAGAAGACAAGTTATTTCTGTAACGGTTTATTTTAGCACTAGTGTGTGCTAGTAGGTACTTTGTTGTGCAGAACATATATTTGTTGCATTTGCCAAGAACCCACACCAGGTCAACAAGTTCCTCCTGAGAAAAGTTCGCCATATTTCGAAACATTATGCAAATTTAAACTAATAATCACTTGTTTAGCACAGTTTCTCATAGGCTACAGGGCATAAATAAAATTTTATTTCAAATTATAATTTTAAGTTGAAGATATGATCAAATGTTTTGATTTATGTATTAAAAAAAAAGATGAAATCATGCGAGAAAACAGTAATTTAGGTAAATATTTAGCTGGTTTAATGGTTAATGTGTAAAAGCACTTAAATAATAATAAATAGTACTAATTGATAGAAAAATCGATTTTTTTATGAAAAAGACTAGTTATCTCTGCAATTGTTTATTTTAGCACTGGTGTGTACTAGTACTTTTTTGTGCAGAACGTTGCGTATAATTCAAAGAATTAATTAGATACATGGTATTCCATTTAAAAAATAACTTTCAGGAAACACTGGTTGCTATATTTTGTAGCATATTATGACCACCCTGTACACAATTTAGACATGATAGGTCATCACGCTATTAGAACGCTTATTACTTAATCATAATCTAAGCGTGCGCAATAAAATTAAAAATAGGTATTGAGATATATAATTTTTCTTAGACTGCTGTTTTTCCATAAAAATGCTAATAAATCAAATAGCATAAAGTTTAGGGTAGGTAATGTTATTTTGATTGTCGTAACATTTTGCGAGGAATTCAAAATTGTACCGAAATATAAGTTGTTCCATTTAAAAAAGTCTAAGTTTGGGTTGGTACTACCTTATGGAACATCCTGTATACACGCTAATAATTTTAAAATGTGCGCCACAGCGTTCTGTATAATTGAGTGAAATCAGTTTTAAAATATCTTCATTAACAGAGGCACAATCTTCCGAAATCGCACCGGTGAGACATCCTGTATATTTTATTATGAATTTATACCATAAATCAATTATGACAATAATGTTGGACCTTAGAACTAAACCTCAACCTTAACGAACAAGGCATAACATAGAGCCGGTCCTGACTATACCGGAAGTCCATGTGTTTTATTATTCATGTTTCTACAGTTGGTAACTTCCCCTAGAGAATAAGGCACGCCCTCTGGAGGGGTTTTAGAGAAAACTGGGACCGTAAAAGTGTTTTAGAACCAAGTAGGTACTAACATCTTTCTGGAATTATTACGTGTATGGCACTAACGTAGTTTCGTATGTTCGCGAATACGACAGGATGTTTTATGACGCTATTTCGCATTTATCGCTTCTTAAGGGCGTAGTTTGCAAATTTTGCGTTTGTTTTATTATTAAAGTCCGTCTATATTACGTAAAGCATATTTTTCTACTTTGCATTCACGATGCACACATTGTAACACTGTTTTCGGTGTTACAATTAACACATTGTAATACCGAAAACAGTAACATTTTTGTCTGATTGGTACACAGTGATATCAAATGCCATATGTCAAACGTACAATACATAACCCAACATAACCACACACTGCATCTTCTTAATCGCTTGCAATCGCATAAACTGCGAAATATCAATATTCTATACATATTTAAACATGGGTGTAGCCTGCTATAGTATGGCCAAAGGATTGGGGTTTCTTAGTTTTGCTGTGTTCATCAAAATACGCCACCATGACGTTTACGGTGATGTTTTACGACTCTAGTAAGTGATCGTTATCATTCTTTTCAACTAAACGTCAAATCCCCTTTTCAGATATAATTCAAGGACCACATTTACTTTAATAAGGTATTATGCGAAGATCAAACCTACATCGTAGATACGAACGATTTTAATTACTGCTGCGAGATTGTATATGCGCAATAAATGGTTTATCAGCATACACGTACGAAGCTATAGTACATTTAAAGTGTAGAGGATTTCTTAGTTTATGTAACATATAAGTTTTCGGTAATATTTTGGACGCTTGGATGCTCGGTTCAATTCATATTCGTTTTTGTCCGTCGCTTTTTTCTTCGTCTTAGTTCTGGTTGTGTGCAACGTATTTGTATTACCTCCATCACATGTAATTTTACTAAGTATAATTTATTCTAATAAACTACTTTGCGGAAATTAGAATTGGGTTTCAATTATAAGTGCTTGTAAATATATAAGCCGCAACGGCTACGTAGCGGAATTAGGTAGACACCGCTATTAAACGTTAAGCGTTATAACAATTCTTTAGTAAGTTCTTGTTCTTCGAAGTAACTAATCAGTCACCGCCAAACACTTCTATTCTGATTATTATACTTATGAAACCACTATTTTAAAATTGTTAACTTTTTAGGTTAAGTTTCATGTATTTATCACAGTAGGGTGAAAAGTGTTGCCCCAACCTCCATAATGATCATCGTTGCGACCTCGATGAATATTTATTCAAACTTGTAGGCTAAAGTAGAGAAAAATTATTCACAATTAGATTTTGTCATGATTTTATCTCATCGATATCATTCTTAACTAAGTTGACAGTTGTCAGTTACTACAGTGCTACCACGTGGTACCCGCAAAATACCTTAGATTCTAATTTAGCCCGATATAGTAACCACAATTTCTAAACTTATATAAAATTAATGACGCAAAGTAGAAAAAATAGTATATTACACTCGTTTTATAAGACGTATTGGTGCACTCGTTCCATTTGGGCACTCCTCGCTACGCTCGTCGTGCCCAAAACAACTCGTGCGCCAATTTGACGTCTTATAAAACTTGTATAATAATATACTATTAGATCATTCAATCTTATGGTATGGTATGGTATGGTACAGTTGGGTAGTTTGGCATCTGTTCGTTTCGATATACTTTAAGCTAAAAGATCTTGTGTATATCCCTCATACATTAGAGTCCTTCGATGTTGAGCCTTTTCACGAAGTCAGGAGTAAGTTGTGTCAAGTCTGCTGGTTCAACGATGGCGGCTCCCAAGTGGTTTTGTCTTATGCGCATTAGAGCGTCACATTCGCACAATAGGTGTACCGCTGTCTCGGGGGACCCCCCGCAGAATCTACAGTCTGCGTTGTTTGCTCGTCCAATCTTTATGAGATGATATCTCAGTGGACAATGTCCTGTAAGGAGACCTGTAATCAGTCGAAGGTCTGTTTTTTGTAACTGGAGATACTGTCTGGCCTTACAGGCGGAGAAGGTTATGGTAGCGTTGGCTTGTCTCATGCCAGGTGATGTTTTCCAGTAAGGTCGTTTAGCTTTATCTTCCCGGTTTTGTACCATCTTCCTGATGTGGCTTTTTGTGATACCGCAACAGGGTTCAGGTCCGTAGAAGGGAGTCTTAGACCCTATTTCTATTCTCTCTCGACAAGATGTTTAATGACGTTGTTTCGCATTTATCATTTCCTAAGGGCGTAGTTTGAAAAATAGGATGATTGCAAAGCAAGATATATCCTGGCATATCCTTTATTCCGTCTCACATCGATCCATGTTTCCTCTACGTAAAACCACAGAATGCTCAGGTTTCTCATACGCTCTAAGGAAGTTTTCTAGCCACGTTTGTAATAATTTACTATCGGGAAAACGTGACGGCTTTCCAGCTTTTCATCACCAATCTGCTGATGCTTGAACATTTTAGACCGTGCGTGTGTGTATTCCAATTAATCCTGTTTATGTTTTATAAAGTAAATGTTATTCTGATTCCTTTAACTACTTAAAAAGTTATAATTGTTCCATCTTACAAAGGAAACAAATTCGTGTTAGACTGAAAACCAATAAGCTTGTGAAGTCTTAAAATCTAGAGATTAGACGTATCGATGCAAAAGAACCTAACTTATTTTGAATACGGAAAACCCCGCGAAACCGTTCTAGAGTGCGTTGATACGATGTTATGCATGCTTTCCTAATGGTTTTTGCCCATATCAATTCTGAGGTCACTGGCTATATTAGTGGACACAGTAATCACACTAATCACACTAAAAATATATTTATTTGAATCAAAATATGATTTATTTGGCGCAATTAAACCTATTTTAAGAGTATTCAATGAAGTGAATATTGTTGGCGTCAAAGAAATATAAAATGAAAATAAAACTACTAAATTTCAATTTAATGTTCTACGCAGTGTTACTTTTTTGTGCCAACAGTCCCAATAGGATTCGAATTAAAAGTTACCTTCAACACTCTCGAGTCCATATACACATATTTGCACGAGCAACTGTATAAATTATCGAAGTTAATTTAACTTTCTGAAGCCCCATGCAGAATATGAATTGCAAATTTTTCCCGGCTCGCTTGTGTTGACATATTTTTGCGAATTCCGAGCGATATCACAATAATTTATTTATCAAAGCTTACCTATTTAAAAAGCGGCGTATATCGAATAGAGTAAGCACTACTACTAATTCTAAATACTGTAGATTGATTGACTAAACCTGTACTATTACCTATGCTCTAAAATATTCATGATTTCCTTTGCTGCGATAAGAAAATTGGGCGATTCATTTAGAATTACTGTAGTGTCTGATAGGTGTAATCTATTCAGACTGGTTTGGTGAATTTTTAATGATATCAGTAATGCAGTAATTTTGTTCATTCGTGATTAATGTTAGAAGTTATATATGTGCCCCCGTACGAGAGAATCGCCCTAACTGCCATCTCTCGTTTCGACAATATTGACTCCTGTTTGAAGGCGGATAACTCTAAAACTACTGAACAGAAAAAGTTGAACTATGGTGTATCATATTCCTGAATCATTTCTACATGAGTTGTACGACTGTCAACATTTTTTGCCTCTCGGTGTAAACATGAGCGCGAGAGATATGAGAAAAGATCCCCGATTTTTACTCTGTTAAATTAACGTTCGCTTTTCCAGTTTTTTCCCTTGTAAACCGCTTGCCACAAAATTTTCAATTTTTGTTCAGGTTGCGTTTAGAGCCTCTTCTATAGATCTCAGTAACGAATATTAGCAGAAAAAGAGTTGCATCAAGTAATTTTTAAAGCGACTTAATATGAATGATATAAATTTCGTGCAGCACGCACTACGTCAATCGTACCGGTAAATGGAAACGTAGTTGGGACAGTGGAAGACTATTTACTATTAGTACGATACGATCAGAACAATTTAATTTCGGAATTTTGGCTAGTAGTGCGACTTAAATATAAATAATGAATTTAGATGTACAATTAATTATACCCAACAATATTTTACAAACACGGAGTAATCAGTCTATATGGAGACAATTTAAGACCTTCGCCAAAGAAAGAAATTATATTCTGGATCAATCTACTACAACAGCTACTCTGGCATTGATTTTAAAAGATTGGGGCTTATAACATGAAAAGAAAAGACGGAAATGATTATAAAGAAGCAGTAATAAAGACAATGTGGAATAAAACGGCAAAATTAGTTCAAGAACTTTACTTTAATAAGTATAACAGGTCCTTTGATCCTTTCCATGATATAGAATTCAGAAATGCTCGGAATGCAAGAGATGCAAAAAGAAAAATTTTACAAAAACATCCTGAAAAGCACAAACAAAGTTCTGTGGCACTTTCTAATACAGAATTGTTGCAAATTTTTAACTATTGGGACGAAGATACACCTTGTGGATTGCAAAGAAAGTTTTTTCACGTTGCATCGTATGAACTAGCTTGGAGGGGAGGAGAAGCTACGAAATGTGTAGTTCATTATTTTAAAAAAGAAACCGACATGAAAAGATTAAATACTGGCCGCATTGAATACAATCCCATCTTTACAAAAACTGCACAGGGTGGAGCACAAAGGTGCGCTAATAGTAAATGGTTGACTCCAAACATAAATAACCCAGATATTTGCCCTGTTCGTCTTTTTGAAAAGCTAATGAGTAAACGTGAAGAAAATATTAAAACCGAACGCTTGTTTCTTACTCCAAATCCGGCTTGGCAAACTCATGGTTTTTGGTATAAAAACGTTCCTGTGGGAATAAATTCCATTTCAAAATGGATGAAAGAATCCGCAGAAAAAGTAGGTCTAGACACAGTTACTAAAAAATAACTAACCATTCTGCCAGATCAAGTGCAGGAAGTAACCTTTCAAAAGCTGGTGTAGGAGAACAAGAACTAATCAAGGTCACTGGTCATAATTCTGCAAGTTCGATTAAACCATACTTACAATTTATCTTAAACCATACTTACAAAAACATCATTCAAATATAATAAATAATCTTAGAGAAAATACGCAGGAGGAAACACTTAATATAACAAGCAATTCCAAATCCTCAATAAATAATGAGTCTCGAAATATTTTTAATAATTGCGTTTTTCATTGTACTAATTTAAATTGTTAATTCTTTTAATATATTCACAATGTGTCAACGATATTTTCATATATTGTAAGTAATAATTAATTAAATTAAATTTTTCAATAATTTTATGATAGTTTTATTGATCTTCTTTATTGTAAAAATTTGTGAATCAAAAAATAATCTAGTCAAATATAACTCGAGAGTTCCATAAATTAGAAAATAATTTGACAGATTTTGTTCAAACTTGTTGGCAACAAGTTTTCAAACAATCTGTCAAATTATTTTCAATTTATTCTCAGTCTCTTGTTATATTATTACTGATTATTTGATAACAGGCATTGTTATGTCATGTAGTTTAGCATACAAAAAACTATAATAACCAAACTATACACTTGAATTTTGTTTTAAATTTTGTTCTGTTAATTTGAATTGTTTTTGCAAAAGAAAGCGTTTGACTGTATTTGATCTATTCTTGTGTCATATTGCTGTGGTACGTAGTTTCAAATTATTATAGTATGCTGCTCATTTGTTCCAACACGACTGAGATGGGCCAGGTATTTTAAAAAGTAGCACTGACACATCCGGTCCAACACATGGTGGCCCTGAACGGTATTTTTCCGTGTAGGAATAAGCCACATGTTTACAACTTTGAGTTTTCTTTTAAAATCTTCCGTAACTCGTTGAATAAGAAATTCTTTGCATACTATGGATGTTTTTCGCTTTTCAGGTTATGTGCTAGTTTCTCGTTACTTCGAACGCTCAGTCCGTTAGGACAACAGAAATAATTACGTTCTAACAACAATGCTAGAACAGGTTTTGTTTTGCTGGGATGGTGTTTATTGTTCTGTACGATTATAGAACTACTTGATATGTCAGAACGAGTAAAAGATAACAATAGTTCTGTTTTATAAACTCCCGTTTCAAATATATTCCATCCTTGATGTGTTTCCAAACATTCCAAAATAACTAAACCAGGAAACACTTCCAGACTACGCTACATGGAAATAAAAGACGTACGCCACGTTGTCTAGATTTGAATCTGCAGACACAGGAACGTCGCAAAAGTTTGAAAGCACGTCTCTGGATATGACAAATCCTAACAGAGGCAAAGACAATGCAAAGAACTAAACTTACTGAACTACTAAAGTGCTGTAGCGGTATGCATCATCCCAACTGTTACAAATTCATAAGCGCTTATCGATCTCGAGAAACCAGGAAAAAGCAGGTGCATTTTGTACTCTTGGGCGGCGAGAACATTTGCATAAAATATTAAATAAGATGAAGCGTGTTGCCTGGCTCAAGGTGGCGCTCCTACAAATCGTTTGCAATAAAAGGCTAGTCCCGTTCCGATTTTAGGGAACTTATTGAAATAGACTGTGGCATTTTGTCTTGTCTTCTAAAAAAAGGTGTGAGCGCTTCCTGGAAATCCGGATGGAAGCCAATACCCCAAATTGATGTCTTTTATAGCAGTTCAAAATACAGTTTTTAAATATTTCTTTCTACCACAACACGAGACCTCCTAAACGACCTAAGACGAGCACATGGAATAGAAATTTCTGATCAAACTATTAGAAACAGATTAAAAGAAGCGAATTTGAAACTTAGAAGACCTGTCCGCGCACCACGCCTTACGCAGCATCAAAAAGCAGCGCGAATGAAGTTTGCTCTGGATCACAGAGATTAGCAACTTCGTCACTAGACGCCTGTACTGTTTACAGACGAATCCAGATTTCGTTAATCTCGTTGCGACGGTCGAGTACGTGTATATACACGTCCTGGTGAACGCTACGTGGCGCAGTCGCTATACAGGAAGTGTATACAGTACTATACAGGAAGTGGATAGATTTGGCCGTGGATCTGTGATGGTTTGGGCTGGAATCAGTATAGACAACAGAACTGATCTTGTTGTGGTTTCTGGTAAAAATGCCATGAATTACATCGAAAACATCTTGGAGGACCATGTGGTGCCTGCTGCATATGGCGTCGGTCAAAATTTCATCCTAATGCAGGACAATGCAAAGCAACATAACGCCGGCATCACCAAAAACTGTTTACAAGAAGGTTGAGTTCAAGTCATAGAATGGTCGGAGTTAAGTCCTGACCTGAATCCTATTGAACACGTGTGGGATCAGCTTGACCGGCGTTTTCGCAAGCGCCCTAATCCACCATTAACCATACAGGAACTGACACAAGCCCTGCTTGAGGAATGGGAAAGCATACCTCAAGAATCTCTTCGCAGACTAGTGCGAAGCATGCCACGCAGGTGTGAGGAAGCGGTTCGTGCTTGCACACAGAAAAATGATTATTTGGAACGAGAAAACATAATTTCTTGAATTTATTTACTAGATTCAAATGCATATTTACTTGGATGTAGAAAGTTAGGTATATACAAGAAATGCCACATACTCAATCTAAGTAAAATAATTTCTCAGATAAATGCTGTCGACAAATAAATTCTCTCTTTATAAGAACCAATATTATATTGAAAGAAGCAATTGAATTTTTCGTCCCAAAAATGTCAATTGCTCCAACGAAGTAATAGTAAATCCATCCAAGTGCGTAGTTACTTGATCCAAGAAAATATATGACATTTAATATAAGTAAGTATTGTTTACTAAATAAAAATCCACCAATTATTTAACTGAAGTGATTCTCACTTCTTTCAAGTAATCCCTTTCTCTGGAATAAATATGCGCATCGTGATTTTGTCAATCCTCGCGCGCTCGCGCGTAGGGCTGGCGCCGTAAAGGAGCGAAACCTAGTACGAAAACAACAGCGAAGTACCCGTAGGAGATGTGCCTTGTGATTAGGTACAATAAACGTTTCAACACGGAATAATTTGATGTAAGGCACGCAACAGTTTAGAACGAGTAAGTAAATATAACATACCTATCTTGTTAATTAGCAATAGAAAACGTATTTGTGCCATATCTTTAAAATTCTTACATTAAGTAGCTAAAAATATTTACCGGGAATAAAAATTGAAGACTGTTTACTTCCTTCACCAGAGTAACAACTTTCTTATATCTAGTAATTATTCCAAGATATAAAATTTCGAACCTACTAACTACTTCATCCAAGTAATTCTCTCTTCGTTCGAGAGATCACGTTTCTGTGTACGTGGATGGCATACACTGTATTAAACGTTACCAATCCACAGAAAACCCGACTGATTTCCATTTTGATTTGCGTTATTAATTACATTTTTAAGTGTAACTTAGAAGTAACTAAGACTTGTATCATTGTTTTTGTAATATTCTTTAGTTAAATATATGCCATTGAAGTATAAGAAATTTGATTTGCTTAGAACTTTTATTTAAAAAGTTACAGGTTAGGAAAAAAGTGTTCCCCTAATTCTTTGGAGCAGTGTAATTATAATCGTCAAAATTGCTTGTTTTAAGTTAGGTTTATCGCAAAAAAAATCTATCGCCAAAACTAGTTGTAATGTTTGGTATTCTCAGTTTTTAATAAAAGTGCAATTTTTCCAACTGTGATGTTTTAGCAGAGTTTTTTTCTACAAAACCCGGAAATGGCGTAGATTTTTCGCCAGCAAATCCGACAGATCAGCAATTAGCCGCAACGCGACGCGTGCTGGCTGAAATTGCGAAGCAATTAAAAAATCTATTCTCGCCGAAGTGCTGCGCTCTGTTGGCGCTTCCGAAAATTTCATTACGGAATATTGCAGCCGTTCGGGCGTCGAAAAATCCAAAGCACGTTTGTACACTCTCGCGTGCCTGTGTGAGTGTGTACGTGCGTCTGTTTGTTGTCCACTTATGGCTGTTCAACGCTCACTGTTTGTTTTTAATCAGTCGTGTTTGGAACGCGAAAACTTTACTATATTCGAGAGATATCGTATATGCAGAAATGGGTCAAAATCATGGAGTCAAAATACTATTTAAAATACAGGGTGTGTATACATTTTACGGAAAGGATAACTACAATAACTAATGAAAATGTACATAATAAAGCCCAAAAAATCCCTCATATACAGCCTGTACTACTACTTTTTAAAACAATGTTGTCTTCCTTTTGTCTACACACAGAAAAGTGATTATTTGGAACGAGAAAACATAATTACTTGAATTTATTTACTGGATTCAAATGCATATTTCTTGAATGTAGAAAGTTAGGTATATACAAGAAATGCCACATACTCAATATAAGTAAAATAATTTCTCAGATAAATGCTGTCAACAAATAAATTCTTTCTTTATAAGAACCAATATTGTATTGAAAGAAGTAATTGAATTTTTCGTCCCAAAAATGTTAATTTCTCCAACGAAGTAATAGTAAATCTATCCATGTGCGTAGTTACTTGATCCAAGAAAATATAAGACATTTAATATAAGTAAGTAATGTTTACTGAATAAAAACCCACCAATTAATTAACTGAAGTGATTCTCACTTCTTTCAATTAATCCCTTTCTCTGGAATAAATATGCGCACCGTGATTTTGTCAAGGCTCGCGCGCCCGCGCGTGGTGGTGGCGCCACGGAACCTAACCTAGTACGAAAACAGCGAAGTACCCGTAGGGGATGTGCCTTGTGATTTATTGGGGATGTGTATTGTGATTTATAGTGTACAATAAACGTTTCAACACGGAATAGTTTGATGTAACGCACGCAACAGTTTAGAACGAGTAAGTAATTATAATATACCTATCTTGTTAATTAGCAATAGAAAACGTATTTGTGCCAAATCTTTAAAATTCTTACATTAAGTAGCTAAAAATATTTACCGGGAATAAATATATACACTTCATTCATGACTGTTTACTTACTTCACCAGAGTAATTCTCTCTTCGTTCGAGAGATCACTTTTCTGTGTGTAGCTACAAAACATACCTTATATACGGATTTCCATTTTTCATCATTTCCCTTGCATGCAACCCGAATACATAAAGAACAATTCAAACATTCTCTTCTGGGTTTGCCTTCAAGTTTAAACCGCCTATGTGTAATCCATCCATACCATTTTTCATCATCGTAACTCATTAAGATCACCAATTTTAACATATCAGTGAGCAACTTCCTATTAGCTTTACACGCTTACAATGTGTGTCAATAATGACACTAGCAACTTCAAGTTACTTAGCTGATTTTTTACGTATGACATTCAAGTATACAAACCTGATTAAAAGAAATGTTTCTATGTTTGTAGGTAAGGTACATTGCTACATTACATCATGTTGTACATTAAATTGGATCGTGTATGGCAAGCTTAATATATATGTAGGTGATCGATCCAAGGCCTGGTTGAGAGATATTTCATTTCTCTAGCTAGAGTATGCTTCAGGCGCTCTATATATGCAATATAAATGAAAATATGCATACGCAATACGCATATATGTGTGTATGTCTCACGGGACGTTGGATTGTATGGGTACTTTTGTTATTATTAGAGAAAGAAAGTCGGTTAAATGGACAAAGTAGTGCACATTTATGTGCTTTTTCATAATCTGTTCAGAAAACAGTTGAATTCCGAACGGTTCCCATGCTATTTTGAAAAACCAAAAGATGTCATTTTTTAATTATGGTCGTAACTTCTTTATTTAAGTTAAGTTAAGACAGATCTATAAATACCAGTGCAAAAAAATGGGGTTGCCGTGTCGATGATGTCAAAAGTCGAAAACAATTGAATCGGTCGGTTCGAAAACACTACAAGTCCAAAAAGTGAGTTCTGGGGAAATTAACAAAATTATCTAGTCAGTGCAATATCTTGAAAAGTATAACAGTTAGCTATTTTGTGCCAACAGACAAAATATAAAGTAGTTCACAGAGAATTAAATGTACTACATATTTTATTTATATTTGATTAAAAGCAGAGCTATGATTAAAACAATCATCATGGACATGTACTCTTCGATGGAAAAACAGTGTAGGTATATTTTTAACAATATTTGTTTATTTAAAGCATTTAAATAATATTTTTATTGTGATGTAGGTATGTATAGTGTTTTTGGCGTCAAAAATAAATTCCTTATTCATTTCATATTATTATATTTTCCGAAACGCGTTAGTAATGCAGCAAAAACAAACATGTGCATACTTCGTACAAGGTGGAAATTGAAATATAAAAAGACATCTCGTACTATGCCTCGAAAACAATTTCTTTCGACAACAAAAATTTATTTTTCTGTGGAGCATTGACGGTATGAGTATGTTTTCGTCAAATATTCGAGCAACATTCGGCGTAGTTATTTTACAGCCATAATAGAACACGTTTTTGTCCAGCCGGCCCGGCCGGTCCGCTTCGAGAATTTGAAACGTGTTTCGATGTTTCGAATCGAAATAACATATTTATACTCTACGAATTTTTAAGCGTTGACTTATTTATAAAATATAAATCTCAGTTTAATTTGCTTAGACGAATAATATACTGGGTATGAAAACAACTTACAATTTTTTTTTATTTTTGCAACGAATTAAATTGAAAATTCTAATACTTCTAGTACTGTTGTTGGACTTAAATTCTTTGTTTTTTTTTTAAATATAACTAGACAAAACCGGATACCCAAAGAATTTTTAAATAAAGATTTGCAAACAAAAACTTATTTGTTGATTTATCAAATAAATCGGTCGGTTCGAAAACACTCCAAAAAGTGAGTTCTGATAAAATTAACATAATAATTTTGTTGGTGTAATATCTTGAAAAGTATAGCAGTTAGCTATTTTGTGCCAATAGACAAAATATAAAATAGTTCATAGAGAATTAAATATACTACATATTTTATTTATATTTGATTAAAAGCAGAGCTATGATTAAAACAATCATCATGGACATGTACTGTCTTTGAACTCGGAAAAACAGCTTACATTTTTAACAATACTTGTTTATTTAAAGCATTTAAATAATATTTTTATTGTGATGTAGGTATATTATGATGTAGGATTTGCATTAAACTTATTTCCCGTAATATTTGAAGATTGATAATTAAAAATGTCATGTCAGATTTTTAAAATAAATTAAAAATGGCGGATTATACACGATTAGTCAAAGTTACCGGAACACCTTAGTAATTCTTTAACCGTAAAGAATTTCAAAGAAAAATTCAAACAAAAGTTTTTTGTTTTTAAACAAGCTATATATTTTCAATATACGGATGTTCATTTTATTCTGAAAATTTGGTAAACTTTTCTTTTTCTAATAGAACACCCTGTAAATTAAAAAAAAAATTCTAAGCGTTTGTAAGAATCATTTTTTTTTTATAAAATGCATCATCTTTGAGTTATGAGCAATTAACCGATCATTAACGGATAAAAAAATAAAAAAAAATCAAGAAAAAATAACTAAACTATGAAATAGCATAATAAATCAAATATTCAAGCTGGCAAATTAAATATATGTGTATGTATGTGGGAAAATATTCTTAATTTGAAGTCCAGGAATTTTGATTAATTGCTTATAATTAAAAAATGACAATATTGTATTTAAAAATAAATGATTTCTATTAAAGAATTAATCCTAGAATTAAAAAAATGTATGTTATACATAATAGTATTAAATTTCCTCTTCTACGGTGGTAGTCGGTCCGGAAGTCACGTGGTAGTAAAATTCTAAATTTTCACCAGTTTACATACTTGTGGACTTTTTTTAATATTATTTATCTTTTTGATATTGATGTCCATATTGAATACTTCGGCGTACCTTAACAACGATTTGAATGCAAATTACGAAGTTGGCGAATGTTTACGACTGATATCACTAGAAACTGAGTAAAGCACGTAGTCCTGCTCTGACAATTATGGATTTTTATTTTTGGGAATTATCTTAAAATAGACTAGAGAAACCTGATAATAACATCGACTGTTGGGAAAACACTTATAGGCTTGTCGATTGGGAAAACAATAGATTACTCTGGCGGCGAGTTACGACAAAAACAGCTAATCAAGTGTGCTATCGACCGGAGGGATGACAATTCAATGAGCTTCTGTCGTGTCAGTGTCGACA
Organism: Aphodius sticticus; assembly: GCA_963966075.1. Taxonomy (NCBI): domain Eukaryota; kingdom Metazoa; phylum Arthropoda; class Insecta; order Coleoptera; family Scarabaeidae; genus Aphodius; species Aphodius sticticus. The sequence continues at coordinate 3,607,137 of OZ014510.1, forward strand.
TCTATTGTTGGCTTAACAACTACCTCGTTGGCATGACCCACTGCACCACAATAGCTAACTTGTGAATGGAAATTTGTAAACCCGCCTTTCTAAGAGCTTTCTATAAAATTTGAACAATTGTGAGTGATGATAGCTGAAAGCAGGGCCGGCGGGAGGCGTGTGCGAAGTGTGTAGAAACAAAAGACAAATGGCGTTTGGGCTAAGACCAATAGAAACTTTTCCAAATTTAAAAATGACGTAAATGGACCAGGAAAAATAGAGTACCTTGGGCAATTATTTCAGTTGAAAATGCGATTGCAGAGTCAAATAAAAATGACAAACTACCAGAGAAATTTTAAAAATTAAAGCTGGATGTGTTCCTTATAAATAAATATACAGTATATCTCAACGGATTGAGGTACACAGAGGGAACAAATTTTTATTGTGATTTTTCAAAAATGCCAAACTCCTAGTTGTGGGTTATTCCGCAGTAACTTGTCACACCCGTCACGCCCGTTTAACGACTATACAAAAGCATTGGGGGCTTTTATTTTTGATGCAACAATATAATAAAAAGACGACTCATCTTTTAGAATTGTCGTAGATAGATATTCAAACTGATAAGTTTTATGAAAAAACCTTTTTAAATAGTCGTGACAGTCGTTACCAGCACAGCGATCTCTTGGTTTTGGTAACCTAAAATCAAAAATTCGCGTAGTGACCCTAGTGTATAGTTTCTATTCTAATAAAGTTAATAAATAATTCTAGTTCTTATGTGAAATTTAGGGTAGCTAGTATTATAATGATTGCATCATGTATAGTAGTTAGAATAAGCATATAAATAAGCCAATAATATTGTCAAAGACATTAATAACCAGGGCTGTGGAGTCGGTAAAAAACCTGTCGACTCCGACTCCGACTCCAGATAGTTTTGGTAGTCCGACTCCGACTCCAACTCCGACCCAAATTATGGCCATATTTAAAAAGGACGCTTTTTTATATTTTCAAAATATCTCTGAAATTATTAGAACTTCAACTGTTTTCCCATTAGAGAGCACATAATTCTGAACTAGTTTGTCACTTGAACCGATGTTCTATCTTTAATAATAACAAAAGTATAGTACAACAAAACCACTGTATAGTACAAAATAAAATATATTTCAATGAATACAACATTAAGTGCAAAATAAGCTGAAAATAATCTCAACTCTTACTTCTGTTAGTGGTAATGACGTCACAATTCTGGCTGCAAAGAGTATGACTTGCATACATGGATATTCCGACATTCAACTTAAGGTAGAGTTTAAATCGGAAATGCAGTTATAATTTTTAATCGGCTATTATACATATATTATGCATGTTTACGTTTATGCATTAAAAATTACATTAGAGTGAAGTTTGTACCTTCGCTAATAATAAAAATATATCTGGCTCAATTCTGTCAAGTGTAGGTGACGAAATCTGCGAATATCGGTGTTTTTTAGTTGATCGCAAGAAGACTACGACATAGCCACCAATAATCTTAAAAGCCGTAACCTACACTCGACAGAATCAGTAACAATTTAAAATCTCTACATATTTTGTTAGATACAAAGGGATTTGATTATACCATAATATTGTATAATCAAGGGTGATACTTTTGATAAATTTGTTCATGTGCCAAAAAAAGAGAATCAATTTCGGTTAAACGGTTAAAGTTATCAAACATTAAAGCTAAAATTGCAAAGTTTTCCTAGTAAAGCATTATCTTTTACAAACATTCAGATATTGGGACAAATAAAAATAAAAAAAATGTTGAGAGTTGATAATACGACTGCGATACCATCACGTTGTTTCTTCTGGTACAAAAGCTGTAGGAAACTGTTTTTTCTTTTTAAAATTGCAAGGGAATATCATTAAAATACTTTTTGCAATATTTAATGAATTGTTCAGCTGTTCTTTGTGGCTGAACGAATAGGAGCAAATTCTCGTAATTTTGATGAATAAGGAAAACCACACGTTGACGCTTCACTTTGGAAAGTTCTAATTCGTTTATAAGTATGCATCGAAGTTCGATTTTTTTATTTGTAGATGATCTAGCTATCATAATTAGCATATTGAAGTTGGTTATTGGAAATGGGAAATACATAAAATATATATGCGACGCGGCACGCGACTCACAATAATCATTTTGCTAATCATCACTCACCACCGACCTGTGTGTTTTGTAGTTAAACTATATCTACTTTGTAAAAGACCTAATAATGTTTAGTTAATCGTTTATTATCTATTGAGGCAACGGCCATCTCGCATGTCTCTTTCTACATTATTTAAACATGGACTCGGAGTCGGAGTCGGTAGATTTTTTCCGACTCCGACTCCTCTGAAATTTGTCTGAACTCCGACTCCACGACTCCGACTCCACAGCCCTGTTAATAACAATACTGGGAGTTAAGATCCAAGCTGACAATGTCACTCAAACATTTTCCTAATTATAAGTAGATATTGTGACATCACAAGATGCCAACTTGGTATTTTTAATTTGAGAAAAATATCAAAATCTATGAATAAGAAGTTCTAAATAAGTTTTTTGCTAAAATTTTGATGGTAGTTTTTCTAGCACAGCCTTGCCTTTTTTAAACAGGAAAACTACGAAGTTAAAACTACGCCATGGAATAAAAACTCATAAATATTACTGAACTTTTTAAGGGGGTTTACATTATTTTGTGACACCTCATGTTGATTTAAAACCAACGTGAGTATTTTAATCGTGCCACAAAACCGGTGGATTGGCAACTGATTTTTTTTCCGAAAAAACGCCAGAAAGCATAAAGTATTGATTTGGAGTTCATGGAGTACCATAGAGAAATAAATAGTGTTAAATTTGTATATTGATTTGAACATAATACAGTTTAAATGTTAGAGAACCCAAACGATTTATCTAGTAAATTTTTATATATAGAACAAAATAGTTTCAAGTTCACATTTCGTATGAAAAGGGAAGCCAAGAGCCCTTCTGTAATCATTATAGTCCTCGTGCTTTATCACGTTAATCTCACAAAAGTTATCGTTAAAATTTCGTGGAAAAGTTCAACCATAGTGGGAAAAATGCTGAAACTGCACTTAGAAAAGAAAACCACACTGAACAAAGTATTTAGATATTATTCTGTTGTGTTACTATATTAATTATTCGTACATACAATTCCTCCATTATTTATCACAGATAAATTTTTAATTAATCACCATTTGATAGCATAGTCAGATAACACCAAAGTAATAAAATTAACAGTAGAGCAAACAAATGGTTTAGATTTGTATAGAACCAGATGGCGAGTATTTTATATGGTAGATAATTGCTTAGGCTAGGTATTTTTTAATTTGTTTTAATTTTGTAATAACTTGTTCAACATGAATCAAATAATATTGAAAATGGTGTAGTTTTATTTAAGAAATCAAGACAAAAATCAGTTGTACTACGCCCAGTATATTATTCTATTAATCTTAACAAATTCGACTATGAGATTAACATTTTGAAAATAACTCAAATCCGTTTGAAAATACGTAAAATATAAACATTTAACATCGATTCGATACATCGCATAATGTGAATTTCCAAATACGTACGTTTCATTTCAAGTTCTCGAAAGGTAGGCTGCGTAGACAAAAAAACTTGTTATTTTGTGTCCGTAAAATACCTTCTACGCATTAGAATATCTTTTCTCGAAAAATTAAATTCTTATTGCAGTTAATATTCAAGGTTATGTAGCAGTAAAATTGCAAAGCATATAAAAGATTATTTCCAACAGAATGGGACTAAAATGCCGCCTTAACGCTAAGGGAAAACTAAAGTGTTTCCGCTGTAATTGATACTAAATTATGTAGTAGTTTGTTCATTGTTTCAGTGAGTTGTTTGTCTTATGTCCTACTTTATTTCTGTTTGCATTATGTATGTTTGGTGTGAATAATGTTTGAGGTAAATTCAACGTTTAGTTTAGTAGACAAGGAAACTGCACATAAATAAAAGCTAAAACCCTAAATTTCTCAGTTTTGGTATTCTATTATTATAGTTTTTATAGACCCTATACTAGGATAATTACTTTATAAATATAGAATTAACCTGTAGCTCTTGGCTGGTAACTCAATTTAGGTTTGTAGGTTCCTTGTTAACATATTCATGATTCTTGTTGCTGCAAGCAGCTTTATTAGAGATTATTTCATGTATCATTTTTTGGATAAATAACTGTTACCACACATTTTTTAGCAAATGCTATACAAATAATAAACGTTCTTGATGATTAGTGACGCCAGAACAATGAAAATAAACATACTGATAAGAACATAAACATTATAACAAGATATCCAAACCAAAACTTCCTCTAAAATTCCCACAAGTAGTAAACAACAACAAAAAACTTTTTCACACAAACATATCTCATTGATTTCAAGGATAATCCTGCTTCAAGTTTTGAGATGAGAATCGTACGTGTTGACTCTCCTATTGTGACAGGTGGTAAGCAAATTTATCAATGAAATATGCAACTTCTGTAATACGAAAGGTATTGTAAAAGTTACTCACGTTCTAGGCTAGTTTATCTCAAAAAAAAATCGCCGCCTGGACATTTTTGAACGACAACACAACCGTTATACGACTAACACCGCCATACACATAAAACAGCTGACAAACACTGAAAAACCGGAGCGTCGCGGCGCTGGGCCATGCTAAGATCGTATCCCGACCGAGAAAACCCGAACGTGGACGCGAAAATTCCACCGAACGAATTGTCTTGTCGGTTGCATAAGTATAAAACACACATTCTTCTTAATTCAACACTGTACACTGAAAAAAGTATCGGTGAAAATACTATTCGTATTTGTGAAAATTTTACTATGGAACCATTGTAAGTCTATATTTACGCTCCTTTAAGGGTAAATTTCCAATAGGGTATTCCGGTCATGTCAAAATTTAAGCAGATATTCGGTTTAACCTATTGTACAATTTATGAGGATTCATATAGTTAAGCTATGAGCTTTTTGATTTAGTTTTTCTATAAGATAATTGCAATTAAAAGTGCATTTCGTTTGAATTCACCGACCACCCTCGGAAATACACGATGATTACCGATCCCTAGTAGCGGTGGCAACAGCGGACAGCTCTCGAACAGCTGATCGGCCAAGTTGACGGTTGGCGACCCTGTTGTTTGACAACGAATAAAGGTACATTTTTTGAGAGATGGTTTGATCATTGAAACTTGAAGCCAAACATCTCTCATTTCGCTAGTCGGCAATGTAAAGAAAATCTTGTCAGAAGTTACTGTTCTACTGCTGTTATAGCCCGGCACAGAACAATGTCGGCGTTGGAGTTTATACATTTTGAACAAGTGTTTGATATAACCTCAATAACCAAAGCAGGTGTCAACAAACGAGCGATTCTAAACGTTGACACAACAGAAGACAAAAATTTACTACGTGCACCCTAGATATAGCAACGTTGTCAAGTCGCTCACTTTGAGCGGTCTTTGTGACGTCACAAAGACCAATCCTAATTCAAACTTCAAACAACGATTTCTCTTAATTTAAAACAATGTTTGATATTTTACTTGTGAAGTAGCAAACAGTAGCACCCATACTTTGTAAAAAATGGCAATTTCAAAAACACCGGAATACCCCATTATCTATGTACTATTACAATGAAACAGTCGTTTTAACAAATGAAAATGTTTAACGACATAATTTGTCAAATTAATATAGGTTAATAATATGGTGACATACAGGCGGGATGTAAATTTTAAATAAATCAAAAATTACAGCCACAACTTGGATTCGAACTAGGGCACTAACCTATCTTGACGTACACCTATCAAATGTCATCTACTTGGAAGTAGGGTTCATACCAAACAACGGATTGTGAAAATTACTTGTTGAAAATTACTATCATTCCTCGGGCGACAAAATTACCCATCGTTTTGAAGTAAATTTACCTAAAACTTTTTTCAGTGTATATGGAGGCCCAAACGAAAAATTGCCTAAGGCCCCATGATAGAAGAATTCTTGTATATGATCAAAGTCATTTTCTGCTAATTCATGAATCAATTAAACCTTACATATTACCATATATTTTATATTTTATAAATAACTGTTTGATGAGTGCATTACAAGGTTTAAATTTCTTCGTATAAAAAAAGAAATATAAACAAATGAATTTGAATGTAATCGCCTATGGCGGTCGTAAAAACCTACCCACTAATTTAATAGATTAACTAACACATTCAACGTCAGCACGCCAGCTACCTGAAACACGCAAGTCAATAAACAAGTAACCTTTACATTTTACAAACCGACATATACATATACAAGTAACATATACAAGTAACATATACATTTTACAAACCGACATATACGTATCTCCTATCTCTTTATGTATATATAACTTTTTATCATGAATGCATTATACAAATGTAGGAAGTCTCAACTAAAAAAAAATCTGATGTGGCCAGGCACATGACTTTATCATACTATGTAAAAAATTAATAGTTTAGCTGCATGAGTTGCTATTTGATTGAGATCGATCGTGTCTGCATTAAAATAAGAATTAGCCAGGATTGTCAAAAAATCTGCGTTTGACACTACCTACTGTCATTCGAATGAAAATATCTGTCAAATCCTGGCTAAGTAGTTTGTTTTAATGCAGACACGATTTCGATCAAATTGAATTTGCTCATACAGCTAAACTATTAATTTTATCAAAAAATGTCATAAACATAAATTATTCAGAATTTCCTCTACTTTAATTTATTATTTAACTATTTCGACGAAATTGCAGAACTAGCGGCTCATTTGCAATTTGCAATCTTTGAAAAGGGCTTAAGAGAAACATCCAGTTCTTTTGGACCCTTTTGAACAAAACGTTTTTAGCTCTAAGTTTGGTAATAAAACTTCTAAATATGAAGTTTCGTCCCGATACCTTTAGTAGTTTCTACGGAATCGTCTCCACAAAAATGGGTACACACATATACACACACTCAGGCATTTTTTGTACCTTGGTCAAAAATGTTCAGGGGACCCAAGAAGACATATTTCCGCTAAAATCTCAAAAAAATGTTCGGCACGATTACAATACCACATCAGCAACCAGATGGAGTTACCGTTGCCATGTTTGCTAATGACACAACTATCAAGGCAGTAGATACAGATGTTGAAGCAGCAACACTAAAACTGCAGAATGCTGTCAACAATATTACACTAATTTTATCAACAAGTGAATACAATACGTTCCAATGCAAATATTAGAAATAACCTTCTGCTTGATTTGCAAAATTTTAGCTAATGCCACGAATATATCCGAACTTACCCGACAAATGTCGATCAATACAAGCCCTCCGATTCAAACGATACAACGGACACTCGAAATCGATGAGTTTCTACCCCCAAGCGCCCTTAGAATGTGAAACGTTACCCTTTAATTCTTATGGAGCTTTCAAGTTCTAAGTTCAACTTGTTAATGAAGGCTTTCTAGTGAAGGTTGCCTCTTAACTCAGCGTTTAAGTTCTTTATTTGAAGCACTTGTATCTGAAGCACTTACTACAAAGGACTTAGCAGCAACAAACAAAGGAATACTGCTGAAAATTTGATAAAAATATAAGATATGAATCGAAAGAAGAATACAATGTTTCTGTATTTATTTATTATTGTTTATTGTACGATGGTATTTAGTTTTTCATTTGCATACCTAATAACAATTCATATATTTTATGTATAATTTGAATTTAAACAAAATAAGTTCCTTACTATATTTGGTACAGATTTACAGGCGTTGATTATACCGATATACCTGTTGCTTAGTTCGAAAGCTCTAAGATAGGTGGCGACGTGCATTCTGGAGACCCTATTTTCGACTTTCTAAGTTGGCATAGGGCCTCTGTGACAAAAAATTGCTCGTAATCGCACATGAAGCAAAATTCTAAGATTCTAGCACCTAAAAACAACGTAAACTCTATGTTTCAAAAATTCTCCTAAACAAACTACAATAGATAGAGAGCTGTAATTTTCAGGATTAATTACCCAATTTATCTGTGACCAAAGCGTGTATGATAATAATTTTTAGCTCAACTACTTTGCTCGCAATCGCACATGAAGCAAAATCATAACATGGTAGCACCTAAAACAATGCAAACTCTTTCAAAAATTCTTAACAAACTAAAATATATAGAGAGCTGTAATTTTCAGGATTAATTACCCAATTTATTTGTGACCAAAGCGTGTATGTTAATAAATTTTATCGCAACTACTTTGCTCGTAATCACAGAAGAAGCGAGAACAACATTCTAGCACCTAAAAACAATGTAAACTACCTTTATATTTATAAATAATTAACTCTAATATAAAGACAACAATCGCGGAAGAATGGCCTATGCAAATAATCCAAAAAGCTGCTTCAATTTGCTGTAAAGATATTTGTACAAGTTCTTCTTCTTGATGGTCAGGAGGAGCACTCAGCGCAATCATTGTTTGAATGTCGTCCATGTATTTCAAGTTCAACCCAGCCGCATGAAGATAATTAATACTGCTATCGAATTGTTCCAGCAGGCAGAAGCATCGTTTGACAAAAATAGCACAAAATGACGAACTCAGAGTTATTTTCTGGTAGGTTTTCTTATGTTTCCTATGGATAAATTCTAAAGATTGCAAACCAATTGTTATAAAATCTTCAGTTTCAAAGAATTGCTGTACGTTTTCATCCATACTAACTCTACTACTTATGTAGTGGCTTTTAGTGAACGTTGGTTCTCGCATTTTCAGTTTACCATAGTAAATATCTTGCATTCTAATATCATATCTAGAATCCATTGCTTCTTTTATCGTTTTTATCGGTTTTTCGTAAAGTGGTACTGTGATGACACTAAACATTTTTCCTTGTATGAAGACATTCAAAACTATCACATAGACGAAGAGCGGTATTATAAACAGTACTGTATCAAAATTCTTCGTTGTTGGTGCAAATGCTAAATGCAACGCAAAGATGTATAAAATATCTCCAAAATCACCTGTTTTGCTTTTGACAGGCTGGTATAGGATTAAACTAGAAACCGCAGCTATCCCAAATACCACTAACCAACCTTGGTAATTCAGGAACAATTTAAGACCGTGGGTTAATTGCTTGTGTTTTGAAATCAAAATGTTATTCACCTCTTGGATTATGGCTGTTGTTTGATCTGATGTGTTGACGTGTATTGGCACCACTGAACCAATATAAATATCACTAACCTAAAAAATAAATGTTCTATAGAAAATATAACATAATTGTGATATAATTATAATTAAAGACCGGACAAGATAGTGCGAGCAAGGTCACGCACAGTTGACCAACTCAATCGTCTTCACCGGTTCTGGAGACTTAAAAAGTAGTATGTCAACACAATGGCGCAGGGAATATGTAAAGATGGCAGGAGAGGCTGTTTTTGCGTTTTCTCTTTCTTGAATGACCTTGAAACACTCAAAAACATGTCTTTTTGATCGAACTTAGGTTGGGAAAACGGAATATAGAAATAAAAAAAACGTTTATCATGAAACGAAAAAAACACTATACTTACGTTATTAATAAATTCCTTCTCTAATATCGTACTTGTTCCACTGGTGTAAAACTCTGAGAGATACGTGTCACTTGGATCATTGATATGTAAATTAAAGTTGTTGTGGTCAGCTATAGCAGCTACAACACTGACAAGATATCCTGCTGGATATTCAGAATTATTATTTATTGAAAATGGTAGCAAGATATTCCAGGCTATTCTCACAGTGCATCGAGCCATAGCAAAGTTAGGTCGAAAATCGTTGCATTCTAGACGTTTTGCCACAACATCTTGGCAGGTAAATTTCGAAAAATCTATCACGTCAACTTTGTTATCGAAAATAACAACGGTTTTATAAATTAGTTTAGTCCATAAGAACTCTATAGCAGCGGTTGTAGAAGTCGCCTTGCTAGAAATCAGGATATACATAGATTTGCAGTACAATGCATTGATATTCATTATTGTATGTATTGTATCTTCAAGTTCTTCCATATCACTAAAATTTATCACATAATTTTGAAACGTTTTATTAAATTGCGATTTGGTCAATTCTTTTAAATCGAACATAACAATTCCTGTTGTATCTATATATTCATCTCCATTATTCAGAAATAACGTATCGCCCTGAAGAAACTGTGAAACATGTCTCAAACATTGATGATTTTTGGTTAAATTGAACCCTATTGTCGGTGTATTATAAACACATAAGAAAACTATAAGCAGAAGTAACATATTGATGTAAATAATACTGTAAAATTCTCTTATATACCATACACAAGTTCTTAAAGTGTATTGAAGAAGTAAATTGCTATTGCAAAGGAACGCATTCAGGTGTTTTAAAACAATTTTTTTTGTCTTATCGTAACTTTACGCTATACATAATGACAAAATGATTTCTTTTCTTAGTAAAGTTTTTACCTAGGCACAGAAACTAGGAAGTTACAGCAAGCTAAAGTTGCATATATTAATGAACATCATTTACAAACTATGTTAGTAATAGAGACTATTATTTAATGCAATGTCAATTTAAAATGAAGAAAAATTTATAAACATAAAACTTACACATATTTGTTTATCTTTAAATTGATGAAATAATAGGAGTTAACTTGTTTAAACCCGCTAACTTTTTCATAAAACCAAAACCCCTTAGATTATGAAACAGTGCCCCTTTATTCTTAGAGAGCTTTCAAGTTCTAAGTTCAACTTGTTAATGAAGGTATTCTAGTGAAGGTTGCCTCTTAATTCAGCGTTTAAGTTCTTTATTTGAAGCACTTGTCTCTGAAGCACTTGCTACAAAGGACTTAGCAGCAACAAACTAAGGAATGCTGCTGAAAATATGATAAAAATATAAGATATGAATGGAAAGAAGAATACAATGTTTCTGTATTTATTTATTATTGTTTATTGTACGATGGTATTTTGTTTTTCATTTGCATACCTAGTAACAATTCAGATTTTGTGTACAATTTGAATTTAAACAAAATAAGTTCCTTACTATATTTGGTACAGATTTACAGGTGTTGATTATACCGATATCTGTTGCTTAGTTCGAAAGCTCTAAGATAGGTGGCGACGTGCATTCTGGAGATCCTATTTCCGACTTTCTAACTTGGCATAAGGCCTGTGTAACAAAACATTTGCTCGTAATCGCACATGAAGCGAAATTCTAACATTCTAGCACCTAAATACAACGTAAACTCTATATTTCAAAAATTCTCCTGAACAAACTACAATAGATAGTGAACTGTAATATTCAGGATTAATTACTCAATTTATCTGTGACCAAGGCGTGTATGACACTAATTTTTATCACAACTACTTTGCTCACAATCGCACATGAAGCAAAATCATAACATTATATAGCACCTAAAACAATGTAAACTCTTTCAAAAATTCTTAACAAACTAGAATATATAGAGCTGTAATTTTTAGGATTAATTACCCAATTTATTTGTGACCAAAGCGTGTATAATAATAATTTTTATGGCAACTACTTTGCTCATAATCGCACATGAAGCGAATTCATAACATTCTACCACCTTTGAACAATGTAAACTCTACGTTTCAAAAATTCTCCTGAACAAACTACAATAGATAGAGAGCTGTAATTTTTAGAATTAATTACCCAATTCATCTGTGACCAAGGCGTGTATGTTCATAATTTTTATCGCAACTACTTTGCTCGTAATCATACAAGAAGCAAAAACATAACATTCTAGCACCTAAAAACAATGTAAACTACCTTTATATTTATGAATAATTAACTCTAATATAAAGACAACAATCGCGGAAGAATGGCCTATGCAAATAATCCAAAAAGCTGCTTCAATTTTCTGTAAAGATATTTGTACAAGTGCTTCTTCTTGATGGTCAAGAGGAGCACTCAGCTCAATCATTGTTTGAATGTCGTCCATGTATTTCGAGATCAATCCAGCTGCATGAAGATAGTGAATACTTCTATCGAATTGTTCCAGCAAGTTGAAGCATCGCTTGACACTAATAGCGCAAAATGGTGCACCAAGAGGTATTTTCTGGTAGGTTTTCTTATGCTTTCTATGGATAAATTCTAAAGATTGCAAACCAGCTGTTATAAAATCTTCAGTTTCAAAGAATTGCTGTACGTCATCGTTCATACTACCTCTACTACTGATGTAGTGTTTTTTAGTGAACGTTGGTTCTTGTATTTGCAGTCTAGCAAGGTACATATCTTGCATCCTAATAACATATCTAGAATCCATTGCTTCTTTGACTGTTAATATCGGTTTTTCGTAAAGCGGTACTGTGATCACACTAAACATTTTTCCTTGTATGAACACATTTAAAATCATCACATAGACGAAGAGCGGTATTATAAACAGTACTCTATCAATTTTGTTCGTTGTTGGTGCGAATGCTAAATGCAACGCTAAGATGTATAACCAAATATCTCCAAAATCTCCTGTTTTTGTTTTGACACGCTGGTATAGGATTAAACTAGAAACTGCAGCTATCGCAAATATCACTAACCAATCTTGGTAATTCAGAAACAATTCTATACCGTGTGATAATTGCTTGTGCTTTGGAATCAAAATGTTGCTCACCCCCTGAACTATGGCCACTGTTTGGCCGAATGCGCCCTTGAAGCCCACTGGTACCACTGAACCAATATAAATATCACTAACCTAAAACAATAATTAACTATAATGGGGTATTCCGGTGTTTTTGAAATTGTCATTTTTTACAAAGTATGGGTGCTACTGTTTGCTACTTCACAAGTAAAATATCAAACATTGTTTTAAATTAAGAGAAATCGTTGTTTGAAGTTTGAATTAGGATTGGTCTTTGTGACGTCACAAAGACCGCTCAAAGTGAGCGACCTGACAACGTTGCTATATCTAGGGTGCACGTAGTAAATTTTTGTCTTCTGTTGTGTCAACGTTTAGAATCGCTCGTTTGTTGACACCTGCTTTGGTTATTGAGGTTATATCAAACACTTGTTCAAAATGTATAAACTCCAACGCCGACATTGTTCTGTGCCGGGCTGTAACAGCAGTAGAACAGTAACTTCTGATAAGATTTTCTTTTCATTGCCGACTAGCGAGATGAGAGATGTTTGGCTTCAAGTTTCAATGATCAAATCATCTCTCAAAAAAAGGTACCTTTATTCGTTGTCAAACAACAGGGTCGCCAACCGTCAACTTGGCCGATCAGCTGTTCGAGAGCTGTCCGCTGTTGCCACCGCTACTAGGGATCGGTAATCATCGTGTATTTCCGAGGGTGGTCGGTGAATTCAAACGAAGTGCACTTTTAATTGCAATTATCTCATAGAAAGACTAAATCAAAAAGCTCATAGCTTAACTATATGAATCCTCATAAATTGTACAATAGGTTAAACCGAATATCTGCTTAAATTTTGACATGACCGGAATACCCTATTGTATATCTTTTAGTAAACCACATATACCGTGTCCGGAAGAAAATCGAACACATTATGGGAAACATACGTATCTTTACAACTATAAATTTAAAGTGGCACCTTTCTCATCTTTTTGGCAACACTCGGTACATGAAACGATGAAGGAGTTTATAATTTCGTATTTAGTGTCCTCTAATATTACTAAACACATTTTTCAAATAACATTTATGATAGGGTTTAAAATAAATGTACTTTACTCCTAAGTGTCTTTCATAGTTTTGGGAACACCCAGTATATGCTAGCAGGTAATTGCATTCTAGTAGTTGCATTTTGGGTTTAAGACAATCCAGAAACTTTCATGATGAATAACATTTACTGAACAATTACTAATACCTACTATACGTACGTTATTGTTAAATTCATTCCTTATTATCGTACTTGTCCCGTTGGCGTATAACTCTGAAAGATACTTGTCAGTTGGTTCATTGAAAAATACTTTAAAGTTATTGTGGTCAGCTACAGCAGCTACAAGACTAACAAGATATCCGGCTGGATATTCAGAATTATTGTTTATTGCATATGGTAGCAAGATATTCCAGGCTATTCTCACAGTGCATCGATTCATAACAAAATATGGTACAAAATCGCCGCATTTTAGACGTTTTGCCACAACATTTTCGCAGGTAAATTTCGAAAAATCAATCACCACAACTTTGTTATCGAAAATAACAACGGTTCTATAAATTAATTTAGTCCATAAGAACTCTATAACTGCTTTTGTAGAAGTTGCCTTGCTTGAAATCAAGACATACATAGATTTGCAGTACATTTCATTAATATTCATTATTGTATGTATTGTATCTTCAAGTTCTTCCATATCACTAAAATTTATCACATAATTTTGAAACGTTTTATTAAATTGCGATTTAGTCAATTCTTTTAAATCGAACATAACAATTCCTCTTGTATCTATATATTCATCCCCATTATTCAGAAATAACGTATCGCCCAGAAGAAACTGTGAAACATGTCTCAAACATTGATGATTTTTGGTTAACTTGAACCCTGTTGTCGGTGTATTATAAACACATAAGAAAACTATAAGCAGAAGTAACATATTGATGTAAATAACACTGTAAAATTCTCTTATATACCATACAGAAGTTCTTAATGTGTATTGAAAAAGTAAATTGCTATTGCAAAGAAATGCATTCAGGTGTTTTAAAACAATGTGAATCGTAATACTATTTTTTTTTGTCATATCGTAACTTTAGGTTATACATAATGACAAAATGATTTATTTTCTTGGTAAAGTTTTTACCTAGGCACATAAACTAGGAAGTTGCAGCAAGTTAAAGTTGCATATATTAATGATTAACATCATTTACAAACTATGCTAGTAATAGAGACTATTATTTAATACGTCATTTTAAAATGAAGAAAAATTTATAAACATAAAACTTACACATATTTGTTTATCTTTAAATTGATAAAATAATAGTAGTTAACTTGTTTAGACCCGCTAACTTTTTCATAAAACTAAGACCCCTTAGAATGTGAAACAGTACCCCTTTATTCTTATGGAGGTTTCAAGTTCTAAGTTCAACTTGTTAATGAAGGTTTTCTAGTGAAGGTTGCCTCTTAATTCAGCGTTTACGTTCTTTATTTGAAACACTTGTATCTGAAGCACTTGCTACAAAGGACTTAGCAGCAACAAACTAAGGAATACTACTGAAAATTTGATACAAATATAAGATATGTGTGTAAGGTATGTGTTGTCATCGATGCATCCAAAGTTTTCGTGTGGTGCTGACGGTGTTCCTCCATATATTGTGAAGCTATCAGGTGAATACACAAGTCACGTATTGACGCATCTTGTAAATTGTATGCTGTCGCAAGGCGTTTTTCCAAATGGGCTGAAGCCAGCCATAATACTTCCAGTACACAAAAAGGGACCAAAGGATAGTGTAGATAATTACAGGCCAGTGTCAATTCTGTCCGCATTTTCTAAGTTATTTGAGAGAACACTGTATAACCGTTTGTATGAGTTTTTTGCGCGTCATAGTGTTATATCGCCAAGTCAATTCGGGTTTCTCCCAGGTTTGTCCTGCGAGGCGGCTTTGTTCCAGGCAAATTCTAAAATTTTAAATTATATAGACAGAAGACAGTGTGTGGCAGGCATATTTTTTGATCTGTCTGGGGCGTTTGATACTGTGTCCCATGAGCGGCTAATCTCCAAGATGCGTTTACTGGGAATCAGGGGAGTTGCATTGAGTCTATTGCAGTCTTACCTGGCAAACAGACAACAGACAGTTAGTGTGGGTGGGTCTGTGTGTACTGAATCTGCAGTGTTAAGGGTGGGAGTTCCGCAGGGATCTATTTTGGGACCCCTGTTATTTCTTATTTATGTTAATGATTTACAACAGTTCATGAACATTGGAGACGTGTTTCAATTCGCAGACGACACAAGTGTAATAATCTCTCATAGTTGCTTAGAGGGGCTTTCTCTCCTTGCGACTGAGGTTATAGACTTGATGACTCGTTGGTGCGAGGTAAACGGTATGTTATTGAACCATTCCAAAACATCCATACTTCAGTTTTCATTGGATGGTCCTGATAGATCTATACTGGTTAGACAATCAGGAGTAACTGTGCCATTGTGTTTGTCTACCAAGTTTTTGGGAGTTTACGTTCAGAGTAATTTAAGGTGGGACACACATATCAGCTTCACAACTAGGAAATTAAATCGTGCTTACTACTCAATGTTTAAACTGAGAGATATTGTACCGCTAGAAGCCACAAGAACCTATTATTTTTCCAGTGTGGAGTCCGTGTTGTCCTACGGAATTATTATGTGGGGTTCATCACCGGAGGTCGCTACTCTGTTTCGTCTCCAGAAGAGATTTTTGAGATGCATGCTGCATTTGGGTTACTTGGAGTCATGTAGAGATCATTTCAGGAAACAAAGAATTTTAACCCTCCCTTGCTTATACATATATCGCCTGTTGTGCTATTATATAAGCAATATGAGTAAATTCGCGACAAACGGTGATATATCGACATCTGTGCAGACTCGGGGGACTTCTCGGCTTGCGATTCCTCGCCACTCGTCGACGGCGTTTGAGGGAGGACCGAGATATATGGTGATTAAGTCATTTAATGCCCTGCCACTCAGCATATCGACTGCATCAAAAATCGGGTTTAAGAGAGAAGTTAAAAATTATCTAATTGCCCATTCTTTTTACTCTGTAGAAGAATTTTTATCTGCGACATATCTCCACCGTAGGTGTTGATTATTGTTTTTCATTTCTTTTTTTTGTGTGTAATGCCTTGATGTATATATTGATGTATGTTTTTTTCGAGATGATGTGTATCTGTATATATGTGTATATATGTATTTATATACCATGTATGTAACATGTATTTTTGACAATTGTCCATGTCTTCCAAGATCAATCGGCAAATAAAGATTTATTATTATTATTATTATTATTATTATTAAGATATGAATCAAAACAAGAATACAATGTTTCTGTATTTATTTATTATTGTTTATTGTACGATTGTATTTAATTTTTCATTTGTATACCTACTAACAATTCATAGATTTTCTGTATAATTTGAATTTAAACAAAATAAGTTCCTTACTATATTTGGTACAGATTTACAGGCGTTGATTATACCGATATACCTGTTGCTTAGTTCGAAAGCTCTAAGATAGGTGGCGACGTGTATTCTGGAGACCCTATTTTCGACTTTCTAAGTTGGCATAAGGCCTGTGTGACAAAACATTTACTCGTAATCGCACATGAAAAAATATATAGAGAGCTGCAATTTTCAGGATTAATTACCCAATTTATCTGTGACCAAAGCGTGTATGATAATAATTTTTATCGCAACTATTTCGCTCGCAATCACACAAGAAGCGAAGACAACATTCAAGCACCTAAAAACCATGTAAACTACGTTTATATTTATGAATAATTAACTCTAATATAAAGACAACAATCGCGGATGAATGGCCTATACAAATAATCCAGAAAGCTGCTTCAATTTTCTGTAAAGATATTTGTACAAGTTCTTCTTCTTGATGGTCAGGAGGAGCACTCAGCTCAATCATTGTTTGAATGTCATCCGTGTATTTCAAGATCAACCCAGCTGCGTGAAGATAGCTAATACTTCTATCGAATTGTTCCAGCAAGTTGAAGCATCGCTTGACACTAATAACGGAAAATGGTGAATCCAGAGTTATTTTCTGGTAGGTTTTCTTATGCTTCCTATGGATAAATTCTAAAGATTGCAAACCAGCTGTTATAAAATCTTCAGTTTCAAAGAATTGCTGTACGTCATCATCGATACTAACTCTACTGCTTATGTAGTGTTTTTTAGTGAACGTTGGTTCTTGTATTCGCAGTTGAGCAAGGTATATATCTTGCATTCTAATATCATATCTAGAATCCATTGCTTCTTTTATCGTTTTTATCGGCTTTTCGTAAAGCGGTACTGTGATTACACTAAACAATTTTCCTTGTATGAACACATTCAAAATAATCACATAGACGAAGAGCGGTATTATAAACAGTACTCTATCGATTTTCTTCGTTCTTGGTGCGAATGCTAAATGCAACGCTAAGGTGTATAAACAAATATCTCCAAAATCTCCTGTTTTGCTTTTGACAGGCTGGTATAGGATAAAACTAGAAACTGCAGCTATCGCAAATATCACTAACCAATCTTGGTAATTCAGAAACAATTCTAGACCGTGTCCAAATTGCTTATGCTTTGGAATCAATATGTTGCTCAGCTCCTGAACTATAGCCATTGTTTGAGCGAATGAGTCCTTGTAACCCATTGGTACCACTGAACCAATATAAATATCACTAACCTAAAAAAAAATTAACTATAATTGTATATCTTTTAGTAGACCACATATACCGTATCCGGAAGAAAATCGAACACATTATGGGAAACATACGTATCTTTACAACTATAAATTTAAAGTGGCACTTTTCTCATCTTTTTGGCAACACTCGGTACATGAAATGATGAAGGAGTTTTTAATTTCGTATTTAGTGTCCTCTAATATTTCTAAAAACTTTTTCCAAATAACATTTTCTCATAGGATTTAAAATAAATGTACTTTACTTCTAAGTGTTTTTCATAGTTTTGGTAACACCCGGTATATGTTAGCAGATAATTGCATTCTAGTAGTTGCATTTTGGGTTTAAGACAATCCAGAAACTTTCATGATGAATAACATTTTCTGAACAATTACTAATACCTACTATACCTACATTATTGTTAAATTCATTCCTTATTATCGTATTTGTTCCGTTGGCGTATACCTCTGCAAGATACTTGTCACTTGGATCATTGAAATGTAATTTAAAGTTATTGTGGTCAGCTACAGCAGCTACAAGACTAACAAGATATCCGGCTGGATATTCAGAATTATTATTTATTGCATATGGTAGCAAGATATTCCAGGCTATTCTCACAGTGCATTGATTCATAACAAAATATGGTTCAAAATCGCTGCATTCTAGACGTTTTTCCACAACATTTTCGCAGGTAAATTTCGAAAAATCAATCACGTTAACTTTGTTATCGAAAATAACAACGGTTTTATAAATTAATTTAGTCCATAAGAACTCTATAACTGCTTTTGTAGAAGTTGCCTTGCTTGAAATCAAGACATACATAGATTTGCAGTAAATTTCATTAATATTCATTATGGTATGTATTGTATCTTCGAGTTCTTCCAGATCACTAAAATTTATCACATAATTTTGAAACGTTTTATTAAATTGCGATTTGGTCAATTCTTTTAAATCGAACATAACAATTCCTCTTGTATCTATATATGCATCCCCATTATTCAGAAATAACGTATCGCCCTGAAGAAATTGTGAAACATGTCGCAAACATTGATGGGTTTTGGTTAAACTTAACCCTTTTGTCGGTGTATTATAAACACATAAGTAAACTATAAGCTTAAGAAACATATTGATGTAAAGAAAACTGTAAAATTCCCTTATATATACATGGGGGTAATGTGTATTGAAAAAGTAAATTGCTATTACAAAGAAACGCATTTAGGTGTCTTAAAACAGTGTGGAATGTAATACTGATTCATTTTTTTTTGTCTTATGGGAATGATATATACAGAATGATTCATAACGTAACTCTTTTCATCACAAAGAAAAAACAAAATTATCAGAATAATATTTACTTATTTTATGTTGTAAACTAGGCACATTAATTAATAACAACTAATGTCAATAATCGGCTTTTCCTCAGAATATCTTTCCTCTTTATTTCTGACAAACATGTCGGCGTTTGCCATTTTCTTAGAGATATTTTTGCCTAAAATATAAAAAATGATTAGTATGATATATGTTAAGAACTAGAAAGCTTACATGTTTGTTCCTGGTCTTCACACAAAAATTATCGTACACATTTGTCTGTTAGGTACTGTTGTGTAATTTTATATGTTTCTAAATAATTCAGATTAATATTTTATTAGTAATTAATGGATCAATTCTGTGTTTTTGACAGTAAGTGCAGATCTATAAGGGTTGGTGCAATACGGCTTGGGAGCTTACAGTTCTACGGTTTAACCCTTATGCTACCTCCTGACTCAGCCCGAATAAATCGGCGAAAACTTCGGCGAGGCTGGCTGAGACATAGCGGTCAAAGAAGGCCATCCACATTCTCGGCGCTCGGCGCGTTCTCTGTTCATCTGCTGGTGACTTACAATGGACGTCGCTGAAGCAGCCGCTGCCTCAGCGTATAGTGTGTGTGTGTATACTATCATTGAAATTGTGGTTATTATTAATTAATAATTAATTGAATAACGTAAATAAAAATTTAATATAAAATATAATAAATATTTGAAAAATTTCTTAAATGCAATTGATTTCTTATTCTGGTCATTTATATTAGATACCATATACTAATATAAGACATAGTAATACGATTGTCCATAAAACAAAATTAAATATATATTAAATAAATAAATATTATAGTGCATATCTATACAGAGTTAGTTAAAATTACAACTAAATAATTCTCCAACCGTAAAAAAATTAAGAAAAAAACATTTTTTTTTGTTTTAAACTAGCTATCGAAATTTGGTAGCATTTCCATTTTCAAATCGAACAATACTGTTTGTTTTTAAATTTGTTAATTCTAAGATTATTTCTAAGAAGTTTTTGTAGGAACCATTTTTCATAAAATGAATCACTTTTAGTTATCAGCAATTAATTAAAACTGCTGAACTTTGAAACTGATTTTTTCCCACATACATACACACATTTATTTTAATTTGCTGTTTGAACATTTAATTAACATTTAATTTTATTTTTCTATTTTGTTGTTCTGATATTTTTTATCCGTTTAGTTAAAAGAAAAGTTTATGAGTTTTGATTAATTGCTTATAACTAAAAAATGATGCATTGTATAAAAAATGATTCGTACAAAAAATTCATGGAATTAATCCTAATTATAAAATGTAAATGTATGTGTTCTATTAGAAAACGGAAAGGTTGCCAGTTTCCATAATAAAATAAGCACTGTGTATATTAAAAATATATTCAGACGATAGCTTGTTTAAAATCAAACAACTTATGTTTGATTTGAAGATATTTACTGTTGGTCAATTATTTAGGTGCTCCGGATATTTTGACCAACCCTGTATACTGGTATGTAACAGCGATATTATCAATCAACTTAGTAATTGCTCTATGTAGATCGCAGTCGTAATTTGCATCAAAGAACTGTACTGAAACGATACAATACATTCAGACATCATAGAAAAATAAGACTGGAATAACTTGGAACTGATAAGATTTATTTGAAAGTGATAAATAATATATTCTTTAGTTTTAATTAATTATTGATTTAATATTGGTATTAATATTAATTTTCATTAGTAGTCTTATAATACGGATGGTTCATTTATTGATATGCATTTGCATTTCTTTAATAATACAGAAATAAATATCATTATCTGGTATATTTTCCATTTTAAATGACAAATTATTGTAATGGGGACGTCACAAATAGAGAAAAAAATACTATCGGATATTTAATTTAATATCAATGTATTTTGTATATAAATTTATCGTATTCAATATTTTGAAATCTTTTTATTTCAATACTAAATAATTTATTCCATTCGTTACCTAGATTTCGGGTTGCATTGATGCTCGAAGAGCCCCTTCACCGCACGTGTTTGATGTCATAATCAGACCCTTGTCGCAAATAACACCTTCGGGTACACACAAAAACTGCTATGCGCCTCGTCAACAATCCAGTTTGAATGGATCGATACGAGAGTTCACAATTGCATCCGTAGAGACTTCTGGCATTCGAGTGTTAGCGGATTTGGGCGAGTGTGGCATCCACACTGTCCCGATTCGCCGTCTCTCGCTATGTCTCGCGAGAGTCTGGAAGAGGTATTACAGACGTAATAGGAGTGTCCAGAATCAACACAAGTCGACGATGAAGAAGGGTTTTCTGTGTATGTGTTTACAGGCTTTCCTATAATTCTTATGTCATCCTAGAATAATGTAATAAAGATTCAAGGTTATCTCGTTTATATCTTAACCTACCTTTTATTCTCAGGGTTTCGGGCGGTCATTTTGGGGTTAAAACCAAGACGAAATGGCTCCGTAAGGACTTATTTCGTCAGTAATGTAGATGAGTTGTTGACGCAATATAAGAAATATAAGCAGTATAAGCAGTATAAGCAATATAAGCAATATAAGCAATATAAGCAATGTAACCAGTATAAGCAATATAAGCAATATAGGCATTATAAGCAATATAAGCAGTATAAGCATTATAAGCAATATAAACTTTAGACAAACCCGTTTTCTATTAGAAGAAAAGCATCCACGTTAAAACTATATATATTGAAAAGACTGTTATAAATAAAAGCACAATAAAAATTTGTTCAAGTTCAGAACAGCGCGTGCGACAAGTTAGTCATCGTTGGTTCCTAACATAGTAGCGGAATAGGGTCGGTAATCGTGGATAACTTGCGGCAGGACATACGAAGTCAACTTTAAGCTCAAAGAGTCCACGAAGACGCCTTTTCGGAGATAGAATATATTTCGTATCGATGAAATCGGGTATCTCTTTCTGGCAATCTTCAATTATCGTATACGGGGCCAACTGTATCGGACATCTGACATTCACATAAATATCCAATCCGAGGTAGTTCGATTTAACCTTGTCGCCAATGGTTTCCATTGAAGAGTTTGCATTGGTATCGTCCAGCACAAACTTGTTGATGTACGCTCCTAGGGAATCGCAAAAATTTCATAGGTGTCAAATTAATGTACACTGCCGCTCATGGAAGTTCGGACACATAGTAAACATATATGATGATAAAAGCACTGATAACGTAGCAATAGGCACCTCTACTTCTACCAAATATCGAACACGTTCTTAACGTTGATTTCCAGTAACATACGACATCATTAAATGTGCCAATTTAAAATAATTTTTATATTTAATTATTATGCAACAGTTATGCTGTTTTCTAACTGGTTGTTGGGAATTTTCTAGTTTCCATTAAAAAAGGATTAAATACGAAATAACAAATAGAGCCATAAATACTGAATCTCAGACACATGTTGCGACCCCATTTTTACCAGATTTTTGCATCAAATGCTCGAATTCGTATTCAAACGAGTCTGTACCTGCAATCTGTAGTTTGCACAAGATAACTCTGTCACGCGGAAGACATCATGCGACGCTGAAAGCCAACAAGCAAGGAACAGCGTTCTATAATTATCGCTTTTCATCAGGAACGATTATCAGTTCGTGAAAATGCAAGAAATAAGTCAACGATAAGTGAGTCAACGATAAGTGACACTATTCACAAATATGAAGAAACATGGAATTTGGATGACGTGTTCAGCCGGGACTATCACGAATAATTTCCCAAGCGGATGAAGAACGATTAAAATTAATTTTTAAGCAAAACACAAAATTGACCGCACATAAAATCACCTCTGAAGTCAATCGCGATCGTGATAGACCAATTTTCGTAAAAGGAAAACGACGTCTCCAAGCGGAAAATCTGCATGGACGCGTTGCGGTACGCTAACCATTGCTTGGTCGGGAAAATCGTCAGACACTACTGTTTCCAGTTTTCATTTGTTCAACTTCGATGTGTTCGTGCCCACTGAAGTCGTTTCTGACGATTTCCCCGACGAAGCAATGGTTTTCGTACGGCAACCCGTCCATGCAGATTTTTCGCTTGGAGACGTCGTTTCCCTGTGCTTATGAAAATTGGTCTTCAGAATTGGAATTGGATTTCAGACTTAAAAATTCATTTTAATCGTTCTTCATCCGCTTGGGAAATTATTCGTGATAGTCCCGGCCGAACACGGCATCCAAATTCCATGTTTCTTCATATTGGTGAAGAGTGTCACTTATCGTTGACTTACTTATCCTTGACTTATTTCTTGCATTTTCACGAACTGACAATCGTTCCTGATGAAAAGCGATAATTACAGAACGCTGTTCCTTGCTTGTTGGCTTTCCGCGTCGCATGTCTTCCGCGTGACAGAGTTATCTTGTGCAAACTACAGATTGCAGGCACAGACTCGTTTGAATACGAATTCGAGCATTTGATGCAAAAATCTGGTAAAAATGGGGTCGCAACATGTGTCTGAGATGCAGTATTTTTGACTCTATTTGTTATTTGGTATTTAATCCTTTTTAATGGAAACTAGAAAATTCCCAACAACCAGTTATAAAACAGCATAAATGTTGCAGAATAATTAAATACAAAAATTATTTTAAATTAGTACATTTAATCATGTCGTATGTTACTGGAAATCAACGATAAGAACGTGTTCGCTATTTGGTAGAAATAGAGGTGCCTATTGCTACGTTATCAGTGCTTTTATCATTATTTCCTATATGTTTACTATGTGTCCGAACTTCCATGAGCGGCAGTGTATGTAACCATAGAACGTCTTATGCCAGTGACGTTTGTTGAACCTATTATATTAGCTATTAGTTTGAAAGCTCTTTTCACGCGATGTTAACCGTAAAGGAGAGAAGATATTTCCAGAATTCACAAATAAAGTAGATAATATTAATAATAATAAGTAATTGTCATTCTGAGCGCAATTTTGTACGCACACTTCGCTTGTAAAAAATTGCATCTAGGGTGAAACTACAAAAATATCCTGTAAAGTTACTGCGGTGATGCTGTAATTTCACAGGAATACCTCAATATCACAGAAACGTATTGTAAAAAGATGTAAAAACATGTCAGATGTACTATCGTGGCCATATATTATGTCCGCTCTTTTGACGTCGATTTTCTCGCAAATCTAGGGGCGAAAAAATTTTAATACATTCTGATGCTGTCAGAATTTATCAAATTAAGAAGAATTGGCGCTGTTTTTTGCCCTGTAAATTTCATTCCTTTAACTTTAGCAATTAATTACTCCAGAAATAATCCATAGATGTCAACGAATTAAAAAGTAAAATCACCTGCGGAATGCTAGCTTTCAATGTGCTTTTTTGTAAAATGATCGAATTAATGGTTCACCCACAAAAAGCTATATTGCTAAGTGCTGAAGTGCTGAAGCGCCGCTAGAATTCCGACGCTCTTCGGTCTTTGGTATGGTGGGGAGAAGGGAGTCGTTAGCGGTGCTGAGAGAACCGCGGACAGCTGATTTAATACACAAAAAGAATGTGACCCGGTACGAGAGAAATGCCCTAACTACCATCTCTCGTTTCGATAGTATTCACTCCTGTGTTTGACGGCTCATAACTCTAAAACTACTGAACAGAAAAATATGAAATAAAGTATGTCATACTTCTCAATCATTTCTACATACAGTTGTATGACTATCAAAATTGTTTGCATCTCGGTGTAAACATGAGCGCGAGAGAAGTGAAAAAATGTACCCGATTTTGGACTTCTAAATTAACGGTCGTCTTTACGATTTTTTTCTCCTAAACCGCTTACCACAAAAAGTTCAATTTTGTTGAGGTTGCATTTAGAGTCTCTTCTATCGTTTTTGTTTTCTTCAGTTTTTATATAATAATATTTTTAAATAACCGGCAGCGTCGCTGTCGATCCCTTCCGCCGCACCACACCAAAGACCGAAGAGCGCCGCGTGAATTGCGGCGATCATGACATGCTCCAACACGATCTTTTGTAGGGAAAATGCAAAATAAACAATGACTCTGTAATAAACTTTAAACATATGATTTATTAGGTAGCCTATGATCGATACATTATCATCCTAGCTCTAATAACGGAATTGCTAGCATTGCATAATATAGCTTTTTCTGGGATGATGATTTTATTTTTTAATTTGTTGAAATCTATGGATTATTTCCGGAGTAATTAATTGCTAAAGTTAAACGAATGAAATTTAAGGGGCAAAAACAGCGACAATTCTTCTAATTTTTATAAGTTATAGCATATTAATCGAAGGACAGCATCAGCAACAGCATCGAATTTTGGTTGTCAATTTTTCGAATTTCTTTTTGAAATTTTAACAGTGTATTCTTTAAATGTTGTGCAATCAAAATGTTAAACTAGAATGTACCCTTAATAGACAACTTGAGGAATTACCCCTTAAATTTTATAGGGTCAATTCGTCGTGATTTCTATGCTTACATATATTAATTTCAACTTGAAAATTTCAGTCCAATTTTTACTTAAAAACTGGAATTATTAATTTTCACAGTCAGAGTACTGTACCGCTTCAACAAAACATGGAACATAGAACATGGAAACATAGTAATACCTTCGTTCATAACACCATAGTAAAAGAACTTTTCGCCAACTTCACCATAACCAGTGTAAACAGAGTTCATGGGCTTCCTGATTTTGAACATAGGCGCTTTTCTCGTGGTACATTCCCTCTTGAACTGATTGTACTCCATCGACATCTCACTGTGGCTCATCACGATCCGTCTGAGCCTCATATACATCAGCCTCTGTTGCTCCTTCCATAGTTTTGGCTTCTCATCATCGATGTCCAACGCCACAAACCACGAGTTTGAGAAGAAATACTTCAACTGAAAAGAATACAAGCAATGGCCATACAACTATTCAAACAAAACCTTCACAAAAAACCACCTGAAGCGATATGGTGTTCCCCACCAATTTCTGACTGACTACAGTCTTCTGGACGTCAGTTCCAGCATCGAGTATGTCCAAAACTTTACACCCTGTGCAGAACCCGCAATCGTTTATCGGCATTTCAGTCACCCTGTCAAAATACAGAGCGAAATTCTTCGAGCTGTTACATATGGTCTTCACATCTGTTGGCATAGACTTGACAACCATGTTTTTTGTTGAAATATTGGTTTTTATGTTTTTTTTTTCGAGGTTAGATACTTACATAATCTCGCAAAATCACAGGGGAATAAATCTTGTGCGGTTCAATTAGGAATTCCCTAAGTACCGCGTTGTACAAATCTAAAATTGCGCCGCCGTACATGCAAATATCAGATGTGTTCCTTTTGAACTGTATATATCTCCATATGGTGCTGGTCAGTAGAGAATGCTAGAAGAACATTGGAATTTAAAAAGCTGGACTTATATTGTACTCAGTTCCCAAAAAACTGACGCACTTGATTTTTGACCCAACTTTAATGTCTAAAGCCGGGGCTACACATTCGTATACTTGCCAAATATCAAAAATTTGCCAAGTATACGATTATTTGTGAAAAGAAGAAAACAGTTCTATTCAATTCGTATCGAGTCCACCTCAAAAATAGACTTATATATTCGACAGTCGGCTGTGCGGACGGGTTTTTTACGACGAATACTTGGTATTTGAAATATCGAGTTGAAGTGGATATAGCAAGTGCCTAGGCGACAAATATTGGTTTCATTTATTTGCACTCAATGAACATTTTAGTACGCTGTTTAATTTTTCCATTTTTTAATTTTGTTTTGTGTGTAGTAGGTCATATACGTAGATTGACAATAGATTTGTAATTATTAGTAAGATTTTTGATTTTTCTAAAGGGCGAAAACCGCATAAAATTGTCATTGTGTGAAACCGTCAGACAGACAGTTTTCCGGAAACCGTCAGACAGAAATTAAAAAAAAATATTGTTGTTTTTATCTGTCCACATAAACGCAATGGTATTTCTTTCCAAGAAGAACGTACACCATATGCAGAGTGTATCCTAAGTTGATGCTTTTCTATGAACAATATAGATGATACTCATTTATGAAAAATTATACCTATTTGTTGAATAAAAAAGCTACACAAAATTGTCTCTACTATTAAAATATTTGTAATCGTTTTCGTTTTTCTTCAAGTAGTAATAAACATCATAAAAATTTTATAGACAGCATATCTATAAAATAATTTATTTGGAAAATTATACTTTATTTGCTTGTATTTATATACTTGTCGATTTTTATGATGTTTATTATTTGAAGAGAAACGAAAGCGGTTAAAAATATTTTAATAGTAGATACAATTTTGTGTAGCTTTTTTATTCAACAACAAGGTTGTATTTTGAAAACACATTTGTTTCACTTTTTCTTTCAGAAGCTAATTGATCTGTATTTCAGACAATATTACGGCATTTATACAACGAACCTAGTAGTACAATTGGATTTAGTAGAACTTTAAAGATGACGAAGAAACCATATCTAACATTTGTTTTATGGCCATTAGCTTCCTAATTTAAATAAAAAAATATATATTTTTTCTCATTAAAATAATAATTTATTTAAACTAGTTCACATCAAATGACCAATTATTTTTCAGTCTGTTAAAATTAGATGCTGCAAATTAATTATACAGAAAGCTAATGAATTAAACAAAAAATCATTAAAATGCAACAAACAGTTTCGTCAAGATTTGTTTTGTAAATTTCCACAAGAATGCCCTTGTTAGTACGCAGTGAATTCTGCACTTATGTAATTAAAAATATGTCGGCATTATAAAATAAAACCTTGCTTGTTCGTAATCAAATTATCAGATTGATTTGAAAAAGCTAATGTGCAAGCAAGGCGAACTAATCAAAAAAATAGCTAGTGCCCATTCGGTACGCACATGTACCAAATCCTCAAAGAAGATTTTCACGTACCTATTAGAGAATGCTATGTAGCGATGCATCAATGTCCGATGCATTTACTGTTGCAGTGCAACTCTGACGGTCCGAAATCACAAACAAATATTGTAAAAATTTGTTGGTATGTCATAGATTTTTTTGAGTTTTATAAAACTCAGTCGGTAATCAAGGATGGATGAAAAATATTCGGCGAACGAACTTGCAAGGAAGAATAAATCACTCATGGCATCGTTTAAACCAATCAATAACTTCGATTTGCGTGGCAAATATATTTGCCAAATATTTAACATGTGGCAAATATTTGATATTTAGCAAGTATACGAATGTGTAGCTCCGGCTTTATATTTTTGAAACTAGTAGGACGATTTTTATTTTTTTCATCTGATGGTAGGCAATTCCTTTGTCTTTAAAAAACAATTAAAGAGGAGGAAGTTTCCTGGATAGTAGTGGAAAAACTGTAGCCATGTTTTTTCCTCATTTTTGACTCACCCTGTGTGTTAACCAAGTAATTGTATAGAAAGTGCTGTCACTATATGAAAGACAATTCTTTTACGAGCATTTTGTTTTTCCATTTTCCATCTTTAAAATTGTCCTAATTACAGCTGTTTTTGATACCTTGCATATAACCAACTTTTTGAATTAACCGATAAACAACTTTCTAGTGAAATAAACTGATACACATTTTTAAAAATGTTTTTATTAAACAAAATTTAAACTGGGAAAACTGCTCAATACGGTGACGCCTCTCGCGAGAACTCACCCTTCTCCCTAATTCATCCCACAAATGTCTATGGCAAGGGTGGTCAACTTTTGTCTACTTAAGATCTACCCTTTATCTTTAAAATGTGCCGCGATCGACATGTTGTCATAGGCGTAGCACTCCCGCGAGCTATGGATAGTAGATACGCAAAATATATGTTAAAAACTATTTTTTTCTTTTTTATATCACCTATTAAGTTTTCGATATAAAGGCATAAAAAACATAAATTTCCTGACTCAACTATTCATATTTACAGAGTTCATTATAAAAATGCACAGGTATTACTAAAAATTTGATTTTAAGATTCCGGGACACGCTTTTTTGCCAGGAAAATTAACACGGAAGATTTTTAGACTTATTTTCTAAAGATTTTAGACTTTTGTTAATCTATCAATAGATCGTGAAAGTTCATCTCGTACTGAAACAACTTGTTTACCTACCTATGTTGTTTATCTACGAGTAATATTAACATATTTCATTGGGTTTGAGCTGAAAGGATAGCCCTTTACAAATATTTTTATTTAGTTGATTTGAAAGGTTAGTCCTGTGCGAATATTTGTTTATTTTGTTGAGCTGAAGGTCAAATCTTTACTCATATGTTAATTTATTTTGTTTGGCTGAAAGGTTAGCCCTTTTCTAAAGTTTATTTATTTTGTTGAGTTAAAAGGTTAGCTTTTTGCGAATACATATTTGTGTCAGCCCTTTACTGGCGTGGTAGGTAATTTATTTTGTTCAGCTGAAAGGTTAGCCCTTTGCTAATATTTGTTTATCTTCTTGAGATGCAAAAGTTACCAATTTGATAATATTTGTTTATATTGTTGGAGATGGAAGGTTGCTAATATTTGTTTATCTTGTTAAAGTGAATGATTAGTACTTTGCTTATTTGTTTATGTTCATCAGCTGAAAGGATGTCCCCTTGTGAATATTTGTTTATTTTGTTGGGCTGAAAGGTTATAGCTTAGCTGTAGTTGAGCTAAAAGGTGGTTTTGTTTTTTGCAATTATTTGACTATGTTTTGAGTTAAAAACTTTCGCGTTTTGAACGCAAAAGTAATAGAAAATATATTGATAACTTGATTATTGTTGAATGAGGAACACCTTTGAATTTCGGCAAATTATGAATTGTCGAATTGAAGTTTGAATGAGTACAAAGTTTATCATTGAGGACAATAGTTCTGGAGACTAACTTTGAGAGTAAAGCTATAGTCAGGATTGGCCGTGTTAGGAATTATTTTATTTGTTGGATTAATTCAGATATTTGGGGCAAGTGATAGAAGATTATAAACACGCTTATTTGTAAATACATGAGTAACTGGACTCACTTTTTACGTGTTAACGGTTTTTGTTACAATGCGATAAGCAAAAATCTGATGTGGCCAGGCACATGACTATCATATTATATATAAAATTAATAGTTTAGCTGCATGAAATTCTATTTGATCGAGATCGGCTATGTCTGCATTAAAATAAAACTAGTAGAACTAGACAGATATCTCGATTAAAGCTGCGTTCGGATATTGTACTCCGTTGACACCGGGTACACCGTCCAAATGACACTTACGTGTTATTGGGTGTAAAAATTGTGCAGCGGGGTGGTGGTGGGTTCTTTCCCTCCCCTCGCCTTTTTAAAGAAAAAAAAAGGGGTGTAAAAAGTGTAACGGTGTTCAATATCCGAACGCAGCCTATATTGACAGTAGTATTTGCAAAACATTAGCGTTTGACGCTAGCCACTGTCATTAGAATCAAAAAATCTGACATATCCTGGCTACTAGTTTTAAAGCAGTACGACCGATCTGGATGAAATAGAATTTGCTCATGCAGCTAAACTATAAATTATACAAAAAAATGTCATATACATAAATTATAGAAAATTTCCTCTCCTTTAATTTATTATTTAACTATTTTGACGACATTACACAAATTGAGACTCATTTGCAAAAACTTCGAAAAATGCTATGAGTAAACCACCAGTTCCTTTGGACCGTTTCCAACAGAAAGCTTTTCAGCTCTAAGTTTGGTTATGAAACTTCTAAATATGAAGTTTCGTCCCGATACCTTTAGTAGTTTCTCTGGAATCGTCGCCACAAAAAACGGGTACACACACACACAGACATTTTTTGTACCTTGGTCAAAAATGTTCAGGGGACCCAAAAAGACATATTTCCGCTAAAATCTCAAAAAATTTTTTTGGCACGATTACAATACTTTACATACTGCGTATGATAAAGTAAAAAACTGCTATCGGTCAAAACTGAGGAAAAACACATGGTATCAGTTTTTTTCTTCGAACAAATACACAAAGAAGAAAAAGCTGGTTTAAAAAACATAAGACATTAAAGCTAGGTCAAAAATCAAGTGCGTCAGTTTTTTTTATATTGAGGTTAGGTTTCAGGCCATTAAAAATTGCATTTTAAGCAGGCCGCGTTAAAAAACTAAGAGGTTGGTAACCATGACGTGTGACGTTTCTTAAACGTCAGTTTTTTTGTAGGTTAGATTTCACCAGTTTCGACAGATTGTTAAAAGAAGACTCACATAGAAGATCAGTATTTCTAGAACACCGAGCATCTTGCACATGCATCTAAGTTCCATGTCATCTTTTGTATGGTGCATGGCGGCTGTGATCTTCTTCTTCAAGTTTCCAAGCCTGTTCTTCAGCTGGATGAAGTTACTATTCAGTAAAAATTGAGCTACTATTCGAAATCTCCGATTGACTAACCGCACACTTTTCGCTAAAAGAAAACGAACATGATTTCGTCCAGCGTCGATTAAAAATCGATTAAAAACCTAATTCTTCATTTGTAAGAAATGACAAGATCTTCTGTAAAACTTCAGTTGGCATAAACATTATCGGGTTCTTTCGCTTATAGCTCCTACAATGGACGTACTTCGATGTATTTTTCGCATCGCAGTATTGTATTTTCGGCCTTTTTCTTAAGTAGTAAGTATTCAGAGTGAGTGTATTACAGTCTTCGTCGTTTCGCGTGTTATCTCCGTCCATTACATAGAAAATACGGTTAAAATCTACAAGCAAACTACAATAAATGTAAATTAGGTACACGTTTAATGGGCTACATACCTTATGCCATAAAAATATTAGCGTTAAAAGCCATGTTTAATGGTACTGTACAGTAAAATAACCGGTTATAGATATCGGGTTAAAATAAATAAAATTTTGTCACTATGAAAATGTCATTGTAACAACTCACCACTAGATTACCAAAAATCGAATATATCCAGGTTTTATGTTTTAATTAAAACTGTTCTGTAACTATTTTTATTTGAACTTATTTTCTATCAACGTATCTGTGTCTTGTTCTATAATTATTATGTTATAAATGCACGTTTTTTTGCATTTTACCGCAAAACGGTCACGATTTTGAAATTTTAGCTTCTGCACAGAGTTATTTGTTTACTAATTTACACCAACTATTACGGGAATAAGTTCATCAGTTCTCAAAAAGAATTGGAAGAATGTTTTTCTTGAATAATAATAATAATACTTAGTACAAAACTATAATTATTGACAAAATTAAATTTAAATGTAGAATTATTAGTACAATAAAAAAATTAGCAAAAATAAAAGAAATTAATCCAAAAGCCTACACACAGAAAAGTGATTATTTGGAACGAGAAAACATAATTTCTTGAATTTATTTACTAGATTCAAATGCATATTTACTTGGATGTAGAAAGTTAGGTATGTATATACAAGAAATGCCACACTCAATATAAGTAAAATAATTTCTCAAATAAATGCTGTCAACAAACAAATTCTTTCTTTATAAGAACCAATATTGTATTGAAAGAAGTAATTGAATTTTTCGTCCCAAAAATGTTAATTTCTCAAACGAAGTAATAGTAAATCCATCCAAGTGCGTAGTTACTTGATCCAAGAAAATATAAGATATTTAATATAAGTAAGTATTGTCTACTGAATAAAACCCCACCAATTATTGAACTGAAGTGATTCCCACTTCTTTCAAGTAATCCCTTTCTCTGGCATAAATATGCGCACCGTGATTTTGTCTAGGCCCGCGCGTGGTGTTGGCGCCGTAAAGGAGCCTAACCTAGTACGAAAACAACAACGAAGTACCCGTAGGGGATGTGCCTTGTGATTTATTGGGGATGTGTATTGTGATTTATAGTGTACAATAAACGTTTCAACACGGAATAGTTTGATGTAACGCACGCAACAGTTTAGAACGAGTAAGTAAATATAACATACCTATCTTGTTAATTAGCAATAGAAAACGTATTTGTGCCAAATCTTTAAAATTCTTACATTAAGTAGCTAAAAATGTTTACCGGGAATAAAAATATACACTTCATTGAAGACACTTCACCAGAGTAACCACTTTCTTAAATCTAGTAATTATTCCAAAAAATAAAATTTCTTGGTTGAAGTCAATAATCTCTCGCGTATATACGAACCTACCAACTACTTCGGCCAAGTAATTCTCTCTTCGTTCGAGAGAACTAGAAGTGATATTTGTCAAAGGTTACTGGAATATGTAATGTATTTAAAATAAAATCTTGGTGTGCATGCCACTTGAGAAGAAATAAAACCACAACAAGATGCTTATACATTTATGTTGCACATAGAAAATACCCTGCTATATGAAACTTTTATTTTAAGGAGGATGCTATTATAGAAGAGCTTGTTTAAATCACAACATCTTGCTTTGTAAATTCAGTAAATTGTGACACAATTAATATTAATATTTCCGATATTATTGTTGAAAACAACAGCCTCCCTATTAGTGGTATACAATTGACATTCATTTATCTTTGAGAAATATAGTAAATAACATCGATAATTTAGCAATAACGTTGTTAAAACTAAGATTTAAACAAAATTGAATATAACTATATTGTTAATAATGTGTTTATCAGGTTGTACATCAGGCATATTGTTAAAATATTTTGTTTAAATATCACCTATATTTTGATTCAGCATTACCTTAGGAAATGTATGAAATGAAACGATCAAAAAAACTTAATAAAACATTAAAATTTCTATCACATCTACACAAACTGTTTAAAACTATTATCATTATTAGTTAATAACAGCATACAGCATACACAGTTTGAACATACAGACACACAATTACATATATTACATTACTGAGCAAATACCTATTTACAAATTACAATATATTATGATAATCTAGATGAGCAAACGTTACAGTAGGCGCTGATCTTGGCCCCCTATGCGTGTTACAGTGGTGCCTCAGGGTTCCATATTGGTTCCTCAGCACTGACGTGAAAAGTGGCCTATTGTATTTGATAATATCATCCTAGAAAAAAATTTTACGATATCTTAATAGTATTGAATACAGGATAAACAAAAATGTACCTGGCTAAAGTTTATGGAGCAAGCTTGCCTTGCTCTCTCGTGAAGTTGAAGTAGTGGACACTCGGATTGTGAAACACTAGGGGGTACAGGCATCCCCTCCATTACCAAATTGACCCCCGGTCTTCTCAGTAAGTCTGGTGTCTCGCTTAACCCTATGAAGGTAATTCTAATTTTTCTTAAGGATATTCGGTAATACTTACTTTCTGAACTTATGCTGCTGAAGAGTGATGAGCCCAGTATGTCTTCACGTATCCTAGCCAGGCGCTGACTTGGATCTTCTCCAATCAACCAGTAGGTACGCATTTCACCCTTTCCCTGAATGTTACAGAAAAAAAATCAAAGAATCAAGTCACATAGTCACATTCTTAAGCATCATTCTTTATAAAGAATGTACATTAGGGTGGTCAAAAAAACGGAGTTTTCGCTAGAGGGCAACGATCCCCCCAATCTGTTCCTTTTCCAGAAAAAAAAATTCAAATTTCCCATTTCAACGACATTGTAAAAATGCATCTTTTTCCCGTTTTTTTCACGTTTCGGATTTAGAAAAAAATTTGCGGGAAATTATCAGAAATTCTTCAGAACTCTGCAAGGAACAAATCCACAATCATTATTTTTTTGTTCACCACCCCCACCCTCCCCATAGTACCCTAAATATGAGACAAACGCTTCCCCAAATTTACAATTTTATAATTTTTTATTACTGTTTTTGGCAGAAGTGATTATTATTGGATTATTGACATACTTTTTCGTCATTTATATAATTAGCAATTGTTTAAACAAATACTATTTGTTTAAACAAATATGTTTAAACAATGTTGCGGATATATTTTCTAATTTTTAAAGGAAATTATTATTAGGATATTGGCATTTTTTGGTCATTAACTAACTAATTTGCAATTGTTTCAACAAATACCATTTGTTTAAAAAAATGTACAATGTTACGGACATATTTTTCTTTGTTTGAGAAATTATTATTAAATTGTTGGCATTGTTATTAATTAACTAGTTTCCAATTGTTTAAATAAGTACCATTTGTTTAAACAAAAATCTGATGTGGCCAGGCACATGACTTTATCATACTATATATAAAATTAATAGTTTAGCTGCATGATATTCTATTTGATCGAGATCGGCCATGTCTGCATTAAAATAAAATTAGTAGAACTAGACAGATATGTCGATTAAAGCTGCGTTCGGATATTGTACTCCGTTGACACCGAGTACACCGTCCAAATGGCACTTACGTGTTATTGGGTGTAAAAAGTGTAATACAATATCCGAACGCAGCTTACATTGACAGAAGTTATTGTCAAAACATTAGCGTTTGACACTACCTACTGTCATTAGAAACAAAAAATCTGACAAATCCTGGCTACTAGTTTTCATGCAGAACGACCGATCTCGTAGAAATAGAATTTGCTCATGCAGCTAAAACTATTGATTGTATCAAAAAATGTCATAGTGATAAATTATTCAGAATTTCCTCGTCTTTAATTTATTATTTAACTATTTTGACGAAATTCCAGAAATGGCGGTTTATTTGCAAAATATTTCAAAAATGCTCAGACTAAACCTCCAGTTCCTTTGGACCCTTTTCAACAGAAAGGTTTTCAGCTCTAAGTTTGGTTATGAAACTTCTAAATATGAAGTTTCGTCCCGATACCTTTAGTAGTTTCTCCGGAATCGTCGCCACAAAAACGGGTACACACACACACACACCCACATCCACACACACACACACACACAGACATTTTTTTGCACCTTGGTAAAAAATGTTTAGGGGACCCAAAAAGACATATTTCCGCTAAAATCTCAAAAGAATTTTTTGTCACGATTACAATACTTTACATACTGCGTATGATAAAGTAAAAAGATATTGCATGGTATAAATTTGGACCACCCTAATGTACACATATGAGTATACCTTTATCGGAATCACGCCTCTTTCCTCAAATTTATAGCCTCCCAAATTCTGAAGAAGTATATAAGTGGCATGCGATATGTGAATTTTGAACGCTTGGCCACTGCTTTCCATCCTCGATGCGGTATTTACAGTATCGCCAAACAAGCAATACCTTGGCATTTTCAAACCCACTACACCAGCAACACAATGACCTATAAGGACAATACATGCGTCAGAACGTTCAAATCTTGTGGTAAATACAGGGTTTTGTCAGATAACGTATGGTCTAATTGAAAGCAATCATCAGAAAAATAATTTCAAAAAATGGAGTCCGGCCCTGTTCAGCGCAAGAAAATCGTCAACACCCTACCGCAGTTGCGCAGCAACGTGACGATTTCATCCTCTAGCAACATCTGGTATATAGAAGTAAATAAATCGCTTACCAGAATGTACCCCTATTCTCAACTGAAGCAACTCTCCTGTTCTATGCTTAATCTCAAACTTCTTAATCTTGCTCAAGAGATGCAAAGCCATGGAAGCTATTTCTCCAGCATGCCTATCCCCATTTCTTATTGGTAAACCGCTGACGACCATATATGCGTCACCAATAGTCTCAACCTTGAAATTAACTTATATTATCAAAATTTCATAACCTGAATTCATCAGATACCTTATAGACGTCATAGTGAGAGATAATCGAGTCAAATAAAGTGTATAAGTCGTTTAATAGGTCAATAACTTGAAGAGGCGTGCTAACAGCTGATAACTCTGTAAAACCAACTATGTCGCTAAAATATATAGTCACACTGTCAAAGCTTTCCGCTTCCACGCGAGTCCCACGCTTGAGAGCTTCTGCAACTGATCTAGAAAGGGAAACGTTAGAATTTTAGCGTGGGACACCTGTATATAGACTCTTCTTACTTTGGCAGCATCCTATGCAGCAAAGCGTCAGTTTTCTTTTTCTCCTCAGTCAACTGATTAGTTCGCTCCTGCACCAAACCCTCCAAGTTATAAGCATACTTCTCCATGATGGCCAACATATTATCAAAAATATTCGGTTTCAGCCCAGCCTAAGCGAAAAAAAAGCATTTTACCACGCTTGTAACAACAATTTTAAAACAGCACCATCAAAACTGACCTGCATTTCTTTCAACCTGACCCTAACATATCTGATGTCTGGTCTTTGATCAGGCTCTTCATGCCAACAAGCTTTGATGCACTTTGTCACGTAATCAGCAGCGCCCAAACTGTCTAGGTTAGGTCGAAATGGTACCAGAGCGCCCTTTTTGACTTCTTCTATTATCTCTGCAAGGTTTGTATGAGGTTTTGTCAAGTTATCGTGAAAATATTACCACTTGGTGTTTTGTCTAAAGTTCCCCAAGGACCGGATCGTCCTAAGATTTCGTATAAAACGAATCCAAAGGAGTACACATCCCCTTTTTGGGTACCCCTGGTTGGGTGGTTTGGAAACCTAAGTAACTCCGGAGCTTTGCATAACTTCCTTCTGATTTCTTTGGTAGCCCAGTTTGGGTCATCTTCATCAGCTACGAAAGAAATAAGTGCACTACGAGCAGGTTTATGGTCAAAAACCTACCTTTGAATTCATGAAGACCAAAATCTGTTATCTGCAGAACCCATCTACTATCGATCAGACAGTTGCTTGATCTCAGGTTGCCATGGCTTATAATTTCGCTATCGTGAAGATAGATTAAACCCTTGAAAACTCATATAGAATCATAATGATGATAGATTTTAATTGGTAAGACTTACTTTTAAGATGTCAGTGACCAATGATGATACAAACATGTTATCGAGGTGCAGGTCATCATTCACTAGAACATCTTCTAGGCTACCCCTCGCGCAGTAGGCTGTCAAAATGGCCACGTTGCCGTTTTCAACGCTTGCTCCGATGAATGGTATCAAGTTTTCATGCCTAACTTCTCTAATCTATTAACAGAGGAAAGATTTTTTAGGAAAAAACACCAAATGATGCATCTTCCATAAGCCATTATAGCCCAGTAAAATTACACATAAGAAAACCGGCAAACTGTTGAACCCAGATGGATTTTTGTGTGTACACCTTTTGTGGGCTTCAGGAAGACATCAACATCAAGAAGATGGTACAAAAACAGGAGAGAGAAGATGCAGCTAAACGAGATTACTGGGAACCATCACCTGGCATGAGACAAGCTAGATACACAAGATCTTTTTTCCACTTTGCATTCACAATGCACACATTGTAACACTGTTTTCAGTGTTACAATTAACCCATTGTAATACCGAAAACAGTAACATTTTTGTCTAAGATTGGTACACATTGATATCAAATGCCATATGTCAAACGTACAATACATAACCCAACATAACCACACACTGCATCTTCTTAATCGCTTGCAATCGCATAAACTGCGAAATATCAATATTCTATACATATTTAAACATGGGTGTAGCCTGCTATAGTATGGCCAAAGGATTGGGGCTTTCTTAGTTTTGCTGTGTTCATCAAAATACGCCAGCATGACGTTTTCGGTGATGTTTTACGACTCTGGTAAGTGATCGTTATCATTCTTTTCAACTAATCATCAAATCCCCTTTTCAGATATAATTCAAGCACCACATTTACTTTAATAAGGTATTATGCGAAGATCAAACCTACATCGTAGATATGAACGATTATAATTACTGCTGCGAGATTGTATATGCGCAATAAATGGTTTATCAGCATACATGTACGAAGCTATAGTACATTTAAAGTGTAGAGGATTTCTTAATTTATGTAACGTATAAGTTTTCGGTAATATTTTGGACGCTTGGATGCTCGGTTCAATTCGTATTCGTTTTTGTCCGTTGCTTTCGACTTCGTCTTAGTTCTGGTTGTGTGCAACGCATTTATATTACCTCCATCACATGTAATTTTACTAAGTATAATTTATTCTAATAAACTACTTTGCCGAAATTAGAATTGGGTTTCAATTATAAGTGCTTGTAAATATATAAGCCGCAACGGCTACGTAGCGGAATTAGGTAGACACCGCTATTAAATGTTAAGCGTTATAACAATTCTTTAGTAAGTTCTTGTTCTTCGAAGTAACTAATCAGTCACCGCCCAACACTTCTATTCTGATTATTATACTTATGAAACCACTATTTTAAAGTTGGTAACTTTTTAAGTTTCATGTATTTATCACAGTAGGGTTAAATGTGTTGCCCCAAGCTCCATTATGATCATCATTGCGACTTCGCTGAATATTTATTCAAACTTGTAGGCTAAAGTGGAGTAAAACTTTTCACAATTAGATTTTGTCATGATTTTATCTCATCGAGCTCATCCTTAACGAAGTTGACAGTTTCTACAGTGCTGCCACGTGGTACCCGCAAAATACCCTAGATTCTAATTTAGCGCGATATGGTAACCACAATTTCTAAATTTATATAAAATTAATGACGCAAAGTAGAAAATATAGTATATTATACTCGTTTTATAAGACGTATTGGCGCACTCGTTCCATTTGGGCATTCCTCGCTACGCTTGTCGTGCCCAAAACAACTCGTGCGCCAATTTGACGTCTTATAAAACTTGTATAATAATATACTATTAGGTGAAAGTATAACGAAAGGCACAGATGCCAAACGAGCCAACTTTACCATACCATACCATTGGTTGGGCATTAGATATAACATTTTCTTCTCCTGAAGAACGTATCTCCAAAACAACGACAACTTTTGATTACATGTTCATTGTTTTTTAATATAAAATATGATCTCTTATATGTACCTTCTCTATACACTTGATTCCGAGTGATTGTTTCCAAGTAAGTGACACAAAGGTAAACAATTTTGGTTTCATTCACAGAGTAGTTTCCTTAGTTTTAAAATTTTCATGTTTAACATACCTGTTTCAATTCTTTTCTTATAGACCTTGTAAGGTCTACAGACTTCTTGTGCAACTGCTTGATGGCCACGATGTTCCCTTTGTACAAACCAATTTTAGTGTAAGCCCTTTTTGGGCTACTCTCTGCTAGTTCAGCAATGCTTCCAGTGG
Source organism: Aphodius sticticus (assembly GCA_963966075.1). NCBI lineage: Eukaryota > Metazoa > Arthropoda > Insecta > Coleoptera > Scarabaeidae > Aphodius > Aphodius sticticus. The sequence goes on from OZ014510.1 coordinate 3,647,705, forward strand.
GTGCTTGGAAAACGCTATGTCTACAAACTTGAATCTAAAATAAAAATATACAATTACGTTAGCTATAAAATGGCTTAAATGGTCATGTCTATATACCATGCTTCTATTTTTTGTTGTGGCTTCAGTCGTTTGTGTTGGTATGATGGTAACGTCCTTCATGTCGATTTTCCAAAGAAGACAAGCTAACTTTTGCTCGTACCGGTAATGTCTAAACAAAAAAAAATTCACCAAAGTATTACTGGGCTGGTACAGAAGAAATCTATTAATACTTTAGATGACTTACTTGATACCAAATAAAATGATGATCAGGACGATCAGTGAAGCAATACACATGAGGCCAATTAGTCTCCAGTCGGTTTTGTAGACGCATTTTTCTCCTTTGAAACCACAAACTGGTTCAGCCATTGGCAGTTTTCCACCAACCCATTGTATTGGACGTGATATGTCCAGATACTTAAACTCCTGCGAATATTTAAAAAAGAATACAATGTGATGACTATACAGTATGTCTCACGGGACGTTGGATTGTATGAGTACTTCTGTTATTATTAAAGATAGAAAGTCGGTTAAATGGGCAAAGAAGTGCCCGTATTTTGAAAAATCCAAAAAATGTGGTTTTTTAATTATGGTCCTAACGTCCTTATTTGTGATTCCATCAAAAAAGCGTTTTGACATTATAAAGGCACTTCTTTGTCTACAATTTAATTATGTCAGTTTAAAATTTTTTTCGCCAATGAATTCGTCAGAAACAAACGAAACTTTTGTTTTTCTTATGGACGCCATATTGGTTTTCTCTATCTGTCTTCTGACAGATATGGCTTTTTATTTTTATTTTGTACTTACAGGCAAATCTAGAAGGCTTGTCGTATTTGTTGTATATTGAAAATATCCAACAGGTTGCATGCTCATTCTGAGTGTTGTGTTCATTTCTTGGTCGTCCAAAAGAGCCACAACTGTGAAATTTCCTTCAGCATCACCGTTACCATCAATGTAAACATCGAAACCTTGTATGGACCGGTACGATCTATTAAGAATTTTTTGTAATATCGCTGTACCGTTCCTAGGATCTTCATTATTTTCGAATATTTCTGTCAGCGCTCTCGCGTATATCATGACAGCGTCATATAGGTAGGCAGCTTGTATAGGTACCTAAAAATGGTATGCATCACACTGGAGTAATATAATTATTAAACGATACAAAGCTAACAATTTCCAGTTTCCTTTTCTTCTGACTAAATTTGAAACTAACACTGAAGTGCTTCCGTGTGTATAGACATTTTTTAGATGAATGTACTAAACATAAAAGGTCGAGCTTTTACCTGAAGTTATTGAAATGAAATTGCAATTTAAACATCAAAGAAACCAAACTATACAAAAGCATTTCATAAATATTCCAGCCACTACATTTGCAAGGGCTTTGATATGCAAAACAAATGCGGTGTGGAGTTGTACTAGAAAAACTGATTGACTCCGTAGACGATGTTTGAAAGTCAAGTGCCATCGAGGTACTATGGGACCTATTGGTCTGAAATTGGAAATGAATTGACAATGAAATGCTAACTTACATCTGGAATAAAGAAATAATAACATTCTACCAACTAAAAGCAACGTAAACGGTATGTTTGAAAAATTCTCCTGAACAAACTAGAATAGATAGAAAGCAGTAATTTTCAGAATTAATTACCCAATTTATCTGTGATCTAGGCGTGTATGATAATAATTTTTATCCCTAGTACTTTGCTCGTAATAGTACATAAACCAAAATCACAACATTCTATTTCCGAATAACTTAAACACTGCGTTTTAAAAATTCTCTTGGTCAAATTAAAGCAGATAGAGAGCTGTAATTTTCAGGATTAATTACTTAATCTATCTGTGAGCTAGACATATGGGATAACAATTTTTATCATAACTACTTTGCTCGTAATCACACATAAACCAAAATCACAACATCCTATTTCAGAATAACTCAAACCCAGCTTTCTAAAAATTCTCCTGGCTAAATTAAAGCAGATAGAAAGTTGTAATTTTCAGGATTAATTACCTAATCTATCTGTGAGCTAGACATATGAGATAACATATTTCATCATAACTACTTTGCTTGTAATCGCACATAAATCAAATTCACAACATTCTATTTCAGAATAACTTAACCCCTGTTTTCTAAAAATTCTCCCAGCTAAATTAAAGCAGATAGAGAGGTGTAATTTTTAGGAATTATTACCCAATCTATCTATGAGCTAGACATATGAGATAATAATTTTAATCATAACTACTTTGCTCGTAATCACACATAAACCAAAATCACAACATTCTATTTCAGAATAACTTAAACCCTGCGTTTTAAAAATTCTCCTGGTCAAATTAAAGCAGATAGAGAGCTGTAATTTTCAGGATGCATTACCCAATCTATCTGCTAGCTAGACATATGAGATAATAATTTTTATCATAACTACATTGCTTGTGATCGCACATAATCTAAAATCACAACATTCTATTTCAGAATAACTTAAACCCTGCGTTTTAAAAATTCTCCTGGTGAAATTAAAGCAGATAGAGAGCTGTAATTTTCAGGGTTCATTACCCTATCTATCGGTGAGCTAGACATATGAGATAATAATTTTAATCATAACTACTTTGCTCGTAATCACACATAAACCAAAATCACAACATTCTATTTCAGAATAACTTAAACCCTGCGTTTTAAAAATTCTCCTGGTGAAATTAAAGCAGATAGAGAGCTGTAATTTTCAGGGTTCATTACCCTATCTATCGGTGAGCTAGACATAGGAGATAATAATTTGTATCGTAACTACTTTGCTTGTAATCGCACATAAACCAAAATCACAACATTCTATTCAGAATAACTTAAACCCTGCGTTTTAAAAATTCTCCTGGTCAAATTAAAGCAGATAGAGAGCTGTAATTTTCAGGATGCACTACCCAATCTATCTGCTAGCTAGACATATGAGATAATAATTTTTATCATAACTACTTTGCTTGTGATCGCACATAATCTAAAATCACAACATTCTATTTCAGAATAACTTAAACCCTGCGTTTTAAAAATTCTCCTGGTGAAATTAAAGCAGATAGAGAGCTGTAATTTTCAGGGTTCATTACCCTATCTATCGGTGAGCTAGACATAGGAGATAATAATTTGTATCGTAACTACTTTGCTTGTAATCGCACATAAACCAAAATCACAACATTCTATTCAGAATAACTTAAACCCTGCGTTTTAAAAATTCTCCTGGTCAAATTAAAGCAGATAGAGAGCTGTAATTTTCAGGATGCACTACCCAATCTATCTGCTAGCTAGACATATGAGATAATAATTTTTATCATAACTACTTTGCTTGTGATCGCACATAATCTAAAATCACAACATTCTATTCAGAATAACTTAAACCCTGCGTTTTAAAAATTCTCCTGGTCAAATTAAAGCAGATAGAGAGCTGTAATTTTCAGGATGCACTACCCAATCTATCTGCTAGCTAGACATATGAGATAATAATTTTTATCATAACTACTTTGCTTGTGATCGCACATAATCTAAAATCACAACATTCTATTTCAGAATAACTTAAACCCTGCGTTTTAAAAATTCTCCTGGTGAAATTAAAGCAGATAGAGAGCTGTAATTTTCAGGGTTCATTACCCTATCTATCGGTGAACTAGACATAGGAGATACTAATTTTTATCATAACTAGTTTGCTTGTAATCGCACATAAACAAAAATCACAATATTCTATTTCAGAATAACTTAAACACTGTGTTTTAAAAATTCTCCTGGTCAAATTAAAACAGATAGAGAGCTGTAATTTTCAGGATGCATTACCCAATCTATCTGCGAGCTAGACATATGAGATAATAATTTTTATCATATCTACTTTGCTTGTAATCGCACATAAACCACAATCGCAACATTCGATTTCAGAATAACTAAAACCCTGCCTTTAAAAAATTCTTCTGGTCAAATTAAAGCAGATAGAGAGCTGTAATTTTCAGGATTAATTACTTTATCTATCTGTGACCTTGACATATGAGATAATAATTTTTATCACAACTACTTTGCTTGTAATCGCACATAAACCAAAATCACAACATTCTATTTCAGAATAAGTTAAACCCTGAGTTTTAAAAATTCTCCTGGTCAATTTAAAGCAGATAGAGAGCTGTAATTTTCAGGATTAATTACCCAATTTATCTGTCATGTACCGAAAATAAATAACTTGCAAAAGACTTACCGATATACTGTCAAATATTTTATGATGGTATGGCACACAGAATGGGGGTAAAGCTGAACTAGCCTTGATTCTGTCGCAAATATTTCTACAAGTATAATCAACAATTAAATAATTAGTATTCATTATAAATAATACAGTAATAAATGGTATTAAATGTTGACGATATAATGGTGTCTATATTTCATGATCGCTAATATAAATAGGAGAGCGTGGTTTTGTAATTATGAAAAACGTAAACAAAAAACACTAATGGTCTTCAGCATTAGAGGTGAGTTAAATGAAAAATGAACTGCCGACAGCTTTTAATTATGTACTGTTTTTTTTCGACCCTTTTGTGTTATATATTCATTACCACCTAACCAGACAGGAATTTCGTAATAAATTTTGATTTTAATAATAATTTTCATCGTTATAAACGGAAACCGCACCAACGGGAACTGTTACAACAATTTCAGGTTCAGTAGTAACAATTTTAAAGCATGTTCTACTTTTTATCACCGGCAAATATTAATAAATACCCTGGAAAATAAAAATTGTTTTCTGGCACATACACTCTCATATTTATATATGAACAACAAATCGACAACAACAAAACTAATTTAAGCCGAAAGCTGGAATAACAAACATTCGACCGACATCATCCACCGTGATGTTTTTGTTTTCAGTAGAGCGAGAGCACGGGCTCCACTTTCCCATAATCGTATTCACGAATTTAAATTTCAAATTCTATCGAGTTTTCATACTTCTGATAATGTGGGGAACTGAAAATTTAATTATCTCATGTTTATTAACTTACTTGTACCCCGGGTTTTTAGGATGAGATGGGGTCAGCTTAAGTACCGACCTGAATCCCATAAAATCGCTTATATTACCCCAGGGCTCGCTCAAAAAAGGGTCCAGATAATCTGAAAAAAAAATAGTGTCAATCAATGTGAAAAAAAAAAACATTATTCAATGCATTTACTCATTGGTTGTGGTCAGAAGCTTTTATATTTTTGTAAATTTCAGTTACTGTCATTGTAGATTGAGACGTATTGGCAGCACCCTGTGCCAGGGAATGGAGTGACAGTAAAACTGATACATATTTCGTCACGTAAGTGTTATTTATTACGTATGTAACTGATATGCATTAATTTGGATTTGTATTACAGGTTTCCTTACATTGCCTCCGCAAAGGACAGACAAGACGGTTATTTCTGGATACTACATTATATTTATTGTATATTTGAATCGGTCGATTCGAAAACACTACAAGTCCAAAAAGTGAGTTCTGGGAAAATTAACAAAATTATTTTGTCAGTGCAATATCTTGAAAAGTATAGCAGTTAGCTATTTTGTGCCAACAGACAAAATATAAAGTAGTTCACCGAGAATTAAATGTATTACATATTTTATTTATATTTGCATTAAAAGCAGAGCTATGATTAAGACAATCATCATGGACATGTACTGTTTTTGAACTCGACGGAAAAACAGCGTACATTTTTAACAATATTTGTTTATTTAAAGCATTTAAATTCCTTATTCATTTCATATTATTATATTTTCCGAAACGCGTTAGTAATGCAGCAAAAACAAACATGTGCATACTTCGTACAAGGATATTATTTCCTTGTCGAAATTGAAATATAAAAAGACATCTCGTACTCTGCCTCGAAAACAATTTCTTTCGACAACAAAAATGTATTTTTCTGTGGAGCATTGACGGTATGAGTATGTTTTCGTCAAATATTCGAGCAACATTCGGCGTAGTTACTTTACAGCCATAATAGAACACGTTTTTGTTCAGCCGGCCGGTCCGCTTCGAGAATTTGAAACGTGTTTTGCAAGTAGTGCACATATGAGATGTTTCGAATTGAAATAACATTTTTATACTCTAGGAATTTTTAAGCGTTGACTTATTTATAAAATATCAAGCTCAGTTTAATTTGCTCAGACGAATAATATACCCGGTATTAAAACAACTTAACATTTTTTTTTATTACTGCAACGAATTAAATTGTAAATTCTAATACTTCTAGTACTGTTGTTGGACTCAAATTCTTTGTTTTTTTTTTTTTAAATTAAGTATTATATTATCTAAATAGACACCAGATCTAACGATGCTATTAACTTAACAATACCCAAGATACCCAAAAGAATTTTTAAATGAAGATTTGCAAACAAAAACTTATTTGTTGATTTGTCAAATTAATCGGTCGGTTCGAAAACACTACAAGTCCAAAAAGTGAGTTCTGAGAAAATTAACAAAATAATTTTGTTGGTGCAATAAGTTGAAAACTATAGCAGTTAGCTATTTTGTGCCAATAGAAAAAAAAAGTAGTTCACAGAGAATTAAATGTACTACATATTTTATTTATATTTGATTAAAAGCAGAGCTATGATTAAAACAATCATCATGGACATGTACTTTTTGAACTCGACGGAAAAACAGCTTACATTTTTAACAATACTTGTTTATTTAAAGCATTTAAATAATATTTTTATTGTGATGTAGGTATTTATGATGTAGGATTTACATGAAACTTATTTCCCGTAATATTTGAAGATTGATAATTAAAAATATCATGTCAGATGTTTAAAATAAATTCAAAATGGCGGATTATACATGATTAGTCAAAATTACCGGAACACCTTAGTAATTCTTTAACCGTAAAGAATTTCAAAGAAAAATTCAAACAAAAGTTTTTCGGTTTTAAACAAGCTATATATTTTCAATATACGGATGTTCATTTTATTCTGAAAATTTGGTAAACTTTTCTTTTTCTAATAGAACACCCTGTAAATTAAAAAAAATAATAATTGTATGTATGTGGGAAAATATTCTTAATTTGAAGTCCAGGAATTTTGATTAATTGCTTATAATTAAAAAATGACAATATTGTATTTAAAAATAAATGATTTCTATTAAAGAATTAATCCTAGAATTAAAAAAATGTATGTTACCAAATTTCCAGAATAAACAATAGTTTGTTTAAACACAATTCTTTTTCTCAGTTGGAGAATTATGTAGGTTTTCGGTAATTTCGTCTATTTTTGATTAATTGATCATAACTCAAAAACCAGGCATTTTATACAAAAATCATACAAAAGATTATTGAATTAATCTTAGTATTAAAAAATATAAAGTTATACAGCCTGTTCTATTTGAAAAAGGGAAGGTTACGAGATATCCAGAATAAAATGAACACCCTGTATAATAAAAATATATTTAAACGATAGATAGTTTAAAACAAAACAACTTTTACTTGAAAATTTTTTTGAAATTTTTTACAGTTGGAACATTATTTAGGTGTTCCGGTAATTTTGACTAACCCTATACATATATGACGATATGATAGAGTATGATATAGAGTTTGATGATTATATACATAATCGTATTAAATTTCCTCTTCTACGGTGGTAGTCGGTCCGGAAGTCACGTGGTAGTAAAATTTTAAATTTTCACCAGTTTTACATACTTGTGGACTTTTTTTAATATTATTTATCTTTTTGATATTGATGTTCATATTGATTACTTCGGCGTACCTTAACAACGATTTGAATGCAAATTACGAAGTTGGCGAATGTTTACGACTGATATCAGTAGAAACTGAGTAGAAACGTGGTTGCATGAGCGACCAAAAAGGCACTGTTCTGGACTTGTTTATTTCGCCCAAGCATTCTCTTTAGGTCTATTCGATAGAATTAATCATAGTGAACATTTTGGCTATTTCAGTTCAAAATGGCCAATTTTGGACTTGTACTGTTTTCGAACTCGCCGATTCATTTATATGAGTGTATTATGTAAGAGATGTTATGATACTGAACAAGGTTTAACAAACTAGTTAAACTTATTCATTGACTAATACTTTTGATTTTTGCGGTGTTCAATCCAACTCAGTATTTTCATGTCTAGTGTCTAGTCTGCCTAAGAAAATACAACCCGTATCCCACGCGATGATGTTCTTTTTTTATTGAGAAGTTCTCCACTCACATCGATCCAAAGTAAGTACATAAAACCTGGATTTATATTACAACGATTCCTGCTGAGAATTTCGTTGAGATTCGTGATATTTATTTTATACTTAATGGTTATATTTGACTTACCACGTTTGATAATATTTATCCGTCGATTGGGATCATAAATTTCGTCGTCCACTGAAATAACTACGTAGTCGCCCGTGTCCAACAAATGCCTTTTCTGCAAGCATTTGACGAAGTCGATCAAGGCAATATGCTCGCCTACAAAGACGTAGACTGAAATCACAAAAAGAAAAATGTTCTAAATATTGGTTTGAGAAGTCCTTAGATGCAATGTTCCAAAAGAAATTCCCTTCAAAGAAAGATTACGACAGTTAAATTAAATGATCATTGTTAAAGAATTAAATTAGTATCCAATAAACGAGAAAATCTTCAAAACTTTTAACCACAACTACTAGATAGTCAATGGAATTAAAAACCTCTTTGATCCTTTGTATATTTGTATTTCCTTAGGAACCGGCTTCGATCGTTAGATCATCATCAGCCTAAATCTAAAAACCCAGGAGCAATTATAAATTATTCAAATTAAGGTTGCGAAAGTTATAGATTACAGTTTAAAAAATAATTATCAAAAAAAAAATATATAAAAAAGAAAAAATAAATAAATGCGTTACAGAATTGGCCTGATTGTGTCCTAATGGTTAAATTTACAATATCCTCAAAAATGGATTGGACGAAATGGCCCTATTTTATCGTCTGCACTTAGTCCTGATCTGACAATTATGGACTTCTATTTTCGTGGATGATTGAAACAAATTGTTCGCAGTGAACCATTACAAGACGATGCAGAGCTATTAAAACTAAGATTAATGAATGTGATAGAATCTCTACCATTGGCGGAAATTCGAAATTCTTATAAAGACTAGGGTATTTGACTGTATTAAAAATATGGCTTGTATTATAGTCATCCTAATAGATTACAGTTTAAGAAAACTATTTGTTATTACTTTTCAAAAAAAAATCCTTTATTTCTATTAAAAACCAAAATTAAAATTGAATTTTATTCACGTCCTATCACGTGATTGAAAACGCTCTGTAATTGGCTCAGTCTCCAGTGACGTCATTCGTTAGTACGCTTAGAGCGCGTTCGGTTTGTCAGGGTAGGGTATGGGGAGAGCAATGCTCAGATAACCTGGATCGGCTGTCTCTCTCTTATATGCAGATAAACGCCGTATGACGTTAGTCCGCCTATTATGCAGCGCGTCACTCTCACCGTACCCTACCCGATTATCCGAACGCGCTCTTATGCTTCCCCCGTTTGAATTTAATAGCACTAAAGTGCCATTTAAGCATAACTTTGTAGGTTAGGATAGCCCTAACCTTAAGCTGTCAGATCAGATAATACCTGGTTCGAAAAAACGATAGATAACTTATTCTAGTCTGTTTTACTTATGTCGAAGTAATCTTCACAACAAAAAACACTTGTATTGGCCGCTATTTATTTCATTTGGATTTCTACGATCCAACCACTTTCTTCGCAGTTTGAAATCTTGCGGAACAGCTACAAATAGTTTATCTGGAGTTTTATTGACGCATTGTGAATTTATACACCATTTATAACCCATTTTTATGTAGAAATTGTGAAAACAACACAGCATACATCACAATTACCAAACGGCGATGATGCCGATGCTGACAGACCATATGGGCCGATTTGACATCTACTATCGTGTGACGTCACACAACAGAAAGTATCGTTTTGGCGGGACTTTTTGTGATTCAATTTTTAACGCTGATTTTTATGAAATATTGAGGAAATAATTATGAAAAATAATGCATGTACAATGTAGAGCGAACCCGTCTTCAAATGTGTGCCAAATTAGGAGATGATTTGTTGAGCTTAACAGTTTCGTACTACGTTTTGTGCTTTTCCAACTTTTTACTTCACAGCATACAATTCTATTTTAAGCAAAATATACTTAAACTGTGTAGCGAAAGTAATTTTACCAACAGTAGCATATGTACATGAATAGGAATACCCACGTAGATAGGAAACACTTCGTGGCAGTCGTGGCATATATAAACATATTTCTCACACATATTTCTTATTTGCGGAGCTATTTTCTACACCGTAGTAAATACGTGTATCAAGGTGCTTTCAAGACGACCTATATTGTCGTATTTGACCTATTTGCTTTGATATCCATAACGTTAACGTCGTGTATTCTGTGGTTTGCCGCCAAACTCATTTGCGTATACTATTAGTACACAAATGATATGCGAAGGACTTCGGTGAACTTCAAGGCCTCTACGATGTGCTCTTACCGTTCAAACCTTGAAAGTGTTTACTGGCAATAAAGTAAACGTGATTGAATGCTATACAGGGTGTTTCAGAAATACCGGCTAACCTTGAAGGAGCATATGCCCAATCAGTACGTTTTGTCAAATAACATATGATCTAACTTAACGCGTTCTTCAGAAATTTAATTAAAAAAGCCGGAGTACGTCCCTGCTCAGCGCAAGAAAATCGACAACACTCCACCACAGTTGTTGTGCAACTGGTGACACATCAACGCGCCGGCAAGATATCGGTCCCCCACCTTGGCGTGACGGATACGGCGACATTGACTTACATTCGTTAGGCTCATATTATGTGATCAGCTGTTTGTTGGTTTAGCTACAATAAGAATCTTTTGGATTGTGGAATCTTTATGTGGTTGTGTTTGTGTAGTGATATGTGTAGTACCACAGACGGATGGATGCCAATTGTATGCGACGAATGGCTAGAATGCGACGGTGATCGGCCTGGGCTCTTTCTAATTTTCAATTGATAAATGTTTATAATGTTTATTAATCTATAATATTATATTCATTATTCAGTATTCAGGTCATGCGCGATCGGTTACTTATTTACCAGGGCCGGCCTCAGACGTTTTTTTTAATACAATTTTGTTAGTACTAAAAACTTTGAAAGACTATACAGGATGTCTCACGGAACTGGTCCATTTGAAGTTTGTCATGTTCTACTATTTCTGGGAACTTGAAATTTTGGAATTATAAGCTCTTCAGCTAAAATATTCTCAAGTTAACTGTCATGTCCGGTCACCGGAAGTCGGTATCAACTTTGTCGTTTTAAATGGAATGAAATAATTTTTATTTTTTTTTTGTTTCTACATATCAAAATACATCATTTTTGATAAGGTTTCCCTATACCTAAATATCAGCATTTTTGAGTTTTTTGATTTTACTAATTTTTTGGTGATTTTCGCGGTTACATTTAAAGTGGAATATCTCGGTTATTATTAAAACTTGAAGTTTCATGATTGGTGGTCCAAAACTAGAAACATAACCAAATAAGACTATGTTTAGTTCATCATGATATCTTACACAGGGTGTTCAAAATGTACCACACAATAATTGAATTTTCAAACTCACTTTTTAAGTCCATTCGATAAGAAATTTTATTCCCTATCAATCAATATTGGGGCTCCCTGTATCTATCTTTAATTGCTTTTCAGATATTGTCAGTATAAAAGAATGCGAACTAAATACAAAACGATTTATTTTTCATTTATAGAGAATGTAACAACTTTGGAACAGCAGGAAAACACAAAAATATTGAAAAGGTTTGTTAAAACTAAAATAATATATTTGGGATATCTAACTTAAATTAAAACTTAATTATTTTGTTCGAAATGCTGCCCGTTCTGCTCCAAACATTTTAAAACTCTTCGCTGTACTTCTGTCATCGTCGCTCATCCAAAATTTTGTTACATTCTGCCAAGGGTGTAGCCAGGGGGGGGGGCAGGGAGGGGCACCTGCCCCCCCCCCCCTGCCCCCCCCTGGCGCTCAAAATAAAAATGCACAAAATTGTATTAGGTACATAATAAATTTACAAAGACACATAACATGTACTGTAAAAGCCGGTTGTGCTTATTTTATGAGAAAAGTAGTATGAACATGCTTGTGGAACTCATTCAGAAATTAATATGGAACGTACATTTCTAGCTACAACACTAAAACGTAAAACGTCTATTTATTTTACATTCGCAGACGATTCATTCGCTTTTAAAATGACAGAATTACTATAAATATTTTAGTTCGTAATATAGGTTGAAATTGTAACCACACCAAGGGAAAATTGGGGTGATTATTCACCTGCAAAAATAAATACGTCCAACATTCTATTCGGGCACTGTTGCGCTGTCAACTTATAAACTATTTATAAATTATCCTCTGCATATGTAATACTTCGTATAAGGGATTACCTATAGCAGTATAGACCCTAGCACGTTGTATCCTTGATATTTTATTGTGGAAATGCGTCGCCTACGTACTGTTTTGACGTAAGTATTGTAGGACGTAGGTAGTACATATGTGGGGTTTGAACTTGCTACTCTAATAATATAAATTTAGACGGTAACGGAATTTCATAAGCCGGAAACTAATTTTCAGAACGTCAGTTACACGTCAAGGTTTTTGTAATCAACGTTTTCGCAGTGTACACAAAAGGTTTCTCATTAACATTCTAATGTTGGCTGACTGTAAAGTTTAAAAGGATGCTTTGTATAAAAGATATAGTGATAATACAAGGAATTCGTTCAATTTTGTGAACTCGGTTTTAATTAAATGTTATATTTAATATTTCATACTAAAATTCTCTCAATACAAAAGTGTTTTTTTAAACTGCAATCTACAGTGTGTTTCCTCATCCTTGAACTAAAGAAAGTAATAATGTCGTAAACCAACCATACGATCAGTTTGCACAATGTACACGACACATATAAATTAGAATTAATTTTATAATGGTTGTATAATGTATATATACAGTGTGTCCCCCGATGGACCTAACTATACCTATAATGGACGTAATTTTTAATTTCTCGAGAAAAAGTCATTCTTTATAAAGAGTTTTGGATGTCCTAAAAAGTCGAAAGCCATTGTTATTATTTTGATTTAACATAGAGGATGGTTAGAAAACACGAAAATGTTAAATTGGCCGAAGAGTAACCTATCGGTTTTTCGGAATCAGATCAAAAATGTTACGTAAAAGTTAGTTCGAATTAATTTTATGATCAAATATCAAACTTGAATGTTCTATTTCAAATTTTACATCTCGGACCAGAGCAAATACATAACATAAAGGTGAACAAAAAATTTAGAGACCACAATTATGATTGATCAGTTGACAGTAATACTAGCGTATCCAAGCAATTTGTTGATAGAAGCTGATTGAAAATATGTTGACTTTAGAGCAAAGGGTTTATTTAGTTTTTTGTTACGGCATAGGTGAGGTATCGTACCGCCGTGCTATTGAAGTTTTTAACAGAAAATACCCTGGGGTATACGTTTCTGTCAATCGTGATTTGGTTAACAAATTTCATGCAACAGGAGACGTGAAAAATATCAAAAAAAAGCGAAATGGCGAAGATGATGCAGGAGCTATGTTAGCTATTAATTCCGTGAACACTTGCCCAAAAAAATCGTTGAGGCAAAGATCTCGAGGCTTGAACATCAGTAAAAGCCACCTGCAAAGAATCTTTTCAAATCAAAGATTTCATCCTTATAAACCAGTACTAATACACACTTTAGTAGAAGGAGATGATGCTCGTCGATTAGAACTTTGCCTATTAATAGGAGAACGAAATATGCTCGATAGATTTTTCTACAGAAAAATTATTTTCTCTGACGAAGCGACTTTTACCACAAATGGAGTTGTTAGTTCACAGAATTGCAGATATTGGTCTCAAGAAAATCCAAATTTCCGTATTATAACCAATTCTCAAAAATATAAAAAAGTGAATGTTTGGTGTGGGATTTATTACAAGAAAAGAATTGGACCATACTTTTTTGACGGTATTGGAAACCAACACTTATTTTGATATGTTGGAAAACTTTTTGCCACCTACTTTGGACGAAATCAACTTACAGCTCAGGTGTTCACTACACTATCAACACGACGGTTGTCCTGCTCATAGCGCATATCAAGTCAGGGATTGGTTGAATAGACATTTTCCAAATAAGTGGATTGGACGATTCGGCCCTATAGGATGGCCACCACGTTCACCTGATTTAACGCCGCTTGATCTTTTTTCTGTGGGGTTATTTAAAACAGAAGGTGTATGCGAATAATTTTCATGATAATGTAGACATTCTAAAATTAAAAATTAGAGAAGCAGTAGACGAAATAAATGAAGAAATAATTGATTTGGTATATCGGGAGTTTAGAAGATTGGAAAAATGTGTAGCTGTAGGAGGGGAACATGTGGAGTAATGTTTTGTTAAATTAGTTTGTTACAAATATATAAAATATAAAACGTAGAATACAACATTGAAATGGGCATAAATTTAAATATGAAACAACTTTTACCTATAACATTTTTGTTCTAATTCCGAAAAACCGATTAAAAATTACGTCCGTTGTAGGTATAGTTAGGTCCATCGGGGGACATATATATATATATATAACTTACCTCTAGTTTTTTGGTAGGTGTCTCTTACAATTGTGTCCATTAGTCCTATATGGCTTGGTATATAATCAGAGTACCTCCTAGTTTCAGTTACTATCAGGCCATGTTTCAAAGAGAGTTCCTGAAAAATAATAAAGTTAACAAACTATTACAACATGACGAATATGACACTTAATGTTACAATAATGAGACCCTGTTCTTACGTGTTATTTTCTCGGGTCAAAACAAACAAGTGAATTCCAAGTAGAGTTTAAATTAAATTGCACATGACCAGGTTTCCAAGAAACAAAACGTCGCACTCAATTTGAAACTGAAGTTAAACAATAAAAATAAGACAAATGTTCTACAGGACGTAGCTTGAAGGTTATACTACGAATCTTATAATTCTATTGTTCACAAATTTCTCCTAGAGAATCCAACAGATAGGCAAGATGACGGAAGATGCACAATATTCGCACCAGCGATCAGGAAATTAATTAATTAATTAATTTCTCATTTCTTAATAGTAAATATCCAAGATAAATCTGACCTTTAGAACATACAATAAACCTCTCCCTTTAAACCTTACGATCAATAATTCCGTCCAATCAAACAGAAAATTATGTTTTATAAATCTCGACTGTTACCCTGAAGGCACGACTTTAAACTTGGGGTACTCCCCCCCCCCCCTTAGAATAAACAAAACGAAATAATGCATTAATTACAACCTCTATGGCTTCCTGTACTTCGCTTCCGGAGGCCGGATGTGAACCGGATACAACGACAAATCTATGCCATCTGAATGCTTTCAGCAGTGCTACCACACTCTTTGACACCTTCCTGGAAGATGGTAATGTCCTTGCAAACGTGTAAAAGACAGTTTTGTCCGAAACACGTTTATCGCTGCATTTCTGTAACAAAACAAAATATAGGATAAATGAATATATTTTTAAATTCACCGAATTAACGGGAAACGAAGATTAAAAATAACTTTTTGATTGCTTCCCTCGTTCCGATTCGATTTTCTTTTTTTAATTGCATTTGAAGCTGTAAGTCAACAATAATTGCCACAGATATTTTTGCATCTGAGATCAACGTAATTAATTTAGACAGCACGATGTTGCGGCAAATAACAATTTCCACTTTTTATCATTTCTCTTTCGATCTAAATTTAGATCTTTGAGAACTTTGAAAGAACTTCGCTTATTTTTGGTTTATTTGGAAAAACCTAATTTCAGTTTAGTAGGATAGCAAAGTTTCATGTTGATCCGGGTCCTAGTTTTTGAGATAGGTGTGCCACTTCAAAATTATAGTTTAAAATATGCGATTTCTCACAAAATTTTAGCCAGTCGGCGAAAACCCAACTGCCAACTCCAATCAAATTAAAATTGTGGTTCTTGGAACAATTTTAGACGCTGATTACGCCGGTGTAATTAGATTTTTCCTATTTAGAACGGTTCGGAAGTTATGACGTTCCAAGTTGTCAAAAATAATGCGAAAAGAGCCATTTTACTATATTAGCAACTTTTAACGCAAGCTGTGTCCGATCTAATCGACCGATGTTCACGTTTCAAACGGTACCGGATGGGAAATTGGCCGAGGAATTCATTTCTGAAAACCGTGTTGCTCTAAGGTGCGCGGTTCGCGAGAAAAACTCTAGAAACCGCGGAAACTTATTAGTTTAGCCACTTTTTGGCTAAACCGTACGCGTTAAGGGAAATCCGACATTTGACATTTGTTTGACAATTTTGTGCTGCTACCTGATGGTATAAAAACTTTGATAAGGTTCAGTTGGAACTTGAACATGAAAAAGTAACAAAAATTAATAAACGTTCAGACGCCCCTGCTTTCAGGTCTGTGTAAAACTAAGCAGACCGGCAAAAAATCTGTTGTAATTTAGTTCTCGAATTTACTTGACAACCCGCGAGGTCGTAAATATTTTATTCGGAAACAAAAGCCATTTTTGTGTCTTTATTTGAAGTTACTATTCGTAAAGTAAAGCTAGCAAGTTATTATGTTATTTCTTTCTCAGGATATAAATAGGAAAATAATAAAGTCATAAACGGGTTTATACTTTATTTATAGAATCATTTAATGTCTTATTTTATGCCTTCTACCCTGAATCAGCAATAACGGTACTTCCGAATTGCGCGACTATTATTTTTACCGAAGATTGAGTTCTTCTTGAGACACTCATTTACGGATATAAGATACATTATGAGAATAGATACACTCTGTAACCTAGGAATTTCTCACACAACAACAAAACCAAACGGAATTAAACCTCTACGTGACAATTATCATGCCAAATGTCACCAGTAGCAACTAGCTTAATCACATACCTAACACTTACAAATCTACATATCCAAGCAGAATTCAAAGAAGGGTATCATCCAAAACCAGATTGGAATGCGTTTTGCACTGACGAATTCAAATGCTACAAGAAATACGTGCACTCAACGTGCAGATACAAATGCGAGATAGGACCAGATTGCAGGGAATTTAAGTCTTGGGAATTGGACAATGAAAGAAGGCAATACGTGCTGGACCTGCATAACTTTTACAGGAACTTGGTAGCTGTTGGAAATGAGACGAGAGGTGGAATGGTAAACAGCAGTAACATGAAGGCATTGAATTATGAGAGAGCGCACGAGCCTGTAGCCAATTGTTGGCAAAGAAGATGCACGTGGGGTCACGACGAATGTCGAGGAATCAAAGGCATGAATAAAGTTGGCCAGAACGCTATGAATCATGGTAAGGATGCGAGGCAAGAAAGCGAATTCTTATCAGGATGGTACATCATCAATAAGTCAGTGTGGTCCTGGTACGAGGAAGTTGCTTTCATGATAGAAGGTGATATTGAAGACGCGAGAGACACTGTGGCTGGCTCAGCAGAACAAATTGGACACGTGACACAGGTAATAATACGTGAAAGAAAGCATATGGATTTTTTTTCTCCTAAACCACTTACCACAAAAATTTCAAATTTCAAAAATTACCTACAATTTGAGGTATGATAGAAATTTATGAAAGAATTTTTGCTAAAGTTATAGGCATTTTGCTGCAGCAACTGAATGAAATACGTTTGCTATTCCCACGAACATTATCGCGATTTAGGTTTTTTTTCGGGGGTCAAAACTCTGAGGGTCTGATGGCTACTAGAACTTTTAATTACCTACAATTTGAGGTATGATAGAAATTTATGCAAGAATTTTTGCAAAAGTTATGGACATTTTGCTGCAGCAACAATGAAATACGTTTGCTATTCGAACGGACATTATCGCGATTTAGGTTTTTTTTTCGGGGGGGTAAAACCCTGAGGGTCTGATGGCTACTAGAACTTTTAATTACCTACAACTTGAGGTATGATAGAAATTTATGCAAGAATTTTTGCAAAAGTTATGGACATTTTGCTGCAGCAACAATGAAATACGTTTGCTATTCGAACGGACATTATCGCGATTCAGGGTTTTTTTTCGGGGGGGTAAAACTCTGAGGGTCTGATGGCTACTAGAACTTTTAATTACCTACAATTTGAGGTATGATAGAAATTTATGCAAGAATTTTTGCAAAAGTTATGGACATTTTGCTGCAGGAACTGAATGAAATACGTTTGCTATTCGAACGGATATTATCGCGATTCAGGGTTTTTTTTTCGGGGGGGTAAAACTCTGAGGGTCTGATGGCTACTAGAACTTTTAATTACCTACAATTTGAGGTATGATAGAAATTTATGCAAGAATTTTTGCAAAAGTTATGGACATTTCGCTGCAGGAACTGAATGAAATACGTTTGCTATTCGAACGGATATTATCGCGATTTAGGTTTTTTTTCGGGGGGGGTAAAACTCTGAGGGTCTGATGGCCACTAGAAGTTTTAATTACCTACAATTTGAGGTATGATAGAAAATTATGCAAGAATTTTTGCAAAAGTTATGGACATTTAGCTGCAGGAACTGAATGAAATACGTTTGCTATTCGAACGGATATTATCGCGATTTAGGTTTTTTTTTCGGGGGGGTAAAACTCTGAGGGTCTGATGGCTACTAGAAGTTTTAATTACCTACAATTTGAGGTATGATAGAAATTTATGCAAGAATTTTTGCAAAAGTTATGGACATTTTGCTGCAGGAACTGAATGAAATACGTTTGCTATTCGAACGGATATTATCGCGATTTAGGTTTTTTTTTCGGGGGGGTAAAACTCTGAGGGCCTGATGGCTACTAGAAGTTTTAATTACCTACAATTTGAGGTATGATAGAAAATTATGCAAGAATTTTTGCAAAAGTTATGGACATTTTGCTGCAGGAACTGAATGAAATACGTTTGCTATTCGAACGGATATTATCGCGATTTAGGTTTTTTTTCGGGGGGGGGGTAAAACTCTGAAGGTCTGATGGCTACTAGAAGTTTTAATTACCTACAATTTGAGGTATGATAGAAATTTATGCAAGAATTTTTGCAAAAGTTATGGACATTTTGCTGCAGGAACTGAATGAAATACGTTTGCTATTCGAACGGATATTATCGCGATTTAGGTTTTTTTTCGGGGGGGTAAAACTCTGAAGGTCTGATGGCTACTAGAAGTTTTAATTACCTACAATTTGAGGTATGATAGAAATTTATGCAAGAATTTTTGCAAAAGTTATGGACATTTTGCTGCAGGAACTGAATGAAATACGTTTGCTATTCGAACGGATATTATCGCGATTTAGGTTTTTTTTCGGGGGGGTAAAACTCTGAAGGTCTGATGGCTACTAGAAGTTTTAATTACCTACAATTTGAGGTATGATAGAAATTTATGCAAGAATTTTTGCAAAAGTTATGGACATTTTGCTGCAGGAACTGAATGAAATACGTTTGCTATTCGAACGGATATTATCGCGATTTAGGTTTTTTTTCGGGGGGGTAAAACTCTGAAGGTCTGATGGCTACTAGAAGTTTTAATTACCTACAATTTGAGGTATGATAGAAATTTATGCAAGAATTTTTGCAAAAGTTATGGACATTTTGCTGCAGGAACTGAATGAAATACGTTTGCTATTCGAACGGATATTATCGCGATTTAGGGTTTTTTCGGGGAGGCAAAACTCTGAGGGTCTGATGGCTACTAGAACTTTTAATTACCTACAATTTGAGGTATGATAGAAATTTATGCAAGAATTTTTGCAAAAGTTATGGACATTTTGCTGCAGGAACTGAATGAAATACGTTTGCTATTCGAACGGATATTATCGCGATTTAGGTTTTTTTTCGGGGGGGTAAAACTCTGAAGGTCTGATGGCTACTAGAAGTTTTAATTACCTACAATTTGAGGTATGATAGAAATTTATGCAAGAATTTTTGCAAAAGTTATGGACATTTTGCTGCAGGAACTGAATGAAATACGTTTGCTATTCGAACGGATATTATCGCGATTTAGGTTTTTTTTCGGGGGGGGGGGTAAAACTCTGAAGGTCTGATGGCTACTAGAAGTTTTAATTACCTACAATTTGAGGTATGATAGAAATTTATGCAAGAATTTTTGCAAAAGTTATGGACATTTTGCTGCAGGAACTGAATGAAATACGTTTGCTATTCGAACGGATATTATCGCGATTTAGGTTTTTTTTCGGGGGGGTAAAACTCTGAAGGTCTGATGGCTACTAGAAGTTTTAATTACCTACAATTTGAGGTATGATAGAAATTTATGCAAGAATTTTTGCAAAAGTTATGGACATTTTGCTGCAGGAACTGAATGAAATACGTTTGCTATTCGAACGGATATTATCGCGATTTAGGGTTTTTTCGGGGAGGCAAAACTCTGAGGGTCTGATGGCTACTAGAACTTTTAATTACCTACAATTTGAGGTATGATAGAAATTTATGCAAGAATTTTTGCAAAAGTTATGGACATTTTGCTGCAGGAACTGAATGAAATACGTTTGCTATTCGAACGGATATTATCGCGATTTAGGGTTTTTTTTCGGGGGGTAAAACTCTGAGGGTCTGATGGCTACTAGAACTTTTAATTACCTACAATTTGAGGTATGATAGAAATTTATGCAAGAATTTTTGCAAAAGTTATGGACATTTTGCTGCAGGAACTGAATGAAATACGTTTGCTATTCGAACGGATATTATCGCGATTTAAGTTTTTTTTTAAAACTCTGAGGGTGTGATGGCTACTAGAACTTTTAATTACCTACAATTTGAGGTATGATAGAAATTTATGCAAGAATTTTTGCAAAAGTTATGGACATTTTGCTGCAGCAACAAGGAAATACGTTTGCTATTCGAACGGACATTATCGCGATTTAGGGTTTTTTTAGGGGGGGGGCAAAACTCTGAGGGTCTGATGGCTACTAGAACTTTTAATTACCTACAATTTGAGGTATGATAGAAATTTATGCAAGAATTTTTGCAAAAGTTATGGACATTTTGCTGCAGGAACTGAATGAAATACGTTTGCTATTCGACGGATATTATCGCGATTTAGGTTTTTTTTCGGGGGGGGGGTAAAACTCTGAAGGTCTGATGGCTACTAGAAGTTTTAATTACCTACAATTTGAGGTATGATAGAAATTTATGCAAGAATTTTTGCAAAAGTTATGGACATTTTGCTGCAGGAACTGAATGAAATACGTTTGCTATTCGAACGGATATTATCGCGATTTAGGTTTTTTTTCGGGGGGGTAAAACTCTGAAGGTCTGATGGCTACTAGAAGTTTTAATTACCTACAATTTGAGGTATGATAGAAATTTATGCAAGAATTTTTGCAAAAGTTATGGACATTTTGCTGCAGGAACTGAATGAAATACGTTTGCTATTCGAACGGATATTATCGCGATTTAGGGTTTTTTTCGGGGAGGCAAAACTCTGAGGGTCTGATGGCTACTAGAACTTTTAATTACCTACAATTTGAGGTATGATAGAAATTTATGCAAGAATTTTTGCAAAAGTTATGGACATTTTGCTGCAGCAACAATGAAATACGTTTGCTATTCGAACGGACATTATCGCGATTTAGGGTTTTTCTTTCGGGGGGGGGTAAAACCCTGAGGGTCTGATGGCTACTAGAACTTTTAATAACCTACAATTTGAGGAATGATAGAAATTTATGCAAGAATTTTTGCAAAAGTTATGGACATTTTGCTGCAGCAACAATGAAATACGTTTGCTATTCGAACGGACATTATCGCGATTTAGGTTTTTTTTTTCGGGGGGGGGTAAAACCCTGAGGGTCTGATGGCTACTAGAACTTTTTATTACCTACAATTTGAGGTATGATAGAAATTTATGCAAGAATTTTTGCAAAAGTTATGGACATTTTGCTGCAGCAACAATGAAATACGTTTGCTATTCGAACGGACATTATCGCGATTTAGGGTTTTTTCGGGGGGGCAAAACTCTGAAGGTCTGATGGCTACTAGAACTTTTAATTACCTACAATTTGAGGTATGATAGAAATTTATGCAAGAATTTTTACAAAAGTTATGGACATTTTGCTGCAGCAACAATGAAATACGTTTGCTATTCGAACGGACATTATCGCGATTTAGGGTTTTTTTTCGGGGGGGCAAAACTCTGAGGGTCTGATGGCTACTAGAAGTTTTAATTACCTACAATTTGAGGTATGATAGAAAATTATGCAAGAATTTTTGCAAAAGTTATGGACATTTTGCTGCAGCAACAATGAAATACGTTTGCTATTCGAACGGACATTATCGCGATTTAGGGTTTTTTTTCGGGGGGGTAAAACTCTGACGGTCTGATGGCTACTAGAACTTTTAATTACCAACAATTTGAGGTATGATAGAAATTTATGCAAGAATTTTTGCAAAAGTTATGGACATTTTGCTGCAGGAACTGAATGAAATACGTTTGCTATTCGAACGGATATTATCGCGATTTAGGTTTTTTCGGGGGGGTAAAACTCTGAGGGTCTGATGGCTACTAGAACTTTTAATTACCTACAATTTGAGGTATGATAGAAATTTATGCAAGAATTTTTGCAAAAGTTATGGACATTTTGCTGCAGGAACTGAAGGAAATACGTTTGCTATTCGAACGGATATTATCGCGATTTAGGGTTTTTTCGGGGGGGCAAAACTCTGAAGGTCTGATGGCTACTAGAACTTTTAATTACCTACAATTTGAGGTATGATAGAAATTTATGCAAGAATTTTTACAAAAGTTATGGACATTTTGCTGCAGCAACAATGAAATACGTTTGCTATTCGAACGGACATTATCGCGATTTAGGGTTTTTTTTCGGG
The DNA here is from genome assembly GCA_963966075.1 of Aphodius sticticus. Lineage (NCBI taxonomy): Eukaryota > Metazoa > Arthropoda > Insecta > Coleoptera > Scarabaeidae > Aphodius > Aphodius sticticus. The sequence continues at coordinate 3,670,626 of OZ014510.1, forward strand.
GGGGTAAAACTCTGACGGTCTGATGGCTACTAGAACTTTTAATTACCTACAATTTGAGGTATGATAGAAATTTATGCAAGAATTTTTGCAAAAGTTATGGACATTTTGCTGCAGGAACTGAAGGAAATACGTTTGCTATTCGAACGGATATTATCGCGATTTAGGGTTTTTTCGGGGGGGCAAAACTCTGAAGGTCTGATGGCTACTAGAACTTTTAATTACCTACAATTTGAGGTATGATAGAAATTTATGCAAGCATTTTACTACTACTGGTGTTTTACGTGATAACTCATTTTCCGTCAGTTGGTGGAGCTATAGATTTTTTGAATAAAATTTGTTTTTGTAGTTATATATGTTAATTTGAACTTGAAACCGTTTTGCTCTACATAAATAAACCAAGAAACAAATCCAATTACATCGGAGTAAAACTGTTGTCACGGAAACTTAAAATGCAGTCAGACAATATTACACTATAGCAAACAGCAGATGTTCCATCCATTTCCGTTTCTAAAAGGGCTTTAAAAGCACTGAATAAAAAGCTTCTGTGAACTGGGTCATTACATAGAGGTCCAATAAAGCTCACCATACACCAGAATACAGTTTATTCGTCGACGTAATACATCTACGTCATCTACTTTTAACAATCACTAACTTTATTTATGCCCCACGTATCTCCTCAGTAATACACTGCTCAAAAAAACTAGGGGAACACTTTTTTCGACACCTGTAACTTTTTAAATAATAGTCCTACGCAAAATTACACTTACAAAGGTAAATTAATAACGCAAAACAAAATGGAAAAAATGTCAAGTATGCTTTGCATTCACGTATGAAAACCTACTAAAGATGACAAATGAATTCAGTTGTCAATTTTCGTTGATTGGAAACGTCATTAGACGTAAAATGGGGCATCTTAGTGAAATGCAAGTTGCTCGTGCTGTCGCCCTTATTCAGCATGGCCACTCGATTCGACATGTTAGCAGGGACCTTTGAGTTTCCCCTTCTGCTATTCAGCGTTTATGGAATCAGTTTCGGAAGACTGGCCAATATGTTAGAAGAGCTGGACAGGGTCGAAGTCGAAAAAATACTCAAAATCAAGACCGACTTCTTGTCGAATTTGAAACCAAGAAGACTTGTCCGCGCACCACGCCTTACGCAGCATCACAACGGTCGAGTACGTTGTTTTGCGTTATTAGTTTACATTTTTAAGTGTGACTTAGAAGTAATTTCTGCAGACAGATATAGAATTAATCGTTTCTAAAGCTCTGACTGGCAATTAGGTTCAGGCGTCAGAAATTTGATGACGTACATGCCATAATTTACCGAAGGAAGAGCGCCAATATACATATTCATCTGAATATGTAATACCAAGGATAGACATGCTGTGGTTATTTTTTTTTTCAGAGTAATAATGAAGTTGGATTATACGAACAATTTACATCATTTGGAACGTGTTCTGCATTTCTATGTAAAGTTAGGACAAATTGCACGCAGCGTGCAGTAGCGCAAACAAAAACATTACTACATGTAATGCAGTGCCTGTCAACAATGTATTTACAACTAGGAGACATTCTCAAGGAAAATTATCCATTCCTAATGAAGTTATCAGGCACATTAATAATGCTACAAATTATGCTCTTTTAGGTTATCTTAGTTCTTTTTTAGTTTGATGGTAGCAGCACAAATTGTTCTACTAAGTAAAAAGATTTTAATAAACATTTCGTTTCACATTAAATAGACCGTATATTATCAACAACAAATATATTGGATTGAAACGTTCTGTCATTGCAAATATTGTGTTAGAAAGTTTGAGACTATGAGATATGGTTTATAAATAATTCTGTTGACAAGAGCCATCATATTTTATAAGGACAATAATTTCCGCTACCTTATAATGTCAAAGTTCGTTGCTGAAGTTAATACGTTCCTCTGTAAGATTATCCTTGACAGTATCGTTAATAACTTCCTCAGTATTGATCTTATGGGAACTTTGAGAAAGAAACATCAAATACAGAACAGAAATTATAAGAAAATCAATGTTTGAAGTATCCTTTTGATTTAAGTTGAGTCTCTCCTCCGCAAAAATGTACAGTCATGGAAATAGGTAAGTTCGTATCGCTATCGCAGGATTTGAAAATAGTATGTCGGTTATATATTCGTGTACTGTTCTACCTCGACCCGGCCGGTTCGCAAAAAGTGTCCGTCACGAGGTGGTTTTTCGATGGATGTAATGTAACGGGATTTAGTTTATTTTTAGCGTGTCCGACCTTTTCCTTAATGTGATATCTTCAATGCAATGTAATAAATGAAATATGATCACTACGGTTAAGTTTGCGAGTAGGTAACGCATTTAAAGAAATATAGAATTACTTTTATAATAATATTAATAAACATGAAATTTGATAATATGATACGAAAAGCTCATTTTAAGATATTTCATAATATCATGACACATTATATAAATTTATGTTAACTAATACACATATTAATTACGCAAGTAAATGCCTTTGCCCAGCAGTAGGATGACGGGCTTAAGTAAGTAAGTAAGTAAATGCGCAAATCAACTTGATGCCAAGGATTATCGCTAAATATAGACTATTTCAGAATTGTAATATTAAAATATATTCACTAAATGTAAATAATTCTCTAAATTTAATTTATATTTACATTTAGGACGAGCATGTATTTTGTATTAAGGACAATGGAAATTTTATATCTGTATTTACTTTACAGCAGTTAATGTTCAATTATCTTTCATGACATCTAATACATGCTTGACAACCAAAATAATTTAAATTATAGCAATATATACAGGCTGTCCCACGTTTCTTCCGCAAAACAATTTTTTTCAGAAAGTAAATTAGTTTTTCAATTCATTAAAAAGTTACAGCCGTTTGAATTATTAACAATATCATATTTTAAACGGCTCCAACTTCAGAAGGAACAGAGAAAACCAATAAGACCATATGAAACATACTACTTTCTACTTTCTAGAAAGAAAACAAAACATTTTGGTATTTTCTTTTGTTCATTTGTTGAGACAACTTATTAACATTTGACTTATAATTAATAATTTTTTATTGTTGTAATATGTATTTATTGTGTTTCATTTTTGGTTTTGCATTGTTTGATAACTAATTAATTTTTTATTATTATTATTAAAATAACATTTTGAAAAATGAAGGTCTTTTTAATTTCCAAACAATATAAACTATAACTGAAAATGTTTAACGACATACTTTGTCAAAGTAATATTATAAGTTAATAATATGGTAACATACAGGCGGGATGTAAATTTTAAATATATCAAAAATTACAGCCACAACCTGGATTTGAACCAAGGCCCTTTGCGTCGCTAGCACAATGTCAATAGCTCAGATGGGAGAGCATTGTGCTAGCGACGCAAAGCTCCCTGGTTCAAATCGTCAAGTTATAGGTTTCTCTTACGTATAGCTTTTATTGCATATGATTGTGAGTAATTAATATGCAATAAAAGCTATACGTAAGAGAAACCAACAACTTTTCTTTCTGAAGCGTCTCCTTTTGGGAAATTATATACCAGTTACCAACACAATCTATACTCAACCCAGGTCAAATTTGATGAAATAATTTTTATGTTGTATAAATGTTCTTTTAGATGGTCGTCTTTTTGGTTTATTTTTTTTTAATAATAATTATAACATATTTACATTCCATCAAAATTCGTCGAAAATCTAGAGCTTGCTTCCAAAAATTTTTGTAAATTAGTGATATACATAATTGTCATTATTTTCAGTTGTCAGATATTTGAAACATATTGCTGTAAAGTAAATACAAAATAATAATATAAAAAAATAGTAATGATACATTAATGCTATACAAAATACATACTCCTTTCTGTTTATTAAGTTAAACACTGCAAAATATCGTTGAAGCTAAATATCTCGAAAACACCAGTAATTACATTTAACAAATTACCATAAAGACAAATTTAAAGCAATTTAATTTTTTTTTATTTCTATTTTGTGAATAAATGTTAATACATATGTCAGATCTGAAATAACTTGAAAAGTAAAACTAGTGACAACAACAAATTGATTTTGTATTTATTAACACAAAAAAAGCTATTAGATGCATTAAGGTTGTAAGTATAATTTGTTGTGTTGTATGCAATATCTTGAAATGAGATTTTCATTTCATGTAATTGAAAACTTTTATGTTTATTAATATAAAATTAACGTCATATTTAATAAAAACATCATTACATTGCAATGTAGGAATTACATTAATTAATTACACATTAAGCTAATAAGTAGAAACATATAAATCATTATAAACCAATTCAAAGCATTCGAACAAGGTTTCGCAAATAATAAATTTCCGATATACGAGTTGAAGCGTAAACGGACAATTTTTTGCACTTAGCGGCCGAGGGGTCGACCAGAGTAACAAAAAACTTGTACTTGGATGTATCATCGACACACTGCTAAAATATTTATAGAACTTACTTAATTCCAAGAGTGTACTACGGATTCTGAAACCGTCAAAAAAAACAAAAAAATAATTTTCATATTTAACATAAATTTAATGATTATTATTGGCTGAAATGGCGTAAAAACATGTCAAGAATAAAGTCAGATATTATCCATTGTAGGAAAAAAAAATAAACTGCTCTAAAACATCAATTTTTGAAGCATGTCCCAGCGCTTCAAAATGACAAATAGACAAATGAAGGCCGATTTCTTAGTCAAAAAATCGGTTTGCAAATTTGCAAAAACCAATATTTCTGAATATCCATGTGCACTTCTATAGCTATACTTGTGTATATCATGAAGAAAAATCAAAAATAAACAATCGATTCGTCTAATCGGTCCATACTTGATTTTTCAGCTCCTGTGGGCAGAAACGCACAACATTGGTTGTTCACTCACAAGACATAGAAATTTGAAAACCAAAGGCTTACACAGCTGGTTCTTCTATTGTAATTATGGCAAAGCTGGCAATATCATCAAGAAGCCCGTCTATTTGAGAGGTCCACCGGCGTCCAAGTGTGACATGTGGGGTTTGAAAAAAAGCGACGAATACGAAGGACTCTGTGGCGACATGTATGCTGTCAGCAAAACACGAAGAGCAATCGTTCAAGTTATTCATGGTGTGCAGTACAAGCACACACCAATCTACACGGGAAAAGAAAATATTTTGCCAGAGGATGACTCATTACCAGACGGTTATGACCAAGCGAGGGACTTGAGAGTCACCACAATGACGTTAGCGATGCCAATATTGATCTTCATGCTTGTAAATGTTTGATGTTTAATTTTTAATCATGTAGCTTACGTAAGAAAATAATATGATAATACAAGAAACAGTTGTATCATTAGAGTTGTTGGGGACTTGCGGAAGACATTGTAATACCTCTTCCAGACTCTCGCGAGACATAGCGAGAGACCGCGAATCGGGAGAGTGTGGATGCCACACTCGCCCAAATTCGCTAACATTCGAATGCCAGAAGTCTCTACGGATGCAGATAGTCGGATATTCTCGTATCGATCCATTCAAACTGGATTGTTGACGAGGCGCATAGCAGTTTTTGTGTGTACCCGAAGGTGTTATTTGCGACAAGGGTCTGATTATGACATCAAACACGTGCGGTGAACGGGCTCTTCGAGCATCAATGCAACCCGAAATCTAGGTAACGAATGGAATAAATTATTTAGTATTGAAATAAAAAGATTTCAAAATATCGAACACCATAAATTTATATGCAAAATACAAATATTTTACATTGATATTAAATTAAATATCCGATAGTATTTTTTTCTCTATTTGTGTTACTATAATTTGTCATTTAAAATGGAAAATATACCAGATAATGATATTTATTTCTGTATTATTGAAGAAATGCAAATGCATATCAATAAATTAGCAATCCGTATTATAAGACTACTAATGAAAATTTATATTAATAGCAATACTAAATCAATAATTAATTAAAACTAAAGAATATATTATTTATCTCTTTCAAATAAATCTTATCAGTTCCAAGTTATTCCAGTCTTATTTTTCTATGATGTCTGAATCTATTGTATCGTTTTGGTACAGTTCTTTGATGCAAATTACGACTGCGATCTACATAGGGCAATTACTAAGTTATTGATTGATAATATCGTTGTTACATACCAGTATACAGGGTTGGTCAAAATATCCGGAGCACCTAAATAATTGACCAACCGTAAACATCTTCAAAAAATCAAGCATAAGTTGTTTGATTTTAAACAAGCTAACGTCTAAATATATTTTTAATATACACAGTGCTTATTTTATTATGGAAACTGGCAACTTTTCCGTTTTCTAATAGAACACATACATTTACATTTTATAATTAAGATTAATTCCACGAATTTTTTGCAAGAATCATTTTTTATACAATGCGTCATTTTTTAGTTATAAGCAATTAATCAAAACTCATTAACTTTTGTTTTAACTAAACGGATAAAACAGCAGAACAACAAAATAGAAAAATAAAATTAAATGTTAATTAAATGTTCAAACAGCAAATTAAAATAAATGTGTGTATGTATGTGGGAAAAAAATCAGTTTCAAAAGTTCAGCAGTTTTAATTAATTGCTGATAACTAAAAGTGATACAAAAAATTCTTAGAAATATCTTAGAATTAAAATATTAAAAACATACAGTATTGTTCTATTTGAAAAAGGAAATGTTACCAAATTTCGATAGCTAGTTTAAAATAAAAAAAATGTTTTCTTCTTAATTTTTTGTACGGTTGGAGAATTATTTAGTTGTAATTTTAACTAACTCTGTATAGATATGCACTATAATATTTGATTTATAACGCGATACATTATACAAAATAATAATTATGCAATTATTTAATTTTGTTTTACGGAAAATCGTATTACTATGTCTTATATTAGTATATGGTATCTAATATAAATGATCAGAATAAGAAATCAATTGCATTTAAGAAATTTTTCAAATTTTCATTATATTTTATATTAAATTTTTACTTAAGTTATTCAATTAATTATTAATTAATAATAACCACAATTTCAATTAACGTATGCACACACACACTATACGCTGAGGCAGCGGCTACTTCAGCGACGTCCATTCTAAGTCACCAGCAGATGAACAGAGAATGCACGAGCCGAGCGCCGAGAATGTGGATGGCCTTCTTTGACCGGTATGTCTCAGCCAGCCTCGCCGAACTTTTCGCCGATATATTCGGGCTGAGTCAGGAGGTAGCATTACAGATTTAGCAGTCAAATTTTAATTTAGTTTTCTATTTCTTTCATTAGCTTTTATTTATTACAATTGAATCGTTTTACGTAATCTGCTAGCACTTTTTATTATTATTTTCTTGTTAATAAATTTATTCGATAATAAAAATTATATTAGAACATCCTGGATGCATATGAATTAAACTTGATTTTAAACAAGTTAAACAAGAAATCAAGAAACATCTCTAGTTATATAATCGTGGCCAACAAAAATAATTATAACCTAAATAATTAATAATACTGTATTATCATACTTTATACCAGGACTATTTATTTAACAAACAAAAGCGCTTTGTCATAAATATCACAATACCGAAGACGAATATAATAGAGTGTGTGGATGTTGTCTGGAACATACGTCGCAGGTTACAGTTTGGAAACAATTAATTTTCTCCAAAACTATGTCGGTATACACAACGTATCGGAGAAACTCTTGAAGTTACTAATTTTCCTGTGTTGAAACTGTCGAACGTCATTAGATCATTAGTTTGCAACCTAGGGCAAATAATGTAGTCGGCACTGCGTACCAACCCTTTCACTAATTAATTATCGGCTGGCAAATATATTCCACACGATAGGTTGCTAACACGGTGATAGAATCAAAACTTTTTCGACTTTGAAATAAGGAAACTTATCCAAAATTTACATGTGAACAATAAGTTTGATGAATCAATAATTAAAACTGAAGAGAAAACCACTAAAAATGTTGAAATCAGGCATGGTTCAGTTTATTTTGCAAGTAATTCAATTACATATCAACATTTAGTCTGTATTGCGGTTAATTTTCTTTAAGTGATTTTGGTAGAGTAATATTTTTCAATCTATTAAAAGCCAACAAAGTTATAAAGGGTGCTGCTCATTTTCAATTACCCAAAGTGCACATTGCAAAAGTACCACCTGTATTTACTTTTCTGCTTTTTTAAGTGTTTTGAAAAGCAAAATGTGGTGCGTTATCAAATTGATAAAATAAGAGTGTTTTTAAGATATGTGAAATATATTAAGCATTGAAACTTCAAAATTATGATATATCAATTTTTAAATTTCTCGTTCAGGATCCAAAGAATTCGAACAAGAAAACAACAAATTTACTCGCAGGATTGGTCAATTGCAAAAAGTTACAATTAACCATTAACATGTTGCCAAAAACACAAAAGTTCATATATGTTATTATTTAAATACCTTATAACATTATAGTCATTAAAATGTAGTGAAAACAGTGGTAAACTTGAGGGTTTCTGTGGCAATTTTGAGAAAGAACTGTAGCATCGAAAGTGTTTCATTATCTTCACATAGTATTTTGGTTTGAAATTTCCATTTTCTTTTCTGTTCCCATAAAACTATATGGAAAAAGTGGTCATACCTGATGTTAAGGTATGTTTTTATATATACCGGGTGTCCGTTTTAACTTCTAAATATTTCGAGAATATGCATGATACGACAAAAGTGTCTTAAAAAAACTTGTAGGACGTAAAGAGGGAAATGAGATGGCGATATCAGTTTCATTGCAGATGGCGCTGTAATCGGTCAAAATGACGTTAACTTCAGTTTTTTAAATGGTAATACCCAACTTTTTTATTAAATTATGATTTTACGCTAAATAAGAAGAAACTTTTGTCTGAACATTTTTTTCGTGCGATGCATCTATCGAAAGTTATTGACGATGGAAGTTTGTGGCGTCTGCGGTTACAGCCGCTGCCACTGCATGGGATGCGCTCGCCGTCTGCTAGTCAAAGCGACGACTGTTGCGACTCATGTTGCGACTCATGGTACAACGTAGGAAGGTATGTGCATAACGGGGACACGTTTTGGTATCTCGCGCGTTGCCCCGTCATGCGCATAGGCTTTGTTTACGCAAAAAAAATGCATCGTACGAAACAAAATTTCAGACAAAAGATTCTTCTTATTTAGCGTAAAATCATAATTTGATAAAAGAAGTTGGGTATTCCCATTTAGAAAAATTAAGTTTTGCGCCTACAAGTTTATTTAAGACACTTTTATCGTACCATGCATATTTCTCGAGATATTTAGGAATCTCAAGTTAAAACGACCACCCACCCGGTATATATACAGGGTGTCCGGAAAGTAATGGGACCCAGCTTAACCGTATATTCTTGATGTCAAATAGGACCGATTAAACCAAAAATCCCATAGTAAAAAGTGCTTCCTTGAGAAGTTATGTGTTAAAAATAGAAAATATATTTTTGTTTTGGATATATTTCAGAAAAGAAACGGCCGATCAAGCTGAAAAGTGGTACCCTTAGGCCCGGTGTCCACCGCATCGGGCCGATAAGTATCGGCCCAATATGAGTCGTACGATAAATATCGTGCACATGCATTTCAATTGGAACCGTCACACTGTCACGATATTTATCGAGCATGACACACATCGTGTCAGTGTGACGGTCCCAATAGAAATTCGTGTGCACGATATTTATCGTACGACTGACATCGGGCCGATATTTATCGGCCCGATCCGGTGGACATCGGGCCTTAGGCTTTTGGAGACGCCAAACATGATAAGAGTATTAGGACATTTGCAAATTGTAGAGGGAGCTGTCGGCAGCTTTTCTGGGGGAATAATATTATGATATTTTTATTGTTATTATGACTTTGGGCGGGACGACTAAAAATTATGATACGGGCGTTAATTTTACATAAAAAAATGTTATCTATTCTATGGCGATAGTCATTATAAAAAATTAAACTTAACTTTCACATATTTTCGTTGTCCAAAAAATTTAAATAGGATGCACAATTTACAAACGTCACGAATCGGTAAAACAATTCAAACTTTCTAGCTTTTAATGCACACATTTACCCTATAGATAGCGCTTTCATTAAGTAATGTCTCACTAACCGACCTCACAAACGGTTTTCAACAAGTTCCTTCCTCAACGTTTCATTAAAAACGTTTTATCGCGAAACAACTCACAACAAACTACATTCAGAATACTATGCTGTCTTCTAAAACGTCTAAGAATCTATTTTATATCACGAAAACTTTTGTAGACTCACGTATGATATCATAGGTAGGTTCCAAGCTGCTGCTACAAGGGCCTCGGCAGAACACGTGTCGTCTGGCCCGATAAAAGCCAGAGTTCCATTGTCTCGCATCTCTGTCATTATCCTGATTGCACGAGCAGCAAGTGAAGAGTCGGGCCTAGCCAAACCAGACGCAGCAGGATTAGTTCCAATATCAGCCGCCACATAACGTAATTTTCTTCCAGGCAATAACTCTGTAATCAAATGAGTTATTTTTAGATGATGTCCTTTGAGACAAAGAAAATATGTCGAAATTTATCGTTTATAATCGTATAAACCAAGAAATCTTTATACTTTAATTAACAAGATTTATCCTTGTTATATTAATATATTAATAATTTTTCCCACATACATACACACATGTATTTTAATTTGCTGTTTGAATATTTAATTAACATTTAATTTTATTTTTCTATTTTGTTGTTCCGCTATTTTTTATCCGTTTAGTTAAAACAAAAGTTTATGTTAGTATATGTATGTGTTCTATTAGAAAACGATAAAGTTGCCAGTTTCCATAATAAAATAAGCACTGTGTATATTAAAAATATATTTAGACGATAGCTTGTTTAAAATCAAACAACTTATGCTTGACTTTTTGAAGATGTTTACGGTTGGTCAATTATTTAGGTGCTCCGGATATTTTGACCAACCCTGTATACTGGTATGTAACAACGATATTATCAATCAATAACTTAGTAATTGCCCTATATATATCACAGTCGTAATTTGCATCAAAGAACTGTACCAAAACGATACAATAGATTCAACAATCTTAGAAAAATAAGACTGGAATAACTCGGAACTGATAAGATTTATTTGAAAGAGATAAATAATATATTCTTTAGTTTTAATTAATTATTGATTTAATATTGCTATTAATATTAATTATCATTAGTAGTCTTATAATACGGATGGTTAATTTATTAAAATGCATTTACATTTCTTCAATAATACAGAAATAAATATCATTATCTGGTATATTTTCCATTTTAAATGACAAATTATAGTAATGGTCACAAATAGAGAAAAAAATACTATCGGATATTTAATTTAATATCAATGTAAACTATTTGTATTTTGTATATAAATTTATCGTGTTCAATATTTTGAAATCTTTTTATTTCAATACTAAATAATTTATTCCATTCGTTACCTACATTTCGGGTTGCATTGATGCTCGAAGAGCCCCTTCACCGCACGTGTTTGATGTCATAAATCAGACCCCTGTCGTAAATAATACCTTCGGGTACACACAAAAACTGCTATGCGCCTCGTAAACAATCCAGTTTGAATGGATCGATACGAGAGCGCACAACTGAGGCGAGTCGCTCGGCGAATGCGTGATTTTTATCCGACTATCTGCATCCGTAGAGACTTCTGGCATTCGAATGTTAGCGAATTTGGGCGAGTGTGGCATCCACACTCTCCCGATTCGCAGTCTCTCGCTATGTCTCGCGAGAGTCTGGAAGTGGTATTAGAGTTATGGGCCTTCAAACACAGAAGTCGATATTATAGAAATGAGAGATGGTAGTTAAGGCGATTCTCTCGTGCGGGGCACATATACAAATTGTGAATTTTAACTGAAAACAAGTTGTTTGACACAAATAAACGTCCTTTCTGCCAAACAAGTACTTCAAATAAATGCATGCACTATTATCCGCAAAGAAATATTTCTTTACCTCTATTGAAACACCAGATTTCTTTGAGTCATCAAGATATAAACAATTTTATATGAAATTCTATATCTTGTATATTTTGCCATTTTTGCAATCGTATGGCAACCACACACGGGAAATAAAAACTTCAAATTCCTACTAAAGTAAAACAAAATATGCAGAAAACAAGCTGATAGGCAACTTTAGATTGGGATATTTATTCAGAGCAAAAGAAAATCAGGTCGAACTCAATTAACAGTGACAGTAAGTAGATATTGTTAGCTTTTTTTAAATCTAGTTAAATAGGTTCTAAATAGCCTCTTCTATAACCCTTTAAATGTTTTACATCAAGCTCCCAACACACTGTATACAGAGCAATATTAAAGTACTATAATAGCATACTATGCTTTAAATTGCAAATATCACAAAAACTAGTAGAAATAGATATAGGACATACCGAATAAACTAAGGAAGATTTCTTTTTCGTTAGTAACAAGCTCATAATTTTCAAATCCCAACAGTTTATAATTTTTAATGGAGTTTGTTATAAGAAGTTCTTCATTTCGTTGTAAAAGTTTGCAAAGTCAAATTAAAACTCAGCTGTTAACACTGGTGTATATATAGATACGTATATATGCGACAATAACTTTTGAAATGCCTCGTGTTCGGAAGACTTGTTAAAAGTTGCCACCTTGTGAACATTAATTCGTATTATCCCGTCTAGTGAATATTTTAAATGCTACCAAAGTTAAGCGAAAGAAATACACAATTTATTCCGTCTTTTCTATTCAGCGAGGAGCACATATGTGGCCACACAGAGAGCCGTTTCATTTTATGTGTAAAATAAGCTTACCGCGGTATAGTGGTAACGCCTCGCAAAATGTCTGCTTGCATTTCTAAGAAACACAGACTTTTCAAGCAATTTGTTGAATAGAATTTAATAATGCAACAAATTCCTAGAAGCGTTTTTCAGACAAAGATGTAGTTTTAACAAAACTATTTCACTTGCAAACGTAAAGCATTTTATCATCTTCTCATAGCTGCCTACGATTTGACCTAAACGATAAATACACTGATAAAAATGAGTGCGAATTTATAAATGAAATTTATATTTTTTTCAGTAAACCTACCCTATTTGTCGGCAATTTTACCATAATTTCAAGCAAAAATACTAAATATCATTTCAAATGCAGTTACGTTCAATAATTGTACAAACTGTATGTAAATTTGCTAACAAGTTTGTAAATTTCATAATAACAATTACTTCAACGGAATAAAATTACATATCTATACATTAAAACTACTGTCTGATATATAAATTTGCCTTCTGCTCGTGCAATTTTCCTTTCTAGATGGTAAAGTGCTACCGAGATAATTTTCATCGCGCTTGCGCAATAATGGGATATACAGTTCGAGTTCTGTTCGCCATCCGTTTGGTTGTGTTTACAGCAGCTAAGTTAAAGTTTTATTGAGTGCGATTGTTATATACAACTAATTTAACACTGTTAGCGCCTGTGTGACTTATCCTTTATCGGTGTGGTGTGGAATATTTTCTCCATATGGTTCTATAGTATTAAAATATATAATATTGGTACATTCATCTCTTTGTATTTTATGGAGGACTACAAAGTGCAGGTAAAAGTTTGCAGTCTTGATATGTATAATTCCACTTTCACTAATTGGATGTTCTCTTTAGGATACAAATGTTGATGATACTGACATTCTACAAATTCAAGGACTTGTGTGGTGTCCATAGGTAAGATTTCGTTTATTGTTCTTTCTCGTACATGCGGTCTTACAATCAAATTTATTACTAACATGTATAACACATCATTTCAATCACCAATATAAAAATACTTTTTTATAAACACCCATTAATAACTTTACACACACTCTGTACCTCAAAGGAAAGCAGCTGCTGATAATGTTATACCCTGTATATGATATATGACTCATGTACTTCTTATTTTGATTTCAGGTGACACATTTTGGACTATATTATATGCTGTGGTTGGATTATCTCCAGGTTCTCTTACTCTGGAGACGGTTTAGCTTTTTAAAAATTATTCAGGGTTCAAAAACGAATAAGGATAAAACCAAATCCACTGAAAGGTAATCAAACTTATTATGAAAATAAATGAGTAAATGTTTGTATGCAGTCTAAGTAAGTTTGTGACGTAAGTTTACCATAGGTATTTCAACTTAATATTGTTGAAATAATATTTAATTTATATTTAAAAGATGACATTTCTCTCTGTGAAGCAGATCGATTTATTTTATTATACGATATGTAGTCCATGGGTTCCTATTTTATTTCATTTACTTATGATTGCATTTTTGTCAAGAACTTCTATTTATTTAATGTAAAAAATATGAAATATTTATAAAAATTATGTAGATATGTATTATTGTTAAAATTATAATAAAACTTCATACTATTATTATTTGTTCTTATTTATGATCTCCACATTAATAGGATTTTACTAGTGATTTTACAGTTGACAATACAGGCTTGTCCGAGCAGTCGCAAAACCAGTTTACAAACAGTTCTTTTGTGAGAAACCAGATAATGTTTCATTGGTATTTATAATGGAGTTATCATAGCAACATATGTGGTCCATCACAAAAGTACTGATTGTTAACTGGTTTTGCAGTTGCTTGGACAAATCTAATATTAAAGTTGCAGAAAGTTTACTGTACAACAATTAATTGCAATTCCGTGTTTACGGTAAATTTACTAAACGTCAGTAAATTTAATTACAAAAGTATATATAAAACCGTACACATCGGAAACCTCATTTCATATGAGAAGTGAATTTATTAGCTCAAAATAAAATTACAAACCACATGGTATTTTCCCTTCGATCGAGGTTAAAAATGACCGCCGATCCACACGGCAAAATTACTTTTTCAGTTTTATCAGTGTAGAACATATTTCTCTAGAAAGTTTTGTAATTTCACACCTATTTATCTGTCAATTGCTTCGAATTGTTCACGCCAGACCCCAAAACTATTTGTATAAGTACATTTAACCCCGAATTACAGCAAAACCATTTACTAAAGTTCTAACCGAATTATTCAGTATTAATTCAGTATATAATTATTCAATTATTCAGTATCCGTCGCAACTACTGAGATTATCAAGGATTCCACAGACCTGTGTCATTATTAACAGCATCAACGGCTAGCGGCAAGGCCCCTAGGGCAACCTGAGCTTGGCCATACGCTCCAAGAAACCCAATTGTCACGGAATCGTTGAAATTGTGCGCTCCGGTCCCTGTCAGGTAGTCGTACAGGAAACTGTAATCTTCTGTTTTATTCTCTCCAGACTGCTGTTGACAGTAGTGTTGTTCTGATGACGTCAGTTGAAGTTTTGGGTAACAATACGCGAGGTTCATAGCATAGAAGATGAGACACATCCTTAGACCAGAAGGTCCTTGCATTGTCTTGTAGGTAGGTTAGATTTTCGACCGTTGGTTGTCCATTTCTGCAACAGAATGATTTATGATAAATAAGTTGCTTTTTTATTACATTAAAATAAAAAGTAAGTTTTTTGTGTACATAATAATGAAAGATAAATACTTAATTTTGTCCAAATCTTGCCCGTTTCTGAGATATATCCAGCAGAACGTTAAGAAGTTCTTCATTATAGTAAAACGTGATGCTCTGTCATTCTAAAATAAAAACTATGTAAAAACGCCATTTTTGCCCATTTTGCTCTTAAACTATGTGAGACAATAGTCAAAGCCAGTAGGTAGATGATAGTATCCAATGATATTAGATACACTATACAGGGTGTTCATTGAACTTAGTAAATTTTGATGCTTTTCAAATGGCTTTTTCTAGAATTTTTTAAATGGAACACCCAGCATAATGTGTGTTGGCGGTAATAACCCTTTATTTCGCTCCAATTTACATCTAGGATGCCATACATCAAATGTTACAATTTTCTGTGATATTTGCAATTTAACGAAAATGTAATGCAATTGTAAATTTTAATATTGCTGTGAATAAGGGTATTTGGTAGTCTGATGTAAAGTCTTCAAGTGGCGATAGAAGAGATAATTTAGAAACGATTTAACCGGCTTGATCCTTATACAAAGTATTACCGTTATCAACATATAAACAATTTTATATGAAACTTTTTAAGTATAGTTTGCCGTCTATCGTATGGCAACCGAAGACGCGATTTAAAAATTTCAAATTACTGCTAAAGTAAACCCTAAACCCTGTACTTTTAGGTTACCTATCGTGAAAATTTGTTGACTTCTGAGTGCTGAAAATCAGATTTTCTTTGATGTGATTTATGTGCTCACAGACAAAAACCAAATATGCAACAAAAACAAACTGATAGGCATCTTTAGATTCAGATTTTTATTCATAGCAAAAAAATCTATTAAAAACACTTCCAAATAACCCACTTTCCATTCACATTATCAATATTAATCATACTATCATTCATATTATCCCAATTTTGAATTCTCTCTCCAGAAACATAACCTATTTTAAACCAATTAACAATGGTAAGTAGATATTGTTGGTTGTACTGAATACAAATCAGTTCTCAAACGTAGTTCATCAAGACAGTTTTTAGCGTTTCTGTTTTTGTGTATGAGCGCACATACTGTTACAATGAAACGTCTCCGCTCAATTATCACACAAAAGAACAATTTTTCACTATAGTCCCCCCAAAAATTACACTGTTTCTGGTTTACTTCGGAGCCCAACTGAAGTTACTTGGTCTTCAGGTTCGCTCGCTGTACGTTTGTAAAAATCGCAAAACATACTTAAAATTGTGTAATACCTTGATAACCGTAATACTTTTTATATGAATAAATCTAGTTAAATAGGATCTAAATAGCTCCGTCTATAACTCTTTAAATATTTTACATCATGCTACCCAGCACACTGTATACAGAGCAATGTTAAGATACTACATAGCATACTACTCTTTAAATTCGAAATATCACAAAAAGTAATAAAAACAGATATACGATATAGTGAATATAAATTACAAAGAACTTAAGGGACATTTCAATTAGCAAATAATATATAGGGTGTTCCGTTTAAAAATCTCAAGAAAAAGCCATTTAAAAATGTTGAAAAACTAGTGCATGCTACGATCACCATGTATAGCGCATCTAATTTTTCATGACATCTGCATCTAGCTATGGGTTTAGTTATGTGATTAGCTATGTGAAATTTTACCAAATTTAAAAACAAAACAGTAATACGTCCTTTTTGCCCCTTTATCCAAGAAAAGTTTTGTATATTTTTTTATAAAATACGTGTGTTTTCTTTCCTGATGACGCCAGTAAAACGTGTCAATTTGTCCCTCTCATGCAATGTCGTGTCCTACAGACTGAAATTCAACGCATAGATATTTGTCAGGTTTGAGTAACGAATTTCAAGCTTCGAAAATGTTTTTGAGGTACTCCGAGACCGACATATCTGATTTCCCGCATGAAAAATACCCTTGCTAATAGCGAGAGTCAGTTTTACTGTTGATACGCAACTTGACCTGTATATGGCGAACAATGCACTGGGTTTTCTATCTACTTTATCGCTGTTATAAAATTTAATCGTTTCAAAGCGAGTTTATTCGATATTGGATTTATTAAGTTGATCGTTTACTTTAATCAAACGGTTGGATTCGGTACTTTGATAAGGGTTTAATTTATCTGTCGGGTTTTTATTGATTTCATTCCGATCGTCTAGGTGTAATTAACGAACTTACAATTCGAGAAAATCTAATTTATTGAGTCCCAAGTTTGAAAACTCATAACTCTGAAACTATTTATCAAAAGCAAATGAAATAAAGTGTGGGATATGTTCTATTTACCGTTTAGGTTAGTTACCAACAACCCTTTCGTGGGGGTTGTTTGGCGCAACGAAAGCTTGCCAGATTTTTATATTATTTTATCCTTTCTTTTCCTTCATACCTGACAAGCTTGCGTAGTGCCAAACAGCCCCAGGGGGGATAATACGAATTAATGTTCACAAGGGTGGCAACTTTTAACAAGTTTTCTTGAAGGGTCATTGTCGCATATAATTGTATATATATATATATATATATATATATATATATATATATATATATATATATATATATATATATATATATATACAGACCAGTGTTAACAGCTGAGTATTAATTTGACCAGTGCCGGCCTTAAGGGGTGGGGGGGCGAGGTCGGGCGCCGGTTGAGTTGGGGCGCCAACGGCGCCCTACCTTTTGTACAAGTAATAAAGAATTCTTTTTCAATAAATGTTCTTATAAACCGTTGAGATTTGAAAATAATGAGCTTGTTACTAACGAAAAAACATCATATTTAATTTATATTTAGTATGTCCTATTATACACTAGTTTTTGTGATATTTGCAATTTAAAGACTAATATGCTATTATAATAGTACCTTAATGGTGGGGATTTTTTCGACATTTAGTCAACCCTTAGTACCTTAATATTGCTCTGTATACAGTGTGTTGGGTTGAGCGGCTTGATGTAAAATATTTAAATGGTTATAGAAGAGGCCATTTATTTAGAATTATTCCTATACAAAGTATTACGGTTATCAAGATATTCCAAAATTTTATAAGTAGGTATGTTTTGCCATTTTTGCAAACGTACAGCGAACGAACCCGGAGACCTAGAACCTTCAGTTGTACCACGAAGTAAACCATAAACAGTGTACTTTTAGGGGAATTCTCGTGAACATTTGTTCCTTTGTGTAAATTTTGCGCAGACGTTTCATTGTAGTGGTATGTGCGGTCGAACACAAAAACAAACAGGACACGCTAAAACCTTACTTAACGAGCAACTTTTGAGAATGGATTTATTTTCAGTACAAAAACAAACAACAATATCTACCTAATATCATTGTTAATTGATTCAAAATAGATTATTTTGCCTGGAAAGACAATTCAAAATTGGGATAATATGAATGGTAGGTATGTAAGTATGGTCCTGAAAATTGAAATTCCGTTTCGATCCATCACTGGTGACGTTTTGAAAATTTATGCTCGTAATGAAAACTAAAAGGGACAATCATCCATCACGAATAGAGTGATGTTAGCGGTTTCTGGACCAGTTTCAATTTTGGCGTAAGCGCAGCAAACTCATATTGACACTGCATAAACAATCTAGCCATTTTTGGTCAGAATCCTATTAAATTAAGTAAATTAATCACTTTTATCTCCGCCAACTTCTCGATTAAACTGGCCGAATTTGATAAATCTAGTGCACATACAGTCAAAGTCCTTACTAGAGACATTCGCAAAATGTTTTCTAATGAAGTATTTATTTGGTTTCTTAGCACAATTTGTAGGTTTCGTGGCATCATTAGATAAACTCTCAGAACATACTACGCAAAGCGGACATGTATTCATCTCACTTCCATGTCCTTACATGAATCCAAATGTTAAATTATCATGGTTGTATTTTCCTGATTTTGAAACTTTGAACATTTTATTCTCTCCGCCTCCAGTTCTCGTGTTCTTTCTGATGGTGCGTGTTGGTGGTTGTGGAGAATCAGATAGTAAAGATTCACGTGTTATTTAAAAGCTTGTATTGTAGGTACAACATGAAAAAGAAATAGAATTCTAATTTTAAAACAAATAACCTCTTCTTCCACAAGATTGACGGTGTATCGAATACTAATTACAGAAATTGGTAAAGAATGAACCTGTCTTAGATAAAAAAAAGGACAACATTTTATTTCCTGTATAAGAGGAGAGAAGAACTTATTTTGATATTATTTGTTCATTATTAAGTAAGTATTTTGGAGAATCGGGGAGAAAATGGAGAAAAATTGTCGCTATCTTCACATCTTTTAACTTGGCACAGTCGTCAAAACGCCAATTTAGAGAAACACACTGATAAACATGAGTGCGAATTTACAAATGTATGTAAATGTATGTAACTGTATGTAAATTTGCTAACAAATTTGTAAATTTCATAATAACAAATACTTCAACGGAATAAAATTACATATCTATACATTAAAACTACTATCTGATATGTAAATTTGCGTTCTGCTGGTGCAATTTTCCTTTCTAGATGGTAAAGTGCTACCGAGATAATTTTTATTGGGCTTGCGCAATAATGGGATATAAAGTTCGAGTTCCGTTCGCCATCCGTTTGGTTGTGTTTACAGCAGCTAAGTTAGAGTTTTATGGAGTGCGATTGTTATATACAACTAATTTAACACTGTTAGTGCCTCTGTGACTTATCCTTTATCGGTGTGGTGTGGAATATTTGCTCCATATGGTTCCATAGTATTAAAAGATATAATATTGGTACATTCATCTCTGTGTATATTATGGAGGACTTTGCAAATATATACTACAAAGTGCAGGTAAAAGTTTGCAGTCTTGATATTTATAATTCCACTTTCACTAATTGGATGTTCTTTTTAGGGTACAAGTGTTGATGATACTGACATTCTACAAATTCAAGGACTTGTGTGGTGTTCATAGGTAAGATTTCGTCTATTGTTCTTTCTCGTACAAGCGAAAAATACTTTTCTATAAACACTCATTAATAACTTTACACACACTCTGTACCTCAAAGGAAAGCAGCTGCTGACATTGTTATACCCTGTATATGATATATGACCCATGTACTTCTTATTTTGATTTCAGGTGACACATTTTGGACTATATTATAAGCTGTAGTTGGATTATCCCCAGGTTTTCTTACTCTGGAGACGGTTTAGCTTTTTAAAAATTATTCCAAGTCAGAGTTCAAAAACGAATAAGGATAAAACCAAATCCACTAAAAGGCGATCAAACTTATTATGAAAATAAATAAGTAAATGTTTGTATGCAGTCTAAGGAAGTGTGTGACGTAAGTTTACCATAGGTATTTCAACTTAATATTGTTGAAATAATATTTAATTTATATTTAAAAGATATATTTCTCTCTGTGAAGCAGATCGAATTATTTTATTATACAATATGTAGATAAGTATACTCCATGGGTTCCTATTTTATTTCATTTACTTATGATTACATTTTTGTCAAGAACTTCTATTTATTTAAGGTTAAAGATATGAAATATTTATAAAAAATATGTAGATATATATATTATAAATATGTTTCACATGTTATTTATTGTCAAAATTATAATAAAACTTCATACTATTATTTTTTGTTTTTATTTATGATCTCCACATTAATAGGATTTTACTAGTGATTTTACAGTTGACAATACAGGCTTGTGCGAGCAGTCGCAAAACCAGTTTAGAAACAGTTCTTTTGTAAGAAACCAGATAATGTTTCATTGGTATTTATAATGGAGTTATCATAGCAACATATGTGGTCCATCACAAAAGTACTGATTGTTAACTGGTTTTGCAGTTGGTTGGACAAATCTAATATTAAAGTTGCAGAAAGTTTACTGTACAACAATTAATTGCAATTCCGTATTTACGGTAAATTTACTGAACGTCAGTAATGTTACTTACAAAAGTATATATAAAACCGTACACATCGGAAACCTCATTTCATATGAGAAGTAAATTTATTAGCTCAAAGTAAAATTACAAACCACATGGTATTTTCCCTTCGTAAAATTACCTTTTCAGTTTTATCAGTGGCAGAGACAAAATAAAAGCCGCTTGTGATGAACATCTCGTAAAAAATTAAGAATTGCGTCAATCTACACACGGCCTGCACAAACCTAGCTAATACAGAAAGCTACAATTGGTTGTGAAAAATAAACGGCTATATTATAATAATATAAAATGATTAATTATTTATTTGACCGATATTATTTGTTATACCACATACATACAATGTGTTCTTACTGTAAGAAGAAAAAAAGGTAATGTAAAAGACAATACATATTTTTATTTTTTTCTTTCGATTTTGAATCAAAATTTAATTGAGTCCGGATTTAGCGTCTAGTCGGATGTAGCGTCCAAATTCCACGCCCCCTTCGTTGATGTTTCAGTATGTGCTTGTTTTGCGTAGAATATGGATCATTTCAAAAAAAAAATACCTATAAAGGAAAGTTTTGGCGTTTTTATTTCTCGGTCAGAATCGAATTGAGTTTTCCTCTCTACGTGGTGTCGCCTTATTTTGCCAATAGAAATAGAAAACCTGAGCTCAGTGAAGCGTTATACTGTAATACACTGTAATACACTGCAATACACTGTATCTAGAATAGTCTGTTCCAATTCATGAAAAGGAGAACACCTTGCGCGCACGGATAGATAAATAATTGCGTTACTTATAAAAATGAGGATTTTCCTGAAAGAAAGAGGCAGTTCCAAAAATGTTCCAAAATTTAAATTTTACATTTTAAATGACAAAAATTAATTTATACAGGACACAAACTAATGTCCTGATTCGGGATAACAATAAAGTAAGTTTTGGAATGCTTTAAAAATGTTATTAAAAAATCTGATGTGGCCAGGCACATTACTTTATCATACTATATATAAAATTAATAGTTTAGCTGCATGAGATTCTGTTTGATCGAGATCGGCCATGTCTGCATTAAAATAAAACTAGTAGAAGTAGACAGATATGTCGATTAAAGCTGCGTTCGGATATTGTACTCCGTTGACACACCGGGTACACCGTCCAAATGACACGTACGTGTTACTGGGTGTAAAAAGTATAATACAATATCCGAATGCAGCTTATATTGACAGAAGTTATTGTCAATACATTAGCGTTTGACACTACCTACTGTCATTAGAATCAAAAAATCTGACAAATCCTGGCTACTAGTTTTAATGCAGTACGACCAATCTCGATGAAATAGAATTTGCTCATGCAGCTAAACTATTGATTGTACCAAAAAATGTCATAATCATAAATTATTCAGAATTTCCTCATCTTTAATTTATTATTTAACTATTTCGACGAAATTCCAAAAATGGCGGCTTATCTGCAAAACCTTTCAAAAATGCTAAGACTAAACCTCCAGTTCCTTTGGACCCTTTTCAACAGAAAGCTTTTCAGCTCTAAGTTTAGTAATAAAACTTCTAAATATGAAGTTTCGGCTCAATACCTTTAGTAGTTACATACTACGTATGTAACTGGGTGTAAAAAGTGTAATACAATATCCGAACGCAGCTTATATTGACAGAAGTTATTGAGAAAACATTAGCGTCTGACACTACCTACTGTCATTAGAATCAAAAAATCTGACAAATCCTGGCTACTAGTTTTAATGCAGTACGACCGATCTCGATGAAATAGAATTTGCTCATGCAGCTAAACTATTGATTGTACCAAAAAATGTCATAGTCATAAATTATTCAGAATTTCCTCTACTTTAATTTATTATTTAACTATTTCGACGAAATTCCAGAAATTGCGGGTTATTTGCAAAACCTTTCAAAAATGACTAAACCTTCTTTTGGACCCTTTTCAACAGAAAGCTTTTCATCTTTAGGCATGCAGGAAAATTCAAATTTCCACTATGCTCAGCACATACGTTGTTTGCAAAAAAACTCGCAGTATCTTTTTTATCTCATTTTGCGATCGTAATTAAACAGGGTATAACGTTCGAACCTTTTGAAGATTAGCTCCAACAAAGCGTGCACGCTTTCGGCGTAGGGCCTGATCATTAAATCATTTTTCGACGACGTGCCAACAATTTGAATTTTGCCTACCGTATCGACAGCACAAAATGAATATATAATGACCGGCTGCCTAGATGGATACAAACTTAATTTATCCTCTATTAGTAATTACCATAATATTATAGCTTATATAAGCACGAAGTCTATATTCTCTAAAATATTCTTATTAATTCCGCATAAACTAACCAAATTGTATACTTAATCCATTTCTGATATTGCTTCCTTAATTTTTAATTTAAGAATTCATGTAGGAAACTAATCGTTTATTTTTAGTAGTACACACATATAAAATAAATTACTGGCTTCTTATGTCTACTTACTTTTCGTCAAAAAAACTTTTTTTAGCAAACTCTCTCTCTGTCTCAGAATTAAAACTACGTGGAATACGCGCACTTGTAGTGAAAGCGTGGACAGAGCTTTTCCGTGAAAAGTTCGCGAGTTACTAGCCAAATAAGCACGCGTTTTCCCGTTCATCAGGAGTCTCTCAATGAGTTTCCATAGTAACCAGAACGCGCATGCTGTCAACAGGTTTCAGACGGTTACACAAAGCAACATTCCGCAAACTTCTTGGCTTGCCCCTTAACCCCTTTTTGCCGTGTCAAGTCAAAAATAATTACGTAATTTAATATCTTAATAAAGTGAGCATCTCCAAACGAACTTTATTCATGAAATATTTACTAGTAACCATAAAAGTCACAGCTTATGCCAGTAGATTTGTTTAATTTATTAATTTATTTGGAATATCAGTCAAATAAATATATTTGGATACAGAAAAAAACTACTTTCCTTTAAAGTAGTATTTTTGTTTTGATTTAAAACGACGTTTCTTTACACCAAAGAAACCTAAGTCTGTGCACAAATGATTACAAAGCTATTTTCATGGTTCTACCATACCATGCTATCGGCAAAACAGATAGATGTAGGTATTATCGGACGATTTGACATTTAAAACTAATATTTTATATACTACTCACTAGGGTATTACTCCCCTTAAAACCGATGCATATATATATAGCGACTTCATATTTATATGTTATCCTAATCTTTAGAGACATCTCTGGTCTCAATTTAATATATATATATATATATATATATATATATATATATATATATATATATATATATATATATATATATATATATATAATGGATGTTAATTCTTTGCAGAAACCTGCATATATTGATGTAAAACTTTGAAATAGTTAATACATCTTGTATTAACTATTTCAAAGTTATATATATATATATATATATATATACTCTACAACCGAATTGGTATCTAAAATAAAACGTTATTTTACTTTAATAATTCTATTATATTTATTCTATAAATATGTAATAAAATAAATGTTTATCGACAAATAATGACTTTTATAACAGTAGAGTTAATCTCATGACGCAGGTATTTGCATTCGGTGAATAAGCGACAAATATGTCACGCTTTATTGGTAATCTATATATGTACACCGAACACTTCAATAACTATGATGGCTGAAATGCTGTTGTGTATTATTTATTTTGGATCGCAACGTGGGCCGCAAAAGCTTGCATTAATTCCGTTGTTTGCGCCTGGCTCCATCTAGTGGATTACAAGGGCTACTGAAATTTAATTTACCAGTGAAGTAAGTCCTTAATCAGGTTCGCCCACATTTATGTATGTAACCAAATGGAATATGTCACGTGCATACAAGTACACAACATGCGACTGCACAGCGACATTGTTGCAAAGTTTCAACCACACAATGAATTAGCTTAAATTTGCGCGTGTATTTTCTTTCATTTTGTATATGTTTTATATACAGTGCATGTTCTAAATAGAAGTATTCAGAATTAAAACAAAAACAGTGTGAGAGTTATTCTGAAATAAACTTTGTGATTTTTGTTATGTGCGATCACAAGCAAAGTGGTTATGATAAAAATTATTACCTCATATGTCTAGCTCACAGATAGATTGAGTAATTAATCCTGAAAATTACAGCTCTCTATCTGCTTTAATTTGGCCAGGAGAATTTTTAAAACGCAGGGTTTGAGTTATTATGAAACATAATGTTGTGATTTTGGTTAAAGTGCGATTACAATCAAAGTAGTTATGATAAAAATTATTATCTTGTATGTGCAGCTCACAAATAGATTGGGTAATCAATCCTGACAATTACAGCTCTCTATATGCTTTAATTTGGCCAGGAGAATTTTTAAAACGCAGGGTTTGAGTTATTATGAAACAGAATGTTGTGATTTTAGTTTAAGTGCGATTACAACCAAAGTGGTTATGATAAAAATTATTACCTCATATGACTAGCTCACAGATAGATTGAGTAATTAATCCTGACAATTACAGCTCTCTATATGCTTTAATTTGGCCAGGAGAATTTTTAAAACGCAGGGTTTGAGTTATTATGAAACATAATGTTGTGATTTTGGTTAAAGTGCGATTACAATCAAAGTAGTTATGATAAAAATTATTATCTTGTATGTGCAGCTCACAAATAGATTGGGTAATCAATCCTGACAATTACAGCTCTCTATATGCTTTAATTTGGCCAGGAGAATTTTTAAAACGCAGGGTTTGAGTTATTATGAAACAGAATGTTGTGATTTTAGTTTAAGTGCGATTACAACCAAAGTGGTTATGATAAAAATTATTACCTCATATGACTAGCTCACAGATAGATTGAGTAATTAATCCTGACAATTACAGCTCTCTATATGCTTTAATTTGGCCAGGAGAATTTTTAAAACGCAGGGTTTGAGTTATTATGAAACATAATGTTGTGATTTTGGTTAAAGTGCGATTACAATCAAAGTAGTTATGATAAAAATTATTATCTTGTATGTGCAGCTCACAAATAGATTGGGTAATCAATCCTGACAATTACAGCTCTCTATATGCTTTAATTTGGCCAGGAGAATTTTTAAAACGCAGGGTTTGAGTTATTATGAAACAGAATGTTGTGATTTTAGTTTAAGTGCGATTACAACCAAAGTGGTTATGATAAAAATTATTACCTCATATGACTAGCTCACAGATAGATTGAGTAATTAATCCTGACAATTACAGCTCTCTATATGCTTTAATTTGGCCAGGAGAATTTTTAAAACGCAGGGTTTGAGTTATTATGAAACAGAATGTTGTGATTTTAGTTTAAGTGCGATTACAACCAAAGTGGTTATGATAAAAATTATTACCTCATATGACTAGCTCACAGATAGATTGAGTAATTAATCCTGAAAATTACAGCTCTCTAATTACTTTAATTAGGCCAGGAGAATTTTTAAAACGCAGGGTTTGAGTTATTATGAAACAGAATGTTGTGATTTTGGTTTAAGTGCGATTACAATCAAAGTAGTTATAATAAAAATTATTATCTCCTATGTCTAGTTTACAGATAGATTGGGTAATCAATCCTGAAAATTACAGCTCTCTATCTGCTTTAATTTGGCCAGGAGAATTTTTAAAACGCAGTGTTTGGGTTATTATGAAACAGAATATTGTGATTTTGGTTAAAGTGCGATTACAATCAAAGTAGTTATAATAAAAATTATTATCTCCTATGTCTAGTTCACAGATAGATTGGGTAATTAATCCTGAAACTTACAGCTCTCTATCTGCCTTAATTTGGCCAGGAGAATTTTTAAAACGCAGGGTTTGAGTTATTATGAAACAGCATGTTGTGATTTTGGTTTAAGTGCGATTACAATCAAAGTAGTTATAATAAAAATTATTATCTCCTATGTCTAGTTCACAGATAGATTGGGTAATCAATCCTGAAAATTACAGCTCCCTATCTGCTTTAATTTGGCCAGGAGAATTTTTAAAACGCAGTGTTTGAGTTATTATGAAACAGAATATTGTGATTTTGGTTAAAGTGCGATTACAATCAAAGTAGTTATGATAAAAATTATTATCTCATATGTCTAGCTCACAGATAGATTGGGTAATTAATCGTGAAAATTACAGCTCTCTATCAGCTTTAATTTGACCAGGAGAATTTTTAAAACGCAGGGTTTGAGTTATTATGAAACAGAATATTGTGATTTTGGTTAAAGTGCGATTACAATCAAAGTAGTTATAATAAAAATTATTATCTCATATGTCTAGCTCACAGATAGATTGGGTAATTAATCGTGAAAATTACAGCTCTCTATCAGCTTTAATTTGACCAGGAGAATTTTTAAAACGCAGGGTTTGAGTTATTATGAAACAGCATGTTGTGATTTTGGTTTAAGTGCGATTACAATCAAAGTAGTTATAA
Source organism: Aphodius sticticus (assembly GCA_963966075.1). Lineage (NCBI taxonomy): Eukaryota > Metazoa > Arthropoda > Insecta > Coleoptera > Scarabaeidae > Aphodius > Aphodius sticticus. Next base: position 3,698,456 of record OZ014510.1, read on the forward strand.
TAAAAATTATTATCTCCTATGTCTAGTTCACAGATAGATTGGGTAATCAATCCTGAAAATTACAGCTCCCTATCTGCTTTAATTTGGCCAGGAGAATTTTTAAAACGCAGTGTTTGAGTTATTATGAAACAGAATATTGTGATTTTGGTTAAAGTGCGATTACAATCAAAGTAGTTATGATAAAAATTATTATCTCATATGTCTAGCTCACAGATAGATTGGGTAATTAATCGTGAAAATTACAGCTCTCTATCAGCTTTAATTTGACCAGGAGAATTTTTAAAACGCAGGGTTTGAGTTATTATGAAACAGCATGTTGTGATTTTGGTTAAAGTGCGATTACAATCAAAGTAGTTATAATAAAAATTATTATCTCATATGTCTAGCTCACAGATAGATTGGGTAATTAATCGTGAAAATTACAGCTCTCTATCAGCTTTAATTTGACCAGGAGAATTTTTAAAACGCAGGGTTTGAGTTATTATGAAACAGCATGTTGTGATTTTGGTTTAAGTGCGATTACAATCAAAGTAGTTATAATAAAAATTATTATCTCCTATGTCTAGTTCACAGATAGATTGGGTAATCAATCCTGAAAATTACAGCTCCCTATCTGCTTTAATTTGGCCAGGAGAATTTTTAAAACGCAGTGTTTGAGTTATTATGAAACAGAATATTGTGATTTTGGTTAAAGTGCGATTACAATCAAAGTAGTTATGATAAAAATTATTATCTCATATGTCTAGCTCACAGATAGATTGGGTAATTAATCGTGAAAATTACAGCTCTCTATCAGCTTTAATTTGACCAGGAGAATTTTTAAAACGCAGGGTTTGAGTTATTATGAAACAGCATGTTGTGATTTTGGTTAAAGTGCGATTACAATCAAAGTAGTTATAATAAAAATTATTATCTCCTATGTCTAGTTCACAGATAGATTGGGTAATTAATCCTGAAACTTACAGCTCTCTATCTGCCTTAATTTGGCCAGGAGAATTTTTAAAACGCAGGGTTTGAGTTATTATGAAACAGCATGTTGTGATTTTGGTTAAAGTGCGATTACAATCAAAGTAGTTATAATAGAAATTATTATCTCCTATGTCTAGTTCACAGATAGATTGGGTAATCAATCCTGAAAATTACAGCTCCCTATCTGCTTTAATTTGGCCAGGAGAATTTTTAAAACGCAGTGTTTGAGTTATTATGAAACAGAATATTGTGATTTTGGTTAAAGTGCGATTACAATCAAAGTAGTTATGATAAAAATTATTATCTCATATGTCTAGCTCACAGATAGATTGGGTAATTAATCGTGAAAATTACAGCTCTCTATCAGCTTTAATTTGACCAGGAGAATTTTTAAAACGCAGGGTTTGAGTTATTAAGAAATAGAATGTTGTGATTTTGGTTAAAGTGCGATTACAATCAAAGTAGTTATCATAAAAATTATTATCTCATATGTCTAGCTCACAGATAGATTGGGTAATTAATCGTGAAAATTACAGCTCTCTATCAGCTTTAATTTGACCAGGAGAATTTTTAAAACGCAGGGTTTGAGTTATTATGAAACAGAATATTGTGATTTTGGTTAAAGTGCGATTACAATCAAAGTAGTTATAATAAAAATTATTATCTCATATGTCTAGCTCACAGATAGATTGGGTAATTAATCGTGAAAATTACAGCTCTCTATCAGCTTTAATTTGACCAGGAGAATTTTTAAAACGCAGGGTTTGAGTTATTATGAAACAGCATGTTGTGATTTTGGTTTAAGTGCGATTACAATCAAAGTAGTTATAATAAAAATTATTATCTCCTATGTCTAGTTCACAGATAGATTGGGTAATCAATCCTGAAAATTACAGCTCCCTATCTGCTTTAATTTGGCCAGGAGAATTTTTAAAACGCAGTGTTTGAGTTATTATGAAACAGAATATTGTGATTTTGGTTAAAGTGCGATTACAATCAAAGTAGTTATGATAAAAATTATTATCTCATATGTCTAGCTCACAGATAGATTGGGTAATTAATCGTGAAAATTACAGCTCTCTATCAGCTTTAATTTGACCAGGAGAATTTTTAAAACGCAGGGTTTGAGTTATTATGAAACAGCATGTTGTGATTTTGGTTAAAGTGCGATTACAATCAAAGTAGTTATAATAAAAATTATTATCTCCTATGTCTAGTTCACAGATAGATTGGGTAATTAATCCTGAAACTTACAGCTCTCTATCTGCCTTAATTTGGCCAGGAGAATTTTTAAAACGCAGGGTTTGAGTTATTATGAAACAGCATGTTGTGATTTTGGTTAAAGTGCGATTACAATCAAAGTAGTTATAATAAAAATTATTATCTCCTATGTCTAGTTCACAGATAGATTGGGTAATCAATCCTGAAAATTACAGCTCCCTATCTGCTTTAATTTGGCCAGGAGAATTTTTAAAACGCAGTGTTTGAGTTATTATGAAACAGAATATTGTGATTTTGGTTAAAGTGCGATTACAATCAAAGTAGTTATGATAAAAATTATTATCTCATATGTCTAGCTCACAGATAGATTGGGTAATTAATCGTGAAAATTACAGCTCTCTATCAGCTTTAATTTGACCAGGAGAATTTTTAAAACGCAGGGTTTGAGTTATTATGAAACAGCATGTTGTGATTTTGGTTAAAGTGCGATTACAATCAAAGTAGTTATAATAAAAATTATTATCTCCTATGTCTAGTTCACAGATAGATTGGGTAATTAATCCTGAAACTTACAGCTCTCTATCTGCCTTAATTTGGCCAGGAGAATTTTTAAAACGCAGGGTTTGAGTTATTATGAAACAGCATGTTGTGATTTTGGTTAAAGTGCGATTACAATCAAAGTAGTTATAATAAAAATTATTATCTCCTATGTCTAGTTCACAGATAGATTGGGTAATCAATCCTGAAAATTACAGCTCCCTATCTGCTTTAATTTGGCCAGGAGAATTTTTAAAACGCAGTGTTTGAGTTATTATGAAACAGAATATTGTGATTTTGGTTAAAGTGCGATTACAATCAAAGTAGTTATGATAAAAATTATTATCTCATATGTCTAGCTCACAGATAGATTGGGTAATTAATCGTGAAAATTACAGCTCTCTATCAGCTTTAATTTGACCAGGAGAATTTTTAAAACGCAGGGTTTGAGTTATTAAGAAATAGAATGTTGTGATTTTGGTTAAAGTGCGATTACAATCAAAGTAGTTATCATAAAAATTATTATCTCATATGTCTAGCTCACAGATAGATTGGGTAATTAATCGTGAAAATTACAGCTCTCTATCAGCTTTAATTTGACCAGGAGAATTTTTAAAACGCAGGGTTTGAGTTATTAAGAAATAGAATGTTGTGATTTTGGTTAAAGTGCGATTACAATCAAAGTAGTTATCATAAAAATTATTATCTCATATGTCTAGCTCACAGATAGATTGGGTAATTAATCGTGAAAATTACAGCTCTCTATCAGCTTTAATTTGACCAGGAGAATTTTTAAAACGCAGGGTTTGAGTTATTAAGAAATAGAATGTTGTGATTTTGGTTAAAGTGCGATTACAATCAAAGTAGTTAGAATAAAAATTATTATCTCCTATGTCTAGCTTACAGATAGATTGGGTAATGAATCCTGAAAATTATAGCTCTCTATCTGCTTTAATTTGACCAGCAGAATTCTTAAAACACAAGGTTTAAGTTATTCTGAAATAGAATGTTGTGATTTTGGTTAAAGTGCGATTACAATCAAAGTAGTTATGATAAAAATTATTATCTCATATGTCTAGCTCACAGATAAATTGGGTAATCAATCCTGAAAATTACAGCTCTCTATCTGCTTTAATTTGGCCAGGAGAATTTTTAAAACGCAGGGTTTGAGTTATTATGAAATAGAATGTTGTGCTTTTGATTAAAGTGCGATTACAATAAAAGTAGTTATGATAAAAATTATTATCTCATATGTCTAGCTCACAGATAAATTGGGTAATCAATCCTGAAAATTACAGCTCTCTATCTGCTTTAATTTGGCCAGGAGAATTTTTAAAAGGCAGGGTTTGAGTTACTATGAAACAGAATGTTGTGATTTTCGTTAAAGTGCGATTACAATCAAAGTAGTTATGATAAAAATTATTACCTCGTATGTCTAGATCACAGATAAATTACGTAATTAATTCTGAAAATTACAGCCCTCTATCTATTCCAGTTTGTTCAGGAGAACTCAGGAAAAACCCAATTTGTATGTTTGGAATGAAGGTATTGATTTATATTTGATTTCCGAAGGGAATAACAAAATGTAATTATTGTCAAAACATCTCTGCGCATTGTGTAGGTAGCTTCTCTCATTATCCCAATTTACTTTTGGCGGTTTCGCATGGTTTTTGTTTACGCCCGCATCCGTAGAAAAATAAAACTTTTTTACAACTTTAAATGCTGGTATCTCGTAGTACATTCGAAAAAACAGTACAACTCAGTTTTATTGTTAATTGGAAACCTTAGTGACTTTAAAAACAACTTTTTATGACAACCAGTTATTTTTTAATTTAAAATATTTTTCTCTTAATATTTTAATTACCAATTGCTAGGCAAATAAGGTCGTAGAAAAATTGCAGATCGCCGTTTTACACCATTTTACACCATCCAAATTTGACGTTTGACGTCAATTCACCCATAATTCACCCCAAGACTAATCTAATAAAACTCAGTTGGGGAGATACGAAAATATGTTTACGTTTTCAAGCCTTCGTATTGTCCGGTAATTGAAAACCTGGAAAAAGCTTTCCACAGAAAAAATAACCAAAGTTAAACAGTTCAACACCGCCACTCAATTTCCAATCGGTAAAAAATGCGATAACCTACAAATGTCAGGAGGTATTGTTGTGGGTGTTCCTATTGTTGTCGCTAGGTGGCGCGCGATATAAATTTGCAAAGGTTAAGATCAATGCCACTTGACGTGCTTTACGAATTATGCAAATATATTCAGATGCCAGGCCGACGGAATACTGAAAAAACTTTGACGCTAGCAAAGTAAACAAAATGTGATATTTTTAATGAAAAGTTAGACTGTCTTCTATGCTAAAGTCAACACGCTATACAATATACACTAAAAGCTTTTTGGGGATGATATTAATTAACAACCAACAAAAATTACGGTCAAAACCAGGTAAGAGTGGAAGTGCGTCATAGTAAACTCTTCCTATGCCAATGTCTTTGAAAACCAGATACAGATACAGCATAGTTTAAATTAAAAAATAAATTAAATAGTTATTTATGTACCAAGGGCATTAGACGGATTTTTATGCCCCGAGGGTGACAGGTAAGTCACGACAGACAGGTAATATGTCCTACAATGGTTTTGTTCCTCTGTTTGAATAATATTAATAAATATTTTGACGTTATCAAGTGACATGCGTATCTACGGAGTTGAATAACAATACAAACAATTATAATTGACATTGACGATTTAAAATTTAAAATTTGAATGAAAATATTTGATATATTTGACATATAACCATGGCAATCCTTTATGCCCTAGGGCGCAATAAGAATCTTTATTGCCCTAGGGCGCAAAAAGAAGCTGTTTTCGGCCCGGTATCTAAGATGTAAAATGTCACTTTAAGATCATTTAGGACATAAAAGCATATTAAAGTTATGAGTTATGAGTCGTCCTCGATAACATAATTTAAATTCATAAAAGTTTACTGCTGGAAAACACTCGATGTAATTTGTTTTTGTGGTGAGTATCTGGTTTAATAAAATTTAATTGAAATATACATACGGACTGAAAGGCAAGTACAGTAGAGCGTCGATAATCCGAACTAATTGGGACCGAAGGTGATTCGGATTATCAAATTGTTTGGATTATCAAATATTGCAGCTAAATACTAGAAACTACGAGTATTGGATAGAAGTTCAATCTTAATAAAAGCAACACCATTCGATTCCGCTTTTCTTAAACTATAGGAATGAAAATAAAGACTCATTATAAATGATTGTAGTCGAAGTAGGCTTAGGCTTAGTAGGTTTATCACATGTAAAGATTTCTGGTTGCCGTTCTATTTGAATGGAATACCACTGTTCTACGCGCAAAAGTTAAACTGGTTGCTTAACCTGTTTCAAGTTTGACAGTTGTTTGTGTATAGCGGCAAAAATTTGCTAACATGAGCATGGCCTACTTCGACTACAATAATTTATAACGACCCTGCATAAGAAGCAATCTTAATGGTGCAAGGGGATGCACTGTAGAGAATTAAATTACGAAGAGAATGACAGGTCAAACGATCCGATCGGATAATTAGAACCGGAGAAAAGCTGAAAAACCCATAAAATTTTGGTTTTAAAAAAAATTCATAACTCCGCCATTTTTGAATAATAACAGCTGAAACTTTGCACAGTGGTAGCTATTCACATGTACTTTAAGTGTGCAAAACCTGGATTCGGCCGGATTAATAGTTTTCGCACAATCCTCATTTGATTTTTTTTGCAATATTTTTGCGGAGAGCTGGATGCGTTTGAGGTCGTCCAATTGCAATTTAGAAAAAGGATTTGGAAACTAGACGTGAACTGTTGTTGGAATCAGAATAGATGTTTTGTTGTTACAAAACATCTATTCTGATTCCAACACCATTCGATTCCGCTGTTCTTAAATTATAGGAATGAAAATAGAAGGATATCGAAGGGATATCGAAAAGATATCGAAGGGATATCGAAGGGATATCGAAGAGATATCGAAGGGATATCGAAGGGATATCGAGGGTGACTACAAAAATGGGTTTTCCCTAGGTCACTGATTTATTTTATTATTATGTATTTCTTTTTGAACGTTCGGATTACCGAGGTTCGGATTATCGACGCTCTACTGTACATTATTTCGTTGAAATTTGCGTTGTAATTAATTTGCTTTTGGTTCCACACGTTGAAAATCTTAGTGGAAAATCATGCAGTAATTACTTATTAGTCAGTTATGTATTAATTTATTTTATGTTACTAACAACGATTTTAAATGACAAAATAATAATTTATTTTTAGTTATTTGTGTAATGACTTGTTCAACATGAAACAAAATATTATTGCGAATGATTTTTTTTCTTATTTAATAAATCCAGGCAAAAATTATCGGTTATATTACGTCTGGTATGTCATTCTATATTCTTAATATATTGGAATGTGAGATTAACATTTTGAAAATACGACAAATATACTTGAAAATACGTAAAATAAGAACATTTGATATTGATTGAAACATCGCACATGTGGATTTTTTTTATCGGACGCTGATTGACAAAAAACGCGTTATTTTATGGCCGAATTTTGTTCGAGTATTTGAGGAAAACATGTCGACGATACTCCATAGAAAAATACTTTTTCTAGTTACAAGAAATTGTTTAGTATGTCTTGCAAAATATAATAACACATGTGTTCTGAATTAATAATGAATGAACTTATTGTTTGACATCTTCCAACGACAGAAAAGCAACAAAGTGGTCTCAAATTTTTGTTGTTTTTGTGGCTTTTGTAACTTTGGTTGCGTCTTCGATGGTGGTAGTGTCGGTAATATCATTACCTCCATACCCGATAATTTCTGACATTTACATTATAGGTTATGTGCGGTTATGATCCCGAGATAACCTCAAATAAGGGATACACCGCATTGAAAAATGTTACGAAAAACAATATTAAAATACCCGAATCGGGTTTTGAACGAATTAAAACGCCATTACTCAAATAGGAACATATTAAAACTGAAGGAACGCGGGATGTTTCAGGAGTTATTTCCAGAAATTTCAGCGTAAGTCTACTGATAAACATCCGAATAACCCTTTAGAAATACCTTATATATTTCAGAGGAGAAGTAACCGATTTATTAAATTCTAAACCGCAGACTGTTTACGCTGGATTTGATCCAACAGCGGACAGCTTACACGTTGGCAATTTGTTAATCATAGTCAACTTACTACATTGGCAACGAGGTGGGCACAACGTAATAGCGCTGCTAGGTGGCGCTACCGGTAAAATAGGAGACCCCAGCGGTCGTACTACAGAACGCGAAGAATTACTTTCCGTTTATGTCGACGAAAATCTAAAAGGAATCGAAAAGAATATCAAACAAGTTTTTGAAAATCACGAGAAATTATTATGGAATAAAGATGAACCTTTACCTAAAGTAAGGTATTTATTACAAAATTATCCAAGGAATTTTTTAATAAAGCTTTATTTATTTTAAAGAATTCTTAATAACGAAGAATGGTATAACAAGATGTCTCCCGTGCAATTAATAGGCCATGTTGGGCGGTATTTACGAATGGGGACCCTATTGGGGAGGACTAGTGTTCAAAGTAGGCTTGCGTCACCCGCTGGAATGAGTTTTACGGAATTTAGTTATCAACTTTTTCAAGCATACGACTGGCTGCACCTAAACAAAGAATTCGGTTGTCGATTTCAGGTGACTTTTAATAACTTTCTTGCTTTACAGTCATTTTTTATGAATTATTTTCTTTATTAGGTTGGAGGAAGTGACCAAATGGGCAACATTATGTCAGGGCATGACCTTATTTCACGAATACAGAAGCTGAGTGTTTACGGTAATATTTTTATTTATTACGATCAATTTACATACCACAATTTTTACCTTAATAGAAAAAAATTAATAAATTAACTTTCGAGTCTTGATATTTGGGCCATTTTACATATTTTCAAGTTCTTAATTTGTCAAAAACACTCAGCGTATAGTGTGTGTGCATACTTTCATTGAACTTGTGGTTATTACTAATTAATAATTAATTGAATAACGTAAATAAAAATTTAATATAAAATATAATAAATATTTGAGAAATTTCTTAAATGCTATTGATTTCTTATTCTGATCATTTAGATTAGATGCCACATTTTGTATAATGTATTGTGTTATAAATTAAATATTATAGTGCATATCTATACAGAGTTAGTTAAAATTACAAGTAAATAATTCTCCCACTGTAAAAAAAAAATAAAGAAAAAAACATTTTTTTTTGTTTTAAACTAGCCATCAAAATTTGGTAACATTTCCTTTTTCAAATAGACCAATACTGTATGTTTTTAAATTTTTTAATTCTAAGATTATTTCTAAGTTTTTTTGTAGAAACCATTTTTCATAAAATGCATCATTTTTAGTTATCAGCAATTAATTAAAACTGCTGAACTTTGAAACTGATTTTTTTCCACATACATACACACATTTATTTTAATTTGCTGTTTGAACATTTAATTAACATTTAATTTTATGTTTCTATTTTGTTGTTCTGCTATTTTTTATCCGTTTAGTTAACACAAAAGTTTATGAGTTTTGATTAATTGCTTATAACTAAAAAACGATGCATTGTGTAAAAAATGATTCTTACAAAAAATTCATGGAATTAATCTTAATAATAAAATGTAAATGTATGTGTTCTATTAGAAAACGGGAAAGTTACCAATTTCCATAATAAAATAAGCAGTGTATATTAAAAATATATTGAGACGATAGCTTGTTTAAAATCAAACAACTTATGCTTGATTCTTTGAAGATGTTTACGGTTGGTCAATTATTTAGGTGCTCCGGATATTTTGACCAACCCTGTATGCTGGTATGTAACAACGATATTATCAATCAATAACTTAGTAATTACCCTATGTAGATCGCAGTTGTAATTTGCATCAAAGAACTGTACCAAAACGATACAATAGATTCAGACATCATAGAAAAATAAGATTGGAATAACTTGGAACTGATAAGATTTATTTGAAAGAGATAAATAATATATTCCTAAGTTTGAATTAATTATTGATTTAATATTGCTATTAATATTAATTTTCATTAGTAGTTTTCTAATACGGATGGTTAATTTATTGATATGCATTTGCATTTCTTCAATAATACAGAAATAAATATCATTATCTGGTATATTTTCCATTTTAAATGACAAATTATAGTAATGGGGACGTCACAAATAGAGAAAAAAATACCATCGGATATTTAATTTAATATCAATGTAAACTATTTGTATTTTGCATATAAATTTATCGTGTTCAATATTTTGAAATCTTTTTATTTCAATACTAAATAATTTATTCCATTTGTTGCCTACATTTCCGGTTGCATTGATGCTCGAAGAGCCCCTTCACCGCACGTGTTTGATGTCATAAATCAGACCCCTGTCGTAAATAATACCTTCGGGTACACACAAAAACTGCTATGCGCCTTGTCAACAATCCAGTTTGAATGGATCGATACGAGAGTTCAGCACTGAGGCGACGTAGAGACTTCTGGCATTCCAATGTTAGCGAATTTGGGCGAGTGTCGCATCCACACTCTCCCGATTCGCGGTCTCTCGCTATGTCTCGCGAGAGTCTGGAAGAGGTATAACAAGTGATAAATGTTTGCGGGATGGGTTTTTTTCGTAGAATCTGAATCTGAAGGCAGAAGTAGTCTTGAGCCTAGTTTCTTAGAAAATTAGTGCTAAAAAACTGCAAAAAATCCAAAAATGCATTATTTTTTCTCAAAAACTAGACATAATTCGGAATTTCTGCTTTCAGTGTCAGATTGTACTGAAAAACGTATACCAGTAACAGTTTTCACTTTTCCGATTTTGTTCTCTGTTGACCAGGATAGTCACTTAGCTCAAATTAATGTGTTTAAAAAGAAAAAACAAGATAATCATTGTAAATCCCATTTTCTTGTAGGTTTAACACTTCCTTTGATAACTTCCGAAACAGGCGATAAATTCGGGAAATCAGCCGGAAATGCTGTCTGGATCTCGAACGAGAAAACATCGCCTTTTACGTTCTACCAATTCTGGGTACGACAACCCGACAATGAGGTTGAGAAATTTTTAAAATTATTCACTTTTGACACGACGGGAAGCATTGAAGACTTGATGCGGAGACACAGGGATAAACCGGAGCTTCGTTTAGCTCAAAAGCGACTTGCCGAACAAACTACTCTGTTGGTTCACGGGACTGAAGGCCTAAGACAAGCCGAAATTGCTACGAAAGCGTTATACGAAGGTAGCGTTTCCGCAATGGGGTCTTTAACTGTCGAGGAGATAGCACGCATCTTTCAAGGGGCCGATATTGTTGAAGTTTTACCAGAGCCAGGGCAAACGGTTATGGATCTAGCGATGAAAGCCAGTTGTTTTTTAACAAATAGTAAGTATTTTTTTGGGGACTTTACAACAAATTTGACAAACTTTATCAAATGTTGGACAGCGCTATAATTAAACATTTATATAGAGATATATATCTTTTAAATATAAATTACATCTTATTTCAAGAATATTAAGTTCAAATAAAAACAAACTTACCTCACACGCTTACTTATAGGTTACATAAAAACATTTACTTATTTAATTTCATAATAAGTTTGATCACCTTTGCAGTGGATTATTTTGATCCTTTTTCGTTTCTGAACCCTAGCAAAAAAATTATTCTTAAAAATCTGAACCATCTCCAGAGTGAGAGATGGGGATACTCCAAACCCAGCGTATAATAAAGACCAAAATGTGTCACCTGTAATCGAAATAAAAAGTACTTGACTCATGTATCATATACAGGGTATTACAATAGTGTTTGTAGAAAAGTATTTTCCATATTGGTGATTGGAATGATATATGGTATACATTAGGGTAGTTCAAAAATGCATTGCAAAAATTTTTGTGATGATAGAAAGCAACGATCCCCCCAAATCATTTCCAAACCCAAAAAAAGTGGACACGTTCTTTTTTTCTTCGAAATTTTGATTTTTAATGGTGCCTATCGATGCATCAAATTTACATAAGAAAATGCATGGGAAAAAGACATTTCTTGGTATTTTTCGAATAATTGTTCGGGGTTTGGGAAAACTTAAGATTAAAGTTATAGGACTTGTAGAGGACTTTCCAATGAAGAATTTGAGCTATTATACATATGGCTTTGACGCCCCCAACCCACCCCCACAGTGCCCTGAAATCTACCGTTAAATGAAAAATGTACATTCTTCAGAAAATTTACCCTTCTAATCACTTCACTCTTTTTTCTCATAGAAATCATTACTATAAATCTAGTTGAACGTTTATAAACATTTGTCAGGTAATTTCCATTTGTTTAAACAAATTCCATTTATTTAAATAATTCGCATTTCTCGAAACTCCGTCGAACATCTGTTTTCTGAGTTCGAAATGACAGTTTATAATCTTAGAGTGACATTATTCATTAAACAAATTCTTCCTATTGTTTAAACAATCAATGATTATTAATTTTCAACTGCTGTTCTAATTATGGTAGAAGTCAGCTTTTTTGTGAAATTAATTTATAAATTTTATGTTCGAGGTATCTTGCCTATGTTATTAGCTAATAAATCCATATTTGTTTAAAGAAATTCCATTTGTTTAAACAATTTTTTTGCAGCTCTCCTATTTTCATTTTTTAAGATCGGTCTGGTCACCTGTTATTGTCAAGTGACATCATTTATATTTTGGAATAATATCCATTGTTTAAATAATAAAATATTATTCAAATGCATAATGGTGATATACAGGTGGTATGTAAATTTTAAAATAAATTAAAAATTACAGCCACAACCTGGATTTGAACCAGGGACCTGGGACCTGGTTCAAATCATTATTAAGTAAAATATTATTCGTTTTCAATATCATTTATTCGAAAAAATTGAATTAATTTAAAATCCTTTCAGGGAATTGGGGAGTACATTTCTTTTAAAAAAATTAAATTTCCTAAGTCAACCAATTTTATTAATCATATTTTTTTGTGCATTTCTTATTCTTATTTCCGACCACTGTGTGTCGCAAGATAATGTTGATTTGTTGGTCTGGAAACTGTTCCCTGTACTCTAATTTGATGAAATATTGAAAACGAATAATATTTTATTATTTAAACAATGGAAATCATCCAAAAATATAAATGATGTCACTTGAGAATAACAGTTTGCCAGACCGATCTAGACAAAATAATTTTAGTTGAATTGCAAAAGGAGAATTGTTTAAACAAATGGGATTTTTTAAACAAATGTGGGTTTATTAGATAATATAGGCAAGATATCTCGAACATGAAATTTATAGGTTAATTTCTCAAAAAAGCTGAATTTTCTACCATAATTAGAAAAAAGTTGAAAATGAATAATAATTTATTGTTTAAACAATAGGAGGATCTTTTTTAATGAATAATGTCACTCTAAGATAATAAACTGCCATTTCGAACTCAGAAAACAGAATTCAGACGGATTTGAGAAAAACGAATTATTTAAACAAATAAAATTTGTTTAAACAAATGGAAATTAACTGACAAATGTTTATAATCATCCCACTACACTTATAATAATGATTTCTATGAGAAAAAAGATTGAAATAATTAGAAGGGTCAATTTTCTGAAGTATCTACATTTTTTCATTTAAGAGTTGTTTTCAGGGCACTGTGAGGGTGGGTTGGAGGTATCAAATCCATATGTATGATAGGTCAAATTCTCCCTTGGAAAGTCCTCTGCAAGTCCTATAACTTTAGTCTTAAATTTTCCCAAACCCCGAACAATTATTCGAAAAATACCAAAAAATGTCTTTTCCCATGCATTTTCTTATATAAATTTGGAAACGATTTGGGGGGATCGCTGCTTTCTAAATAAAAATAGCCAATTTGAACCACCTTAGTATACATATTAGTAATAAATTTGATTATAAGACCACATGCAGAAAAACAAGAAACTAAATCTTACCTATGGACGCAGAAGGACTTCAATTTGTAGAATGTAGTAACGTTAACACTTGTATCCTAAAAATAAATAATATTAAAATTATGCATCTATACGCCAAAAAGTTTTACCTGTACTTCGTAGAATATATATTCACAAAGTCCTCCTTAAAATACAAAGAGATGAATGTATATCTTTCAATACTATTATAGAAGTACATTTTACTAGCAGAAATAGATTTCATTTGTAAACTGGTACTCATTTTTATCACATGTTCCACATGAGCGCTAAGCAGGAAAACAAATTAAAACAAAGTATCAAAACATAATTTATTAACAAAACAGAACAGTATATTGCACTTACACTAATAAGAAAATAACTCAAAATACTATCTATAACACAAAATACTTTCTCATTTCAGATGATGCTGTTAGGATCATATCTGCCGGAGGTTTCTATATAAATCAACAACGAGTCTCAAATCCAAGTGAAGTTTTAAATCCCTCTGTTCATCGGTTAAGTAACAACGTAACATTATTAAGAGTAGGAAAAAGGAACAATTATATAATTAAATGGGTTTAGTAATATAATAACTTATAGCTTTAAATAAACAAAACCAAAAATCATTCGTCTCTGTTAATTGTGTCTAGAATATAAGTAGTGAGCAACTCAATATGATTTCGATGAATATCAGCCAACTTACTGATCTCATTCAACAAATTATCTAAATTAATAACATTCGGCAACTTAGTTAATTTTAAGCTACTGAAAAAAACACCGCTAGGTAAGTATAAACGGTTTGTTACGATATCTTTAAAAGCCTCCGCGGCCTCGGGATTTTGTTTATAGACATTCCGTAGCTTATAAAACAATCTCCTGTAAAATATATAAACAACATCTAAAACTTCAACGCACAGCTTCGAAATGTCAACTCGCAAATTAAACTTTTGAATATAAATATGAACCAGAACTTTTAAATCATCTATCGCCGAATACATCGGTAATTGCTCGTTTAAGGTTTCCAAAATACGCATCTCCATATGTTTCAAAGTCCCCTTAGGGACATCTCTTTGCGTTAAAGTCTCGTACAACTTTTCCACGGGTAGAAACTTTAATTCCGACAATTCCCCGATATATTTACTGCAAATGCATATTATGCTCAATACGGTAAGTAGTTGGTCCTCAATCTCAGTGTTTTTATCGTTCATAATCATGATGTACTTTGTTAAAATATCTACGGTCATTATAAACACATGACTGTCTTGTTTTAATATATCGCACGCATACTTTATTAGATCCACTGTCGAGGAATCCAATAGTGGTTCTATGTACTTCAAGGGGCTCAGTTTGAACTCCCCTAACCATGTGTGTAACAATTCTTCATCGGCACTTGTTAGATTTGCTACCTCCATAGTGTAGGATACTTAAAATTAAAAAAAGAGTGGTTAGAATCTGTTGTCAGTCATTTAGAATAGTCAAATTGTTTAATTAATTGTTTGTTTTAGACTTATGTGTGCAAAGTATTCGTAATACTTACATTTTATTGGATTAATTTGCTAAAATTTATAGACGTTTGAATTTCAAAGTGAAATTAGCCGCGGTGTCAAGCAGGGTTGCCAATCCTGATTGTTTCTACGACTTATTATTTGATTGTTATTTATTAATTGATATTTCGATATTATTTATTATATTGGGAAGTAATTATCTCCGAATTCTACAATAATAACATGTTTTTATAACTATCTACATAGAAAATTGATTCAGCTGACGACACCGCCCTCTACAATAACAAACTGTCAGACGTAGACCAAACGTAACCTCACTTTTGCCGGTCTAAACCAGTAAACATAACCAAATTTACACTATATAGATCCCAAATCTAGCAATATGGATAGCAACCCTAATAAATCCAACAAAATGGATAACAACCCAAATAAAGAAACACCAGAACAACAATTAAAAATGGAATTACAACCTTCCGAAGTACCTTCAAGCTCTAACCCCCAAAAATCCGATTCAGATTCTTACGATAGTGACGATTACGACTTTCCCCAAGACGCCAACACTCAAACGGTAACAGAAAACTACGAAATCGAACTAGACGATGACCTAGTAAAAGAGGCCCCGGTAGAACATGTGAGACGGAGCCCCACGCGTCGTTCCAAAATTCCAGCGCATTTAAAAGGGTTAATGGGCGAGGCAAATCTACGATTTGCAAGGGGTGAGTACGAATTAGCCGAGAAGATGTGCTTTGAGGTTATAAGGCAGGTCCCGTTAGCGCACGAACCTTATTTGACGTTAGCGCATATACACGAGAACGACAAAGCGAAAAGTATACAGTATTTGACTATCGCTGCTCATTTGAACCCGCAGGATGCCGACCAATGGGCTAGGTTGGCGCAGATTCATGCCGATAATGGGAATTCGAGGAAAGCTGTTACTTGTTATACGAGAGCAGTACATGCTAACTCGAGGTCGTTGAATATCGAGTTGCAGTTGAAAAGGATTGAATTATTGAAGAAGATAGGTATGTATCATTTTTTGTGATTGTTTTTAGTCAAAAGATTTAGAGAGATGTTTGAAAAAGATATATAAAGCTATCAGAAAAGTATTTATATAGAAATTTGTTTTTGCTGTTTATATTTCAATGGCCAAGCTGCAATACCACGTATCACCTTGGTTAAAGCATAGGTAACACGTGGTATTGCAGCTAGGCCATTTGTGCCTTATCTAAGAACCGAATTGTTAATATATATAGATTGTTTCAATAGTTATAATCAAAAGGATGTTGTATTTCTATGCTTTAAGATATAACGACATTATATTAAATTCTAAATTTAATATTATGGGAATTATTTAGGTACTGACAGTTTATTGCATAAATCAGATAATAAAACAAATAAATAAAGGTCTTAGCTCAACAGGCTTTGAAAACATAACACAAAATTGATTTTCAATTATATTAAATTTGGGCCATCATGAGTAAAATATTTTATCAACTAATTTGTTTTTTCAATTCCTTACGAAGTTACAGCCATTTCAAAGATCAACAAAACAAGGAAAATATAAAATAAAAGAAATATCAAACAATGCAAAACCAAAATAGTAACACAATAAATACCCATTAATGTTTTTTTACCGTTTGAATTGAAAAACTAATAAGTCTGTATGAAACTTTTTACTTAGTATGACATTTACTATCTGACTGTAGTTTGAGTTGCTATTTCTGTAATGTCGTCAAAATAGTTAAATACTAAATTAAAGTAGAGGAAATTTTGTATAATTTATGTCTATGACATTTTTCGGTAACTTTAACAGTTTAGCTGCATGAGCTAATTCTATTTGATCGAGATCGGTCTTACAGGATTTGGCAGATATTTTGATTCTATTGACAGTATTGTCAAAACATCAGTGTTTGACACTGCTGCATAGTATGGTAGAGTCATGTGCATGACCACATCAGAGTTTTTTTAGTTAAAATATACAAAGTTTATTTGATATTTTATTTTTAAATATTTATACTTAGAAGTACATTAAATTGAGAATTAAGCACAGAATAGAAAATAAAATTATTTAAAATGTCAAATTATAATTCTAGCTTAATAGAAGTAAATATATTTAATATTTCTCAGAAATTTCCTCGAAATAAAATGTTATAGTACAGTTATAATTATTTAAATTTACTTTCTAAAATCAATTGTTGCTTTCTGAACATCATTTGTTAATTTCTGAAATTCAATTGACAGTCTGAATTATAAATGCTACGTCTGAATATCATTTGTAATATCTGAATATCATTTGTAAAATCTGAATATCAACTGCTACTATCTGAATATCATTTATACTGTATGAATATCAATTTGCTACTTTCTGAATATCAACTTGAAAATGTTTAGTCATTTTAGATTTGGGTAGAGAAATAATTCAGTCATTTATGAAAATAATACCAATAATAATAACACCAAGAAAGAAAAAATGTACTGAACATCATACCAAAATGTTTATTGAATCTTTGATGATGTTATTATTGAAATGAATTAAACACTATCAGTGATAAAAAATTCGTCATGAAATGTTGTCCACCTATGTTTGCAAAAAAAGTGGGTACATGGTAAACAAAAGAATTACTTAGGAAATATTGAAAGATGTAAGTTTGGGTGAAGGTAAAAACATTAAGAGGAATCAGTACTGCTGGTACGTCCTATAAAATAAGCATCCATAGTCAGCTTAATGTTGTATCAATTCTCTCATGTTGTACATCAAATTATAGATAAAAATGTATTACTTGCTGTGGTAATGTATATGTATTACTTGTTGTTGTTGTATCCACGCTACGTGATAAAATATAACTTATTCATGTACTCGAAGAAGTAAAGTTTTGAGTGAAAAAAGCATGTAAGATATTGATATTTTTACGTGAAATTTTGTGCACTTATAGAGGAAGGTGTAACTTAGACCTATTATGTCGTACTTTTTTAAAATTTAACCTGAGTTCTTCGTAAAAAATTGCAAAATCAGCCAATTTTATGTCATATTCAGAAATAGATTTGTCAAAAACGAACAGAACTATCAAAAATCTACCACTAGACGCAAAATTATATATCTTTTATCTTTAATTTGGTGTATTTCTTTTACGATTATGTGAACTAATCGCTGAGAAAAAGCCTCAGAACTTTTGCGTGTTTTGCAAGCAAAACGTAGGGGGTATGGATTCCCCTTAATATACAAGAATATAATAATATATAATCCTTAATATTTCAGATGACACAAAATACATTCGAAAATGCCAGCAGTACCTCATCCACAGCTACAACCCGCTAACACAATCAAAGGAAATCGTAGAAACCGTCAAAGATCTGGCAGCCGCTTACCATCGCGACAAAGATTACCAAAAAGCATCCGAAATTGTCTCCACGGTCTTCGAAAAGTGCCTAAAAGACATAACACCGGAATTAGTCAACATCTACCTCGAACTGCTTCTCCTAACAAAAAACTTCGTAAAGTGCCTCGACCTATTTGTCCAATACTGCAACATCGAAATCGAAATAGTCATCGGCCTGGAAGAAAAAATCGACATAATCAGCTTTACGATGCCAGAAAATCTCCCTATTGATCTCCGGATCAAATTCATCATATGCCTCATACAAATGGAGGCTTTCCAACACCTAACCCAACTTTTAGACCCGCTACTTCAAGAAGAAAACGTTGACCATATCGGAGATTTATATCTAGACGTAGCCGAGAATTTGATGTCCGTGAAAAGATACGAAGACGCTCTTAAATTATTAGTTCCGCTTATTAAAAGTGACAATTTTTCATTAGCTGCTGTTTGGTTAAAATACGCAGAGTGTTTACAGGCTTGTAAGATGTACGAACAAGCTATAGAGAGTTCGTATACTGTTATTCGGTTGGCTCCGCAACATCACGACGTAAGATTCTCGTTGTCTGATTTGCTGATCCAACAGAATAAATACAAAGAGGCTATCGAGGTTTTAACGCAGGATTACACGCAGGACTTACATGTTCCGCTGTTAACGAAAAAGATTCGGTTGTTAAAAGACATGGGTTCCTTCAAAGAGTATATTAAGTGCGTTGAGATATTACTGTATCGGCATTCGATGGAATTGCGAAACAACACGGAAATAAACGCTGTCTTCCTCGAAAGTACGATCGATAGAATTAATCGGATTAAAAAACTGAGGAGTCTCCGAATAGAACCCGAGCAAACTCCAGAAATTAAAAACATCGGGGAAATCCCAGTCGAAGAGGAATACGACCTATTCAAAGATGCTTTAAAACTTTGTTTCGAGAGAAAAGAATTCGTAACGCTCCAAAAATTATCCTTCGTAGTCCTGACATCGAATCGTCTAAAAAACTACAGCAAATTCTTGTATCACTTCGCGTTATTCGCTTGTATATACAACAACGATTTCACAAACGGGTACACCATCGTCCGAGGTCTCCTCCTAAAAAATCCGGGAAGCATAATACATTTGAACCTCTGGAATTTGATGCTCCAAAGGTTAGATGAGTTCCGAACACACTCGAAATTCATAATGCGACAAGGGAAACTCCTAAATAAAGACCACCTAAAAATCTTAGAAGCAAACAACGCGCTTTGTTCTGGTTCGTATAAAATCGCGATGATGATTTTGTTGCCGATGTTAAAAGAGTATCCGTCGCCTTATATGTATCTTTTATCGGCGGTCGTATTTTTGCAGCTTTCGCAGCAAAAGCTGGGGACGAAAAAGAAGATGTTGATTCCGACGGTGTATTCGCTGTTTTTGAATTACGCCAAGACGAGGAGTGACGACGCGTATCAGGAGGTTAATTATAATTTGGGTCGGATGTACCAGAAATTTGGACTCTTGCACTTGGCTGCGAATTATTATAATTTAGTGCTGGAGTTTGAGCATCCGCTTATCGAGGAGCATCCGCATGTTTTGTCGTTGAAGCGGGAAGCTGCTTTTAATTTGTTTTTAATTTATAAGGAGTCGAATAATCACATAGGAGCTAGGAATTTGTTAGTGAAGTATATTAGGGTGTAAAGTTGATTTTTGTAAATAAAAGTTTTTGTTTTTTATTTGTGTTTTTTTTCTTACGGTAGTTTAATGGAGCTTGAAAATAATTAAAACTATGAAAAGAATACGATAAGAAGAAGATTAGGAAATCTTGAACTAACCCGAAAACAATTTTTTGCAAGTAGAAAGTAGTTTGTAAAACATAATGGGTTACGTTTACATTTCTTCTTTAAAAACAAACAATTTGGTGTTGCATCGTACCTGCAACGGCACATCTGAACAAATTTCAAAGGAATTTACGTAAAAGTGCAAAGTTTGTTGCTTTTTTTTCAGATTATTTTTAAGTGTCTAGGTTATCGGGGTTGTCCGCTATACATGTTAAAAATAGCAAATTATACGGGCAGAATTGCATATAAAATAAAATTACCCATACCTCGACAATCGTAACAATTAGTATATAAATAAATAAGGTTAAATATGGTAAAATTACCTCTACTATTACGTTTCATCAAATTTTGCATGTTCATATACAACGTAATAGAAATAAATTCATAAAATGCGCAATTGCAACTTTTGACAGTAGATTTAGCAGTAGTTGTAATCTGAAATAGGTGTACTACAACATGAACCACTTTCAAGTGCTTTTATTAAGCTTAATTATAAATTAAAACACTTAAATTCTGCATAAAAGTGTTGTTTTATAGCCATGCAAAATCTCAGCATTCACTGTAATGAACAAAATTGTGGTTAAACTTCAATGAAAACCATGTTGGAGGATAATTCATACTTGGATAATATACACATAAATATACAATAAATATAATTTAGTAATCAGAAATAACGCGTCTTGTCTGTCCACCGCGAAAGTCAATGCTGCACTTCTTGTTTTCTTAAAGTTCCAATGCTAAGGAAACCTGTAATACAAATACAAATTAATACATATCAGTTATATACGTAGTAAATAATACTTATGTGATGAAATACGTATCGGTTTTACTGTTTCTCCATCCCCCGGCACACAGTGGTAGTAAATATGTCTTAAGCTGCAATATAAGTAACTATTAGTTGCAAATTATATCTTAAATTGCTTATAATGTATCCCTGTGCCAACTGTGTGGCAAGTTATTGGTGACTTATCTCACATGTGTATTGAATTCGTTGCCAAAAACTGCTGTAAATTATGCGTGTCGGTTTCCGTAATATTTATGTAATAGTTTAAAGTCGTGCGGGATCTACGATAAAAGAAATAAAAAAGGACATTAAAATTTATATTTTAACTTACAAGTGTGAATTTCTTCTTCTATATATTAATCTTCAACGACAAGGAAACCTGTAATATAAATGGAAGTTAATACTTATCAGCTATATTCGTAGTAAATAAAACTTACGTATATACCTTTCAATATATCTACAGGTGTCTCACGGAACTGGTACATTAAAAGTTTCTCATGTTCTACTATTTCTGGAAATTTGAAATTAGAATTTACTCGATCTGAGCTCTTCAGCTAAAATATTCTCAAGTTAACTGTCATGTCCGGTCACCGTAAGGACGGTATCAACTTTGTTATTGTAAATGGAATGATATGATTTTATTTTTATTTTTGGTTTCTACGTATCAAAATACATCATTTTAAATAAGGTTTCCCTATAGCTAAATACCACAATTTTTGAGTTTTTTTGATTTTACTAATTTTTTGGTGATTTTCGCGGTTACGTTTAATATTGAATATCTCGGTTATTATTGAAACTAGAAGTTTCATGATTAGTGGTCTAAAACTAGAAACATAACCAAATAAGACAATCTTTAGTTCATCATGATATCTTATACAGGCTGTTCAAAATTTACAACACAATAATTGAATTTTCAAACGTGAATAACTCATTTTTTTTTCAAATGGAACACCTGTATACCCATTATACGGCATTCGATAGGAAATCTTATTCCCTTCAATCAATATTAGGGTTCCCTATATCTATCTTTAAAAATTTTTGAGATATTGTCACTTATTCTTTAAATCCATTCTGAATACTCCTGGGTTGCATAAGGAGGCCTTCATATTTTGGCAGATAAAGTATTTCATTATCGATAAGCTTTCACAACATCATTTTTATAAATTAGCATTTCTATGTGCAGTATTTAAATAACAAAATGTATTTGAATACAGATATTTTCATACTTTTCATGTCATTTTTCGCACATACGCTCGGGATTTATCGTGTAGGCCCGATGGTGGTCGCTGCTAATGCTCTTTTACCTTAATTTTTATAGATCTTTACATCTGACAGATATGTTTGTTTGTATTGTTGTTCATCTATCGCTAATAATTGTGTATACAGTTGTACGTGGTTATTAGTTATTAGTTACGAAATGGAAAACGCTGACGGTTATTCAAATAGTAATATTTTGAATTTATTCTTCATTCATGGAGAATGTAACAAAATTTTGGAAGAGCGACGATGACAGAAGTACAGCGAAGAGTTTTAAAATGTTTGGAGCAGAACGGGCAGCATTTCGAACAACATAATTAAGTTTTAATTTATATTAGATATCTCAAATATATTATTTTAGTTTTAACAAACGTTTTCAATATTTTTCTGTTTTCCTGCTGTTCCAAAGTTGTTACATTCCTATAAATGAAGAATAAATCGTTTTGTATTTAGTTTGCATTCTTTTATACTGACAATATCTCCAAAACAATCACAGATACATATAGGGAACTCTAATATCGATTGATAGGGAATAAGATTTCTTATCAAATGGCGTATCAGTATACAGCGTGTTCCATTTGAAAAAAATGAGTTATTTACGTTTGAAAATTCAATTATTGTGTTGTAAATTTTGAACAGCCTGTATAAGATATCATGATGAACTAAACATTGTCTTATTTGGTTATGTTTCTAGTTTTGGACCACTAATCATGAAACTTCTAGTTTCAATAATAACCGAGATATTCAATTTTAAACGTAACCGCGAAAATCACCAAGAAATTAGTAAAATCAAAAAAACTAAAAAATTGTGATATTTAGGTACCTATAGGAAAATCTTATTAAAAATGATGTATTTTGATACGTAGAAACCAAAAATAAAATAAAAATTATATCATTCCATTTAAAATAACAAATTAATACCGACTTCCGGTGACCGGACGTGACAGTTAACTTGAGAATACTTTAGCTGAAGAGCTCAGATCGAGTAAATTCTAGTTCCAAAATTTCAAGTTTTCACAAATAGTAGAACATGACAAACTTCTAATGTACCAGTTCCGTGAGACACTCTGTATATACGTACATACAGATCGTATTAATTGCGACCAAATCTATAATTTTGTTTACAATTCTCGTCCTCTTTTGTGCTTCTGTATTTACCGCGGATGAAAATAGACTGCTCCATGCCAAATACTAATGTGTAATAAATTAAAAGTAATCAAAAATTAACCCCACTCAATAGGGTATTCCGGTCATGTAAAAATTTAAGCAGATATTCGGTTTAACCTATTGTACAATTTATGAGGATTCATTAGGTTAAGCTATGAGCTTTTTGATTTAGTTTCTCTATGAGATAATTGCAATTAAAAGTGCATTTCGTTTGAATTCACCGACCACCCTCGGAAATACACGATGATTACCGATCCCTAGTAGCGCTGGCAACAGCGGACAGCTCTCGAACAGCTGATCGGCCAAGTTGACGGTTGGCGACCCTGTTGTTTGACAACGAATAAAGGTAACTTTTTTGAGGTAACCTCTCATCTCGCTAGTCGGCAATGTAAAGAAAATCTTATCAGGAGTTACTGTTCTACTGCTGTTACAGCCCGGCACAGAATAATGTCGGCGTTGGAGTTTATACATTTTGAACAAGTGTTTGATATAACCTCAATAACCAGAGCAGGTATCAACAAACGAGCGATTGTAAACGTTGACACAACAGAAGACAAAAATTTACTACGTGCACCCTAGATATAGCAACGTTGTCAAGTCGCTCACTTTGAACGGTCTTTGTGACGTCACAAAG
This sequence comes from Aphodius sticticus, assembly GCA_963966075.1. NCBI lineage: Eukaryota > Metazoa > Arthropoda > Insecta > Coleoptera > Scarabaeidae > Aphodius > Aphodius sticticus. The sequence goes on from OZ014510.1 coordinate 3,722,694, forward strand.
ACCAATCCTAATTCAAACTTCAAACAACGATTTCTCTTAATTTAAAACAGTGTTTGATATTTTACTTGTGAAGTAGCAAACAGTAGCACCCATAGTTTGTAAAAAATGACAATTTCAAAAACACCGGAATTGGTGGCGACATAGTTAAATTAAGTCCGAAATTCTGTAAATCAACAATTTTTAGTACTTATACAACCAACTGGTTTTAGGAGAAGACCGCCAACTTAAACAAAGCAGCACCTACGAAAATAGTATTTATTCAAACAAAAATGATCATTGCGCAAGTTCAGAAGCGTATATGTTATCGAGAACAACGTCCACCTGAATTTCAGATCCTACACCATGGATTAACTCATCAAGAATCTTATCCGCAATCCTGCAACAAACAAAATAACAAACAAACAAACAAAATCCTCAATTTAAGAAACCCCAAAACTCACTCTCCCATGAGAACCCAGGGCTGTTTGGTCGCCGACTTCTTATACATGGGATTCCCCTTCCTCGCCTTCATGTACTTCATCTTGTACTCGATGACGTCAAGCGCGTACTGCTTGGGCAACGGCTTCACAGGCACCAGAGCCTTCCTAGGAAGTCTGCTAATTTTGACCTTGGAGACTCGATCGGAAGTCCCTTGCAAAACCTGGGAGGTGTTGTGCTTTGTCTCGTGGTGGTGCTTGGATTTCGACGATCGCTTCCGGTGCGGTTTGGGTTCGCTCTTGGGCACGCTCGGTTCATTTTCGACAGACGTTGGTTCGACCAACGAGGAGTCCTCATCTTTTATGCAGATCAGCTGGGCGTTTTTCGCACCAGAAACAGTGATGGTCTTCCTAAATGAAAATTATGGTTAATTTTTGGTCGTCCAAAATGAGAACGAAAACATTTTATGGCATCACGTCAACAAATCATTTTGATTCTTTGATCCAGTATCTGAATTTTTGTAGAGATGCACCGTTTTCTGCAAGTAAAGTTTTGCAATTTAAAATGCAGTTAGACCTTGGTTGTAAATGTTGAAAATTGAAGGTTTTACTTTATCTCTTGTTGATATAACCAAAATAGTGCGAGCAGGGTCACGCATAGTTGACCAACTCAATCGTCTACAGTGTAGACTCTACACCACTACGCTAGACTCGTAGTCACTGCGTACGTGGGCCATTTGCGGCTGTTCAGTGGCGGATCAATACGAAATGGTATTTAAAAAAAAATATTTAAAAAATGATTTTTAAATGCAAAAAATTAAGTATTAAGAAAACCGATTAGTTCAGATCAGTATACGTCATTATATGTGTTGTAGCACTATAAAACGCGCAAAAAAAAACTAAAAGTTACCTAATTAATCAAAAATTAATAAATGAATACATTCAGTGGCGGATTACCCACTAGACACAAGAAGCGCGCGAGGCCCCCAAATTGCATTTTTGTTGAGGAAATAAGAAAAAACGAACATTACATTTTGACCAGGCATTGCCTAACAACATATTATGTATCTTTAAGAGTGAAACAAAATTTCATCATATACGTACATGATGTAATTTCTAACACATTTAGATCATAGGAGCAAGAGCATTATACCACAAAATAGCGCAAAATTAAGGATCCAAATTAAATATTGTTTTTTAGACTTTTAAACGCCCGAACGAGAGCTAGTTTGTTAATTGTTGAAATACCTAAATATGTAGTATTGATAAACAGAAATGCGAAAATGTATGAAGTTTAGCTATTGGCTAAATTGTCCAGAGAGGATATTTAATGTAGAAAGGAAGAGACAAAATTGATAACTTTGGAAATTCCACAAGTCCAAAAAGTGAGTTATGGGAAAATTAACAAAATTATTTTGTCAGTGCAATATCTTGAAAAGTATAGCAGTTGGCTATTTTGTGCCAACAGACAAAATATTAAGTAGTTCACAGAGAATTAAATGTATTACATATTTTATTTATATTTGCATTAAAAGCAGAGCTATGATTCAAACAATCATCATGGACATGTACTGTTTTTGAACTCTACGGAAAAACAGCGTACATTTTTAACAATATTTGTTTATTTAAAGCATTTAAATAATATTTTTATTGTGATGTAGGTATGTATAGTGTTTTTGGCGTCAACAATAAATTCCTTATACATTTCATATAATTATATTTTCCGAAACGCGTTAGTAATGCAGCAAAAACAAACATGTGCATACTTCGTACAAGGATATTATTTCCTGGTCGAAATTGAAATATAAAAAGACATCTCGTACTATGCCTCGAAAATTTCTTTCGACAAGAAAAATGTATTTTTCTGTGGAGCATTGACGGTATGAATATGTTTTCGTCAAATATTCGAGCAACATTCGGCGTAGTTATTTTACAGCCATAATAGAACACGTTTTTGTCCAGCCGGCCGGTCCGCTTCGAGAATTTGAAACGTGTTTTGTAAGTGCTATGTTTGGAATCGAAATAACATTTTTATACTCTAGGAATTTTTAATCGTTGACTTATTTATAAAATATCAATCTCAGTTTAATTTGCTTAGAGGAATAATATACTGGGTATTAAACAACTCAACATTTTTTTTTATTTCTGCAACGAATTAAATTGAAAATTCTAATACTTCTAGTACTGTTGTTGGACTAAAATACTTTGTTTATTTTTTTTAATTAAGGATTATATAATCTAAATAGACACCAGATCTAACGATGCTATTAACTTAACAAAACCGGATACCCAAAGAATTTTTAAATGAAGATTTGCAAACAAAAACTTATTTGTTGATTTATCAACTGAATCGGTCGGTTTGAAAACACTACAAGTCCAAAAAGCGAGTTCTGAGAAAATTAACAAAATAATTTTGTTGGTGCAATATCTTGAAAAGTATAGCAGTTAGCTATTTTGTGCCAATAGACAAAATATAAAGTAGTTCACAGAGAATTAAATGTAGGTACTACATATTTGATTTATATTTGATTAAAAGCAGAGCTATGATTAAAACAATCATCATGGACATGTACTGTCTTTGAACTCGACGGAAAAATAGCATACATTTTTAACAATACTTGTTTATTTAAAGCATTTAAATAATTTTTATTGTGATGTAGGTATATATGATGTAGGATTTGCATGAAACTTATTTCCCGTAATATTTGAAGATTGATAATTTAAAATGTCATGTCAGATTTTTAAAATAAATTCTAAATGGCGGATTATACATGATTAGTCAAAATTACCGGAACACCTTAGTAATTCTTTAACCGTAAAGAATTTCAAAGAAAAATTGAAACAAAAGTATTTTGGTTTTAAACAAGCTATATATTTTCAATATACGGATGTTCATTTTATTTTGAACATTTGGTAAACTTTTTTTTTCTAATAGAACACCTATATATTTAAAAAAATTAATTCTAAGAGTTTGTAAGAATCATTTTTTTTTATAAAATGCATCATGTTTGAGTTATGAGCAATTAACCGATCATTTACGGATAAAAAAATAAAAAAATCAAGAAAAAATAACTAAACTATGAAATAGCATAATAAATTAAATATTCAAGCTGGCAAATTAAATAAATGTGTATGTATGCGGGAAAATATTCTTAATTTGAAGTCCAGGAATTGATTAATTGCTTATAACTAAAAAATGACAGTATTGTATTTAAAAAAATGATTTCTATAAAAGAATTAATCCTAGAATTAAAAAATGTATGTAACCAAATTTCCAGAATAAACAATAGTTTGTTTAAAAACAAATTTTTTTCTCAGTTGGAAAATTATTTAGGTTTTCGGTAATTTCGTCTATTTTTGATTAATTGATCATAACTCAAAAATAAGGCATTTTATAAAAAAATCATACAAAAGATTCTTAGAATTAATCTTAGAATTAAAAAATGTAAAGCTATACAGGTTGTTCTATTTGAAAAAGGGAAGGTTACGAGATATCCAGAATAAAATGAAACGAAATAAAAATATATTTAAACGATAGATTGTTTAAAACAAAACAACTTTTCCCTGAAGAATTTTTTGAAATTGTTTACTGTTGGAAAATTATTTAGGTGTTCCAGTAATTTTGACTAACCCTATACATATATGGCGATATGATTATGATATGAGTATGATATAGAGTTTGATGATTATATACATAATAGTATTAAATTTCCTCTTCTACAGTAGTAGTCAGTCCGGAAGTCACGTGGTAGTAAAATTCTAAATTTTCACCAGTTACATACTTGTGGACTTTTTTAATATTATTTATCTTTTTGATATTGATATTTACATTGATTACTTCGGCGTACCTCAACAACGATTTGAACGCAAATTTCGAAGTTGGCGAATGTTTACGACTGATATCAGTAGAAACTGAGTAGAAACGCGTTGCATGAGCGAGCAAAAAGCACTTTTCTGGACTTGTTTATTTCGCCCAAGCATTCTCTTTAGGTCTATTCGATAGAATAAATCATAGTGAACATTTTGGCTATTTCAGTTCAAAATGGCCAATTTTGGACTAGTTTTCGAACTCGCCGATTCAATTATAATAGCGAATTAATAAACAATAGAAAGACGGCAATATTTGTTGGAATTCAATCTATTATCAAAGAAAATTTTTACATCTAAAACTACATCCAAATAGTGACCTCTTAAGGGTACATTCTGGTAATACTAAGAATAAGGCCTATTTCCTACTATTTCTTCTCTATCGGGTAAAGAAATGTAAAAAATTTATATAATTAAAAATAAGGAAACCGTAAATAATTGTTGTAAATTTGCAAATTGTTATTGTAACAGAAAGTTAGTACTTTCGGACACTTGCCAACCTAAAAATCGAACTAAAAACGACTTTCCTAAACTCTTAATCTTGTCCACCTTTGTTTTTATCAATTCTTATACACACATTCTTATAAATAAATATGACAAATTCATCTATAAATGTCTTCCGATCTTGGTAGCTCAGATGATTAGAGCTTCGCACGAAAATTCCGGAGGTCCCTGGTTCAAGCCCAGGCCTAGGTTATTTTCCAAAAAAAAAATATCCTTATCTGAATTAATTCTATAATCGCATTATGAACGACCAATAATAATAATTAGCCATTATATTAATTACAATTTCAAAATATTTCAAATTGTTTAATAAATATGTTTAAAAATTAGTGGTATGGTATTTTTCACGACAAGTGGCAGTAAGCCGAGACATGACGCGCAAACGTTCCTATACGCATTGACGTGTGTTAGAATGAAATAGCAATCTTCTTTATTTCATTCTAACACATGTCAATGCGTAGGAACGTTTGCGTATTATGTCAGCGGCTTACTGCCACTTGTCGTGAAAGAAACTCTAAAGGAATATCGTGGCATATTTCTCGATATAAAGATATTCCGGTTGGCGCGATTAGCAACATTTTTTTAAATAAACTAATCAACAAATTAATATCAGGAAAGCTGACTCGAACAAATTCACAAATTCGATGTAATGCGTGCGCAAAATATAATAAATGCACGAATTTTAAAAATACTCGTTAATAATCTTATATTAGACTTGCTGCATCTGAAAGATATATCAACACGTGAGAAGGACTACCATCAAAATCTTTTTTTTATTCGGGTTTTTTACCATATCGCAAATTGTTTCTGCTTTGACGATTTCGCTAAATGTTGTTGAAACCAGAAACTCTTTTGATGGTTGTCGTAGATTTAACGTACCAACAGACTGTCTGTTTTCTTGGGTGTCTTAAAATGCATTCACGTCAATATTGTGATTTATTGTAAATTTAAGTTAGCTTTAGCTGGGTGATATTTATCTTATCGCCTCTGTCATAAAATTTCACAGAAACTAACAAACATGCGGGATTTTTGACATTCATAGAAATTGTAAAGGTAACGTTAAGCTCTATAAATATAACCATACATTTTTAATGTCGCTGATTCTGAAATATACAGTGTGTCACACACTACGTTGGATTATGTGGATACATATATTAACCATTTATTCTGAAATATTACAAGTATGTTTTACTTACTGTCATTATTGTTAATTGATTCAAAATGAGTTATTTCTCTGGAGAGACAATTTAAAATTGGGATAATGTGAAAATAATATTTAGTTTTGGTGATTTCTGTAAAACTTATAAGATAAGAACTGCAGAAATGTTTTTACGTAGCTTTTGAGAAAGGTATGCAGTTTGTCCTTTTTTTAAACAAACAATTGACCATCGTTACTCTAATGAATCACCCCGTATAATAAATTGATCTTTTACCTAGTGCGCATTCTCAAAACAACAATTTAAACAAGATAATCATATATAATTGAGAGATAAAACTTCGGATAAAATATTTCACAGAATATCCTTTAAAAAATCGTAATGTTGTCGTAGATAATCTTTCATGTTAATTCTGGCGATAACACCGAATTCTGAGTTCCGACACAAATGTGGTGCCGTGTGAATGAAAAAACAACACTAAAACTGCTATATAAACAAGGCGGTACATTTACGATATTGTCAGAGATAATTGTTACATAAATTCAGAGATCCATTTGCAATCAATTTTCATAAGAATTTCTTGTATTTACCTGCTTATAATAATGCTGCTTTATCATCATAATGTGTAAGTTGATTTTACCAGGTCAAGCAAACACAACCGCAGTGTACAAATATGTTGACTTTCTGGCATGTTAACCTAGTTTTTTTTTACAATGGGGTATTCCGGTGTTTTTGAAATTGTCATTTTTTACAAAGTATGGGTGCTACTGTTTGCTACTTCACAAGTAAAATATCAAACATTGTTTTAAATTAAGAGAAATCGTTGTTTGAAGTTTGAATTAGGATTGGTCTTTGTGACGTCACAAAGACCGCTCAAAGTGAGCGACTTGACAACGTTGCTATATCTAGGGTGCACGTAGTAAATTTTTGTCTTCTGTTGTGTCAACGTTTAGAATCGCTCGTTTGTTGACACCTGCTTTGGTTATTGAGGTTATATCAAACACTTGTTCAAAATGTATAAACTCCAACGCCGACATTGTTCTGTGCCGGGCTGTAACAGCAGTAGAACAGTAACTCCTGATAAGATTTTCTTTACATTGCCGACTAGCGAGATGAGAGATGTTTGGCTTCAAGTTTCAATGATCAAATCATCTCTCAAAAAAGTTACCTTTATTTGTTGTCAAACAACAGGGTCGCCAACCGTCAACTTGGCCGATCAGCTGTTCGAGAGCTGTCCGCTGTTGCCACCGCTACTAGGGATCGGTAATCATCGTGTATTTCCGAGGGTGGTCGGTGAATTCAAACGAAATGCACTTTTAATTGCAATTATCTTATAGAAAAACTAAATCAAAAAGCTCATAGCTTAACTATATGAATCCTCATAAATTATACAATAGGTTAAACCGAATATCTGCTTAAATTTTGACATGACCGGAATACCCTATTATATTGGGTACTTAGCTACGTCGTTACGATTTTATTGAAAGATTGCGCAATTGCTTTGCATACTTTGCGAAAATTGCGTACCAGGATTATAAAAAAAAATGTAATGGTTCACAATAAAAAATCTTAAGAAAAATAAATACTATTATTGTGTGCACAAATATAAAACGTGGTTGTATTATTAATTTATTATTACCGCAGTGACTTAAGGTGCAATTATTGCATGTCCAACCAATGTCAAAATGCACAAAGGAGCGTTTCTATACCAATATATGAAATGATAGTGTGGGCCAACTGCAACTCATTGATTTTGAATGCAACTTAATTTCTAGTTTAACTGCTGAAACGTTGTCATATGGCTCTAAGTGGCATTACAAGAAAAATTGATGGGATAAAAATTATATCTGCACGTGTCTAGGTCACAGTTGATTTAGGTAATTAATCCTGAAAATTATAACTTTCTATCTTTACTAGTTTAGTCTGGAGAATTTTAGAATTTTGAGTTTAACTGCTGAAACGTTGTCATTTGGCTTCAAGTGGCATTACAAGAAAAATTAATGGGATACAAATTATTTCGGCACGTGTCTTGGTCACAGTTCATTTAGGTAATTAATCCTGAAAATTATAACATTTTACCTTTACTAGTTTAGTCTGGAGAATTTTAGAATTTTGAGTTTAACTGCTGAAACGTTGTCATTTGGCTCCAAGTGGCATCACAAGAAAAATCCATGAGATAAAAATTATTTGTTCACGTGTCTAGGTCACAGTTGATTTAGGTAATTAATCCTGAAAATTATAACTTTCTACCTTTACTAGTTTAGTCTGGAGAATTTTCTAAATTTAGAATATAACTGCTGAAACGTTGTCATTTGGCTCCAAGTGGCATTACAAGAAACATTGAGGGGATAAAAATTATTTCGGCACGTATCTAGGTCACAGTTGATTTGGGTAATTAATCCAGAAAATTATAACTTTCTACCTTTACTAGTTTAGTCTGGAGAATTTTAGAATTTTGACTATAACTGCTGAAGCGTTGTCATTTGGCTCCAAGTGGCCCTCAAGAAAAATTTATGAGGTAAAAATTATTTCTGCACGTGTCTAGGTCACAGTTGATTTAGGTAATTAATCCTGAAAATTATAACATTCTACTTTTATTAGTTTAGTCTGGAGAATTATAGAATTTTGAGTTTAACTGCTGAAACGTTGTCATTTGGCTCTAAGTGGCTTTACAACAAAAATTGATAGGATAAAACTTATTTCCGCACGTGTCTAGGTCGCAGTTGATTTAGGTAATTAATCCTGAAAATTATAACTCTCTAACTTAGCTATTTTCGGCACATTTTATTTCTTAATTTCCGTAAATCGGAGAGAATCAAATTACGAGCTGCGAAATACAATTTTTTCGATCGCCTACGACAAGTTCACACCCAGACGATAGAGTTAATTTGGTCAGGTGAGTTATAGCTCTCATCTAAGATCATTTGGGAGCTACCGAATCCCACTCCTTTCGATTTTCTGCCAACTATCTCCGGCCGTACCCAAAACAAACTATTGGAGGTTACGCTGTACGCCATATTCGCACAACCGAACATATCGATTCAGAGCCCGTCACACGCACTTGAGTCATTCGTTCTCTAATTATCCAAACATGTGCTAATGTCAAACAATGCATTACGCACGTGACAAGCGTTCCCGTCTGTGTCTGTATGCGTCTGTATGTGTCTGCGTGGTGAATAATTATTTTAATAAAGGAATATAATCAGATCTACGTGAGCGCCGAGCTGGAAAAGAGCCACAACGGTTCCGCAGCTGCTCCCGCAGGCTTTCTATTAAATTTAGCATTTGTATTTAATATTTGTGTAATTCCTGACAGTAATAAATGCCCGCGGAGCGGGATTATTTTTAGCCCGATTCCGTGCAATTTTTGGATCGCTGAGATATAGCGTATCGTTTCTGTTTGAACTGGAATCCGAAAATAATTTTGCTACAAAATACTTTGATATTAGGCGCGATTTAAAAGATATCCCCAAGGTAGAGTAGACCAGATAGAATGGTATAATTTTCAGGATTAATTACCTAAATCAACTGTGACCTAGACACGTGCAGAAATAATTTTTATCCCATCAATTTTTCTTGTAATGCCACTTGGACCCAAATGACAACGTTTTGAGCAGTTAAACTCAAAATTTTAAAATTCTCCAGACTAAACTAGTAAAGGTAGAATGCTACAATTTTCAGAATACATTACCTAAATCAACTGTGACCTCGAGACGTGTAGAAATTATTTTTATCTCATCAATTTTTCTTGTAATGCCACTTGGAGCCACACGCCAACATTTCAGCAGTTAAACTCAAAATTCTAAAATTCTCCAGACTAAACTAGTAAAGGTAGAATGCTACAATTTTCAGAATACATTACCTAAATCAACTGTGACCTAGAGACGTGTAGAAATTATTTTTATCTCATCAATTTTTCTTGTAATGCCACTAGGAGCCAAATGACAACGTTTCAGCAGTTAAATTCAAAATTCGAAAATTCTCCAAGCTAAACTAATAAAGATAGAAAGTTATAATTGTCAGGATTAATTATCTAAATCAACTGTGACCTAGAGCCTAAAGCCACTTAGAGCCAAATGACAACGTTTCAGCAGTTATACTCGAAATTTCGAAAATTCTCCAGACTCAACTAGTAAAGGTAGACAGTTATAATTTTCAGGATTAATTACCTAAATCAACTGTGATCTAGACACGTGCAGAAATAATTTTTATCTCATCAATTTTTCTTGTAATGTCACTTGGACCCAAATGACAACGCTTCAGCAGTTAAACTCAAAATTCTAAAATTCTCCAAACTAAACTAGTAAAGGTAGAATGTTATAATTTTCAGGATTAATTACCTACATCAACTGTGACCTAGAGACGTGTACAAATTATTTTTATCTCATCAATTTTTCTTGTAATGCCACTAGGAGCCAAATGACAACGTCTCAGCAGTTAAACTCAAAATTCGAAAATTCTCCAAGCTAAACTAATAAAGATAGAAAGTTATAATTTTCAGGATTAATTACCTAAATCAACTGTGACCTAGACACGTGCAGAAATAATTTTTATCCCATCAATTTTTCTTGTAAAGCCACTTAGAGCCAAATGACAACGTTTCAGGACTTAAACACAAAATTCTAAAATTCTCCAGACTAAACTAGTAAAGGTAGAGGAAAGTATAGAAATAATTTTTATCTCAGCAATTTTTCTTGTAATACCACTTGGACCCAAATGACAACGTTTCAGCAGTTAAACTCAAAATTTTAAAATTCTCCAAACTAAACTAGTAAAGGTAGAATCTTATAATTTTCAGGATTAATTACCTAAACTAACTGTGACCTAGACACGTGCAGAAATAATTTTTATCTCATTTATTTTTCCTGGAGCCAAATGACAACGTTTCAGCAGTTAAACTCAAAATTCGAAAATTCTCCAAGCTAAACTAATAAAGATAGAAAGTTATAATTTTCAGGATTAATTACCTAAATCAACTGTGACCTAGAGACGTGTAGAAATAATTTTTATCTCATCAATTTTTCTTGTAATGCCACTTGGAGCCAAATGACAACGTTTCAGCAGTTAAACTCAAAATTCAAAAATTCTTCAGACTAAACTAGTAAAGATTGAAAGTTACAATCGTCAGGATTAATTACCTAAATCATCAGTGACTCAGACACGTGCAGAAATAATTTTTATCCCATAAATGTCTCTTGTAATTTCACTTAAGTGTCAAAGATAACGTTTCAGCAGTTAAACAAGTTGTATTCAAGTATGAAATAGTAAATATTGAATATTTGCCGCAAGGTCGGATTTTTCCAACACGAAAAAACGAATGTGTTGAACTGTTAGACACAACGCAATTCGAAAACAAAACCTCCGTGTTTAATGTTTATAATTTATTAACCTTTTCGCACAGTTTCACGTGTTGTCCAGCTTTAAAAGTCATGGAACCCTTAATGAAAAATGTACTTGACATTCGCAGACAAATGCTAGTCATTTATCCCGTCTTATTGCGTTGCTAGAGTACGTGCTGCGAAATAATATAATAATTTCTGAAATATGCAATGAAATACTCCTGAGAAATTTGTTTATTACATTTTGTTCAGTACATGAAAAATATACCAGAAATTAGAGACAAAAAATATGGTATCTTTGAAATAATATTTATAAGTGGAATATTTATAAACCGATGGACTGCGCTGTACTTAATAAACAAAATCGGTTTTTCATCCTACATAGAATTGAACGTTATTCTACATAATACACTTGACTTGTGTATTGTACGACTTTAGATAAGTGTTTATCTGGTTATGTCATTCTATTCTCATGTGTCACTATCTGACTATAAACATAATCCAAAAATACGGGAACAGTCAAAGGTGCCGATACTTACAACCATGAGTATATAAATTCATTGTCATTTTTCTTTTTTTTGTGTAGCTTAAGATTTTATCAAATTTAATAGACGATTTGTATGTTGAATTGTAACTTGTTTTGGAGCATAATCGATGAGATATCAAACACATAACTGCTACTATTTTTAACTGACTATCAAGTGCACTACCAAAATTTTTACGAAATGGCTTAAATATATATTTGATATTTAAAAAAACAGTTTTTCGTTGGACATCTTGTTTTAAAAATTCTTGGGGTAACTTATCGTTAGATCTGGTGTCTATTGAGATAATATAATGCCTAATTAAAAAATAAAAGAAAGAATTTTAGTACAAGCAACAGTATTTTTAAACTTTTCAAGATTATTTAGATGTAGAAATCAAAAAATAAATCTGATAATTATTTTCTACCCAGTTTATATTCTATTAGTCCTAGCAAATTAGACTGTGAGATTTATATTTATAAATAAATCAACGCTTAAAAATCCCTAAAGTATAAAAATGTTATAGCCATTCGAAATAACGCGTGAATTTCCAAAACACGTATCAAGTTTACCGTTACGGTCGGCTGGACAAAAAAACTTGTTGCGTTTTCGGCTCTACCCTGAATATTGCTGGAATATTTGGGCAAAACAAACCGACATCGTCAATGCTCCACACTAAAATAATTTTTGCTAGTTGAAAGAATGTTGTCGGGTCAGTACGAGATTTTTTTAAGTTTTAATTTCGACGAGAAAATAATATCTAGATATATGTGACCGCGCACGAGAGAATCGCCCTAACTGCCATCTCTCGTTTCGATAATATTGACTCCTGTGTTTGAAGGCGCATAACTCTAAAACTACAGAACAGAAAAAATTGAAATAAAGTGTATCATACTCCTGAATCATTTCTACATAAATTGTATGACTGTCAACGTTTTTTGCCTCTTGAAGGTATGTGAAGGTATGCGACTCTAGCACCTTGGACGACGAACGAAAACACTTGGAGTGGGCCCTACGTCAGAATGGATACACCAAGTCTGACATACGGGGTGTCACACCAAGAAAACCGCAAGTCTCAGAGGAACCGCAAGAGTCAAAGGGGTTCGCTTGCTTACCATACGTAAGTGGGGTATCAGAGAGAATCGGTAGAGTACTGAAGAAATTGGGTATCACGGTAAGGTACAGAGCACCAGCTAAGGTAAAGGATCTTTTGCCTCACACCACTCCTGAAGAACGAAGGGGTCTACAAGATAACATGTGAGTGCGGAACATGCTATGTAGGACAGACAGGACGAAGCATCGAATGTCGAATCAAGGAGCACAGTAGGGACACCCGGCTAGGCAAGATTCAACAGTCCGCTGTTGCTCAACACTGCCACGAGTCGGGACACACAATGGATTTCGATGACGCGAAGATGTTGGCAAGGGTGGGTAATTATCATCGAAGACTTATTAGAGAAGCCATCGAAATTTACAAACATCCTGACAACATCAATCGCGAGGACGGTACTGACATTAGTAGGGTCTGGAAATCGATCCTAACGCGGTCAGGTGGAAAACCACATGGAGCGGTAGCTCCAGATGTGCGCAGTGAGGTGGAAATTCAGGTATATAAGGGAGCCTTTCTTGGTAGGTCTTCAGTATTCAATTAGCTTTGACGAAGCGAGCAACATGGTTCGCGAAACGTCAGCATTAACAAATCTTGACACACGGCATAACCCGGAAGCAGTTTATTTCCTAAAAGTAGATCTACTGTTTTGGATACTTATCTACTGTTTTGCTACAGACATCTACTGTTTTTTAGCACTGGCACATCTGCTATCAAAATAAATAATTTTTACCAGTCTATCTATAGACCTCGTATTTGCTCAAATATCCATTTTTGTATGTTTTTGAAGTGTCATAAATTGTGTAAAAAATGTTTCTCTAACTATAAATAGCATTTTGAATAGTGAGCAAGTTTTAAGTATCCAATTATAGCCAAATATATTTATATCTGTGTGATAGTATAAACTGTAGAGAAATTTTTGAAAGCGGAAGTTGAGACAACTTATACAGGGTGAATTGATAATGCGGTATCCTTCTTATCTCATGCATTAAGAATGATAGAGATATAGAATTTTGCAGTCAGAAATTAAAATCAAAATAGTACAAGACTATGTCCTAAAAATAATTTTTTTTTCAACTTCATTTTGATGTCACAAGCTGTCAGTTTCTTAAATTGGAATTTAAGTATGATCAGAATATCTCAAAATGTGTTTAAAACTGTTAATAAATAGTAAAAATTCTGTTGCCAGTTTATTTTGTTTTTCTTATATAGGTACCGTTTTTTTCAACTTTTACTTAAGCCTCAAAATTTTGAAAATTAACTACTGTGCCGTATCCTAGGAGTTATTTAAAAACTTGAATTTGATTATAAAAAACCTTTAGCTAAACTACTTTTCAACAGCTTGTGATGCTACAAGTAAATGATAAATATAATTTTGATAAAATAGTTTTTTAGTATGTATTTTGATATTCGTACCTGATTTCAAAATTTTAGATTTAGAAATTTCACCGTTTGTCTATCCATTTCAATAATATAGGTCTGTGAGCATATCAGGCGATAAAAATGAAGTACATTGTTCATAATAGACAATAATCAAATGAAGTATTAACGTAGAAATTAGAATGGAACAATAATTTGCATTTTTTATCATTTAAATCTGAAGTTTTTATACAACGTTCGGGAAATCTACTGTTTTTCACTCCAGATCTACTGTTTTTTAATAGGCAATCTACTGTTGAGGGTCAAATAGCCTCTGGCAACACTGCTTAATATGAATAATATAGATTTCGTGCAGCGGGCACTACGTCAATCGTAACGGTAAATGGAAACGTAGCTGGGACAGTGGAAGATTATTTACTATCAGTACGATGCGATCAGAACAATTTAATTTCGGAATTTTGAATAGTAGTGCGAGTTAAATATAGATAATGAATTTAGATGTACAATTAATTATAACCACAATATTTTACAAACACGGATTCAAACGGATTCACTGATCGCGTCAAAACTTCGCATCTCGTTCGACTGCCTCGCACCAAAACCCACAAGCGAGGGAAGCCGAACTGCGCAAAATAATGTTCATGTTTATTTCGGTCTTAAAAATTAACAATTAGTCGGAATGCTATTAAATTCAAGGGATGAGTATCGCAGTAAATAAGGATTATTTGTATGCTAACTGCGTTGTCCTGCTAACATTCGTTCCTGAGATATCGGCTTCCATGAAAATCGTGTTCGCAATCTTTATTACATAAAAACTGAAGAAGACAAAAACGCCAATTTATAGAAGAGACTATAGATGCAACCTGAACAAAAACTGAAATTTTTGTGGTAAGTGGTTTAAGAGAAAATAAATCGGAAAGACGAGCGTTAATACTGCAAAAATCGGGTACTTTTTTCACTTCTCTCGCGCTCATGTTTACAGCGAGAGGAGCCTTCAAACACAAGGGTCAATACTATCGAAACGAGAGATGGCAGTTAGGGCGATTCTCTACAGCTACTGTCATTAGAACGAAAATATCTGTCAAATGCTGGCTAACTAGTTTTATATTAATGCAGACACGAACGATTCCGATCAAATAGAATTTGCTCATGCAGCTAAACTATTAATTTTACCAAAAAATATCATAGACATAAATTATACAAAATTTCCTCTACTTTAATTTATTATTTAGCTAAAATGCCTAGAGTGAACATCCAGTTCCTTTGGACCCTTTTGAACAAAAACCTTTTCAGCTCTAAGTTTGGTTATGAAACTTCTAAATATGAAGTTTTCTCTTGAAGTAAAGTTATTTGAAAAACGCCGTTATAAAAACGCTATTAATAGTAGGTACAATCATATATCACCAAACAACAGAGGAAACGAAAAAAAGAGAACAACATCCGCATGAAGATATGGGCATATCGTGATAGGAGAGCCTAAATTTGGCGTATGGCATGCCTTGTCCCAATTAGCCCAAAAATCGACCAAACTGCGAATCGAAAACCGCGACCTCACCATCCCAAAACAATTGCCGAACGATGACAGATAAGCCCCGAAACTCCTGCGCTGTGCACAGCGAATACTCGTGGTCGACAAAGTAGGGCCTGATAAGGGCTGATGAGATCACAGCGTACTTATAGCGCGCAAACCGCACCGTTGATCGACAGTCCGTTTTGAATTGTTTTCGCGAACGGTGCACAACGACAACACAATGAGCGACGCCGAGGTAAGTCATTTGAAAAAAGAACATATCGACTATTATAGGGATTATATGACGACACAAGTGTGGATTTAGGCGCGTGTTGGCGTTGTTCGATTATTTTGTGCACAGATGAATAATATTTCAAGGTTGCATGTGTGAAAATTTAATAATAATAAGGAGGAAGTTCTTGTGCAAGTAGTTGGGTATCGATTTTCTGGAAACTGGAGACGTCTAGTCTGCGGTCTGATGTCGATTTTCCACTTGATGATTATAGTTTTCAGGAGATTGTTATTTGAAAATAGTAATCGAAAATATTATCTTGAAATCAGTGGGTAACGCCTAAAATGTTTGAATTGTACATACACAGTCGTATTCGTGTTTGAAAGTAGGTTTATATCGGTAGAACATGAAGTGATAATTATCATATTTGCACTGGAGCAAATGATATCGGTCAACAATCGGTGTGCGATCTAAAGTTAAACAAGAAATTGTTAAATTTTCCCAATAGTAAAATCCTCAAGTATTATAAGTATTTCATTTCAAAAAAACGAATTGCCTACATTGGGATGATTGACAATATTCGCAATAATAGTAGGTATAGGTATAGGTGTATTAAAATTAGTAGGTAATGACATATTTTATTTGGTCAAACAAGTAGTAGATTGTATAGCACCATATACAGGGTGATTTTTTTTAGTATACAGGTTACAGATATTTGACAAATTCCTGCGTATGAAAAGATTGGGTTTCACTTGATGTGCTATACTCAAAAAACGTTGATTCCATCTCTGATCCAATCTTTGAAAAAAAAAAAAACATGCAAAAGGAGTTATTAAAATTTTGCACCGTTTTTTTTGCCCATTGTATATACAGTGAGCGCGTAAAGTATGGAAACATGACAAAATCTCAAGAACCACCCCCACCTTATAATACCAAATTACTTTTTTTACCTTCAATTGTTTTTAACAGATGACGTCATCGACATTTTTATCATTTTTCATATTTTTATGGCCTTACATATAAAAACATCTAGAAATTAGCAAAAGCCTTTACTACTTAGGTCTAAAAATTAATAAAGAAAAAATTGATAACAAAACATTATTACATTTTCTACTGCAACTACTCTAGTTGGTTTATGAGAATTCTCAACCATTGTCAAGAACACATTGTTTTAAATTTTATCGGTTTATTTTTTTGTTGTTATTGTTTGTTATCAATTTTTTTTTTGTTAATTTTTAGACCTAAGTAATTAAGATTTTTGTTAATTTCCAGATGTTTTTGATATAATACTGTAACAAGCGCAGTAACATTGAAATATAAAGTCAAAATATACAGGTGTTCTATTTCAAATTAAAAAGTTGAGGTTATATCTCAGAAACTGTCAACTTTGCATCAACGATAGTAACGCCAGTGACTTCACGTGGTTGCAAAATACTTAATTCCAAAATTTCGTTAAATTCGGTCGAGCCGTTCCGGAGATTTTGTCACTTTTATTTCATAACCTTCAATTGTCTTTTTCTCGAAAATTTTCTTATGAAATGCGATAAAAATATTATGCTACCATTAAGACAATTAAAAGATCTGTCAAATTCATTAAAAAATATAGGGCTGTGATTTTAAAAAAATGTCGATGGCGTCATGTGTTAAAAAACAATTATTTAACAATTATTAATTAGTATTTTGATGATTATAAATCGACGTGTTCGAGGATTTTTTTAAATAGAGATTCTGTCATGTTTCCTTACTTTACGCGCTCACTGAATAAAAACGTTTATAAAAAAACTTTCAGCTTTTCAGAAAAGTAAACAGTTGAAAAATTAGAAATTTATTGTTTTTTCGACTACGCTGTATGTTAAATCAAAATTCTGACTGTAGCCGTGTACTTTTTAAAGCATCCCAAACTCTTAAGAAAAATAATTTTTTGTAGAGAAAGTAAAATTTAGGTCTGTTATACGTATAGGTATGTAGTTCTATCTGGGAACACACTGTATATTTGTCCACGTTATCGCACATATTTGCCTAAAGCATTTTATCGTCAACTTATCAAAGGATATCCTGTAATCGACAGCCACAGTGTTAATAAGAAACACTTGCATTTTCCATATTATTGTATTAGACAGTAAACAGCATTAATAAATTATTCCGTAGTCTATTTATATTTGCTCAAACTATTGAGGTTAGATCAAAGTTATATCTCAATTATGAGATATGAATAAATAATTCAGCGACTACTAGATATGAAATAGATACTTTTCAATCAAGCCATTTTAATATTCAAGTCAAAGCAGTTCAACTTATATAAAATATATGTCAAGTTATTAATACACCTTACGTATTATATCTCGACATGGTGGTACACCTGACATGGATGACTAAATTACTAATGTATTATACACACACACACACACACACACACACACACACACACACACACACACACAGATACACACACACGCACACACACACGCACACACACACACACTATAGTCCACATTTTTAATTATTATTATTATTATTATTAATTATTATTAATTATATCACATACTGATTATAGTGTTAAAAACTCGCGCTCTTACTTAATAAGCTCCTAAATCCTTTAAGTCAAGACATCAATGATTTTTTTTTTCATAGCCAAGATAATGGTATAATTTATAATAGATAAGATATAAGGATCACTGCAAACAACACATAGAATATGTACAATGTACATCCGGTGGCTTACATACAGTATCGTCATTTAGTGCTTGTAATCTCAAAACGTCAAATTTTCATACTATTTTGTTCTTATTTCTCTTCCATACCTGATAAGCTGTCATTGTGCCAAACGACCCCCGCGTAGGGGTGTTGGCAGTGGCCTGCGGTGCATCCGTGCAGAGCGAGCACTGCACACTATAAGATTTAGGAAAAAGAGAGAAAAATAGTCCAGCCAAAAAATGACATATTAAGTAAAATGTCTTTATAATAATAATTTAAAGTAATTTACACCACATGGAGCTCCAGTGCATATCATTGCTAGAGCCGAGCGCTCCCGTCAGTACACCCGCCTTTGCGACTACTGCTATCTAAGTGCAGCGACAATCGGTGCACTTTGGGTTAAAATCGGTGAATTCAAAAATCATTGCCGTTTTATACGTGTAGCTGCCCCCTTGCATTTTGTTATTATGGTTATTACATAGCACTTTTGTCCGTATGGACACTATGGTGGTTATTTTTATTTAGAAATCAACGATCCCCCAAATCGTTTCCAAATCCAAAAAGTGTGGACACATACTTTTTTCGAAATTTTGAATTTTAATGCCGAGGATGGACGCCGACGATAATATCGAGGATTAAAATTAACATGGGAAAAAACATTTTTTTTTATTTTTCGAATAATTTTTCGGGGTTTGGGAAAACTTAATATTAAAGTTATAGGACTTCTAGAGGACTTTCCAAGGAAGAGTTTGACCTATTATACATGGATTTAGCGCCCCCAACCCACCCCCACAGTGCCCTGAAAACTACCCTCAAATGAAAAAAAGTGTACATTCTTCAAAAAAATTGATCGTATTCCGCACTATAATAGTAGGGTGTAATAAACCTCTTTTCTTGCTAGAAATAATTCACTTGGTTTAATAATTTACCCAGTAAATTATTTCTAGCAAGAAGAGAGGTTTTATTACACCCTACTACTAATCCTAACCTAGTAATATGGATATTCGTTTTTCTCGAAAATCCGTCTGAATTCTATTTTCTTCGTTCGAGTTCGAAATGGCAGTTTATTATCTTAGAGTGACATTATTCGTTTAAAAAAACTTCATATTGTTTAAACAATTAATTATAATTCATTTTCAACTTTCTTTCTAATTATGGTAAATGTCAGCTTTTTTGTAAAATTAATTTATTAATTTCATGCTCGAGATATCCTGCCTATATTATCTAATAAACCCACATTAAATGCCATTTGTTTAAACATTTTTTAATTTTTTTTTAAATAATTTGTTTAAACACAACTTAAATTAATTTTTTTTAGATCGGTCTGGCCAAGTTATTCTCAAGTGATATCATTTATATTTTGGGATGTTTTCCATTGTTTTTTGATTTCCAATTTTCCGAAAAAGGGATTTTAAATCAATGCCATTTTTTCGAATAAATGATAATGAGAACGAATAATATTTTATTATTTAAACAATGGAAATCATCCCAAAATATAAATGATATCACTTGAGAATAACACTTGGCCAGACCGATCTAAAAAATAAATGAATTTTAGGTGAATTGAAACAAATAGAATGTGTTTGATCAAATGGAAATTAACTGACGAATGTTTATAAACATTCCACTAGACTTATAGTAATGATTAATGATTAATGATTCTATGAGAAAAAGAGACTGAAATGATTAGAAGGTTAAATTTTCTGAAGAATGTAATTTTTTTCATTTGAGGGTAGTTTTCAGGGCACTGTGAGGGTGAGTTGGGGGCGTCAAATCCATATGTATATGTCACATTCAAAACTACCAAAAAATGTCTTCTTCCCATGCATTTTCCCTTGTAAATTTAAACCCTCGACAGGCATCATTGAAAATCAAAATTTAAAAAAGTGTCCACTCTTTTTGGATTTGGAAACGAATTGGGGGGGATCGTTGCTTTCCATCATCACAAAAATTTTGGCAATGCTTTTATGAACCGCCCTAATGGACACTTTTCCCCCGTATAGCAAGATAAATTTAGAAAACTGCCCCTCTTCCGATTTAAGCTGGATACGCTCATGCCTTATCCTTATGCACAAATACACACGCCGCTGGTAGTTGGTACAACTTACCCAAATCCTAAACAGTTCTTTTGATGCCTGGAATTATATCACTTACTTTCTCTCTTTCTTTTTCTTTTCCTGACGCTCAACCAAAGGACCTTCGTAACCCTTCACCGTCTCCTTGGCCCTCTTGAAACTCTCTTCATTCCTACGAATGGCGTCTCCGACCTTGGCGATAAGCAAAGCGTTCGCATCGTCAGCGGGACCATCGCCATCAGCTCGAACCTGGTGGTCCTCGGTTTTCTTCCTGTCGGACAACGGCAGGACGAGAGGTTCCACATCGACAGGATTTTTCTCCTTTCCGTTGTTATTGTTCGGCTCGTTGGTTGTTGGCTGCTCCTGGACGGATCCGACAATATCCAGGAAACCTTGCAGCATATTTTTAACCTGGTCCTGATTCACATCCTAAAATAGAAGGACTCTCGGTTAGAGTTGTAGAGGGAATATTAGCAAAGTCAGTTGAGTGTTTTGTGTCGCATGAGGTACATCAGTCGCTAGGGATTTTTTGGTAGTGTCCTCCCCGTGTGGTACTTTAGTGATTGTCCTTATCCTAGGAGAAAAGAAAAAAAAAACAGAAACGAAAATGGTATGTTTGAAAATGTTGTTTTTTTGGTTTGAAGATCTTTTTTGGCTTGGCTTGGAGTGTTGGGTGTGTTTACGTTATTTTGCGATGACGTTCACTCCGTGGAGTATATACTATATATACAGATTATACAGATATTTGAAATAGTTACGTAACTGAATATTTGGCATGCTAAATGAAAATCGAAATTCAGTTTATGAAACGAAATAGTTATGATGATAGCAACAAACAAACGTTGGCGTTACCAAATAAGGAAAGATAGATCAGATGTACAATTTTTATTACAGTAACGTGTTTTCACAAACTTTTGTGGAAGCACATTTCCTCCAAAAAGAAAATGTATTACTTATTAGGTAACAACTATTTCCTCTCTAATGGCACCAGTATTTTACTTATGAAAATTGTTTAGAAAAATCTGCCTTCAGATTCTACGAAAAAAAAGCATATCAGAATCTACCAAACAAATGACAACTGTAGGTTACTAATAAGGTGACATACAGGCGGGATGTAAATTTCAAATAAATCAAAAATTACAGCCACAACCTGGATTTGAACCAGGGACCTTTGCGTTTCTAGCACAATGCTCTCCCATCTGAGCTACTGAGGCCTATGACAATAAATTGTTAGATATTATGATATTATATTTTATGACAATGTCTAACAAATGTCATAGGCCTCAGTAGCTCAGATAGGAGAGCATTGTGCTAGAAACGCAAAGGTCCCTGGTTCAAATCCAGGTTGTGGCTGTAATTTTTGATTTATTTAAAATTTACATCCCGCCTATATGCCACCATATTATTAACCTATAATATTATTTTGACAATATTATGTCAAACATTTTCAGTTAAAATGACAATTGATTCGGGTCTTTTGCAGAATCTGAAGGTAGAAATGTGCGAATTGTGTTTTGTTTTTCACAGATTCTGCTTTCGAATTCAGCTTCTACGGAAAAACTGCAAACCAGAATCAGGTGTCATCTGTTCGATTTTTCTGTTATTTTGTCATTTTATAGACTCTGAACCTGATGGCAGAAATTGGGAATTGCGTATAGTTTTTGAGAGAAATTGGAAATCATTTTTTAAAGTTTTAATACTAATTTTTCAGAAACTTATATTATTACAAGGCATATCAGAATCTGCCAAACAAATGACAACTTATTCGGGTCTTTTTGTAGAATCCGAAGGCAGAAAAGTGCGACGTGTCTTGTTTTTCACAGATTCTGCTTTCGGATTCATATTCAACGGAAAAAATGCATACCAGAATCGAGTGTCATTTGTTCCCGTTATTTTCTGTTTTACAGAATCTGAATCTGATGCAAAAATTCAGTATCAGTATCAGAAATCAGTATCAAATTTTTAATACTATGTTTTTCAGTAACTTATATTATTACATTATTTCTATTGGTTACATTATACTACATTTTGCTAAAAATAGGGACACAATTAGATTAGATCAACAGAAAGGAAACATACGAGAATCAATCAAACAAATGACAACGATTTTTTTCGTAGTGTCTGAATCTGAACGCACATTTTGTGAATTGCGGCTAGTTTTTGATACACAACAAACACAAAAGACGAATTTTCAACATTTTTGGCGCTGATTTTTAAAAAATTAGACAAAATTCACGGAATCTGCTTTCAGATTCAGATTCTACGGAATAAGGTATGCAATTTTGTCGCTCTTTTTTATTAGAATCTGAATGCAGATTCTGTGATAAAATGTAATATAATGGTAAATAAATAATACCAGAATCAGCCAAACAAGTGACAAGCGATTCGGATCTTTTTGTAGAATTTGAATCTGAAGGCAGAAATGTTTTTTTTCCACAAAAACGAATCCCAAAAAAGCGTTTGGTTCATTTTTGGCATTTGTTTTTCTCAAAAGCTATACAAAATTCACAGACCCTGCTTTAAGATTCAGATTCAACGAAAAAAAAAGCATACCAGAATCATTCAAACAAATGACAAAGATTTTTTTCGTAGAATCTGAATCTGCATGCACATTTTGTGAACTGCGTCTAGTTTTTGATACACAACAGACGACGCATTTTCAAAATTCTTGGCGCTGATTTTTAAAAAATTAGACAAAATTCACAGAATCTGTTTTCAGATTCAGATTCTACGGAATAAGGCATTCAATTTTTGTCGTTGTCGGTCAAACAAATGACAATAGATCCTGTTTTTTTTTTTCATCAGAATCTGAGCATATCCTGTGATTGCGGATAGTTTTTCTATAAAAAAATGCAAAAAACGCAGCAAAAGCATACCAGAATCAGCCAAACAAATGACAACCGATTCTGCTTTTTTTTGTAGAATCTGAGGGCAAAAATTCTAGTTTTTCACAAAAACGTATCCCAAAAATGAGTTTAGTTAATTTTTGTCTTTCTCAAAAACAAAATTCTTTTTGCTGTTGTTTGACAAACTAATGACAACTAAATCTGTATTTTTTCTTAATGGAATCTGATGGCAAAACTTGCAAATTTCTAAATATTTTGGCGCTTATTTAACAAAAAAACTAGCCAAAATCACATTGTCTGTATTCAGATTCTATGAAGAAAAAATATTAGGATCAGTTGTCTATTGTTCGATTTTTGTTGCTGTTGTTAACCAGTGACGTCATTTGTGTCAATTCTTTGGCATCAAATAGTGGGCAATAAGCTCCAGAACTAGCAAAGCTTTCATGGCTGAATGGCTTCTTTTTGTGGGCACTTGTTTGGATATTTTTTAAACAGTTTGCAAAAACTGCACAGATCTCATAGAAGAAAAATACGCATTTTATGCAACGAGACGTTTTTAATGAAAAATAAATATACCATTGATTGATAAACAAACAAATAATAAATAATATACAGACGACTGGTTCAAGTTTCAAAATATCAATGAAACTGGAGCTCGATCTTTACTCGAAAAGTATTATTAAATCAATCCGTTGACTTTGCTCGCTTTTAAAAATAGTAAAAATAGTATACACACGCACGCACACAAACACACATGGAGAGAGATCAACTTGGGCTCCTTTCTCCTGATCTCAAACTAAAAACAGCTTACATAACTGTGTCAGAAAATAGAAAATAGTAACGTGCGCAGTCTACATCGGCCACATCGGCTCTCGCGTTCAACGCTTATTTTTCGCAAGAAAAGCTCAATTTTACGTCACAAATTCCCGATCTCGAAAAACAGTACTTAACCTCAAATCTTTTGAAGTAGATATAAAAAAATACAACACACAAACCTACAAAATATGCCAAGAGACCTGGTCAATAGATCTATCAAGCGATTTTGGCAACGGGTCGACCAGTTTTTTCGCCTTGTCATCGTGCTCACAGCTCTGTACACTTTCGTGTATTTCTGCCGTAAGTGTTTTTCTGGCGTTTGAGCATTTTTGGACAATTCTGGCGCGAGATCAAGACGATAGATTTTGCAATCAGTTTTTAACAGCTGGTTTTATATGCCAATCCAATGTGTGTGTGTGTTGTGTTGTTAGTCACAAGTTTATTTCTGTTTATTCTCTGAAATAATTTTCTCGTTTTCTATTTTTAGGTTATCTGCTTCACATGCAATAAGAGGATCGAAGGACAGGTATGTTATTTGTTCGTTAAATGTTAGTTTTTCTATAATCTGTAGGTTAATTTATTATTGAGTGATATTATAATTAGAATATCGAATTTCAACTTATTGAAATAATTTCAAAACGAGCTCATTTTGGAGTCAATAACTGCCGTCTCTCGTTTCGATAGTATTGACTCCTGTGTTTGAAGGCCCATAACTCTAAAACTACTGAACAGAAAAAATTTAAATAAAGTATGTCATACTCCTGAATCATTCCTACATAAGTTGGATGACTGTCAAAATTCTTTGCCTCTCAATGTAAACATGAGCGCGAGAGAAGTGAAAAAAAGTCTTTCCGATTTATTTTCTCTTAAACCACTTACCACAAAATTTCAGTTTTTCTTCAGGTTGCATCTAGAGTCTCCTCTATAGATTGGCGTTTTTTGTTTTCTCCAGTTTTTATGTAATAAAGGTTGCGAAGATTTTGATGGTCGATATCTCAGGAACGAATGTTAGCAGGACAACGTAGTTAGCATGCAAATAATCCTTATTTACTGCGATAAATATCCCTTGAATTTAATAGCATTCCGACTATTTGTTAATTTTTAAGACCGAAATAAACATGAACAATATTTTGAGCAGTTCGGCTTCCCTCGCTTGTGGGTTTTGGTGTTTCGTGCTTGTAAAATATTGTTGGGTATAATTAATTGTACATCAAAATTCATTATTTATATTTAACTCGCACTACTATTCAAAATTCCGAAATTAGATTGTTCTGATCGTATCGTACTAATAGCAAATAATCTTCACTGTCCCAGCTACGTTTCCATTTACCGTTACGATTGACGTAGTGCGCGCTGCACGTAATTTATATCATTCATATTAAATCGCGTTAAAAATTACTTAAAAATTATTATGCAATTCTGTTTCTGCAGTCGCATTAAATAAAATATGACGATTGATTACGAGCATATCCCGATATCGTGCTAATATTCGTTACTGAGATATCCGCTTCCATGAAAATCTTGTTTGCAACCTTTATTACACAAAAACTGAAGAAAACAAAAACGCAAATCTATAGAAAAGGCTCTAAATGCAACCTGAACAAAAATTGAAATTTTTGTGATAAGCGGTTTGAGAGGAAAAAAATGGAAAGACGAACGTTAATTTAAAAATGTAAAAAGTGTAAAAAGTCAAAAATAGTTCTTGTCAGACACCGAATGAAAAGTTTTTCAGCTGCAAACTCAAATAGCGTTGATTTAGGTATATATAAACAGTTAGGATGTTTACCACATGACTGGAGTATTATTCTAGTCTATTTCATCTCGACTCATTGCACACTACAGATAACAATTCCATACGATAAGATCGCTATTCTTAGTCGTGTCATAATGCTATAGAGATTTTTTCATCAAACGCATTTTAGACTCTAACTCTAACTTTTGAAGGTGGCTACCTCGATAGATTACCTACAACTTGATTTACCTACAACGTATGAAAAAGAGGACTAGAACTTATTTTGTAAAAGTTAACGTCATCATATCGTAAATTCCAGCTATCAAAGTCATCCGATATATAAAACTTGTAATGAATCAGTATTAAGCAATAACAGAAATGACCTTCAGTATCTTTTGTATCATAATTGCGGAAAGTTTGCACTATCTTAATTTGTCACATTGTCAACAATATAAGCATCGCTTAACAATTTGCAGGGTAGATTAGATAGACAGGCTATGGAAAATACTTGAAACGTAATCCACAATAATAATATCTTGAGTCATACCCTCACAAAACGTCACCACGAAATTTTTATATGTGATGTAAAATATTGTGGAGATAAGGAAATGACTGAAACGGTCGAAAAATTTGACACTATATTTGAACGATTGTTTTTCTCAATTATACAAGAATATAACTTGCAAGGTTAAAAATATTTTTTTTACGAATTAGCAGTATTAAATTTATTTTGTACTATGGTCAGCTAGGGTGGTTCAAAAATGCATTGCAAAAATTTTTGTGATGATAGAAAGAAACGTTCCCCCCAAATCGTTTCTAAATCCAAAAAAAGTGGACACGTATTTATTTTTTCTTGAAATTTTGATTTTTAATGGTGCCTATCGATGGATCAATCATGTTACATACGAAAATGCATGGGAAAAAGAAATTTTTTGGTATTTTTCGAATAATTCTTCGGGGTTTGGGAAAATTTAAGATTAAAGTTTTAGGACTTGTAGAGGACTTTCCAATGAAGAATTTGAGCTATTATACATATGGCTTTGACGCCCCCAACCCACCCCACAGTGCCCTGAAAACTACGCTTAAATGAAAAATACACATTCTTCAGAAAATTTACCGTTCTAATCACTTCATTCTCTTTTTTCTCATAGAAATCATTACTATAAGTCTAGTTGAATGTTTATAAACATTTGTCAGGTAATTTCCATTCGTTTAAACAACTTCCATTTGTTTAAATAATTCGCTTTTCTCGAAACTCCGTCGGACATCTGTTTTCTGAGTTCGAAATGGCAGTTTATTATCTTAGAGTGACATTATTCATCAGACAAATTCTTCCTATTGTTTAAACTATCAATGATTATTAATTTTCAACTGTTGTTCTAATTATGGTAGAAGTCAGGTTTGTTGTGAAATTAACTTATAAATTTCATGTTCGAGGTATCTTGCCTATGTTATTAGCTAATAAACCCATATTTGTTTGAAAAAATTCCATTTGTTTAAACAATTTTTTTGCAATTCTCCTAACATTCATTTTTTTAGATCGGTCTGGTCAACTGTTATTGTCAAGTGACATCATTTATATTTTGGGGTAATTTCCATTGTTTAATAAATAAAATATTACTGAAATGCATAATGGTGATATACAGGTGGTATGTAAATTTTAAAATAAATTAAAAATTACAGCCACAACCTGGATTTGAACCAGGGACCTGGTTCAAATCATTATTAAGTAAAATATTATTCGTTTCAATATCATTTACTCGAAAACATTGAATTTATTTAAAATCCTTTTTCTGGGAAATTGGGGAGTTACATTTCTTTTAAAAATATAAAATTTTCTACCATAATTAGAAAAAAGTTGAAAATGAATAATAATTTATTGTTTAAACAATAGGAGGGAATTTTTTTAATGAATCATGTCACTCTAATGTAATAAACTGCCATTTCGAACTCAGAAAACAGAATTCAGACAGATTTTCGAGAAAAACGTATTATTTAAACACCTAAAAATTTGTTTAAACAAATGGAAATTAACTGACAAATGTTTATAGGCATCCCACTAGACTTATATTAATGACTTCTATGAGAAAAAGAGAATGAAATAATTAGAAGGGTCAATTTTCTGAAGAATCTAAATTTTTTTCATTTAAGGGTAGTTTTCAGGGCGCTGTGGGGGTGGGTTGGGGGCATCAAATCCATATGTATGATAGGTCAAATTCTTCCTTGGAAAGTCCTCTGCAAGTCCTATAACTTTAGTCTTAAGTTTTCCCAAACCCCGAACAATTATTCGAGAAATACCAAAAATTGTCTTTTTCCCATGCATTTTCTTATGTAAATTTGAGGCCTCGACAGGCACCGTTAAGAATCAAAATTTCGAAAAAAAAATACGTGTCCACTATTTTTGGATTTGGAAACGACTTGGGGGATCGTTGCTTTCTAAATAAAAATAGCCAATTTGAACCACCCTTGGTCACAACACTTCTGGCCGAATTGGGTTAGCCACGCCAAACCATTAGCTCACAATTTGTTTACTTTGTATTTATAACCTCAAAATCGACAATCACTAACAAAAAAAAAAACGATTTCTTCCATCAGGTCTTGACCGCTTTAGACAAGACATACCATCCGGAGCATTTCAACTGCGAAAAATGCAAGAAGCCAATCTGCGACAACAAATTCAGGACGCACGATGGACGAGCCTATTGCGAGGAGGACTACAATCGTCTGTTTGTTGCCCACTGCAGCGGATGCGATAGTCCGATCGATGGAGTAAGTCTAAGTCATCATCAAACCTTTCCCTAAAACAATCTAAATGTTTCGTCTTTCCAGAAATTCATCAGCGCCTTAGGACGGGACTGGCACGAGGAGCACTTCCTGTGCAACTGGTGCAAGAGCAAGCTTGTTGGACAGACCTTCATGGAACACAGCGGCCAACCGATCTGCCAAAAGTGCTTCAAGGACAACGTCGCCTCCAAATGTAAGAAGTGTGGAAAAGGCATCGTGGAGAAGACCATTATTGCGTTGGATGCCAAATGGCATCCGGAGTGCTTTGCATGCAAAGTAAGTTGGATAGAATATCATATAGCCTGGTGACGTAAAGATTTCAATTCGGAAAAATTCAAAACTGGATGCTTGTGTAAGGTTTTTTCTTAGGAAGGAATGACAGGCATCAGTTTTTACTATGCTTGACTACAATATGTACCAAAGACTGGTTCTCAGTCACCAGTTGGGTTTGAATTTTTCCAAAACCAACAACCAACGTCACTGGGCTAGCAAGTAGAAACCAAAATAAGGTGGTGGGCAACTATTTCTTACTGGGAACTTGTTTAATCCAAAAAAGTTCTTCCATTTTAGCAAGTATTTGGGATGCTTGACCATAATTTTCAGAAAAGAACTACGAGAACGCTTCTATTTTGTAACTTCATATTTTGAGAAATACGAAATAGTTAGTAGTCTATAAAAATAATACCAATAGAACCAGAAAAAATTCCTGAACATCATGTCAGAAAGTTTACTGAATCTTTTATATTATTATTCAAATTAAAACAAAAAAACAGCTACCAGAAAAACAATATTATGATGAAAGATGATGTAATAGACAATGATAAATGGAGACCTGTGTTCGATTTTTTAAGAAAAACTAAAGTAGATCCAATGATTTAGTAAATCTGAACGCTTGCGCATTTACAAAATAGATTAACCAAAAACTGTGTAGAGTTTGTTATAAATTCAATAGAAAATGGACTTGCTAATTGCATATTCTATTAGCAATTAGCAAGTCCAGTTCGCGTTCGGTTTGTTAAGGTAGGGTATGGGGAGAGCAATGCTCAGATAACCTGGGTCGGCTGTCTCTCTCTTATATGCAGATAAACGCCGTATGACGTTAGTCCGCCTATTATGCAGCGCGTCACTCTCACCGTACCCTACACGCTGATCCAAACGCGCTCTTATGCTTCTCCCGTTTGAATTTAATACCACTAAAGTGCCATGTAAGCATAACTTTGTAGGTTAGGTTAGCCCTAACCTTAAGCTGTCAGATCAGATAATACCTGGTTCGAAAATACGATAGATTCTAGTCAGTTTTACTTATGTCGAAGTAATCTTTACAACAAAAAAAACTTGTATTGCCCGCTATTTATTTCATTTGGATTTCTACGAGCCAACCACTTTCTTCGCAGTTTCAAATCTTGCGGAACAGCTACAAGTAGTTTATCCGAAGCTTTTCTTGACGTATTTCTGCATTGTGGATTTATACACCATTTATAACCCATCTTTATGTAGAAATTGTGAAAACAACACATCATACAACACAATTACCAAACGGCGACGATGCCGATGCTGACAGACCATATGGGCCAATTTGGCATCTACTATCGTGTGACGTCACACAACAGAAAGAATCGTTTTGGCGGGACTTTTTGTGATTCAATTTTTAACGCTGATTTTTATGAAATATTGAGGAAATAATTACGAAAAATAATGCATTTACAATGTAGAGTGAAGGAATAAACACACTAAATGATTTTAGATGGTGCTCAAATTATTGGGATCCACAGACCAGAGAGTCCAACAGTTGAATTATATCCAAAATCTAATCGAAGAATCAATAATCTATGATTTTCGAATTTATAATGCAAGATAATAATGTAAATTAACAAATAAAAGAACGTATTTGTTAATTTAACTCAAAATATTGTCGTAACATAGGATAGGATAGCATTAATAAAATAACATAATGAACAACATCTCAGTCGGTTGAAATTTGTAATATTGATATCAATTGTAAATCTGTTATCATTGTAAAAAAAATATTGATTTTGTCACTTTTTGTGAATATAGCCCCACAATGCCATAGATAGTTGGCAAGTATCTCGAAGTAAAGTTGTAACTTTAGTTTTGCCCCTTTACCTTGTGTAGCCAAACCAACCTTTTCGAACACCCTACGTGATAGGAAACTTTGGCCCCGAATTAGTATTCAGCGCAAAAAAAATCTACGGCAAAACTATACATTATTAGACCATTTTCAATTGTGTTTTTGTCAAAAACTTTCTTATGTAACACCTTACATATTGAACATCATTGATTTCAGAAAAACATGCTCTACCAGCTTCTCGAATAAAAAAAGATACCGTCCACTTTGAAAAACAAAAATTGACACAGAATTCTTTATTCTGAAACAATAAAGTGTTGAAACCTGTACGTTAATCGTCAATGTCAATTTTGGTGATTAAGGTTATAAGTTTGACAATTAATTGTCTGTATTGTCACTCATCAATGTCAATTATTGGCGATTAAGGTTATAAGTTTGACAATTAATCGTCTGTATTGTCACTCAACTCCGAATTGTTTGTATTGTCATTCAACTCCGTAGATACGCATGTCACTTGATAACGTTAAAATATTTATTAATATTATTCAAACGGAGGAACAAAACCATTGTAGGACATTAAATTTTGTTTGCACCTCAGGCACTACTTTCAATAATAATATCATCGAACATTCTGTAAACATTTCGACATGATGTTCAGGACATTTTTCTGAATCTATTGGTATTTTCTACACATTTGTCAATTATTTTGCGTCTAAATTGACTAGACAAGAAGATACAAAAGCATGTTCTCCAAAGTCTCCTTCAGACGACTGTAAATTTTTCAAGTAGAAAAGCGATTAAGATGCATATTTGATAGCTATGATGCAGTCTTTCACCTAGCATTCTTTTCTGCCACGTCACAAATATCATTTCCTTTCAAACATTAATGTTAACATGAAAAAAGAAATTCCGTTTCTACTAAAAGTTCGAAGGATAGTTCACAGGAGTAAGTTTAATTACAGTAACGATATTCTATTCAATTCAGTGTGATCAACTAACAAATTACTGAAAGTTTTTCAGCTGCACGTTGTTGTTTTTTTTTGTATACTTCTTCAATTTCGTTTCATTGCTTTTAACTTTTAAATATGCTACAAAACTAACATTTTTAGCCTTGCCAACATTTAATGTGATTTAGTTTAGATATTTTGTATTGTTATTGTGTTTTTATTTGATGTTCTGTGCTAATGTTTATTGCATCTTGTAAACTACATAAGGTATTAATATTTTTCTTGTGTTTTTCTAGCAATGTAATGCACCAATCACGGAGAAATCATTCCAGGTTGTGGACGGGCTGCCAAAGTGCGGAAAATGCTAAGCATCATCGCCCCCAAAAACAAAACACGAACGCCTAACAATAACATAACCTACACAACCTCCACAAAGAACTATTACTATATATATATCTACTAATCAAAATCAACCAAAGGAGATATTCAAAGTACTCTCTAAGATAAATTATCATTATTGTTATCATCATTATGCAATTATTACTGTTTAGCAAACAACCGATTTGAAAATCTAGACATATAAATGTGTCAGCACCAAAACGCACTTCTACCGAAGAAAGTATATTATAAATAAATAATATGTATGTATTACGTAATTGTATATGTTTGCATGTAGATGTTATACCTAACTGTAAAGAGAGCTTTATTTTTTTTCTGTTTTCGATTTTCTGAAATAAACGTCATAAGCCAGTACGATGTGTTCTTTTAAGAAATAAATCGTTTAGCCCTTTTAATTACCTACAAATCGATGTATTATAGAAAGTTATGCGACAATTTTTGCAAAAGTTATAAACATTTTTCTGTAGAAACTGATTGAAATACGATAGCTATTCAAGTCTATCTCTATCGTTGGTCATTGATCTCCATCGTTGGTTTTCAATTTGGTCTAAATTCTCTAAAAATCCACTTTTCTCTCTCCATAATTCAGTCTATTTTGGCTAATATTGTCTCCACTGTATTCTTTGTTAGGATAAGATTAATAATAATAATTTTTATCGTCAATGATCTCTATCGTTGGTCAATGATCTCTAACGTTGGTCAACGATCTCTATCGTTGGATTTTTTCTCAATTATTTAGTCTATATCAGCTAATATTTCTTACCTTTCCATCTTCCTTGATCGTATTGACAACCTTTTCGACGAAAGAAGCCAGAATATCGGTCTTACCGTGCAGATTCATATTGGCAATGCTCTGCCGAATGCTGACGTCATTGCTATTGTTATTATTTGTGTTATACGGCGTATTCAACTGCGACGAAGAGTTGACGCTATCGCAGTCCCTCTCAGTTTGAATCTGGACCATGGTTTGGATGTTATCGTCGTTCAGCACGTACTTCTTCTGCTTGACGCTACCGGAAGACTTCTTTTCGAGCATCTTCATCGCTTTCGGTATCATTTTGTGGGACTGCTGCGCCTGCTGCTTCTCAACAGGTGGTCTATGCTTGAAGTTGGCCGTTTTGTACTTCGACGGCACGTTGAACTTCTTTTTAGCGAGAGCTTCAACGGCTCTCTTCCAGTACATGTCTTTCCTGGACGGAGTTAAAGAATACATGGAAAACCGCGACTTAGTCTTGGGAGTTTTCTTCTTGTTATGCGATTTCTGGTCTTTGGATGGTGGATAATCCATGACCATGCTGTCAGATTGGAGAATATTTATGGAAGACGTGTTGAAGTACCGTTCGTCTATCTTTTCGACGAGGCAACGACTCCGTACCTCGAAAACCTGAAGACATAATTTAACAGAAGAAACTAAATTTTTTACGTAGCCATGTTGTTCGCAAAATTCTGAGTGGACAATCTATAGCATGGGCGTATCCAGGGGGGGGGGGGTCGTATTTTGTTATCATGTTTATTACATAGCACCCTTTCCCTTACGGACACTAGGGTGGTTATTTTTATTTAGAAAGGAACAATCGTTTCCAAATACAAAAAGCTGAACACATCTTTTTTTCGAAATTTTGATTTTTAATAGTGCCCATCGAGGTTTAAAAGTAACATGGGAAAATGCATAAAAAAAACATTTTTTGGAATTTTTCGAATAATTGTTCAGGGTTTGGAAAAACTTAAGATTGAAGCTGTAGGACTTGTAGAGGACTTTCCCAGGAAGAATTTGACCTATTATACATATGTAATAGTTTGACTGCATGAGATTCCATTTGATCGAGACCGGCTATGTCTGCATTAAAATAAAGCTAGTAGATCTAGACAGATTTGTCTATTAAAGCTGCGTTCGGATATTGTAGTCTGTTGACACCGGGTACACCGTCCAAATGACACTTACGTGTTATTGGGTGTAAAAAGTGTAACGGTGTACAATATCCGAACGCAGCTTATATTAACAGTAGGTATTGTCAAAATATTAGCGTTTGACACTACCTACTGTCATTAGAATCAAAATATCTGACATATCCTGGCTACTAATTTTAATGCAGTACGACCGATCTCGATGAAATAGAATATGCTCATGCAGCTAAACTATTGATTGTACCAAAAAATTTTATAGTCATAAATTATTCAGAATTTCCTCTACTTTAATTTATTATTTAACTATTTCCACGAAATTTCAGAAATGGCGGCTTATTTGCAAAATCTTTCAAAAATGCTAAGACTAAACCTCCAGTTCCTTTCGGCCCTTTTCAACAGAAAGCTTTTCAGCTCTAAGTTTGGTTATGAAACTTCTAAATATGAAGTTTCGTCCCGCTACCTTTAGTAGTTTCGCCGGAATCGTCGCCACAAAAACGGGTACACACACAGACATACACACACACACAGACATTTTTTTGTACCTTGGTCAAAAATGTACAGGGGACCCAAAAGGACATATTTCCGCTAAAAACTCAAATTTTTTTTCGGCATGATTACAATACTTTATAATACTGCGTATGATAAAGTAAAAATTCTGATGAAAATTCTATTAGTTTAAATAATTCGTTTTTCTTGAAAATCCGTCCGAATTCTGTTTTCTGAGTTCGAAATGGCAGTTTATTATCTTAGAGTGACATTATTAATTTAAAAATTTCTTCATAGTGTTTATAATTCATTTTAATCCAATTAATTTCATTAAATCATCATTAAATCAATTTCAATTAAATGGAATTTGTTTGAACAAATGTGGGAAATCGCAAAAAAAGTGACCTTTCTACCATAGACAAAAAGGTGAAAATGAAAAATTGATTGTTTAAACAATAGGAAGAAATTGTTTATTGAATAATGTCACTCTAAGATAATAATTTGCCATTTCGAACTCACAAAACAGAATTCAGACGGATTTTTGAGAAAAACGAACTATTTAAACAAATAGAATTTGTTTAAATTTCACAAATCCAAAAAAAGTAACTTTTCTACCATAATTAGTAAAAAGGTGAAAACGAAAAATAATTGATTGTTTAAACAATAGGAAGAAATTTTTTATTGAATAATGTCACTAAGATAATAATTTGCCATTTCGAACTCACAAAACAGAAATCAGACGGATTTGAGAAAACGAATTATTTAAACAAATGGAATTTGTTTAAACAAATCGAAATTAACTGACAAATGTTTATAAACATTCCACAGACTTATAGTAATGCTTTTTTATGAGGAAAAGGAGACTGAAATGATTAGAATGTTAAATTTTCTGAAGAATGTACATTTTTCATTTAAGGGTAGTTCTCAGGGCACTTTGGGGGTGGGTTGGGGGCGTCAGATCCATATGTATAATAGGTGAAATTCTTCCTTGGAAAGTCCTCTACAAGTCCTTAAGTAATCTTAAGTTTTCTCAAACCCCAAACAATTATTCAAAACATACCAAAAAATTTTGTAAATGTGTGTTGTTTTTTTCTTTATTTTAAAACGGTTTGGTGGGATAGGCTCTCTCTATCATCACAAAAATTCCTTCAATGCATTTTTGAACCACCCTAATGGACACCCTTCGCCCATACAGCAAGTTAAATTTAGAAAGCTACCCCCCTTCCGATTTGAGCTGGATACGCCCATGATCTATAATATAGATTCATCTAACCCTTAGATGAACAATGCCCAAAGATATGTTTCATTCAAATGACTCGTGAAGACACAAGAATGGCGCTGCAAAACAATTTAATATAAAGATTGTCCACTCAGAATTTTGAACATCGCCGCATATTGTGGACTTTTACTTACATCGATCAATGTTTTTTTCTCCTCACTAGTGTTGATATCCTGACAGGAGCAAGTCCTGTGTATCTCAGTGAGGACAGTCGTCAACTTCAGGAGTTCTTTTACTTTCTCAGGCACCGCAGTGCTTATGGATACGGGTAGGTGGTTGTAGTAGGCCTGCAATCCCTGCAGCAACGTTTGGTAGCTGCTGACCAGTTTTTGCTTGACGACGCTCGTAGATGGTCTATGGCTCATGTTGCCCTTCGACGCCAGTTGGATTTCGTTAATCTGAAAATTCCTCACTTGTGATGTAAAGAATGTGTTTTATGTAATTCTAAGAAGTTTACCTGCCTATTCAACTGGTACAGGTAATTTCTAGAGAAACGCGAAGCAAACTCTCCAGATCTCTTCTTTCGTCGCTCCAAGTCTTCGTCGCCGTCTGGAAATACCATACCAACATCTAGTTGCATTCTACAAAAAAAAAAACATGAAGTTGGTAAGCTGGTACAACTTAAGGATCAAGTATAGTGACCGCACCGTAATAACGTAGCGTAAAAAGATCAATGTACATAATTTCTACTCCGCGATTATAGCGACGCTCCGTAGACCGTAAAGTTCGTTCTCGACCGCAACGAATTTCATCTCCTGCGTGTTATGTCTTACGTTTTCCAGCGCACGCGCGCGTATGGCGCCATCTGTACGTGTACCGGCGAGTGAATAGCAGTGTAAGTTGTAGGTTAACTGATAGCATTTTGATAGTTCGTGGCAACGAGAACACAGAACGACGACGACTTCAGAATGAATTGTTGCTGCAACAAGCTCTGCGTCCATAATTTATTATATCTACCACGATCTACCACTGATTAATACAATCAACGATAACAGTGACATGTGAGGTTATGTGCCGTTGTGTATATACTTCACCGCTAGATGGCGCTCAATGTATTTGAGATCATTGCGGCACTATAAATACTAATTTCGTCGTCCGGAACGGCATGCGGTACGGCACGTTACGGATTGCGTTTTTGTGGCACTATACTTGGTAAAATTACACATAAATCATTGTGAAAATTTCAATAGAAACGTGGTAAGTATAAAAATTGCACGTCATTCCAATTATTTTAACAAGTCTCTGTACTATTACAGCGATATTGCTTCTTTATTTCAATTACAATGATTTGGAAAAGGCCCATGATGCAAAGAATAAATGTAGAATGTTGAAAAGAAACGCCTCTTAACTTTGCAGATTTGTATAATTTATATTGGTACCGGTTTCGGCAATGCTGCCATCCTCAGCCAAAATCTACAGAATAGAATGGACTAAGTAAAATCACATGTTAGGGGAGAAACAATCAACAAAACTTACTGTCAAATAGTTAAAAACTTCTATAGCTGCAGGAAATCAGAATACATGCGTCAAGAAAGCGATTTGACATCTAAATACAAATAAAATAATACGATAAATGAAATATGAAACTGATTACAGCTGAATAAATGAAAATCGAAAGGTGAAAAAATCAGAGCAGCAGCAAGCATACAAAGCGAGACAAGCAAACAAAAGGAAATTGACTTACGGTTAACGGGAGAAGCACAATAGTCATAATATTAACAAACGCAAACCGACAGCACAGCATTTCCTTTCAACAATTACAATGATCTTTTGTAAAAATACAATGGAAATATACCTTAAATTCGTAAAATTACAACGTATGTTGTGATTTTACTATTATAATAGTGGGTTTGTTGATATTGTAACGCCCAGACGCATGCGCTACGTTTGATCAGCTGTTTTGCAAACGAACGCCGGCACGCATACCATCGAGAGCAATATGTAGTTGGGCGCGTTGTATTTCTGTCTCCGGTAAGTAACAATGATACAGTGAACTAAAACTTATCTAGATACCTTGTAGGTGTAGGTTAAAATACCATGTCACACTGCAGAACAATTGTATTGCCTTTGTAGATCACCAACGACGACAATTAGCCATTAGAAATTGATGTCTTAACGTTAACGCCATACCTGGATGAAAGCTGTAAGTACAGTCTTCTACGTTTCTTTGTGAAAATTTGCTTTAAGATTGAAGGGTTTTATACCAACAGAAAGATAATGTGCAGTCTTCTTTTTAGGTTAACTTTTTTGTGTCTTTCTAATATGTTTGTTTGTTCTTACAGATACAGATGCGGAACATCTTGCACCAAGTGTGTTTGTCAGAAAAAGAGTGAACGAGTATGTGTGTTCATGGTTGACCGAAGTGCATTTATATTATATTTATCCGTGTGTTTTCTATGTTTAAGCATTTGCGTACGCTAAGCATTTATTAATTGCGTCTCTGTAGTTTTAATGTATTTTTATGTTCCTCAAACTATTTTAGGTATACTTGTACGTACGTCTACATATTTAATTTTTTACAAGTAATTTTATCTATACCATTTTGTTTGGCCGTACTATTGTAACGTTTGACTGTGTGCATGATGTTACTGTTTTTTATTGTATTATATGATAGATAATGTTAATATCTACTCAAGATCAGAATAAAATGATATAAATCAAAAATACTGCATATTTCATTGATTATTATTTTTTGACGTTTCTTAAAACCAATGAAATGCTTCTTTATTTGTCACAAGGGTAAGTTTCAACCAATTATGTCATTATTATAGTGGGAATAAATCTCTTGTGATTATTCTCGGGAATAATCACTGTAGCTTTTATTTGCCTAGCAACTGTCAGATACTTGTCAAAATAATTACTTAATTGTGTCAACGCGAAATGGGTGAAAGTCATCGGTTTAGTACCTTTTCTAATGCAGAAATTACAAAAAAAGATTTTAGAAACTACTTCGAAAAATACTCTAATAAGTAATCAGTCTATATGGAGACAATTTAAGACCTTCACCAAAGAAAGAAATTATATACTGGACCAATCTACTACAACAGCTACTCTGGCATTGATTTTAAAAGATTGGGCTTATAACATGAAAAAAAAGACGGAAATGATTATAAAGAAGCAGTAATAAAGACAATGTGGAATAAAACGGCAAAATTAGTTCAAGAACTTTCCTTTATTAAGTATAACAGGTCCTTTGATCCTTTCCATGATATAGAATTCAGAAATGCTCGGAATGCAAGAGATGCAAAAAGAAAAATTTTACAAAAACATCCTGAAAAGCACAAACAAAGTTCTGTGGCACTTTCTAATACAGAATTGTTGCAAATTTTTAACCATTGGGACGAAGATACACCTTGTGGATGGCAAAGAAAGTTTTTTCACGTTGCATCGTATAAACTAGCTTGGAGGGGAGGAGAAGGTACGAAATGTTTAGTTCATTATTTTAAAAAAGAAACCGACATAAAAAGATTAAATACTGGCCGCATTGGATACAATCCCATCTTTACAAAAACTGCACAGGGTGGAGCACAAAGGTGCGCTAATAGTAAATGGTTGACTCCAAACATAAATAACCCAGATATTTGCCCTGTTCGTCTTTTTGAAAAACTAATGAGTAAACGTGAAGAAAATATTAAAACCGAACGCTTGTTTCTTACTCCAAATCCGGCTTGGCAAACTCATGGTTTTTGGTATAAAAACGTTCCTGTGGGAATAAATTCCATTTCAAAATGGATGAAAGAATCCGCAGAAAAAGTAGGTCTAGACACAGTTACTAAAAAAATAACTAACCATTCTGCCAGATCAAGTGCAGTAAGTAACCTTTCAAAAGCTGGTGTAGGAGAACAAGAACTAATCAAGGTCACTGGTCATAATTCTGCAAGTTCGATTAAACCATACTTACAATTGAACCAAGAACATCATTCAAATATAATAAATAATCTTAGAGAAAATACGCAGGAGGAAACACTTAATATAACAAGCAATTCCAAATCCTCAATAAATAATGAGTCTCGAAATATTTTTAATAATTGCGTTTTTCATTGTACTAATTTAAATTGTTAATTCTTTTAATATATTCACAATGTGTCAACGATATTTTCATATATTGTAAGTAATAATTAATTAAATTAAATTTTTCAATAATTTTATGATAGTTTTATTGATCTTTTTTATTGTAAAAATTTGTGAATCAAAAAATAATCTAGTCAAATATAACTCGAGAGTTCCATAAATTAGAAAATAATTTGACAGATTTTGTTCAAACTTGGTGCCATGTGGCAATAGTCACGAGAGGCCGCAGGGCTCGAGTGGCAACAAGTTTTCAAACAATCTGTCAAATTATTTTCAATTTATTCTCACTCTCTTGTTATATTATTACTGAATATTACACTGAAATAGATGCAAAATTACATTAAAATAAACGGTGTAATATTTCAGCCAAATTCTGGTAAAATCACAGTGTAAATATACAATGACAATGTAAAAATACAATTCAGATGTAAAATTACACTGATTGTCGCAGGGCAAAAAAAACTTACTATTCCTATACTGTAAAATCACATCAAAATTTTTTTCAGTGTCCCCAAATAAAAACCTACCTGATATCCTCCATAGAACTCAACGCTTTCTCCAATATCTTCTTCAGTTTCGCCTCAACGTTAAGGTCAGCGGCAGCAAGATCTACCACTTTCTCGGTTGGCTTCGGCGCCTTCCTAGCGCTGTTAGGCCCAGACCCTTTCCTCTTCTGTTGTACCTTCGTCGCCCTATCGCTTCTGGCGCTGTCCTTTTGCCCAACTCTTTCAACCACTCCTTCCTTGCCCACAGCGACGATGTTATGATGCGAGGAAGACCTATGGGCTCCACATTTTCTCTCCACAACGAACTCCTCCTTATAGTCTTGCCTGAACGTAGCGTGCAACTCTTGTCTAACAGTTACTATCTCCACGGAAGATTGATCTCCACGGCTGGGCAAGAAGTCATCGCTACTCTGCTCGGAGATGAAGTTGTGGATGTGGCGATGCACCGGGGGATGCTTTTGCCTTCTTGGTTTCGCTATGGTCTCCACCACGCGACGTGGGGATAGGATTTCGGAACTGGAGCTGGAGAGATGCTTCGGATGACGCTTGAAATAAGTTTTTGTCTGCTTTTCTTGGTGCGTTGTAGTCTCCTTCTTGCAATAGTCGTCCCATACTTTTTCCTGCATGGACCTATTCTGCTGGACGTCTCGAAGTAACTGATATAACTTTTCCGTTTCCTAGAATGAAGTCAAGTCAACAGAATATCCGTATTTCAGGTTAAAGTTTGTATTTTAAGGAGTTGTCCGTCAATGGTATCGAAAAACTTGAAGTCAGAATAAAAGAAAATCCTAGCAAAAAGAGAAACTACATGTGACCCCGTACGAGAGAATCGCCCTAACTGCCATCTCTCGTTTCGACAATATTGACTCCTGTGTTTGAAGTCGGATAACTCTAAAACTAATTTTTAAAGCGATTTAATATGAATGATATAAATTTCGTGCAGCGCGCACTACGTCAATCGTAACAGTAAATGGAAACGTAGCTGGTACAGTGGAAGATTATTTACCATTAGTCCGATACGATCAGAACAATTTAATTTCGGAATTTTGAATATTAGTGCGAGTTAAATATAAATTATATGGTGTACAATTAATTATACCCAACAATATTTTACAAACACGGATTCAAACGGATTCACTAATCACGTCAAAACTAATCTCGTTCGACTGCCTCGCACCAAAACTCATCAGCGAGGGAAGCGTAAAATATTGTTTGTTTATTTCGGTCTTAAAAATTAACAAATAGTCGGAATGCTATTAAATTCAAGGGATATGTATCGCAGTAAATAAGGATTATTTGCATGATAACTGCGTTGTCCTGCTAATATTTGTTCCTGAGATATCGACTTCCATCAAAATCTTGTTCGCAACCTTTATTAGATAAAAACTGAAGAAGACAAAAACGCCAATCTCTAGAAAAGACTCTAAATCAGGGCTGTGGAGTCGGTAAAAAATCCGACTCCAGATAATTTTGGTAATCCGACTCCAACTCCAACTCCGACTCGGGCAAAATTTTATTTGTTTCCAGCGAATTTAATGCCAAAAAAGATTAAATCTGACATAATCTAATTGTAAATAAAATCAAAAAGGCCTGTTGATCGGACCACAAAATTATGGCCATATTTAAAAAGGACGCTTTTTTATTTTTTCAAAATATCTCTGAAATCATTAGAACTTCAACTGTTTTCTCATTAGAGAGCACATAATTCTGAACTAGTTTGTCACTTGAACCGATGTTCTATCTTTAATAGTAACAAAAGTATAGTACAACAAAACCACTGTATAGTACAAAATAAAATTTATTTCAATGAATACAACATTAAGTGCAAAATAAGCTGAAAATAATCTCAACTCTTACTTCTGTTAGTGGTAATGACGTCACAATTCTGGCTGCAATGAGTATGACTTGCATACATGGATATTACGACATTCAACTTAAGGTAGAGTTTAAATCGGAAATGCAGTTATAATTTTTAATCGGTTATTATACATATATTATGCATGTTTAAGTTTATGCATTAAAAATTACGTTAGAGTGAAGTTTGTACATTTGCTAATAATAAAAATATATCTGGCTCAATTCTGTCAAGTGTAGGTGACGAAATCTGCGAATATCGGTGTTTTTTTGTTGATCGCAAGAAGACTACGACATAGCCACCAATAATCTTAAAAGCCATAACCTACACTCGACAGAATCAGTAACAATTTAAAATCTCTACATATTTTGTTAAATACAAAGGGATGTGATTATACCATAATATTGTATAATCAAGTGTGATACTTTTGATAAATTTGTTCATGTGCCAAAAAAAAAAGAATCAATTTCGGTTAAACGGTTAAAGTTATCAAACATTAAAGCTAAAATTGCAAAGTTTTCCTAGTAAAGCATTATCTTTTACAAACATTCAGATATTGGGACAAATAAAAATAAAAAAAAAATGTTGAGAGTTGATAATACTACTGTGATACCATCACGTTGTTTCTTCTGGTACAAAAGCTGTAGGAAACTGTTTTTTCTTTTTAAAATTGCAAGGGAATATCATTAAAATACTTTTTGCAATATTTAATGAATTGTTCAGCTGTTCTTTGTGGCTGAACGAATAGGAGCAAATTCTCGTAATTTTGATGAATAAGGAAAACCACACGTTGACGCTTCACTTTGGAAAGTTCTAATTCGTCTATAAGTATGCATCGAAGTCCGATTTTTTTTATTTGTAGGTGATCTAGCTATCATAATTAGCATATTGAAGTTGGTTATTGGAAATGGGAAATACATTAACTATATATGCGACCCGGCGAGCGACCCACAATAATCATTTTGCTAATCATCACTCACCACCGACCTGTGAGTTTTGTAGTTAAACTATATCTACTCTGTGAAATAACTAATAATGTTTGAGTCGGAGTCGGTACATTTTTTCCGACTCCGACTCCTCTGAAATTTGTCTCAACTCCGACTCCACGACTCCGACTCCACAGCCCTGCTCTAAATGCAACCTCAACAATAACTGAAATTTTTGTAGTGAGTGGTTTAAGACAAAATAAATCGGAAAGACGAACGTTAATTTAAAACTGCAAAAAACGGGTACATTTTTTTTACTTCTCGAACGCTCATATTTACACCGAGAGGAAAACAATTTTGACAGTCATACAACTTATGTAGAAATGATCCAGGAGTAGGACACACTTTATTTAATTTTTTTCTGTTCAGTAGTTTTAGAGTTATGGGCCTTCAAACACAGAAGTCAATACTATCGAAACGAGAGCGATAGGAGTTGAGGTACGGGGTCACATATGCTACTTACAAAAGCTAAGGCGTTATAAGTAAAAAACAGAGTCAAAATTTGCAATTTTTTGTGTTAAATGATGAAATATGTTTGCAAAGGCCTTCATTTATATCAGAAAAAAAATTAATAAAG
The DNA here is from genome assembly GCA_963966075.1 of Aphodius sticticus. Lineage (NCBI taxonomy): Eukaryota > Metazoa > Arthropoda > Insecta > Coleoptera > Scarabaeidae > Aphodius > Aphodius sticticus. The sequence goes on from OZ014510.1 coordinate 3,766,775, forward strand.
ATAAAGAACTAGAAGAACGAACAACACTATTCTTGAATTTTTAACATCAATGAAGTTACGTGTTTTGGTGTTTATATCGTAATATTGAATAAAAAATTCAATTTGTACCACTCTTCTTAGAAGGTATGATTTTCGAATTTTTTAACTATGCTAAAAAGCAACATGTATTTGGAAATTATCACAAACAAATAAAATTAAAAAAATCAAATTCATTTTGGTTTTTCAAATATACAATAATATTAAAACATAACGTTCTCCATGCGTAGTCTAGCAAAATGACGAATTTTGAGATGTCAGTTTTCCTGTGCACCAACGCTATATGTTTAGATAATTAAATTTGACGTGCCCCAAGAATTTTTAAAACAGTAAACAATTTGGCTAACAGTTTGAATATTCATGAATTTATTCCATATTTTTGCAAATTGACAAAATAGAGACAAAGACAGACTTTGATGTTTAGGTTGAAGCTTGTTTTGAAGCATACTTTAACCTATAAACTATTATATTAATTAAATAGATTCTGTCAACTACAGTGGGGTTTACCTTGTGTAAATAGTTGTCGACATCCTTCATAATTCCTTCTTTGGTTGGTCAAATAAAACACACAAATATAATACAGTATATCAAATCTTTTTCAATACAAACAAAAACACAAATGACATTTCGGTGCCGCTGGCATTTGTGTCTTCTTGCATGTCAGCTGGCCGTTACCGTGGAAACGTAAACAACAACCGACAGGTGTACGTCAGTTGGCGTGCGACGGACACAGAAAATACCAATTCTGATGCGTTAGAAAATGATGGAAAGACTCATAAGCAAGCGAGAATTCACTGCAATAGTACTGCTGGTATTTTAACAGGTATTTTGTCGATATATTGCCCCTCGTGCTGTTTCTTTCGTGGTTCGAACCAGACGAATATTATGGTAAGAAAGAAACGGTTAGTTTTCCTATTTAATGTGTTACAGGTGACGTTATCTTTGCAGATTTTTAGGTTTGATTGTCAATAGGACTTATTAAGATAAACGTTTGTAGGGTTTTTTTTTTATTGGGTGAAGTGCAATGAGAAATTTAAGATACTCGAGAAGCTCTACGCTTGTAGAACCTCAAAGAAGGCTGTCTTTAAACACTGTCGTCTTGCCACCGCTGCCTGCTACCATAGTTGAAACTGGAGCTGAGATTTTAGAAAAATTTTTGGTACGTACCTATGCTAATTCTTTAAAAAAATTCTTTCTAGGATTCAGGAAGTATATATTTTGAACAGGTCGTTTGCTATAAATGGCTAATTTAAGTACAAACATGAATGAAAATCAGTGACACTTTACCATGAAAGCCAAGAAAAATAATATTTTTTCCGCTATATCGTCACAAAAATTCCAGGAGTATATTCTTGCCGTCATCAGCACCTTTTTAATGGCAACCTCTTATTTTTCACTGATTTTGGTAGGTCTATTAATAGGGTATTTGACTATAATGGAAAACCATCTTAGTGTGTTTATTCCTTCACTCTACATTGTAAATGCATTATTTTTCGTAATTATTTCCTCAATAGTTCATAAAAATCAGCGCTAAAATTGAATCACAAAAAGTCCCGCCAAAACGATACTTTCTGTTGTTTGACGTCACCCGATAGTAGATGTCAAATCGGCCCATATGGTCTGTCAGCATCGGCATCGTCGCCGTTTGGTAATTGTGTTGTATGACGTGTTGTTATCACAATTTCTACACAAAAATGGGTTATAAATGGTGTATAACTCCACACTGCAAAAATACGTCAAGAAAAACTCCGGATAAACTATTTGTAGCTGTTCCGCAAGATTTGAAACTGCGAAGAAAGTGGTTGGCTCGTAGAAATCCAAATGAAATAAATAGCGGCCAATACAAGTGCTTTTTGTTGTGAAGATTACTTCGACATAAGTAGAACTGACCAGAATAAGTTATCTATCGTATTTCCTAACCAGGTATTACCTGATCTGACAGCTTAAGGTTAGGGCTATCCTAACCTACAAACTTATGCTTACATGGCACTTTAGTGCTATTAAATTCAAACGGGAGAAGCATAAAAGCGCGTTCGGATAACCCGGTATTGTACGGTGAGAGTGACGCGCTGCATAATAGGCGGACTAACGTCATACGGCGTTTATCTGCATATAAGAGAGAGACAGCCGACCCAGGTTATCTGAGCATTGCTCTCCCCATACCCTACCCTGACAAACCGAACGCGCTCTAAGCGTACTAACGAATGACGTCACTGGAGACTGAGCCAATTACAGAGCGTTTTCAATCACGTGATAGGACGTGAATAAAATTCAATTTTAATTTTGGTTTTTAATAGAAATAAAGCATATTTTTTTGTAAAGTAATAACAAATAGTTTTCTTAAACTGTAATCTATTAGAATGACTATAATACAAGCCATATTTTTAATACAGTCAAATACCCTATTGAGTGGTTATGCTAAAAGTTGAAAAGTTGTAAAAAATAATTTAAATCAAATAACTATCATCAATTTTTATTAGAAATCAATGGTCAGAAGGAACAATTAATTTAATAAAAGTGGACGGTTAGACCACATGAAATTTTCGCGCGTTTTCAATTCGAATGGATGTCGTGAGTCAGGCCGTTTTCCGGTCGGGAAAACCGCCGCTCCGGCGGCCGCTTTCCCAGGAAAATCGATCAATACAAGCCGGCCGGAGTTTGTAGACGCGTAGGGGCCGAAACCGGCAAGTCACCGCACTGATCGCTGAGCCGGAAGGCTGTTTTGCTCTACGGTGAAGTTGTGGTCATTTTCTGGCGTCAGAAACGCATATTTTTGGCACGCGGATGAATCATTAGACAGCGGTGGCATCATCATCGAGTTTGCAAGACGACCGTGCGAAAAATTTACGCGAAAACGACACAAAGTTGTTGGTAGTGTGCAGCGGTTGACATGGCCTCGAAAGTTATGGTTAAAATACCAGTAGCTCCTTTTGGGCAGGTTAGTTTTGTTTTTTTATGGTGATTATTAAGGGCATAGGTGTCAGGATTTAACGAAGAAATGGTTTATTTTGATTTTCTGTAGATTTGTTTCTATCATAGATATTATATACCCAAAAAAAGTGTCCCAATACATCAAAATAACAAACCCATTTATATTTAAAATGCTCAAAAACTAATTCCGTAAACCCTAAAGAAGAAATCCTTGCACCACCTGATGCAAATGGTCTAAAAACCATTAGATGACCTTGAAGCCTCTAACATGTTTATGTGCAAATATGCACATTTGTATCAATCTTAGGTAATTGACTATTTATAATTTATCGAACAGATTCTATATGCAACCAGATTTACAAACTAAATTTGTTCAGTCATCTGTAGTGTTTGTGTTTGTCCTTTCTCTCTTCTGTTTGTATATTCTCACTGCGCATTTCCTCTATGTTCGCTTTCCATAAAAGTTGACCACCTACATGAAAGTCGTTTTGCAAAAATTGACCTGCTAAAATATTTGCGCTAAACTTGATGTTTAATATATTTGTAATAATTGATGGATTTCAATCATTTTTCCACAAAATTGTTTCTTCAGAAAGCTTCCGGATTGTCCTAACAACCTAAAATGCAAATATTAGATTGCAATTATCTGCTTGTATGTACCGGGTGCAGTGTTGCCAACCCTTTGATTTCAGAATACTCAGCACGCCTGTCGAAAATTTTTTCCCATTTTACCATCATTTTACTCACCATTTTAATTTTTCTTTTGTAACACAAAAAGTACAAAAATGCCTATAGTTATATCACTAGTAACATACGTAAAATGTAACATGTAATATAAATTAGGTTTAGCAGATATATATTTTCCAGATTTTCCCTAAAATGTCCTCTTTTTGATAAAATTGGTAGGGAGGGTCTTATTTTTGAACTTTTATGTTTTTATGCAAGATACTCACATACTTTATTCCTGTGAAATTTGAAAAATCAATATATTTAACAATCAGGCCCTCAAAAATCAAGAATAATTTTAGATTAATAATATTAAAAACCATTTATATACGATATACCACAGTTACTAACTTAATGAAAAAACAAATAAAAACTCTTTCTGGTATAATTTTTCCGTAAAATCTGAATCTCAAGGCCGCAATTTGGAATTGACATAAGTTGTTAAGTATATCAGTGATAAACACTAGACATAATTCAAAATCTCTGATTTGAAGTTCATCAGATTCTACGAAAGCACACCAGAAACAGTTTTCACTTGTTCGATTTTGTTCATTGTTAGGCAGTATAGTCACTTGCGTAGATTATTGTATTTTTAACAAGTTACTTTATTTAGACCAGGCAATAGAGACTTTTTCGTGACAAAAATAGTATCAGCAAGCCGCCGGTCTCAGGTCACGTGGAACAGTCCGTAGATGTATTGTGTTTTCGACTAGCAAATATCATTACCTACTTAATTTGTAATAAACAAAAAACCTAAAAAATCGTGATTTTTTTCGTTGTTCGCTTGTAAAAGCTGAACCGATGGAGCAGTCTTGATACTGTCAACAGACGAATTGTAGAGAATGAAAAGACGAAAAAAATGAACCCTACACAGACCCGATCCGATTAACGGAGGAAATTCGGAAGAATTGGAAAAATCTGTTTTTTTTCAAAAATTCATAACTCCGCCATTTTCAAAGTTGTTGCCCAGGCTTTTCGCGAGAAAGTAGCGAATGATAGGTACTTTAAGTGTGCAGAACCCAGGCGTAGTTCAGCGACCCTGGATGTGTCGGAGGTGGTCCGATTTTAATTTTTTTTACGTATTTCGAAAGTAGAAGTATTGTGCTACAAAACGTCTATTCTGATTTTGCGTTAAAATGTTGCGAAATAGGCGAAAAATGCTTGCAAACTTGACCGAAATCTGCGGCGCGCTCCAAACCGGTCGAGTAGTGGGGGTAGGCGGCCGACGCGGGGAAGCGCGTATCTATAGTAATCCCAACGCGCTGCGCGCTTCCGCGAGTCGGCCGCCTACCCCACTACTCGACAGCGTTTGAGCGCGCGGCAGAGTTCGGTCAAGTTTGCAAGCATTTTTCGCCTATTTCGCAACATTTTAACGCAAAATCAGAATAGACGTTTTGTAGCACAATACTTCTACTTTCGAAATACGTTAAAAAAATTAAAATCGGACCACCTCCGACGCATCCAGGCTCGCCGAACCATATTGCATAAAAAAAATTCAAATCGCAATTGTGCAAAAACCAATCATCGGACAATGCCTGGGTTGTGCACACTGAAAGTACCCATCAATCGCTACTTTCTCGCGAAAAGCTTGCGTTACAACTTTGAAAATAGCGGAGTTATGAATTTTGGAAAAAACATGCAGATTTCTCCGGTTCTTCCGAATTTCCTCCGTTAATATTAATCCGATCGGGGCCGTGTAGGGTTCATTTTATCCGTCTTTTCATTCTCTACAATTCGTCTGTTGACAGTATCAAGATTGCTCCATCGGTTCAGCTTTTACAAGCGAACAACGAAAAAAAGCACGATTTTTTTAGGTTTTTTGTTTATTACAAATTAAGTAATGATATTTGCTAGTCGAAAACACATCACAATACATTTACGGACTGCTCCACGTGACCTGGGACCGGCGGCTTGCTGATACTATTTTTGTCACGAAAAAGTCTCTATTGCCTGGTCTATATTGGATATATGTGAAATGCGCTGATATCTATACTCAAAAGTTAATTGATTATGTTTTTTTTTTAAGTTTTATTAAGGTAATAACTGTGATATATAAGTTTATTGTAGTAAAACAAACGTTCATTTTCATTTTTATTTGAATTTCCCGCCACAGTTTTAGTGTTACTAAGATGGTATGTGTGGATGATACAGGTTATGATCACTGTCAGATACCATAGTGAACTCGTCAGTAAGGGTTACGTTCCTCTGCGACGATATTTCATCTTTTTTCTCAATTAATTTGTTATTGGGTTCTTGAAGAGCCTTTCTAAAAATAAAATAATAATTATTTAATTCAATTAATAGTTTCAATTTAATAAACCTAATTATAATCAGAGAATAAATCCCTTTACAAAAAGGAACACCTACGCCACTGGACCAAAATAACAGCTGTCATTTGCAACTATTGCCAACATCACAATTATTTAAATTGGCGGGAAATTCAACCTGTCATCAATCATTTTAGATCACTGTGTATATGCCGTTGGAGTATACCAAATTTGATTTGCTTAGAACTATTGTGCATAATACAAACATTGAATCTTTAGGTGAGCAAAGCGAAACCTGGAAGTGTCAACACCGACCTCGTCGCAGTGGCCAGAGCTCAGGATGCTACAGCAAGATCTGTGGAATCTGCAAAACCTTCAGATGCTGGCAGAGTCGCACAACTGGAGCAAAACATTCGCTTTCTTCAAGAGCAACACCAGTTGATGTTGAACGGTCTCCATCATGAGATTAACAGCCTTAGGCATAGGAACAGAGGTACTGTATACAGTGTAATACTACATAGCCCAGTATTTATTTACTTAGCCACTGATTTGTATAGCTATTTTCAACTCAATGTACGCGGTATGTTTGTAAAGCTTTTCAAAAAAACAAATTCGAAGAGAAATAACGAAGACTACGGATTTTTTGAGTTACCTTCGTATAGACGGAACCATAAGAATTAGATTTAGAATAGGTTTTGAAATAAACAATCGTAACTATTTACTTTTCACCTGTCCTTGTTCAGATCGAGATTCTATTGGTCAATAATCGGTAATTTTAGATAGTTTTGATGAGATTAGTCTTACGAGTTAGTTAGTCAGTCTTCAGGCGAATCTACAAAAGCGCTCAGTGTCAAGACATGTTAGAAAAACTCAAAAACGCTCTCAGTTTCGCCAAAAAACCAAAACCAGCACCCCATCTTTCACCCGGTGCTTATAACCTAACTTTTAACGTATTCCCAGTATGATTAATTATGAAATTCTTCATTTCAGAGCTGCAGTTTCAACTAGTTTTCGCGAAAACTTCCCTGCCAAGTACCCCCTCTTCACCTGAGGATGAATCAAAACCAAAGGTATAGTTGTCGTCTATTTCTTTCGTGATAATTATCTATTTATTTTTATCTGATGTTATCTGTTTATTATTTAGATGACGGTCAGTCCGAAACAAGTGAATGTGACGCCGTTGCAAGTCGAGATATTGGAGAGGGAACTCGGAGACCTGAAGATTCAAATGCAGGAGGTCGATAGCCGAAACGTCTACCTGTCGGCCATTGTCGACGAACAAAAAAAGTAATTATTTTCTCTTATTATTCATAACTTGGAACGTAATAACTTCCAAACCGTTCTAAATAGGAAAAATCTAATTATACCGGCGGAATCAGCGTACAAAACTATATCAAGAACCATAATTTTAATTTGATTGAACGGAGTTGGGTTTTCGCCGACTGGCTAAAATGTTGTAAGAAATCACATATTTTAAACTATAATTTTGAAGTGGCACACTTATCTCAAAAACTAGGACCCAGATCATCATGAAACCTTTGCTGTCTTACTAAAATGGGTGCGCTGATTACAAATTTACATAGGAGAAGTCTCTGTCTCTACTGGTTACCGAGTTGTGCTGAAATTACGTTTTTCCAAATAACACAAAAATAAGCGAAATAGACCACATAACTTCAAAATGATAAATCTTAGGCGTATAAAAGTATATATATTTTTAATCTACTTATCGAGAGCTATGATTTGGTGGTGGGTTCACCGTTCTATCGCCAACGGTTGCAATTTTTTTCTATCTAAAAGTGCTAAATTTAGATCGAAAATAATTTAATAACTTTTTGAGAGATAGAGAGCGTTCTAATGTAGTCATGCTTATGCATTGGGATGTGCTGAATTCAACGGTGAGGTCGGATTTCCCTTAACGCGTACGGTTTGGCCAGAAAGTGGGAAACTATAGTTTTCGCGGTTTCTCGCGGTTTTCTCGCGAACCCCACACCTTAGAACAACGCGGTTTTCAGAATTGAATTCCTCGGCCAATTTCCCATCCGGTGCCGTTTGAAACGTGCACATCGGTCGATTAGATCTGACACAGCATGCGTTAAAAGTTGCTAATGTAGTAAAATGGCTGTTTTTGTTGTATTTTTGATAACTTGAAACGTAATAACTTCCAAACCGTTCCAGATAGGAAAAATCTAATTATACCGGCGTAATCAGCGTCAAAAACTGTATCAAGAACCACAATTTTAATTTAATTGAAGGCAGTTGAGTTTTCGCTGATTGGCTAACATTTTTTAAGAAATCACATATTTGAAACTATAATTTTGAAGTGGCACACCTATCTCAAGAACTAGGACCCAGATCAACATGAAACCTTTGCTATCTGAATAAAATGGGTGCGCTGATTACAAATTTACATAGGAGAAGTCTCTGTCTCTACTGGTTACCGAGTTGTGCTCAAATTACGCTTTTTCAAATAACACAAAAATAAGCAAAATGGACCTCATAACTTAAAAATGTTAAATCTTAGGCGTATAAAAGTATATATATTTTTAATGTACTCATCGAGAGCTATGATTTGGTGGTGGGTTAGCTATTCTATCGCCAACGGTTGCAAAGTTCAATTTTTTTCTATCTAAAAGTGCTAAATTTAGATCGAAAATAATTTGATAACTTTTTGAGAGATAGAGCGTTCTAATGTAGTCATGCTTATACATTGGGATGTGCTGAATTCAACGGTGAGCTCGGTTTTCCCGTAACGCGTACGGTTTGGCCAGAAAGTGGGAAACTATAGTTTTCGCGGTTTCTCGCGTTTTTCTCGCGAACCCCACACCTTAGAACAACGCGGTTTTCAGAATTGAATTCCTCGGCCAATTTCCCATCCGGTACCGTTTGCAACGTGCACATCGGTCGATTAGATCGGACACAGCATGTGTTAAAAGTTGCTAATGTAGTAAAATGGCTGTTTTTGCTGTATTTTTGATAACTTGAAACGTAATAACTTCCAAACCGTTCCAGATAGGAAAAATCTAATTATAGCGGCGTAATCAGCGTCAAAAACAGTATCAAGAACCACAATTTTAATTTAATTGAAGGCAGTTGAGTTTTCGCTGATTGGCTAACATTTTTTAAGAAATCACATATTTGAAACTATAATTTTGAAGTGGCACACCTATCTCAAGAACTAGGACCCAGATCAACATGAAACCTTTGCTATCTGAATAAAATGGGTGCGCTGATTACAAATTTACATAGGAGAAGTCTCTGTCTCTACTGGTTACCGAGTTGTGCTCAAATTACGTTTTTTCAAATAACACAAAAATAAGCAAAATGGACCTCATAACTTAAAAATGTTAAATCTTAGGCGTATAAAAGTATATATATTTTTAATGTACTCATCGAGAGCTATGATTTGGTGGTGGGTTAGCTATTCTATCGCCAACGGTTGCAAAGTTCAATTTTTTTCTATCTAAAAGTGCTAAATTTAGATCGAAAATAATTTGATAACTTTTTGAGAGATAGAGCGTTCTAATGTAGTCATGCTTATACATTGGGATGTGCTGAATTCAACGGTGAGCTCGGTTTTCCCGTAACGCGTACGGTTTGGCCAGAAAGTGGGAAACTATAGTTTTCGCGGTTTCTCGCGTTTTTCTCGCGAACCCCACACCTTAGAACAACGCGGTTTTCAGAATTGAATTCCTCGGCCAATTTCCCATCCGGTACCGTTTGCAACGTGCACATCGGTCGATTAGATCGGACACAGCATGTGTTAAAAGTTGCTAATGTAGTAAAATGGCTGTTTTTGCTGTATTTTTGATAACTTGAAACGTAATAACTTCCAAACCGTTCCAGATAGGAAAAATCTAATTATAGCGGCGTAATCAGCGTCAAAAACAGTATCAAGAACCACAATTTTAATTTAATTGAAGGCAGTTGAGTTTTCGCTGATTGGCTAACATTTTTTAAGAAATCACATATTTGAAACTATAATTTTGAAGTGGCACACCTATCTCAAGAACTAGGACCTAGATCAACATGAAACCTTTGCTATCTGAATAAAATGGGTGCGCTGATTACAAATTTACATAGGAGAAGTCTCTGTCTCTACTGGTTACCGAGTTGTGCTCAAATTACGTTTTTTCAAATAACACAAAAATAAGCAAGATGGACCTCATAACTTAAAAATGTTAAATCTTAGGCGTATAAAAGTATATATATATTTTTAATGTACTCATCGAGAGCTATGATTTGGTGGTGGGTTAGCTATTCTATCGCCAACGGTTGCAAAGTTCAATTTTTTTCTATCTAAAAGTGCTAAATTTAGATCGAAAATAATTTGATAACTTTTTGAGAGATAGAGCGTTCTAATGTAGTCATGCTTATACATTGGGATGTGCTGAATTCAACGGTGAGCTCGGTTTTCCCGTAACGCGTACGGTTTGGCCAGAAAGTGGGAAACTATAGTTTTCGCGGTTTCTCGCGTTTTTCTCGCGAACCCCACACCTTAGAACAACGCGGTTTTCAGAATTGAATTCCTCGGCCAATTTCCCATCCGGTACCGTTTGCAACGTGCACATCGGTCGATTAGATCGGACACAGCATGCGTTAAAAGTTGCTAATGTAGTAAAATGGCTGTTTTTGCTGTATTTTTGATAACTTGAAACGTAATAACTTCCAAACCGTTCCAGATAGGAAAAATCTAATTATATCGGCGTAATCAGCGTCAAAAACAGTATCAAGAACCACAATTTTAATTTAATTGAAGGCAGTTGAGTTTTCGATGATTGGCTAACATTTTTTAAGAAATCACATATTTGAAACTATAATTTTGAAGTGGCACACCTATCTCAAGAACTAGGACCCAGATCAACATGAAACCTTTGCTATCTGAATAAAATGGGTGCGCTGATTACAAATTTACATAGGAGAAGTCTCTGTCTCTACTGGTTACCGAGTTGTGCTCAAATTACGTTTTTTCAAATAACACAAAAATAAGCAAAATGGACCTCATAACTTTAAAATGTTAAATCTTAGGCGTATAAAAGTATATATATTTTTAATGTACTCATCGAGAGCTATGATTTGGTGGTGGGTTAGCTATTCTATCGCCAACGGTTGCAAAGTTCAATTTTTTTCTATCTAAAAGTGCTAAATTTAGATCGAAAATAATTTGATAACTTTTTGAGAGATAGAGCGTTCTAATGTAGTCATGCTTATGCATGGGGATGTGCTGAATTCAACGGTGAGGTCCGTTTTTCCGTAACGCGTACGGTTTCGCCAGAAAGTAGGAAACTATAGTTTTCGCGGTTTCTCGCGAACCGAGCACCTTAGAGCAACGCGGATTTCAGAATTGAATTCCTCGGCCAATTTCCCATCCGGTACCGTTTGAAACGTGAACATCGGCCGATTAGATCGGACACAGCATGCGTTAAAAGTTGCTAATATAGTAAAATGGTGATTTTTGCATTATTTTTGATAACTTAGAACGTCCATAACTGATCATTCATCCCGTTCTCTTTCTAGGAAACTCGAACGCTACGAACGCGACCGCGAGCGCGAACGCGAACGCGGCATCCAGCCGGACCCTGAGCTGCTGCGCAAGCTGGACGACGCCGAGACGCTCATCCGTCGCCTGCGTCGCGAAAACTCGGACCTCCGTCGTGAGGGTTCGTCATCGCCTTCGGGAGGGTACAGGGACCAGCCTGCCTACCGTGTGAGGGAGCAGGACTCGCCACATCAAGCCCAGAAGGGACCAAATCAGAGCCGAGGCAATGGAAGGCATCGTGGCCAATACAGGAACTGGTTTCCACCGGTCCATACGCAGAATTACTGGCAGAATGGGCGCGCTATGGAGAAGACTGGTGGCGCCGTGACCGGTGTCGATGGTAATTCGTTGCCTACGTTATCGGGAGCGAGCGGAATGGGCAATGGAGGTCATCATCAGGGTAGGAGAGGCAACAACAACCATTATCACGAGGGGAGGAAATACCGCGGCGGCGGAGGACAAAATAGGGGTAATAAGCCGGCCTAAGGCGTCGGAGGTTTCGTTTTTTAGGGTTGTTTAGTTCTTTGGATTTCCTCGTGTACTTACTTACCCATGAGGAAGGCTGGACTACGGACCAGATCTCCGGAATTGGTGATGATTTTCGGTGATCTGCTGTTGTCTTGCCTTCTTATAGTAATTGATGTGATATGTCGTATAATATGCTGAGCAGCTACAACGTGCTGGCTTTTGGTACGCTGTGTCTATTAAAATTTGGTTCTTTTGCGAGGATGGCCATATTTTTTTCTAGTTAGATCCGGCGATCTTGGGGGCCATAATGACTAAAAACTACTCTTTTCTCTGGTTTCTTGCGGATTTTGCTTGTTTCTTTCCGTTTTTGGGCCGAATGTTAATAGACACGCCGTATATTATGTTACGTATATTATAAATATATTAAATATTGTAACAGTCGTCGGGTAACCTAAAATATATTCAACAGCAGCATTTATCTTGATCTTCAGATAATGGCGAATCAGATGGAGTATTTATAGTGTAGTACTGGACTCGGTACTCCATTGTTTTACTGTATGATATATATAAATAAATATATATGATGATGATGATAATGATGATATGATGATAACAGAAGCACATATATTCAGTGTTTTGAGGAGAAGTATTATATATATTATATATAAACTTTAGTGTCCGCTATTACATTTCTTATATTTCTTTGTTATATTTTGTAATACATTATATAAATATACGATCTATGAATGTAAAATTAATCTATTAATAAAAACTTTTGTCTTCTATACGTGTTTTGTTTTATCTGTATGGTAAGTTTGTAAATATAGAAATGTTTTAAATGTTTTAAACTTAGATTTTGAGCGAACATAAACTCTCAAATGTTCTGATTTTGCATTATGTGGGACAACATCCAAAGTTGATGGGTTAAAAATTATGTCCTAAATAATCATAAAGTGACATTTTACATCTTAGATACCGGGACGAAAACAGCTTCTTTTTGCGCCCTAGGGCAATAATAGTTATTTAACCAAGTATATTAAAAAGAGCGATTAATGATCGAGACTGTTTAACGCTCGAGCGTAGAGAGAGCATTCATTGTCGAGATCATTAATCGCCGTTTAATATTCGAGTTGGTTACAAAATTTTTTCGTCGAGCGTATTCTTCTAGCGTCGTCTACATAGATTTTTCTTCGCCAATGTATTTTTTAGCTTATATGACAATTTATGTAATTTGACACTGACAGTTCTAGAGGGCGGTATGTTTTGATTGGAAAGTTTCATTTCACATATGTTCGATTGGCCAATCAAACGACGTCTTTACGTCGTGTGATTGGCTATAACAAATCGGGGCATTTCACGTGAAGCGGACAACGAAAAAAAACTGAGGTTTTTAAATTCGTTCATAATCGGCCAAATTGTACGTCTAGAAGATATAAATGTGCATACAGAATATGTTTTTAATGTGAGGTTTAGTTGCCAAGTTATGGCCATCTAGCGAATTGATGTGAAGAAAATACGTATCTTTTGGAAGCAATTTTTCAAATTAAACAAATTTACAATAAAATATTAAAAGTGGTGGTTTATATAGAAAATTTGTTGATCTTTTTAATTATGAAATCAAATTCGTAGTTAGGAATTTTTTTTCTGGGATAAAACCAGAAGTAAATTTTTTAAATTAAATTTTTAATAACTTCGCCACTTTTTAAAAAAATAATTATGCTCTCATAATAAAGCTTAAAGTGTGTAGATAATACACTGAAAGTTTTAAAATGGGATCTCAAATAGTTTAGGAGATACGTGTAGGTAACTACATACGTGACGTACTGTGCGGGTACTAAGTGCTTGCTGAGCGCGAGCACCATCTCTATCTGAGACTCAAGGCCATTTGACCAATTTGACGTGATACTAGAATACAACGCATAATGTACGCGTACACTTATCCGGGCGATATAGTGTTAACTTTGTGAATCTATTTTTTTACAAAGATAATTTTAATACGGATGCAGAAATTCATTTTCACGCAACGTCTCACGGAAAGGGGCCATGTGATGGTCTTGGGGGAATCTCAAACGCTTAGTCACACGTGCAAGCTTACAGTTACCTCCAAGTAAAGCAATCATTACACCCATGCGATTGTACGAATGGGCAAAATCATCTTTAAAAGAAACGGCCATTTATTACTGCTCCGCAGCTGATATTAAACTGCAGAGAATTTTTCTGCAACCCCGATTTGATGCTGCAATCACCATTCCAGGAACAAAACAAAATGCACGCCTTTATTCCATCAACCGAAGGCCTTCTTGTAAAACAAATTAGTATTGATTCTCCTGGTAAAATAGTAAAAATTCTCTATAAATTCTTACAATGCTGTTTCATTTTGTTTTAATGCGTTTTCGTGCAAACAATGCGAGCTCAGCAAGCTCCTAGTACCCGCACAGTACGACACGTATGTATTTACATACACGTATCTCCTAAACTATTTGAGATCCCATTTTAAAACTTTCAGTGTATTATCTACACACATTAAGCTTTATTATGAGAGCAAAATTATATTTTTAAAAAGGGGCGAAGTTATTAAAAATTTAATTTATAAAATTTACTTCTGGTTTTATCCCAGAAAAAAAATTCCAACTACGAATTTGATTTCATAATTAAAAAGATCAACAAATTTTCTACATAAACCACCACTTTTAATTTTTTATTGTAAATTTGTTTAATTTGAAAAATTGCTTCCAAAAGATACGTATTTTCTTCACATCAATTCGTTAGATGGCCATAACTTGGCAACTAAACCTCACATTAAAAAAATAGTCTGTATGCACATTTATATCTTCTAGACGTACAATTTGGCCGATTATAAACGAATTTAAAAACTTCACTTTTTCTTCGTTGTCCGCTTCACGTGAAATGCCCCATATATCAAATATTTGTCTTTCAAATTGTAAATTTTAAATCGTCAATGTCAATTATTAGCGATAAAAGTTATACTTTTGACAATTAATTGTCTATATTGTCACTCAACTCCGAATTGTTGGTATTGTTATGCAACTCCGTAGATACGCATGTCACTTGATAATGTCATAATATTTATTAATATTATTCAAACGGAGGAACAAAACCATTGTAGGACATAAAATTTAGTATGTATTTTAGCGAAATTAGATTCTTAAATGTTCTAATTTTGCAGTATTTGGGACAACATTCAAGGTTGATGAGTTAAAAAAATGATGAGTTAAACATTGTTTTTATATATGCCTCGGTCACAGATGAATTGAGTAATAACTACAATAAATAAAAATTACCATTTCCGAGATGTTCTTCCGAAGGAGCTACATGTATATTTGGTTGCCTATGCCCCCATCATTAGTAGTTTAATTTAACGTTGAAATAATTTATACCCAGAATAACGAGAATTGTAATTCTAAATTATTCTCAAGAACACTTATATTATTCAATTTGATAAATTTATAAAGCTAAGGGTAATCATTTAGACAGTGTAATAAAATAATAATTAATAGGAACAATTTAATTCGAACTGAACAAAAGAATGGAAACAAAGAAACGTCAACTCCTCAAAAAAATCCATTATCGCATTATCGCTGAGTAACTAAAAATCCTAACAACAAAGGAAAATTACCTGTATAGACAATACACAATTATGCAGGTTTCGCATCACTATTCATTCGAACCTCGGCCTGGTTCGTGCAGTCGGTAACGCAGCTCCCTATTTACCTTAAGCCTCTCTACGATCAGCTGTTATTGTCCTCTACGTTCGTGAAAGTGCATATGTTTGTGCTGCCTGTTCCCAAAGACAAAATCGAACGAAATCGTTTATAAACATCCGGAAAATCGTGTATATCTTCGGTTTCGTAAACCCATACGGTCGGTATTTCCAGTACGGGCTGCAAAACCACGAAAAACGAGACCAAAAAAAGTGTAGACGAAAGATTGGAGCCATCAGTGAAGTTATTGTGCGCATGCGTATACAGGGAACCGCCAACATGGGAAATGTTGAAATTTGTTCGGTGCATTTGGCCATCGTCAGCGTTGAGGTTAAGTCACCTGTGGCACGAAAATGCCTTCGCAGAAACTAGAGATTTCAGAGAAAAACGGCCACGGGCTCACAGTATTAAAAATGAATCCTAACCGATCTAGCGAACAATTAATGAACTCGCAGAGTTCAGAAGAACAATCTAGTGAGGACAGTTGTTCCACAGGACCTAGTATTCAGGATGTGAAATTTACCGAATGGATTGTTATGTTTATTTTGTGTTTTGTTAACCTCATCAATTATATGGATAGATTTACGTTAGCTGGTAAGTACCACTGTTATTTTTTTTGCTGTATAGTTATGTAATAAGCAAGTAATGATTTGAAAACTTAAAAAAAAACGAGGTACCGGCGTAACAAGGTATGACACGTGTTATTTTTACAGAACCGCTCAAAAGTTTTTGCGGATTCCTGTTAAATCTCAACCTAACCTACAAAAAATCACACGTCTGTTTAGTAAACTAGGTTATCTTCACTTCCAACATGACAGCTACTGTCAATGTGACAGTTGTACAAGAAAACTATATTGTCAGATGTTAACCTTACGATAATTTAGAGTTTTCACAAGAAATTGTGGTTCGCGTTTTATCATTCAACTATAATATACCAAATGGTATAACATAAATGAAATGCCAAAAAATCGACCCACTCCCCCGATCGACACCGATAAACTTAAAAATGTAAAGGCAAAGTATTGGATGTACCTATTTATATTGATCTTCATAAATATGCTGAATTACATGGATAGATTTACCTTGGCTGGTGAGTGTTTATAAGATTTTTATCATTAAAATATACCTATACAAAAAAGGAAGTTCCATCGATATTATTTTGCGCCGTCGGAAAGGGTCGTGAACCCCCGGGATCGGAGCCTCGCCTCACGGCCCGTACCGATAATTAATAGATTTAGAGTTTTCTGCTATATCACCGCCTTAAAAATGTTGTACTTTTACAGACCTAATAATAAATCATGTGTCATTAAGATTTAATCTACAGGTTATACAAAACGATCTTCACTATCTTTAGAAAAGTTTTAATATACACCACATTTAGAGAAGTTTTGTATTACCTGGAATTTGAATCCTAATATGAGTATGGGCCGAAAAAAAATTTTATATTTTTTCTTTACGCTATACCGAAAAAAACTTATCTCTAGTTTAGGCAATTAAAATGCAACAAAGAAAAAAAATGTACCAAACCCCCAGATAGCGCATTACACTTGAATATTTGAAATTTCACGAAAATCACAAGATTTTATAATTTTTAATACCTAAACAGCTGCATATTGGGCTGCTATAGTAAAAATCCTTTATAGTAGAGTTATAAAAACACACTAAATTATTGAAAAGGTAGTATTTTTTACATCTGAGGTAGCGCAAAGCCCTTCAATATCGTTAATTTATCACTTTCTGAGTGCCTGCCGGCTGTGGCTCGGTGCGGCATGTATAGGGTTGCCATATTTTATGGTAACATTGTCGGGATTATACACAGTGTGATTTTACTTGTCTCAGCTAACATTAACTTTATTATAAGAGAGAGAAGAAAAATTTAAGGAGCACTAATACACGCAATAATTCCTAATCAAAATCGCATCGAAAAACCTTTTTTTGTAACACAACATTCTTGTTCTTTCTTGGAATATTCTATGAAAATTTCTTTAATATAATATAAGTAGGGTTTTAAATTCACAATGTTTTTAAAATTAATATACCTACTATGCAACCTTAGTTAATGTAAATAAAAACTTTGGTCACAAAATTGTAAAAAAAAAAACGATATTTAATAAGAATATCCAGGGTGAGTCCTTCCGTAGAATGTTAGTATGAATCCCGAAATTCTAAATTATGTCCAGTTTTTGAGAAATGCAGTGCCAAAATGTACAAAAGAAGTTTCTTTCGGATCCCAGTTTCTATGACAAAAAAATCTGATGTGGCCAGGCACATGACTTTATCATACCATATATAAAATTAATAGTTAATAGCATGAGACTCTATTTGATCGAGATCGGCCATGCCTGCATTAAAATAAAACTACTAGAACTAGACAGATATGTCGATTAAAGCTGCGTTCGGATATTGTACTCCGTTGACACCGGGTACACCGTCCAAATGACACTTACGTGTTATTGGGTGTAAAAAGTGTAATGCAATATGCGAACGCAGCTTATATTGACAGACGTTATTGTCAAAACATTAACGTTTGACACCAAGACTACCTACTGTCATCAGAATCAAAAAATCTGACAAATCCTGGCTACTAGTTTTCATGCAGTACGACCGATCTCGTAGAAATAGAATTTGCTCATGCAGCTAAACTATTGATTGTACCAAAAAATGTCATAGTGATAAATTATTCAGAATTTCCTCATTTTTAATTTATTATTTAACTATTTCGACGAAATTCCAGAAATGGCGGCTTATTTGCAAAATCTTTTAAAAATGCTAAGACTAAACCTCCTGTTCCTTTGGACCCTCTTCAACGGAAAGCTTGGCTTTTCAGCTCTAAGTTTGGTTATGAAACTTCTAAATGTGAAGTTTCGTCCCGATACCTTTTGTAGTTTCTCCGGAATCGTCGCCACAAAAAAACGGGTACACACATACACACACACACACACACACAGACATTTTTTTGTACCTTGGTCAAAAATGTTCAGGGGACCCAAAAAGACATATTTCCGCTAAAATCTCAAAAAATTTTTTTGGCACGATTACAATACTTTACATACTGCGTATGATAAAGTAAAAATATCAGAACCGGTTGTAATTTGTTCGATATGTTTTATTAATATTGTATGCAAACTTATTAAAATGAATACACATAAAAATACATACAAATAATGTTTCCATTTAAAAAAAATTAAAAATAAATTTGACAGCCGCTAGTAATCCTTAAATGTTATTTTAAATTATGAAATAAATGCTGTAATTGTTATTCAGGTCATATAACATTTTAAAAAGGTCAAAAACATATTTCGGCCAAAGAAAGCCCAGCCTAATCTACAGTTTGTTGACACATGGTTTACACCCAGGTAAGAGTGTCTTTTTTCTATTGCCAAATCCATTATTTTCCTAAATGGAACACACAACGGTCAGTACAAAAAGCCCTCTTTACATGCAAAGCAACCTGCAATATAAAAAGAATTGTTAAAACCCTTTCAATATTTTTTTGTCAGATTAACACAATAAGATTTCCAAGAAAAAAAGTAATTCAAAAATACTACTCTAGCGCGGTTTAGATCGTACTGTGGCAATTTCTTATAATAAAATGTAAACCGCACAGTTTGTAAATTATTTTGTAGCATTTCCGTATTGTAAAAATTCAAAAGATTTTATAAAGTGTGTCATACTCCTGAATCATTTCTACATAAGTTGTATGACTGTCAAAATTGTTTGCCTCTCGGTGTAAACATGAGCGCGAGAGAAGTGAAAAAAGTACCCGATTTATTTTCTCTTAAACCACTTATACAAATATTTCAGTTTTTGTTCAGGTTGCATCTAGAGTCCCTTTTATAGATTGGCGTTTTTGTTTTCTTCAGTTTTTATGTAGTAAAGGTTGCGAACAAGATTTTGATGGAAGCCGATATCTCAGGAACGAATGATAGCAGGACAACGCAGTTAGCATACAAATAATCCTTATTTACTGCGATACATATCCCTTGAATTTAATAGCATTCCGACTATTTGTTAATTTTGAAGACCGAAATAAACATGAATAATATTTTGCGCAGTTCGGCTTTCCTCGCTTGTGGGTTTTGGTGCGAGGCTGTCGAACGAGATGCGAAGTTTTGACGCGATCAGTGTATCCGTTTGAATCCGAGTTTGTAAAATACTGTTGGATATAATTAATTATACATCTAAATTCATTATTTATATTTAACTCGCACTACTATTCAAAATTCCGAAATTAAATTGTTCTGGTCGTATCGTAGTAATAGTAAATAATCTTCCACTGTCCCAGCTACGTTTCCATTTACCGTTACGATTGACGTAGTGCGCGCTGCACGAAATTTATATCATTCATATTAAATCGCTTTAAAAATTACTTAAAAATTATTATACAATTCTTTTTCTGCAGTCGTATGAAATAAAATACGACGATTGATTACGTGCATATCGTGCTAATATATGTTACTGAGATATCCGCTTCCATGAAAATCTTTTACGCAACCTTTATTATACGAAAACTGAAGAAAACAAAAACGCCAATCTATAGAAGAGGCTCTAAACGTAACCCGCACAAAAATTAAAAATTGTGTGGCAAGCGGTTTAAGAGGAAAGAAATGGAAAGACGATTTTTCACTTTATTTTGACTTAAAATCGAAAAAGCACTCTAATTTTCAATCGAAAATTCCCACGCCAAAATATCTGCTTTTTTAAAAAAGTCGGTGGGCTTTTTGTTCGTTGAAATCTCTACTTTCTGATGGTGTAAAAAACTATGGTAAATGTTCTCAAAAAAATGCAAAGAAACGAAAAAACTCGAATCCGACTTTTTTTAATCATTATGTACAATTTTGAGCTTTTTCGCAATTTTGGTGCTCTTTCGATATTAAGTCAAAATAAGGTGAAAAAACAAATATTTTAAATAAAAAAAATTACGGTGTGTTTGGGATATAAAAAGGTAAGTTTTCACCAAATTTCGTGAAAAAAAATTTTTTTTTGTAAAAGATAAAAACAAAAAACCTTCAAACACAGGAGTTTTGCGCCTTCAAACACAGGAGTCAATTTTGTCGAAACGAGAGACGGCAGTTAGGGCGATACTCTCGTGCGGGGTCACATTGTCGCATTCAACCAAGCTTACCTCTGACTGAAGTTTTATTACTTGATCTATTTCAGCTAGCAAATAGTTAAACCATTATTTAGATAAATTAAATCTTTACCAAGTCAAAAATGTATGTACCTACTCTTTATAATGTAATATTGAGGTTAGGCGCCTTTTGTCAGGGGGTAAAACAGGGTGTTAATGGGTGTGGTTGACCGCAAGGGGGTGTTTTATGACCACTAACTTCCAGGGTAGGTCAGATAATGGAATTCGATAATGTTTGTTTAGGGTAAACATATCCTAAAGTTTGTGCAACAGAATACAAAGTGTTTACTTTATTGTTCACTAGAAAAACGTTTATTTTCTGCTTTGTTTTCTGAAATTAAAACATTTCCTGATTCAGGTTCAACTAAAAAAAAACAATCACAATAAAAATCTAATCCCAACACGTTGTAAACCCGACATTCCATGGGAATCGGAATTTCTCTTTAGAACTTTAGAGCCTAACACCATTACGTTAAAAGCTGTCTTCAATTTAAGCCCACGCCTTGTAAGACGCAACACGGAAACGTCTATCCCAAGCGGCATCTCCAGAAGCTGGATGATGTAGTACTAATGCGTGCGCTGCTCTCTGAATAGACATAGACGCGTGAAAAATTGCCTTACACCAAACAAAAGAGCTCTTAGCCGCAAGAGCACGTATGATTTTGTTTAGTAGACGGGGTGTTCCCTAGACACGATCGGCCCTAATGCATCTAAACTACTTTTACCACTCAGGATACTGGAAAATCTGCCGAAGAATGCTTTGAATTCATTATGAAGGCCATTAAAGACGACGTGTTATTTTCGTGTCTTCGAAGATTAGTCTTTTAGGAATCATTCTAGGGAAATTAATTGCCTTAAAAATTCACGTTGAAGACACCCGGTATAATCGCCTCATAGTTTTACCTCTCGTATCTACTGTGATAGAAAATTGTTTTTATGAGTACAGAGTGATTTAGTAAGGGTTTATATTTAGAGAATTGACTTTATGCGGTTTATATTACATCTATAAATTACCGATTTTTAACTCGTAAAGGAGCACTGGCGCTCTGGCTTTTACAACCTGTGAAATTTAATATTGTAAATGAGCGAAAGAGGGGGGAAAGCGAAAGGTTGTTGCCCGGGCCATCTTAAATTTCCCCATGGTTTGTAATTTATGAACACTCCTAACAAATTGAAATTAGTAACTCGCGTATGTCCAGAATTTACAAAGAAAGTTCAATAAAGGCATTTATTATTATTATTTATTGGAACTCTCTGATACATCTCGTTAAATATATTAAACCCAGATAATATAATTAAGATCCAACATATAAGTGCTAAAATTTCACCAATAGATTTTGAAAAGTAATGAAGAGCATCAGGGCAGTTTAGAAAAACGCCATTTATGCTTTGCAAATAAAAAAATAAATTTTTCCTTGCAAAGGAATGTAAAGATGAAATATTAAGCAGCAAATTTAGGGTTCTTTATGATAAAACTCTCCTCACAATATTCGCGCTTCCCAAAACCGCAATTTCTTGAATTTCCCAGGGCGAAATTTTGCACGGCAACTCCTTCACATGTTTACTATAATTTAGAGTAACTGCACTCAATGAACCTACAATCACCGGAAAAATGTTCACTTTCATTCTCCACATACGTCCAACTTCTATTGAGAGATCCTTATATTTAAAGTTGTTTTTCAAGCTCCTTCCTTACAACATTCGCATCAGCAGGCACCGAGATGTCTATGAACGTGCATACCTTCCTCTGGAAATACTTTACCACGATATCTGGCTTGTTAGCATTAAGCATTCTATCAGTGGCAACCGGCATGTTCCATAATATGGTAATATTGGTAACACAAATTGTAATGTATATAGGTTCCCACCCTATCATGCCTAGCAATGTAATGCAACTCAGCTAAGACTGGGCAAGCCGCTAATAAATGATAGACTTGTTCCGGAGCCTGATGACACAGTCTACAACTCCCATCATGAGCAACTTTCATAATCTTCTGTTCATGATATCTGCTACATATTGCCTGATCTTGCGCCGCTATGATTCCCTTTCAATGTTAATGTTTCCATGACAAAGCCAAGATAACGATCCGGACTTTGAAATACCATCACCCTCCACAATTCTTAAAAATTGACCATGTTTTGGCTTACTAACATAATCCTCTCTCATTTTCTGATTCATTTTTAACTTAATCTGGCGCTTTAAACTCTCTACTGAAATTTTATTTCCATAATTATCGAGTTCTTCCACCTGAAATTTTCTAAAATTAGTTTATGTTTACTAATTATTGACTTACCAGAAGTATCCCTAATTAATTGTTTAATGACTTTATCCTCCTTGTTGGCCTTTATAAAATTTCCTAAATTTAACATTTCCAAATCATAAATATTTTCCAATTGCTGCAAGCCACGACCTCCATCTAAACTATGCAAGTATAGCCTGCAGACATCAGACCTAGGATGAAACATAAAATTTAATGTTAACTGTTTTCTAGTCCAAATCGCGTTCTTCCTTCTTCGCCCAGTTTAAAACTGCAACACTGTACCGAAATATTGGAATAGCATATGCATTTATCGCTTGCATTTGATATTTTCCATTTAAACCAGATTTTAAAATTTTTCTGACTCGCTTATAACCTACTTCGCACAAACTTCGCCTATAACCTTCGCCGTCATCCCTTCATCATCAATACCAAAGGCTTCATCCATTCCCAGATACTTATATCTAGTATTATCTGTTAGTTCATTAATACTAGTATGATCATTCAGGCATATGTCAGCGGTTCTCTCAATTCTGCCTTTGACAATACTAATTTTGGCATACTTCTCTAGACCAAATTGCATCCCAATATCGTCAGAGAATTGTTTAACTATACTGAGGCTCCTCTCAACTGCTCATCATTTTTAGCATAAAGTTTCACGTCATCCATATATAATGAATGACTAATTAACTTTTCGCCAGGTAATAACTGAACACCAGCTTTGTCCTCATTTAATTCACTAGAGAGTGCAAATAGGCCTATGCAAAAGAGCAAAGGTGATAAACTATCACCTTGAAATATGCCACAATTAATATTAATCGGCTCTGAGAAAACACACGAGTCTTCTCCACGGAAGCATAGTTTAGTAGACCATAAAGACATACATACATGAGTTTACCAGAAAAGTTTTTGGTTTACCGCATTAATTTCCAAGGTTTTTTTTACAATCCATTCATGCGGCATACTATCATACGCCTTCTTATAATCTATCCAGGCCATGGATAGGTTTCCTTTATTATTATTATTATTATTAATTAAGGAGAGGTTCTCTTGTAATCCGCTAATCATTTGCTTTAAGGAAATTCGAAATACATTTTTTCGAGAATTCTAAGCGTGTGAGTACAGTTTGTCGTCTAACGCATCGTTGAAATCTCTCGAATAAAATTGCAATTTTATAAAATTTTTAGTACTTTCTCATTATTTTGACAATTCTAAGACGATTTAAACCTATTCGTGGGCTTAAAGGTAAAAGTCACTAACTAACATTTTGTTACATTTTCTTGAAACACGAATTAATTGTAGTCAAATGCTTCTAAATGCGCATCTTGTACAAGGAGGCGATCAATAAGTGTTCTAAGTACTCGAAAATGCATTAATTATCCAGAAAATATCATTATATTTGTTGGTAATACATCTTAAAGTCAGATTTTCGTAATTATTTTAGATGTTAGTTAGTGACTTTTACCTTTAACCCGACGTATTTATCTCTATAGAAAATTGTCTGGTTACTGAGATATGGCTCATTGATTGAAGAAAACAACGTTATTATACCAGTAAATTTCGGCCGATGAACTGCTAAAAATATCGTACGAGTAAAGTAAAAGTGAGCTTTCTCCCGAAATTGACGGTTTGATGAGACACACACGCCTACTTTCTGTTGCACATGGCATTGACCGAAAAACAATCGCTGAACGTTTCGTTGCTAATGGGCTCAAAATTCATCCTTGTTACCCGCCCAGGGCCACCTTGTTATATTTGAACCGTGCCGAAATATATAGGTCGCGTTTTAGTTTAGAGTTGGCCAGTTTTGCCAACTGTACAGATTCTTGATATCTTGCCTAGCCAATAATTCGCGAGCTCAGCTGTATTCTGTTATCATCAGTATGCATATAAATATTAATCATTTGTTATTTTGATGTGTGTGCAATTTTTTTTTTAATAATTATACTATCGTCTGTTTTGCAATATCGTATGATATAGTAAGGATTTCGGATAAAAACTAAAAAAAGCTATTCAGAAATATACATTACTCTATTGAGAAATGAAGCAAGCGCACTAAAAATGTTGACCGGTTTACATATTTTTTACACCTTACGATAAGATGGCACGGTCGTTAAATGATAAGCAAACAACACACGGCGTACTATTTTGTAATATTTGGACAATGAAGTGGATACGTTTACTGATAACGTTAGCGTGCGTGGTAAAAACTCAGGTGAGAGGCCAATGTAGTAGAACGGAATCATCGCGTCGAAACAGCATTGGCCAGCGGAGGATCAGGCGATTCCAAACGTCGCGGTTGGCGTGGCATAGGTCGTGTGGTCGGGGAAACCAACAACGTTGCGTCATCGCCCGCGGTTTGCTATAGCTATAGCCTATAGGTAGTGTAAAGAGAATTATACGCTTTGCTTGAATGGACTAGAAAATCTACTATAAATTGATGATTCATTTGCAAATCTTCTATCTACTTTCCGATATACACTGCCGCTCAAGGAAGTTCAGACACATAGTAAACATAGTAGCAAAGGTACCTCTATTTCTACCAAATAGCGAACACATTCTTAACGTTGATTTCCAGTAACATACGACATCATTATATGTGCTAGTTTAAAATAATTTTTATATTTAATTATTATGCAACATTTATGCTATTTTGTAACTGGTTGTTGGGAATTTTCTAGTTTCCATTAAAAAGGATTAAATACGAAATAACAAAGAGTCATAAATACTGCATCTCAGACATGTTGCGACCCCATTTTTACCAGATTTTTTCATCAAATGCTCAAATTCGTATTCAAACGAGTCTGTGCCCGCAATCTGTAGTTTGCACAAGATAACTCTGTCACGCGGAAGACATCATGCGACGCGGAAAGCCAACAAGCAAGGAACAGCGTTCTGCAATTATCGCTTTTCATCAGGAACGATTGCCAGTTCGTGACAATGCAAGAAATAAGTCAACGATAAGTGAGTTAACGATAAGTGATACTCTTCACCAATATGAAGAAACATGGAACTTGGATGACGTTTTCGACCGGGACTATCACGAAAAATTTCCCAAGCGGATGAGGAACGATTAAAATTCTGAAGTCAATCGCGATCGTGAAAGACCAATTTTCGTAAGCACAGGTAAACGACGTCTCCAAGCGGAAAATCTGCATGGACGCGTTGCCGTACGAAAACCATTGCTTCGTCGGGGAAATCGTCAGAAACGACTTCAGTGGACACGAACACATCGAAGTTGGACAAATGAAGACTGGGAACAGTAGTGTCTGGCGATTTTTCCAACCAAGCAATGGTTAGCGTACGGCAACGCGTCCATGCATATTTTCCGTTTGGAGACGTCGTTCTCCCTGTGCTTACGAAAATTGGTCTTTCACGATCGCAATTGACTTCAGGTGATTTTAGGTGCGGTCAATTTTCTGTTTTGCTTAAAAATTAATTTTAATCGTTCTTTATCCGCTTGGGAAATTATTCGTGATAGTCCCGGCCGAACACGTCATCCAAATTCCATGTTTCTTCATATTGGTGAAGAGTGTCACTTATCGTTGACTTATTTCTTGCATTTTCACGAACTGACAATCGTTCCTGATGAAAAGCGATAATTACAGAACGCTGTTCCTTGTTTGTTGGTTTTCCGCGTCGCATGATGTCTTCCGCGTGACAGCGTTATCTTGTGCAAACTACAGATTGCAGGCACAGATTCGTTTGAATACGAATTCGAGCATTTGATGCGAAAATCTGGTAAAAATGGGGTCGCAACATGTGTCTGAGATGTAGTATTTATGACTCTATTTGTTATTTCGTATTTAATCCTTTTTAATGGAAACTAGAAAATTCCCAACAACCAGTTACAAAACAGCATAAATGTTGCATAATAATTAAATATAAAAATTATTTTAAATTAGCACATTTAATAACGTCGTATGTTACTGGAAATCAACGTTAAGAATGTGTTCGCTATTTGGTAGAAATAGAGGTGCCTATTGCTACGTTATCAGTGCCTTTATCAATATTTGCTATGTTTACTATGTGTCCGAACTTCCATGAGCGGCAGTGTATTTGCTATCGACATGTTTATGTACAGTAGGACCTCTTTCATTCGAACTTTTAATTACACGGTGTATTACTAAAAAAAGAAAGAAAAATTTAATCAAAATGCTCACACAAGTTTCTACACAGTTTATTTGCACTTACACCGCGGCGTCTTTATAAGTATTCAAGCGACCGCAGCAGTCCGCCCACGCTCTCCGTAAATGAGCATCACGTCTATTCACTACTTGTGAAATTATCCATTTTGATCACACAAAATAACAAAATCTGAACACGGACAGCCAGGAACGACGCAAACACGGGACCCGTTCATAACCCTTTATTAAAAGACTAGTTTATTAATGTTACAAGATCAAATAAGTCTCAATACAAAAAACGAAAACAAATTGCGGCTATATTCTTCTTCTTTAAAAAAATGGTATTCTTGCAAGCTTGTTTCCTAGAATTTAATTTTATTTATAGAATGTTATCGTAAATGCTAGATACTTTTGTGTATCCTGATATAGTTCAGTTTACCTATTGTCTTCGATAATATTATAGACATAACATTTAGTGGAACTCGCTTGTTAAATATAGCTGATGTTTATTATTTCTTCTTGCTTATCGACAGTATTATTTTATCACAAACGCTGTTGTTGGCCACTATGCGTTTCGACAAAACATCGCGCCATATGGCTTATCGTAATAAACAGTTGCACAGCGATTGCCCAAAATAATTATTGATGATATTTATATCTATAACTCAATACCTACATCATACGAATTTCGTCAGTTAGATAGAATTGCTGTAGTCTTGTGTAATCTTGTGGTTACTATATTTAGAATCTAGGGTATTTTGCGGGTACCGTGTTGTAGTACTGTTGGTACTGTAGTAAACTGTCAACTTCGTAAAGTTGGGATAGAATCATGACAAAATCTTATTGTCGATAATTTTACTCTACTTTAACCTACAAGTTTTAATAAATAATTAAGAGGAATCAGTACTGCTGGTACGTCCTATAAAATAAGCATCCATAGTCAGCTTAATGTTGTATCAATTCTCTCATGTTATACATCAAATTATAGATAAAGGTGTATTACTTGCTGTGGTAATGTATATGTATTACTTGTTGTTGTTGTATCCACGCTACGTCATAAAGTATAACTTATTCATGTACTCGAAGAAGTAAAGTTTTGAGTGAAAAAAGCATGTAAGATATTGATATTTTTACGTGAAATTTTGTACACTTATAGAGGAAGGTGTAACTTAGACCTATTATGTGGTACTTTTTTCAATTTTAACCTGAGTTCTTCGTAAAAATATTGCAAAATCAGCCAATTTTATGTCATATTCAGAAATAGATTTGTCAAAAACGAACAGAACTATCAAAAATCTACCACTAGACGCAAAATTATATATATTTTATTTTTAATTTGGTGTATTTCTTTTACGATTATGTGAACTAATTGCTGAGTAAAAGCCTCAGAACTTTTGCGTGTTTTGCAAGCAAAACGTAGAGGGTATGGATTCCTCTTAATAATATAGAACTAATCTTGTTTTATAGTTGAATTTCATAAAATTCTTCTTAACAAACCGCTAGACATCAAACTAATTATTATAACTCTAACTAATGGTCTTACTAATTAACCAACCGTTTAATATAATTGTGGAAAACATGCAATTAAAGTTACGTAAACGAAAACTTCTCAAATGTGAACATTACGTACAGTACGGTTTCGTTTTTTTTTTCTGTTACAAGGGCCTCGTATAGTATTATAATTTATGCTTGAGGTGAAGACCGTGTTGCTCAGCGGTTACCTTGGCAATGACCCCATCAGCCCACTTGAAATCAAGCCGCAGACACACTGAAAATCGTATGATTTCCCAGAGGTTGGCTGGAATCCAGTCTGCACTCTTTTTAAGGTCCTTGAGAGCTATTTTCGGTACTGTCACGTTGTTTTTTTCGCGTACGCAAAATCAGCCGATCTTACGTCTGTTTGGTTTGAATGTATACGTCATCGTGTGCATATAGACATAGGCATCATATTGAGATTGTTTTTACTTTATCGTACGTAGAAACTACTAAAGATATTGGGACGAAACTTCATATTTAGAAGTTTGATGACTAAACTTAGAGCTGAAAAAAGTTTTGTTCAAAAGGGCCCAAAGGAACTGGAGGTTTACTCTTAGCATTTTTTCGACGATTTTGTAAATGAGCCGCCATTTCTGTAATTTCGTGGAAATAGTTAAATGGTAAATTAAAGTAGAGGAAATTTTGTATAATTTATGTATATGAATTTGTTTTGTCAATATGAATAGTTTAGCTGCACGAGCAACTTCTATTTAATCGAGATCGCTCGTTTAAAACTAGTTAACCAGGATTTGACAGATATCTAATCTAACATCTGACTAATCATTTAAATTAGTTGTCTTGAGGCAGTTTACAAACACTCATTAATTTGGCGAGACGGATTTGCAATAGATGATAATTAAATAATAACTTGAACCAGGACTTATCTGTTTTGTAGTTACGGGTCATGTACAGTCGTATCAATATTGAACTTATAACAGAATTTTATGAGCGGTACCAATGTCATTGACAAGCTATATTTCAATTAACTATATTAATTGATCCTTTTCATACGTTTTTCTTTAGACTTTCTTTAAGTTATTTTTATTTTCTTATACTGAGATGTCCGGGTATGCGTGCAGAATGGTTAATTATGTTTTGGAGACGGTCTATTTCCGTGTTCTTTAGTTTGTTTAAAAATAGATGGTGCAAGGGATTTTTTAGGTGACACGGAATATTATTTTCCTACAGTAATATGCCGAATATTTTAAAAACCCGTACTAAGTAGTACGTATACAATGATACTTAGCATATTAATGAATTCAAGGTAATTGTCTCGTCATAATTCCCAAGGAAAAAAAGCGCATTTGCACAAATATAAATTAGCCTAGAGAATGAGTTTGAAAACGTGATTCATGTTTTTTTTTTAATTTTAATAAGAATTCGTGTAGGAAGGCATATATAAATTGCATATCATCCATTACAATTGTGGAATAATTAACTACAATTTTCCTCTATACACTTGAATAATTATATACAGGTGTCCCACTACTTTACCTGCAAAACTTTTTTCCAGAAAACTTTTTTCCAAAAAGTATTTATAAAGTATTATTTTTTTTAGTAGATTTATTGGTTTTCTTTGAAAAGTATTCCTTCTTTAAGAATTAGAAAACCCAATAAGTTGACATGAAACTTTTTACTAAGAATGATATTTAATGAAATCGTTTGAATTCAGAAAAAGACTTAAAAACAAGTGAAAAACTTGTTTTTATACACCCTGTCTACAGCGTATATTACAAAATCTATGCTTTTTCCTGTTTCGTCATAACGTTTACGACTGTTCAATTTGTTCAATTGCAAAACTATTAACGACGGAAATACTTAAACTCCAAACTAAGCAACAATTCTGTCACAATTCTAGACGTTGGATTTCCTGTATAAACACTAAAATAGACTGTCACCACTTTGTTGACAGATGTTCGTAATTTTATATCGTCTACTTCATCTTGTGTGACAGACAGCTTTCAGCAATCGACGCTTCAAGACATGTTGGTTCAAGTTTGTTTAGTTTGGTTGTAGTGTCTACAGGTTCTACAGTAAAGCTATTGAATGTCTGATACACCCACTGTCTAGCACTGTAAACAGTATTCCGACAACTCGTTTGCAATAGGAATTTTGAAGAATAATGTATGGTTGGTGCTAAAATACAATTACAGCTGAACCATGCTATATAAGTTTTCCAATATCGTTACCGCATTTTTTATATTGATGAGACGTCGAATAGAAACCACACGATGAACGTCAAGAACCCCAAATATACAACGTTGCTACACTGCTAAAAAAAATAGGGGAACACTTTTTTCGAACCCTGTAACTTTTTAATTAATACTTCTAGGCAACTCAAATTTGGTATGCTTTAATGGCATATATTTAACTAAAGAAAATTACAAAAACAATGTTAAAATTCTTAGTTACTTCTAAGGTACACTTAAAAATGTAAATTAATAACGCAAAACAATATGGAAAAAATGTCAAGTATGCTTTGAATTCACGAATGAAAGCCTACCAAAGATGACAAATGAATTCAGTTGTCAATTTTCATGATTAGAAGTAAAATGAGGCATCTTAGTGAAGTGCAAGTTGCTCGTGCTGTCGCCCTTATTCAACATGGCCACTATTCGACATGTTAGCAGGAACCTTCGAGTTTCCCCTTCTGTTATTCAGCGTTTATGGAATCGGTTTCGGGAGACTGGCCAATATGTTAGAAGAGCTGGACAAGGTCGAAATCGAAAAACTACTCAAAACCAAGACGGATTTCTTGTCATTTCCTTTCTACGTCAGCGTACTGCCACAGCACGGGACCTCCTAAACGACCTAAGACGAGCACATGGAATAGAAATTTCTGATCAAACTGTTAGAAACAGATTAAAAGAAGCGAATTTGAAACCAAGAAGACCTGTCCGCGCACCATGCCTTACGCAGCATCACAAATGAGGATTGCTCTGGATCAGAGAGATTGACAACTTCATCACTGGACGCCTGTACTGTTAACAGACGAATCCAGATTTCGGTTAACTCGTTGCGACGGTCGAGTACGTGTAAATAGACGTCCTGGTGAACGCTACGCAACCGCTACTATACAGGAGGTGGATAGATTTGGTCGTGGATCTGTGATGGTTTGGGAATCAGTATAGATAACAGAACTGATCTTGTTGTGGTTCCTGGTAGACTAAATGCCATGAATTACATCGAAGACATCTTGGAGGACCATGTGGTGCCTGCTGCATATGGCGTCGGTCAAAATTTCATCCTAATGCAGGACAATGCAATGCCACATACCGCCGGCATCACCAGAAACGTTTTACAAGAACGTGGAATTCAGGTCATGGAATCAGCATGACCGACGTGTTCGCAAGCGCCCTAATCCACCATTAACCATACAGGAACTGACACAAGCCCTGATTGAGGTATGACACCGATCACCAATCCACAGAAAACCCGACCGTCATCGATACTATGACAGTCATTTTCATTTTGTTTTGCGTTATTAATTTACGTGTTTGTATTTACGTGTATTAATTTGCCTAGAACTATTATTTAAAAAGTGTTCCCCTAATTTTTTTATACACGTCATAGAATTGAATTCTAAGAAAAACATAACAGTGAGTAAACAAACAAAAATATACATATAAGTACCTTTAAATGATAAACAAACAATCCGCATTTCTTAAAATTTTACACTCTATCCACATCAGCTGCAAAACAATACATCAGCTCGGATAACAGATATCCGTTATTATTATTATTTCGCAAAAGTTAATCAGCATAAATGACATTTAAAATACGATACGAACCTTTATACAAACACTAAACAAAGTACGTGAATCATGTGCCGATATGAATTTGAGATAACGGATTGTATCAGATACAGGTAGATGGAGGGGGGAGGTACATGCATCGCAACCTCAGCATTCTCGGACCGTTTTATTTTACCAATTCACGATCACGCCACCTTTTCGCATTGTGTGAAATAATCGCACAATTATCTTGTTACATATTTTTAATTGGCGATTGTATTCAGAGGAATTATTGGTACGAGCCGTGGGAAATTACGGAGTAATATAGCGATAATTTTACGCGAAATAACGACCAATTTGATTATCGATTCTTTTTATCAACTCGGATTTACTCCATCGGGTCCATTGAAAATTTTATACGCCTAATTTTTGCGCTTACAATAGGAGTTATTACCGGCTTTGTAGTGGTACTATAGTCAATTTGGTTTTAAAATAAATACTACAACTCGCCTTGTCAATATTAAATTACAGTAAAAGTGAAGAAACCACGTGTTTTCACTCATGCGTATGCGGAAAGACATACAAGTGAGTGAAGTGGTTTCTCACGAGTGCTGTATATCGTTTTGTTAAATCCTGCCAATAAATTTAAAGAAATAACGTTATAAAAATTAGTTAATTTTGATATCGTCGGGCCGAGCGACTCGCCTTAGTTGTGCGCTCTCGTATCGATCCATTCAAACTGGATTGTTGACGAGGCGCATAGCAGTTTTTGTGTGTACCCGAAGGTATTATTTTCGACAGGGGTCTAATTTATGACATCAGACACGTGCGGTGAAGGCTTCGAGCATCAATGCAACCCGAAATGTAGGTAACGAATGGAATAAATTATTTAGTATTGAAATAAAAAGATTTCAAAATATTGAACATTGATATTAAATTAAATATCCGATAGTATTTTTTTCTCTATTTGTGACGTCCCCATTACTATAATTTGTCATTTCAAATGGAAAATATACCAGATAATGATATTTATTTCTGTATTATTGAAGAAATGCAAATGGATATCAATAAATTAACCATCCGTATTATAAGACTACTAATGAAAATTAATATTAATAGCAATATTAAACCAATAATTAATTAAAACTAAAGAATATATTATTTATCTCTTTCAAATAAATCTTATCAGTTCCAAGTTATTCCAGTCTTATTTTTCTATGATGTCTGAATCTATTGTATCGTTTTGGTACAGTTCTTTGATGCAAATTACGACTGCGATCTACATAGGGCAATTACTAAGTTATTGATTGATAATATCGTTGTTACATACCAGTATACAGGGTTGGTCAAAATATCCGGAGCACCTAAATAATTGACCAACCGTAAACATCTCAAAAAAATCAAGCATAAGTTATTTGATTTTTAACAAGCTATCGTCTAAATATGTTTTTAATATACACAGTGCTTATTTTATTATGGAAACTGGCAACCTTTCCGTTTTCTAATAGAACACGTACATTTATATTTTATAAAGATTAATTCCATGAATTTTTTGTAAGAATCATTTTTTATACAATGCATCATTTTTTAGTTATAAGCTATTAATCAAAACTCATAAACTTTTGTTTTAACTAAACGGGTAAAAAATAGCTGAACAACAAAATAGAAAAATAAAATCAAATGTTAATTAAATGTTCAAACTGCAAATTAAAATAAATGTGTGTATGTATGGGGGAAAAATCAGTTTCAAAGTTCAGCAGTTTTAATTAATTGCTAATAACTAAAAATGATGCATTTTATGAAAAATGGTTCCTACAAAATATTCTTAGAAATAATCTTAGAATTAAAAAATTTAAAAACATACAGTATTGTTCTATTTGAAAAAGGAAATGTTACCAAATTTCGACAGCTAGTTTAAAACAAAAAAAAATGTTTTTTCTTTATCTTTTTACGGTTGGAGAATTATTTAGTTGTAATTTTAACTAACTCTGTATAGATACGCACTATAATATTTGATTTATAACGCAATACATTATACAAAATAATAATTATGCAATTATTTAATTTTGTTTTATAGACAATCGTATTACTGTCTTATACTAGTATATGGTATCTGATCAGAATGAGAAATCAATGGGGTATTCCGGTGTTTTTGAAATTGTCTATTTTTACAAAGTATGGGTGCTACTGTTTGCTACTTCACAAGTAAAATATCAAACATTGTTTTAAATTAAGAGAAATCGTTGTTTGAAGTTTGAATTAGGATTGGTCTTTGTGACGTCACAAAGACCGCTTAAAGTGAGCGACTTGACAACGTTGCTATATCTAGGGTGCACGTAGTAAATTTTTGTCTTCTGTTGTGTCAACGTTTAGAATCGCTCGTTTGTTGACACCTGCTTTGGTTATTGAGGTTATATCAAACACTTGTTCAAAATGTATAAACTCCAACGCCGACATTGTTCTGTGCCGGGCTGTAACAGCAGTAGAACAGTAACTCCTGATAAGATTTTCTTTACATTGCCGACTAGCGAGATGAGAGATGTTTGGCTTCAAGTTTCAATGATCAAATCGTCTCTCAAAAAAGTTACCTTTATTTGTTGTCAAACGACAGGGTCGCCAACCGTCAACTTGACCGATCAGCTGTTCGAGACCTGTCCGCTGTTGCCACCGCTACTAGGGATCGGTAATCATCGTGTATTTCCGAGGGTGGTCGGTGAATTCAAACGAAATGCACTTTTAATTGCAATTATCTCATAAAAAAACTAAATCAAAAAGCTCATAGCTTAACTTTATGAATCCTCATAAATTGTACAATAGCTTAAACCGAATATCTGCTTAGGTTTTGACATGACCGGAATACCCTATTGCATTTAAGACATTTTTCAGATATTTATTATATTTTGTATTAAATTTTTATTTACGTTATTCAATTAATTATTATTAATCAAGAATAACCACAATTTCAATGAAAGTATGCACACACACTATACGCTGAGGCAGCGGCTACTTCAGCGACGTCCATTCTAAGTCACCAGCAGATGAACAGAGAATGCACGAGCCGAGCGCCGAGGATGTGGATGGCCTTCTTTGACCGGTATGTCTCAGCCAGCCTCGCCGAACTTTTCGGGCTGATTTATTCGGGCTGTCAGGAGGTAGCATTAGAAGATTGTCATTTGCCGAATGGACATTTCGATATACATCATTCTGGCTTATTTCCCTAGAGCCTTTGCAATGTGCCGCGGTTTGCAATCTGGCCGTGAATGGTGGTAGTAGGCGATGCATCACATCACTTGTGTCATGCCCCGCAGAATCTAATTTACTATAATCGAATTATCTATAGAAGTCGTACGGAATTTACCATCCCAGCTTGGGAGGATGGTGACCCCAAAACAAAACACGTGCTGTGGTCGTTTATTATACAGGCGGTGTTGATAATATTCCGTTTTATAACCAGGAAGAATAAAACTAGACGCCGGGTTCGCGCTAGGGAAAAATCACCAGAAATGTCACCAGAAATTTTAACGGTCAGATTTAAATTATTATGAGATTCTTACTTTTCTTTTTTTTTACTTGGGATTGTAAAGCCTTAAAAAGTGCCTAAATATGTCAAAGAACCATAAATTACTATACCTACATAAAACAACTGATTAGTTATCTGTACGAGTTGGTGCGTAGTAGTCCCTTCGACATCTTACTAAGGCAATAAAAGGAAACGATTATGTAGCTAAGTAATATGATATCATTAATAAAAATTGCTCAATACATTAAAATCTCACATAGCGGACACGTTACTACTTCTGAGCAAACATTTTTTCTGTCCGCTGAATTTAGTATTTCTATATATGCGCAAAAAATACTTTATTGAATATCAGCATGCACGTAGCAAGCTATAGTACATCTAAAGTGTTGAGGATTTCCTAGTTTATGTAACGTATATGTGTTCGGTAACATTTTGGACAGAATGCTGGTCGTGCCAATACCGTATTTTTTACTTTATTATTGTACGTCGCTGCTTCTTGTTCTTCGAAGTAACAACGAATCAGTCACCGTCAAACACTTCTATTCCGACTGGTATCATTATTAGACACTATTCTTAAGTTACCTTTTTAGGTTATGGTTCTATATCTATATCCTTTATTCACTTGTAGGATAAAGTAGAGTAAAATTATCCACAATAAGATTTTGTCCCAACTATACAAGTTGACAGTTTACTACAGTACCAACAGTACTACAACACGATACCCGCAAAATACCCTAGATTCTAAATATATTAATCATAATTTCTAAATTTATATAAAATTAATGATGCGAAGTAGAAAAAAATCTGATGTGGCCAGGCACATGACTTTATCATACAAATTATCATATAAAATTAATAGTTTAGCTGCATGAGATTCTATTTGATCGAGATCGGTCGTGTCTGCATTAAAATAAAACTAGTAGAACTAGACAGATATGTCGATTAAAGCTGCGTTCGGATATTGCACTCCGTTGACACCGGGTACACCGTCCAAATGACACTTACGTGTTATTGGGTGTAAAAAGTGTAATGCAATATCCGAACGCAGCTTATATTGACAGAAGTTATTGTCAAAACATTAGCGTTTGACACTACCTACTGTCATTAGAATAAAAAAATCTGACAAATCCTGGCTACTAGTTTTAATGCAGTACGAGTGAAGTACGATCGATCACCATGAAATAGAATTTGCTCATGCAGCTAAACTATTGATTGTACCAAAAAATGTCATAGTGATAAATTATTCAGAATTTCCTCATCTTTAATTTATTATTTAACCATTTCGACGAAATTCCAGAAATGGCGGCTTACTTGCCTTTCAAAAATGCTAAGATTAAACCTTCAGTTCCTTTGGACCCTTTTCAACACAAAGCTTTTCAGCTCTAAGTTTGGTTATGAAACTTCTAAATATGACGTTTCGTCCCGATACCTTTAGTAGTTTCTCCGGAATCGTCGCCACAAAAACGGGTACACACACACACACACACACACACACACACACACACACACACACACACACACACACACACACACACACACATTTTTTTGTACCTTGGTCAAAAATGTTCAGGGGACCCAAAAAGCCATTCTTTCTAAAGAGTTTTACATGACCTAAAAATTTTAGTTTAAAATTATAGTTTTGTTCAACGCGTGTGGTCTACAAAATAGGATACATCAATCGAGTTATCAAACACGTCTAAATTCAATCAATGTGGTCGTCATATTTCGTGTCAAGTGGCTGCCTGTAGGCCGCCAATTGGTCCACAAGATCGTCTCCGAATGAGGAAATTTTAATCATAGTTTGCCACTTCAGATGACAAAAGATGCCAGTCGGTATAAATTGTAGACATCCGGGCTCAACTGTACTTCGTCAAACCGTACGCGTTAAATTTCACGCGCTTTTGTCCCCTTAAAATTTTATCGAAATTTATTAGGCGCGTGGGTTCACCTCGTTAAAGACCAGAAAGTCCCACGGCTTTCTTCTTTGAGGATCAATTAGACCAATGATTAGGCGTGCTCGTTTAAAAATAGGATGATATATTATCGGTCTTTGGCTCCTGTGATATATTAGACGTCGTGAAGATTTTTGCCCAACAAATATCACTTTTTTCAATGGTTTTTCGTTAATTAAAAATTTTCCTATTAACTATTATTCTAAACATTTTGATATTTTACTACTTGAACCATAAGCTATCGATTGGTATCAGATTCATCGACTGCATTTGAATTTCCGGATCAAAATCTAGAATGACTGCACTATTAGGTATACAGTAGACTGTCCTACAACGCGGTTTAATATTACGCGTTTTATGAAAGCGCTTTATAGGAATTTGAGGATCGCAAATTTTGACGCATGCGCGTTGTACGAGAATCGCGTTATATGAAGATGTAGTCGGAAAATTTTTAGCGCGTTTGTAGTATTTCGCGTTGTAGGAACCGCGTTGTAGATTATGTTGAATTTAATTTATTTAGTACGGGTAAATCTAATGGAAACAGGTGTCTCGTCAGCGCAATTGAGCCCTGGGGCTATAGATTTCCAGCAGACACCTGGGCACCGCCACACAGTGGTCAAGATTTACACGACATGTCACAGAAAGTTTATTGTATTATTGATTTCTTAGAAAATGTTATTGTTTGTAAAAGTTGGTGACTCCTCTAAAACAAACTAAAAAAACTCCAAAATAAACAAATCTGTTACAATTTACAAGACATCTAGAAATAAAAGGTATTCAGCTAATATACAAAGTTTCCATAACACTTATCTCACACAATGAGCATGGCGGTTGGCCACTTTCTATTGTTTGGCTAGGGTGGACACAGTTAATAAATAGATATGACTAAATTTAAGCAGGAATATGATGGTAGATTTTTTAAATTCTTTAACGTTATGAACGTGATTTGTACCACTGTGCGCCGCTTTGGTATGCCTGTGGTTCTGCAATTATCTTGTATAGCATTACCGTTTGCTTTTCACATTATCGTAATGTATAGCATTTACTTAATGTACCTACCTACATTTTACACATTTATACCTTGATACTGATTTATATGATTCAAGATGGATTTCTACAGTTACTTTGGTACCATGATAATAATTATAATTAAATAATAAGTGTAAGATATAATTTATTACTCAGCAAAAAATAAACGATTCAAGTGTTGTGGAGCTTAGGTTTTTATCGACTATTCTTTAGAATAGATGGCAAAAATGATGACAGCTAACATCATGGATGAAACGCATGAGTAGTAGATAAATGTAATCTTGCTTTAAATATAGAAAAATAAGTTTTATAAGACGTCAAATAGGTGCATGAGTTGTTTGGGGCACGAGGAGCGCCAGCGACGAGTGCTTTAAATGAACGAATGCGCCAAAATGTCTTATAAATCGAGTGAATAATGGATATAGAAATAGAACCATAACCTAAAAAGTTAACTTAAAAATAGTATCTTAATAATTATAATAGCCAGAATAGAAGTGAGGCTTATACATTTAGGTACACGCACTAACAATTGAAACCAAATTTTAATTTCGGTGAAGTAGTTTATTAGAATAAATTATACTTAGTAAAATTACATGCGATGGAGGTAACACAAATAGTTGCACACAACTAGCACTATGACGGAAGTTGAAAGCGACGTACAAAAAAAGAATACGGTATTGGCACGACCAGAATTCTGTCCAAAATGTTACCGAAAACTTATACGTTACATAAACTAAGAAATCCTCTACACTTTAAATGTACTATAGCTTCGTACGTGTATGCTGATAAACCATTTATTGCGCATATACAATCTCGCAGCAGTAATTAAAATCGTTCATATCTACGATGTAGGTTTGATCTTCGCATAATACCTTATTAAAGTAAATGTGGTCCTTGCATTATATCTGAAAAGGGGATTTGATGTTTAGTTGAAAAGAATGATAACGATCACTTACCAGAGTCATAAAACATCACCGAAAACGTCATGCTGGCGTATTTTGATGAACACAGCAAAACTAAGAAAGCCCCAAACGTTTGGCCATACTATAACAGGCTACACCCATGTTTAAATATGTATAGAATATTGATATTTCGCAGTTTATGCGATTGCAAGCGATTAAGAAGATGCAGTGTGTGGTTATGTTGGGTTATATATTGTACGTTTGACATATGGCATTTGATATCAATGTGTACCAATCTTAGACAAAAATGTTACTGTTTTCGGTATTGCAATGTGTTAATTGTAACACCGAAAACAGTGTTACAATATGTGCATTGTGAATGCAAAGTAGAAAAACATATATACAACATAAACAACAAATAAAATTTATGTTTAAAAAAAAACACACCGACATTCAGATAAAGTTTTATAAGTTTTCCATTACTATTGTTATTCAAACCCGCAACTTAGAACCAACAAAAGCGCACGTTCGTTGTTTACTTTTAAACCAAACACCCTTCTCTAAAAACATACATCCTTGGCACCCCAAATTACACTCATATGGATGGAAGGGGCCATCATCCCCCTTGAGTAATAACAATTTCAGCGCCACACTCCTAAAGGTCCTAAAATAAAAACATCGGCCGCGTTTCAACCCCTAAGCATCTGCTTTTGGCTATAAGCCGCACGCGTCGACGCCCGGTTCCCGCGGGAACGATTTCCTGCAAAATTTCCCGTAGGACATCACCGCCCCATTTTCAAAACCTCAGTGGTGTCAAGCTTTTATATAGGGGGTTGATGAAGTGAATCCAATAATTACTACAGATTTCTTTTAACCACTAATAGCCGTTTTACACTACGCAATTTTTGCGCAAGAAGTTACACAAGAAGTTGTCAAGCAACAGAAATCTGGAAACAGAAATGGTTCAATTTCTAGACAAACTAGTCAGCATAAGAAACATCATCACAATTTCCGTTTAAGATATTGGAAGTAGGTACTACTGCACAAATTGTGTGCTAAATTGCGCACTTAATTGCGTAGTGTAAAACAGCTATAAGGCCCGCTCCTACCAACTCTCTGTTATCGTCCTGTTTAGATGCGAAGGGTTATGCTTTCTACCATCGCATTAAACGAATAATATGTATCATAATATGTATCTTAAGAACATCTCTGATCTTGAATAAGACCACAGAACGTCAACTTCAGCTCAAAATTTAATTATATCCAACAAAACAAATCACAAAATTTCCATAACAATACTTGGCTGGACCGGTGGAACACCCTATATAGCAGCAATTTATTATAACGTGGGTTCAGTTCGGACAGCTAAATGCTCGGCATCTCTTAGTTTTATCTCTGGAAACGCACGAGCAACAAAAGGAACCGACAAAAACTGATTTAAATCCCGCTGTTTAAATCAATTGAATATTTATAAAGTCATCCTTTAGTTCGCCCCATCGTTTGACCTGCGTGTCTCATCCATATTGATGACGGTCTGTACCTACACTGAAAATTATCATTCAGATTAGTTGTCAATAGATGTGATGCGGCTGTATAGATTATCATACGTTTAAGTACACTCTTACGGTATCCCAATTTAGCCCGAATAACTTACTGTTGTATTATTATTATTAATATTATTATGCCCAATATTTACAAAAATAAATAAAATAAAATTTAACCTTTAGGAAGGTTTGGATTTCTGTCGTGTGATTGGTAACGTATTATTAATAACCTAAATGTTCATAATTTTATTGTATTTGAAAGCACATTTTCAACAAATGGTATTGTGTCTTCGCAGCATTTTCGTTACTAGAGCGATGTACACTGCCGCTCATGGAAGTTCGGACACATAAACGTTGATTTCCAGTAACATACGACCTCATTAGATGTGCTAATTTAAAATAATTTTTATATTTAATTAGTATGCAACATTTATGCTGTTTTGTAACTGGTTGTTGGGAATTTTCTAGTTTCCATTAAAAAGGATTAAATACGAAATAACAAATAGAGTCATAAATACTGCATCTCAGACACATGTTGCGACCCCATTTTTACCAGATTTTAGCATCAAATTCTCGAATTCGTATTCAAACGACTCTGTGCGTGCAATCTGTAGTTTGCACAAGATAACTCTGTCACGCGGAAGACATCATACGACGCGGAAAGCCAACAAGCAAGGAACAGCGTTCTGTAATTATCGCTTTTCATCAGGAACGATTGTCAGTTCGTGAAAATACTAGAAATAAGTCAATTGCTACGTTATCAGTGCTTTTATTATTATTTCGTATATGTTTACTATGTGTCCGAACTTCCATGAGCGGCACTGTAAATCCACATTTTACACTCTCTAGCTAAAGCCAACAAAAAACTAAAATGAGTTTTATTTGTTGCCGATCCCCAAAAATATGATAAAAGCTATTATAATAAACACGGCAAATACAAATTTCATAAATCAGTTAATAGGATATAATATACTATATAATATTTTTTCTACTTTGCATTAACAATGCACACATTGTAACACTGTTACAATTAATGTGTTACAATTAACACATTGTAATACCGAAAACAGTAACATTTTTGTCTGATTGGTACACAGTGATATCAAATGCCATATGTCAACTGTACATTACATAACCCAACATAACCAC
The DNA here is from genome assembly GCA_963966075.1 of Aphodius sticticus. NCBI lineage: Eukaryota > Metazoa > Arthropoda > Insecta > Coleoptera > Scarabaeidae > Aphodius > Aphodius sticticus. The sequence goes on from OZ014510.1 coordinate 3,809,343, forward strand.
ACACTGCATCTTCTTAATCGCTTGCAATCACATAAACTGCGAAATATCAATATTCTATACATATTTAAACATGGGTGTAGCCTACTATAGTATGGCCAAAGGATTGGGGCTTTCTTAGTTTTGCTGTGTTCATCAAAATACGCCAGCATGACGTTTACGGTGATGTTTTACGACTCTAGTAAGTGATCGTTATCATTCTTTTCAATTAAACATCAAATCCCCTTTTCAGATATAATTCAAGGACCACATTTACTTTAATAAGGTATTCTGCGAAGATCAAACCTACATCGTAGATACGAACGAATTTAATTACTGCTGCGAGATTGTATATGCGCAATAAATGGTTTATCAGCATACAAGTACGAAGCTATAGTACATTTAAAGTGTAGAGGATTTCTTAGTTTATGTAACATATAAGTTTTCGGTAATATTTTGGACGCTTGGATGCTCGGTTCAATTCATATTCGTTTTTGTCCGTCGCTTTCGACTTCGTCTTAGTTCGGGTTGTGTGCAACGTATTTGTATTACCTCCATCACATGTAATTTTACTAAGTATAATTTATTCTAATAAACTACTTTGCCGAAATTAGAATTGGGTTTCAATTATAAGTGCTTGTAAATATATAAGCCGCAACGGCTACGTGGCGGAATTAGGTAGACACCGCTATTAAACGTTAAGCGTTATAACAATTCTTTAGTAAGTTCTTGTTCTTCGAAGTAAGTAATCAGTCACCGCCAAACACTTCTATTCTGATTATTATACATATGAAACCACTATTTTAAAATTGTTAACTTTTTAGGTTAAGTTTCATGTATTTATCACAGTAGGGTTAAAAGTGTTGCCCCAAGCTCCATTATGATCATCGTTGCGACCTCGCTGAATATTTATTCAAACTTGTAGGCTAAAGTAGAGTAAAATTATTCACAATTAGATTTTGTCATGATTTTATCTCATCGATATCATCCTTAACGAAGTTGACAGTTACTACAGTGCTACCACGTGGTACCCGCAAAATACCCTAGATTCTAATTTAGCGCGATATAGTAACCACAATTTCTAAACTTATATAAAATTAATGACGCAAAGTAGAAAAAATAGTATATTACACTCGTTTTATAAGACGTATTGGTGCACTCGTTCCATTTGGGCACTCCTCGCTACGCTCGTATATTATATAGCGCGATATAGTAACCACAATTTCTAAACTTATATAAAATTAATGACGCAAAGTAGAAAAAATAGTATATTACACTCGTTTTATAAGACGTATTGGTGCACTCGTTCCATTTGGGCACTCCTCGCTACGCTCGTCGTGCCCAAAACAACTCGTACGCCAATTTGACGTCTTATAAAACTTGTATAATAATATACTATTTCGGATAACATGTGTTTTATCCAGCATATTCACAAAAGAACAATATTTTGTACGCCCACAATGTTTTTTTTTTAAGATTGACGACAACATCTAATGTTCCTTCTTTCTGTATTGTTTCAGGTGTTCTGGACGATATACAAGCACACTACGATATAAAGAACGATAAGGCTGGTTTGCTACAGACTAGTTTTATTATTAGTTATATGATATTTGCGCCACTTTTCGGCTACCTAGGGGACAGATATAGTCGGAAATGGATCATGGCCATAGGGGTTGCACTGTGGAGTGCGACCACCCTTGCGGGCTCTTTTATGAACGTAAGTTACGCATTAATAATGAGATTCATTGTCGTATTTCATCCCTTTTTTAAGCTGTGTTCGACGGTCATATATCAGTAATCGTTAAGGGTAGATTATTATTGAAAATATGTCGGTAAGGGGTGTTTATGAATATATTTGTTTATCGATGTATAGGGTGTCTATTGCTCTACCCTGCTGCGATATTTTAACTTAAACTTTCGAACTTGAAGTCTGGTGCGATTACACTGCACAAAAAAATTAGGGGATCACTTTTTTCGAAACCTGTAACTGTTTAAATAATTGTTCTAGGCAAATCAAATGTGGAAAATTCAAATGGAAAATCAAACTAAAGAAAATTCACGTATGACAGCCTACTAAACATGACAAATGAATTCAGTTGTCAATTTTCGTTAGAAGTAAAATGAGGCATCTTAGTGAAGTGCAAGTTGCTCGTGCTATCCCCTTATTCAAACGGAAAAATCGTATGCATATTTTAATTAGTGCAAAGTACTAGTAGTAGTAGTAGTAGTAGAGTGCTATATTAAACAAGAAATATTTGGAAGGATAAATAGTTAAGTGCAAATATACAAGCAAAAACAAGTGTTCGTACGCGACAAAAAATGGAGGTTTTTTTTAACGCGTGTAGAAATATTCCAAATTCAGCGATGTTTGGAGAAAAAATCTTTTTGTTTTATGTGCAAATGAAGACCAAAGAATGTCTTTTGACGGTAGACTTATGAAACGTGGGAAATATCTTCCAGCTTTTTTTTTATGATGCTTTTCCCAAAGCATAAATCACAGTAATGTTCATTTCAACTCTAAGTTATAATAATATAGTAAAATTGGATTACTACACGCTACTATACCGAGTACCGACCGATCGAGCTACTACGAGATCAATCAGAACGTAAAGGTGCGTTCTGATTGGTGGTAATGGTAGGTAATGGCAGTGGTAGCAGACGAAATTATAGTATTTCTCACCAGCCGTGATAGTGACACATATTAGTTTGCATGTACATAAATTTGAGTCACTAACACTTTTTATCAGAAATACTATAATGGCATCTACTACTACCGCCAACCACTAATCAGAACACACCTTAAGCATACTTGATTTGAAATCGGACCTGTTTCAAGGTACAACCGTTCCAACGTACAGCTTGAAACAGGTCCAATTTCAAATCAGTATCTTTATAAACAAACTTTCAGCAAGTTTACTATGGTATTTACTGAAAATTTTATGGTTTGCATTTTTCAAAAATATCTCAACAAGCACCCTGTTTGCTGTAGCACTCTGTATTTCCATTTACAGCAGAGCGCCGATAATCCGAACTAATTGGGACCGAAGGTGGTTCGGATTATCAAATTGTTCGGATTTTCGAAAATAACCTAGAAAATGACACTTATGCTTAAGAAATGTCTAAAAATGCCTAGAAACATGCACTTTAATCGATTAAATATAGATCTTATTACACAAACTATTACATAATTATGTATTTAGACTCTTTTAAAACGCGTTCGGATTTTTGACGTTCGGCTTTTTGTTCTACTGTATTTTAAAGCTAAGATATTATACTTTCAGATGCAATTTAATTTCTTTAAATATCTTCATTAGTTCAAAAGTTATGAGTTTTGCAACGAAATAAGTCAAAAGGCCGCCTCATAGTGTTACGGTTACGGACGCGACAAATTGCAAACAAATAAAATTTTAATTTCGATTTGTCGTGAGTAATTTTTTTTTGCTTTCTGAAACAAATGAATAAGCTTGCTTTGTAACTGAATGTTGCTTGAATTTCAAATGTTTATCGACTAATGACATCAATTAATATGGTTTTTGGTAACGGACGCGACATTAGGATATAGGTAAGATCAAATTTAAAAATAATCCGTTATTCGAACTCGCTTCGCTCTTTTTACATTCTGAGGAAAAATGTTGTTGTTAGTAGAGAAAGTCGTAATAAAAAACAATTCGGACCAGTCTGAATTTTTCGCTTGCGGTTGACCTTTTTTGGGATATATGCCGTTACAGTATACCAAATTTTATTTGCCTAGAACTAATTTTTTTGAGCAGTGAATTTTGCCTAAAATTATCAATTTTTTACAATTTAATTGATGTTCTTTCTTAATTTATTTTCAGGATTTCAATTGGTTCATGGCATTCAGGGCGATGGTCGGGGTGGGCGAGGCCAGTTACTCAACAATCGCCCCCACCATAATATCAGATCTTTTCGTCAAGAGCGTACGATCAAAAATGTTGGCGTTCTTCTATTTCGCAATACCAGTAGGCAGGTAAGTCATCAAACGCATTTTTTAGTCAAACGTGAGAGTATCGGCTGGTAATTTTTTTTACAGTGGTCTAGGTTATATAGTGGGTTCAGAAACTGCTCGTCTCATGGGCTCGTGGCAGTGGGCTTTGAGAGTCACCCCCGGTTTGGGGCTCGTGGCAGTCCTATTGATACTGATAGTCTTGAGGGACCCCGAAAGGGGCCAGAGCGAAGGAAGTGGACACATGGAGGCGACCTCCTGGAAGGAGGACCTGGTCGACCTCTCCAAAAAGTAAGTTAACCTCAAAAAAAAGAAAAAAAAAAGACAATTTGGACTAAAAAATTAATTTGTTTGTTTCTTTTCCAGTAAGAGCTTCATTTTATCAACAGCTGGGTTCACGTGCGTTGCCTTTGTGGCGGGGGCTTTGGCTTGGTGGGGCCCCAAGTTTATCTACCTTGGTATCAGGCTCCAGCCTGGTAAAGAAGATGTTAAGTTGGCAGAGTAAGTTGAATTATTTTCTGGGCCAGTCGTAATTTATCTGCAGAATTTTAGCACTGGTTATTCTGGTGGTAACTTTATCTCCAATCGTGGTTTGGTATATTTGCTCAACTGTGGTTTGCGGTCTTTGAAATATTTGATATGTACCTGCGAGTCCCACGACAGTTGAACGTGACTTTTATTAGCTATAAATAATGGATGATGTTATCAAATGAAAATGTTGAAGTGGGTCACTTATGTCATAGATTGAATGAGTTTTTAATCAAGAAGTAAACAGTTTTTATCGGATAGTAAATATATAAAATGGGACATTAATAATTAAACTAGTTTACAGTTTTTGGTTTTATGGACAATTAAAGAACGAAACTTTTTAAAACGAAACGTTTCTAACTTTAACTATTCTAACCTCAAATAATCATAAATCTATAACGAGCCAATAAATAACAGGTAATAGATATTTTATCTTATTTTTAACATTAAGTTAAGCATGTTTTATGCTTATGCAGAAATCAAATGGAAACAATAATATTTAATATTTTTGTTGTGGCCACATGTTTATATAATATTTTGATGAATTCGCACAAATCTAGCTACAGTAAGCGGAATTTGTATTTTTAATTTTATACTGAATAGGCAGGAAGATGTCAGAAATATATGCAAGGTGAAACAAAAAAATGTCTACGTGTCATTTTCATGAGATCGCGTATTTATAGTAATGGAAACGTGTAAATATCAACAAATTCCAGTAATATTCAAACTAAATTCCAGTAATATTCAACCATATTCTCAATTCTGTAAGCTGTGGTTTTATTATAAAGTTGACAACGCACAATGATGACAGGAGTGACAGGTACGAATTTCAGTTTGATTACTCACAATTTAACTTTTAAATTATTTAATTTGACAACTGTCAAGTATTCAAAACTCTAAACAAACAGCCAAAACATATGATATTTTAAATTAATTAATTTGACAGCTGTCTGATATTTAACTTAAAAAGAACCAGCCCATACATAATGATCTATTAAATTAAATAATTCGAACAGCTGTCACAACCGGTATTTAACTTAAAACATAAACAGTCCAAACATACGATCTATAAAATCAATTAATTTAACAGCTGTATAGTATCTAACTTAAAACATAAACAGCCCAAACATATGATCTATTAAATTAATTAATTTGAATAGCTGTCACAACCGGTATTTAACTTAAAACATAAACAGCCCAAACATACGATCTGTTAAATTAATTAATTTAACAGCCGTATAGTATTTAACTTAAAACATTAACAGCCCAAACATATGATCTATTAAATTAATTAATTTAACAGCTGTTTGGTATTTAACTTAAAACATAAACAGCCTAAACATATGATCTATTAAATTAATTAATTTAACAGCTGTTTGGTATTTAACTTAAAACATAAACAGCCTAAACATATGATCTATTAAATTAATTAATTTTAACAGCTGTCACAACCGGTATTTAGCTTAAAACACAAACAGCCGAAACATATGATCTATTAAATTAATTAATTTGAACAGCTGTCACAACCGGCATTTAACTTAAAACATAAACAGCCCAAACATACGATATATTAAATTAATTAATTTAACAGCTCTATAGTATCTAACTTAAAACATAAACAGCCCAAACATATGATCTATTAAATTAATTAATTTAACAGCTGTTTGGTATTTAACTTAAAACACAAACAGCCGAAACATATGATCTATAAAATTAATTAATTTAACAGCTGTATAGTATCTAACTTAAAACATAAACAGCCCAAACAGATGATCTATTAAATTAATTAATTTAACAGCTGTTTGGTATTTAACTTAAAACACAAACAGCCGAAACATATGATCTATTAAATTAATTAATTTGAACAGCTGTCACAACCGGTATTTAACTTAAAACATAAACAGCCCAAACATACGATCTATTAAATTAATTAATTTAACAGCTGTTTGGTATTTAACTAAAAACACAAACAGCCGAAACATATGATCTATTAAATTAATTAATTTGAACAGCTGTCACAACCGGTATTTAACTTAAAACATAAACAGTCCAAACATACGATCTATTAAATTAATTAATTTAACAGCTGTATAGTATCTAACTTAAAACATAAACAGCCCAAACATGATCTGTTAAATTAATTAATTTAACAGCTGTTTGGTATTTAACTTAAAACACAAACAGCCGAAACATATGATCTATTAAATTAATTAATTTGAACAGCTGTCACAACCGGCATTTAACTTAAAACATAAACAGCCCAAACATACGATCTATTAAATTAATTAATTTAACAGCTGTTTGGTATTTAACTTAAAACATAAACAGCCGAAACATATGAATGATCTATTAAATTAATTAATTTGAACAGCTGTCACAACCGGTATTTAACTTAAAACATAAACAGCCCAAACATACGATCTGTTAAATTAATTAATTTAACAGCCGTATAGTATTTAACTTAAAACATTAACAGCCGAAACATATGATCTATTAAATTAATTAATTTAACAGCTGTTTGGTATTTAACTTAAAACATAAACAGCCGAAACATATGATCTATTAAATTAATTAATTTGAACAGCTGTCACAACCGGTATTTAACTTAAAACACAAACAGCCCAAACATACGATCTATTAAATTAATTAATATAACAGCTGTTTGGTATTTAACTTAAAACATAAACAGCCCAAACATATGATCTATTAAATTAATTAATTTGAACAGCTGTCACAACCGGTATTTAACTTAAAACACAAACAGCCCAAACATACGATCTATTAAATTAATTAATATAACAGGTGTATAGTATTTATCTTAAAACATAAACAGCCCAAGCATATGATCTATTAAATTAATTAATTTAACAGCTGTTTCGTATTTAACTTAAAACATAAACAGCCGAAACATATGATCTAGTAAATTAATTAATTTGAACAGCTGTCACAGCCGGCATTTAACTTAAAACATAAACAGCCCAAACATACGATCTATTAAATTAATTAATATAACAGCTGTATACTATTTAACTTAGAACATAAACAGCCCAAACATATGAACCTATTAAATTAATTAATTTAACAATGTCTGGTATTTAACTTAAAACATAAACAGCCCAAACATATGATCTATTAAATTGAATAATTTAATAGCTGTTCTGGTATTTAACTTAAATCATAAACAGCCCAAACATATGATCCACCAAATTGATTAATTTAACAGCTGCCTGGTATTTAACTTAAAACATAAACATCCGAAACATATGATCTATTAATTTAATTAATTTAACAGCTGTTTGGTATTTAACTTAAAACATAATCAGCCGAAACATATGATCTATTAAATTAATTAATCTATTAGCTGTCACAGCTGGTATTTAACTTAAAACAAACAGCCCAAACATATGATCTATTAAATTAATTAATTTAGGTATTTAACTTTAAATATAAACAGCCCAAACATATGACCTATTAAATTAATTAATTTATTTAACTGCTGTATGATAACTTAAAACATAAACTGACCAAATATATGATCTATTAAATTAATTAATTTCACAGCTGTCCGGTATTCAACAACACCCAAAAACAATGCCTATTAAACCAAAGGATTTTAAAACAGTCCACAAACTTCTACCACAGTTTGAAAGCAAATATACCGAACCATTTTATGTACAGGTATCCCTCGATAAACACCAAAGAAACAAACCTAACCTCAAATAAATTTATTTAGCGTCTCGTTCAACTTTGGCCTGATCGCCATGATCTCGGGACTAATCGGTGTACCGACAGGTAGCTTTATTTCCCAACGTCTGAAGCCACGCTACGAGCAAATTGACCCGCTAATATGCGCCTACGGTCTGATGCTATCAGCGCCGTGCATTTTCATAGCACTCGTTGTATGTACTTCGAATTCGACGTTCTGCTACATTTTCGTCTTCCTTGGCGAATTTTTCATCAACCTGACTTGGTCCATTGTAGCTGATATGTTGCTGGTAAGAGATACTAGTTTTCCTGAAATTCCTGAAATGTTTTTCGGGATTTTTCTTTTGTTGGTTTGAAAAAAGACTAGATCGAATTTTGGTTCAAACATGGACAGGTTTGAGTGTAGACGTTGGGTGTTTTTGGCTTCTTCGGATAATCTACAAAATATTTATTGGTTAGATAGCTATCTGGCAACAATATTGTAAATACTTACTTGAACAGGACAGAAATTAACTAATTAACTAAAAAGTTATGAACAATTATACACTATTATATATGTAGATGTTTTAAGAGAGATTTCGTTTGTGAAGCCTGCCTGGAAAATTATTTTTATAAAGCTCAGCCATCTTCAGAATGTAAAAAGCCTCTAGGGATACTCCAAGCACAGCATATAATAAAGTCTATAATGTGTCACCTGAAATAAAAAAAAATACATGTTAGTTATAAATTTGATAATACCGCAAGTACAAGAACAATAAACAAAATCTTACCTATTGACACCAGACAAGGTGCTTGTAGAATGTCAGTAACGTCAACATTTGTATCCTAAAAATAAAACCCAATTAGTAAAAGTGTATAATACAATAAGGTCAATAAAACTCTAACTTATCTGCTGTAAACACAAACAAACGGATGGCGAACGGAAGTCGAACTGCAAGTTCCAATATTGCACAAGCGCGACAAAATTGCTCACGGTAGCACTTTACATAATACTTTATATATTTTAAGAGTTTTTAATTGTTCATAATTTCGTAATTCAGACGAAAACTGTCCATATCTTGATTTACGGGATAGCCGTATATAGTGCGACTAGTGACCACGAGATGGCGCTGATCCACTCTCCTCGCTAGCACTGTCGGGAACGCAAATTCTTCTTTCGCATTTTACTTTCAGTATTTTCTACGAATTACGGCTAAGATTAGGTTAAGGATGACCGAAACAAAACGAAACACCCGGCGTCTATATTCGTACCGTTGCTTCTGTTTCAGTTTGTCGTTTATTTTCGGCGTGATCACGATGACTGCCGGCATCGTCGGCCTCAGCTTGGGCTGCGTCCTGAGCAGCCGATTCGGTCGCAAAACGAAGAGGGCCGATCCGATAATTTGCGGCGTTGGCCTCTTCCTATCGGCCCCTTGTATGGTCGCTTGTAGCTACTCGGCAACGTGGAACAGCCTCTCGACGTACATGTTCATGTTTCTCGGACAAACGACGCTCAATCTGAACTGGGCAATAGTCTGTGATATACTACTGGTAAGGACTAAGGCACTGGTCCTCTTCAGGGCCAAAAAAGTTTTGACAGTTTTGATGAGGAGAGGAGATTTGATGATGATGTTGTGGTTTATGGGTATGGAGAGGATGGGTAGTGACTGTATATGGCTTGATCTCCTCTCTTTGTTCTGAAGAATCTGCATTTCCGATTAGTTTTTCTATTATGTATTATTACATTTTTCCTCGACTGTACTATACTAGTCGTCTATGTACAGTGGTGGAAAAATGTATAATTCTCAAATTAAAAAAAAATATTTTTTTAATTATTTTTTTTCTATCATCGACTCGTAAATGCAAATGCCTTCTTTTTTGAAGTGTCACAAAATTTCCCCTACTGCACGACCTTTTTTAGTTGGGTAAATGCATTCGACGCTTATTCACTTATTCTCTGTACTTACTGTCTTCGCCTACCTTGTTTTTTATGTATTTTATATTTTACTTAGTTTTGCTTTTTGCGACTGTGTGAGACCTTTTTGTATATAACGGAGTGTGGTTTTGTTTTTCTTTTTAGTTTGTTGGAAAATGTCACGTTTGAGCATTATTTTTTTAATAACTAGAAACAGTTTTTATTTGTTCGATTTTGTTAAAAAAAATCGATTTTGTTCACTGTTGATCAAGATTAGCCTAGATTATTGTATTTTTTGACAAATTTAATCCTAAATATGAAATGCTCTGATGCGTCCAACGTTTGCCGGACACGGTATAACCTCAAAAGTCCTGCAATAATATTTTTATAATAAAAGGTGATGCTCTATCATTGTTGACTATTAAATGTGACATTTTTTAACGATTTTGCACCGTTTGTTTTCTGTTACTTTCGACTTGTAGAAAAACAAAAATACTAAAAAATATTTTTTTCACAAATAAATCATAAATTCTAATTTAAAATTTTGATTCAACACGTTTATTTATCACTATAAAATTAATATTTTTACGTTATTAAACCATAATAATATATTGTTGAAAGTTCAAATATAAATATTTTAAATTCAAGTTCAATATTATTAATTCACATTATACATTCAGATGTTATTTTAGGAGTACGCTTAAATGGGGTCATTATTTAATTTGTGATTCAACATTGCATGGGATTTAATATTGCATGAGTGTCTAATTATTGCTATATTAAATTAATGATATTTTTGATTGCAGATTAGTTGATTGCAATTTGCGACACTGTTCATGAATTAACCTGAAAAGATTTTCTGTAATAACAAATTGGAAACTTTAAAGAATAGTGACTAAAATACACGAGTTTTAACAAAAATAATAATTTTAGAACCAAATTTATTTAAATTTTCCAAAAATATTAACGAATTCATACTTCAAACTATTCTAAGCTTGTCTAATTTATTTTAAGTCTTTCATTAACACCAAATATAATTATCATTACCACGAAAACCAAATTAGTTAAAAATATATATGACAATTCTCATGTCTGTTGATCATGATCATACAAATCATTTCAAAACACTAAAATTCCACACATGCCATACTATAATTTCGTCACACTTTCACTCAACACAACTTAAAAAAAAACAACTAAAAAAGGGTTGTTGCACGAAAAAAGGGAAGTTTTGCATGCTTCATTCAAAAGTGGATGGTTTTAATTTCCTCTGTACTATTGCCCAGGTTCAGCATTGAGTTTTGCGTACCTATTTGTTGTTTTTCGGAAAACTTACGACAAACTGAAACACCCAAAATTCGTGATAAGTCTTTCCAGTAATGGCATAAGTAATTTTTTGACGTTTTGTGATAGTTTATTTATATCGTTCTCGGCTTTAATGACGAAGTGAAATGTTTTTGATGTAATGACGACGGCTAAGATATTAAATAAACGATCACAAATCCGTTCTTGTTACTAAAATAAGGAATATGTGTATGTACTTTGTTTAAATAATTTGCAAATTTATTTGCAATTTGTTCGCTTTTTGCTAGAATGTTTAATGGTTATTGTTTATTGATGATGTTAGAAGCACCAAATGTTGAAATTAATACGATGACGTCACGATTTTGTATGGCGTTTTTTGATTGTTTCTAATAGGCTCAGAACATGCGACAAAAACATACCCTCATAAAACATCAGTACGAAAAATTTACATCTGATATATACATAATAATATGGAAAAAAGAATGTGCTAATGTCGAAATGATCTAATTAGTTATTATCGAATAATAAATTTCTCTCAAATTTCAAATTGCAAAAGCACCTCAAATTTCCCATTTAGAATACATTGCAAAAATGCATCTTTTTTTCCTTTTTCTATTCACGATTCGGATTCAAACAAAAAATTGCGGGAGATCATCAGAAATTGTTCAGAACTCCCCAAGGTACAAATCCACAACCACTATTTTTTTGTTCACTACCCCCCACCCTCCCCATAGTACCCTAAATATGAGACAAAAGTTTCCCCAAATTTACAATTTTACAATGTTACGTGTTTTATTATTGTTTTTGACAGAAGTGATTATTATTCGATTATTGACATATCTTTTTGTCATTTATTAACTAATTTGAAATTGTTTAAACAATTAGCATTTGTTTAAACAAAAATATACGATGTTACGAACACGTTTTTCCATTTCTTTGCAGAAGTTATTAAATTACTGGCTTTTTTGTCATTTATTAACTAATTATCAATTCTTTAAACAAATACCATTTGTTTAAAGAAATATATGTACAATATTGCGGACATATTTTCTATTTTTTAAAGGAAATTATTATTAGGATATTGGCATTTTTTGGTCATTTGTTAACTAATTTGCATTTGTATAAACAAATACCATTTGTTTACAAAAATATACAATGTTACGGACATATTTTTCTTTTTAATCAGAAATTATAATTTGATTGTTGGCCATTGTTTGTCATTAATTAACTAGTTTGCAGTTGTTTAAATAAGTAACATTTGTTTAAACAAAAATATACAATGGTACTGACGTATCTTTTTGACAAAAATTATTAATGTATTTCTTATCTTTTTTGTTCTTGCCAAATTTGTTAACTAATTTTCAATTATAACCTATAATAATAATTAGTGTTGTAACCACATTACTTATTAATACTTATTAATAGTTTTTGTCAAGAAATACGTACTAACATTGAATATTATTGTTTAAACAAATTTATTTATTCAAACAATTGCACATCAAGTAACAAATTACAAAAAACTTGCCAACAATAATAATATACTTGCTACAAGAGAAAAACAAAAAACATTGTAAATTTTTGTTTCAAAAACAGGTACTTGTTGAAAGAATTGCAAATTCGTTACTAAATCACAAAAAAAAATACCAATAATCTATAATAGTTTCTGCAATAAATATAAAAATATGTCCGTAACAATGCATATATTTGTTTAAACAAATAGTATTTGAAACGTGAGAAAAAAAGATGCCAATTTTTCTCAAATTTTGGGGGAATTTTTTTTTTGAAAAGGGAGCCATTGGGTGGGGTCCTTGCCCTCCAACAAAAACAAAAGAGTTTGCAAGGTATCAATTTGAACCACCCTAATGTGCATGTCACATACCAAGATATAATTTTGTCGTGAAAATCAATAAAAGAAATCTCGTATCGACCCGATAATAATTTCTTTCAACTAGAAAAATGGGTTTTTTTTCTGTGGAGCATTGACAGTATCAGTCTGTTTGTACTACATTGGTTTTATTTTTTAATTAAGGATTATATCATCTCAACACAAAGATTAGCAAGAAAAAACTGAAATTCGTTAAATATCAAAAATATATTGAATGCCCACACCAGCCATGTCCTATTCTCCACCTCATCTTACGTTTCATTTTAAAATTACGTACTGATGCTTTCTAAGGGTGATTTTTGTCAAGAGCTCTCAGCCTATATAACATCGATCATTTATTCGTTTTATTTTCAAACAAATATTTATAAATTATGGAAAATTTCAGTATTGTGTACTACCAACTAGAAGGTCAACGGCAGAAGGTTTACAGCTTTTAGCCTCCCACGCCCTTGGGGATGCAGGAAGTCCATATTTGATAGGCCTGGTAAGTCAAAAATTTTCAGATAAAAAGTATGTTATATGTTGCGTAAAAAAATTTAATAGTCTAGTCATTTTAGATTTTGGTAGACAAATAATTCGCCTGCCTATAATAATAATACCAATAGATTCAGAACAATGTTTAATAAAATCTTAGATGATATTATTGAAATTATCAAATGCCTATCAAGTGCAAAACAATACATCTTTTTGTACACTAAAGTGACTAAAGGTATAATAAATATATGTAGCAAAATAAAAAAAAATATTGATGTCGCTCTTACAATTTGTTTGAAAGCATAATTTTCTATCGCTGATAGTTTTTAATTAATTTCCATAATATCGTCAAAGATCCAGTAAACATTTTTGTCATTGTCGAGTTCATTTCTAATTATGTATTTTTTGGTAGATTTCAGAGGTGATAGGTAGCGCTTTAGGCGTTACAGCGTCGATATCAACAGCGAACAACATCAGCAATTCTACGGTAACACCCGAACCTGATCCAGTGGCCAGTTGGAACGAATTCAAATCGCTGCAGTATGCCATATTCATCACGTGCTTTATAGAAGTCTTAGGTGGCATTTTCTTCATGATCAATTCTCTATATATAGTCGAAGACAAGCGAAAAGTCGACGATGCAGTTAAGAGTACGTATCTTATTAAAGTCGTTTGATATGCTGTAGTTAGTTTGATATAAATAAGTATAATGATCATTTATTAAATTGTTTGTCTTGTTTTTTTTTTAATTAACTGAGCAAGGATAGTCGAATTTCTTAATATATATTATACAGACAAAGTTGTTTATAGTATTCGTTATCAATCCAAACTAAATGTAAAATAAACGTCCCAAATTCAAGCAGGTTACGGAATTTTTGTTACATTTTGTACTGCAACATTTTGACTTATTTCATCCCTTCCTATGATGCCCGTCGATTTTTATGACGAAATTAGGACTATTGATGTCCGTAATGGGTGTAGGAATTTGGAAAATACTGCGTACAATGAATTGTAACATAGCAAACAATGTTAGAAATTTTTTGTGTAAAGAAATCAATATATGTATTACTTCTAACCATTTCCGACACGCAACGTCGGATTTACGGACGTGCTACATTTAGTTGTACCTAATCATATTATTTTGAAAATATAAAGCATCTTTAGTCAGCGTAAATACAGTGTGTCCCACTAAAGAGTGTAACACCTTCATATCTTTATTTTTAGTCCAATTTTAGTAATTTTTTCTTTCAAAAATAACACATTGCTCTATTTAGTGACAAAAAACCAATTGCCTTCTTTAAATGCAAAGCACCTTGTGACGGCAAAATATATGGCAAAAATCAAGAAATCACTTTAGAGACTTTTTTATCGAAAAATTTTATCCAAAATTTCATGAAAATTAAAAAATACCTTTATTGAAATTTTCTTCAAAAACAAATTCGTCCGTAATTAAGTCCGTAAATATTCTTTGCATAGGCAGCTGCGCTTAAAAAAGTGTACAGTGGAAATTTTGTTTGAAATAAAACCTGAACTGTCAAAGTGCTTTGTCGTATTTAATTATTGTCTGAATAATAATGCTTACACTCGCCGAAAACGTGGAAATAATAAGATAAGTCGCTGACAGTTCAGGTTTTATTTCAAATAAAATTTCCACAGCACACTTTCTTCTTCAAATAATATTTACGGACTTATTTTTGAAGAAACTTTCAATATTTTTTAATTTTCATGAAATATTGGATTTAAGTTTTTTGGGCAATTCTGAACAATTATTAATAGTAAAATTTTTCGATAAAAAAATCCCTAAGGTGATTTCTTGACTTTTGTCATTTATTTTGCCATCACAAGGTGCTTTGTATTTAAAGAAGGCAATTGGTTTTTTTGGCATTACTTAAATACTGCAATATCTCTTCTATTTTTGACAGAAAAAATACTAAATTTGGACTAAAAAATCTGATGTGGCCAGGCACATGACTTTATCATACTATATATAAAATTAGTAGTTTAGCTGCATGAGATTCTATTTGATCGAGATCGGCCATGTCTGCATTAAAATAAATCTAGTAGAACTAGACAGATATGTCGATTAAAGCTGCGTTCGGATATTGTACTCCGTTGACACCGGGTACGCCGTCTAAATGACACTTACGTGTTATTGGGTGTAAAAAGTACAATACAATATCCGAACGCAGCTTATATTGACAGAAGTTATTGTCAAAACATTAGCGTTTGACACTACCTACTGTCATTAGAATCAAAAAATCTGACAAATCCTGGCTACTAGTTTTAATGCAGTACGACCGATCTCGATGAAATGGAAGTTGCTCATGCAGCTAAACTATTGATCGTACCAAAAAATGTCATAGTCATAAATTATTCAGAATTTCCTCTTCTTTAATTTATTATTTAAGTATTTCGACGAAATTCCAGAAATGGCGGCTTATTTGCAAAATCTTTAAAAAATGCTAAGACTAAACCTCCAGTTCCTTTGGACCCTTTTCAACAGAAAGCTTTTCAGGTCTAAGTTTGGTTATGGAACTTCTAAATATGAAGTTTCGTCCCGATACCTTTAGTAGTTTCTCCGGAATCGTCGCAACAAAAAAACGGGTACACACACACACACACACACGACATTTTTTTGTACCTTGGTCAAAAATGTTCAGGGGACCCAAAAAGACATATTTCCGCTAAAATCTCAAAATGTTTTTTTGGCACGATTACAATACTTTACATACTGCGTATGATAAAGTAAAAAGATATGAAGGTTTTACACTCTTCAGTGGAACACACTGTAGATACTATTACAATTTGCTTAATTACTGTTATCCTGTAGTGATTTAAAGAAAAGGCAAATTGCAGTTAATCTCCAAGGAAAAATTAACTTTTAGCATAACAATCAATTATCAAACTTTTAGGTTATATTCTGACCGTTAGAACATTGGTAGAATAAGAAACTATCAAATATAGTTCGATATTGTAGATTTATTATTTTAACCAACTAAATAGAAATATATAAATAGAAATATGTCGGAATTTAGGACAGCGTCTGACTTTGGGACGTTTACCTTAGAAAAAATTAGACAGTTTAGATATCAGACAAATATTTCTTTTTATTTTTAGTATATTTTACTTACGTTACTTATTCAATAAACTTTTTATACATTGCTTGTGTTGCTTTACTAGACAACCTTCCTTTAAAGAACAATAATTAATATACGTATGACAAAAAGTTGGCCAGAATTTTATTTTCAAAGGTGTATTAAAATTAGTAGGTAATGACTTTGGTTTTGGTCAAAAAGCACTGAAGAGATTTGCTCCTGAAAAATAAATCATGCAATCAAATCAAGTGTCATTTGTCATTACTTGTTAGTCTATTGCTCTGCCTCCTTCATTTATCTATCATCTTACCCTAGTTATTTTTATTTAATACAGATGCCGCCCTAAGGTCAGCCAACACCGTTTCCAATGATGGCGTGACTCTTGATGAAGACTTTTCTTGTAGTTTGTACGTTAATTTATCGCTTTTTACAGGGAATCTGGTATTTTCGGTGACACTAACACAAACAAAAATAACTCAATCTCACTAACACCAACAAAAACAAACTCTAACCTTTTAAATTTACAGGATGTCCTCGTTTTACTGTTCTAAATTTACGGTGACGGTCTTAGTAGCTGTCTAATGTTTCTGTCTTATGTATTCTCATCGATCGTAACTCAAAAATATACCCGAAATAATTACTAATTTATAATCTTTTCTGTTTACAGATAGTCAAGTTACCGATCCAGAGCGACGAAGTTTGATGCCCTGATTACGACTATACTTGTTAGTAGAGGAGAAATTTGGGTAAAATTGCGGTTAGAAACTACGAGAGCATCAAGATTCGAATTTTCTTGGTGTCGGCCCGTTGTTGTTGCGAGAAAACACGTTCGTTCGATATATATATATATGTGTATAAAAGATACAAAATAAAGTGTAAAATACAATTACGTAGATAGTACCAAGTATTTTTGCTAAGCTAAACGTCAACTGTAGCTTCCAGAGCATAAAGTGTGTTATTACGTAACCTCAACGTGTCATTCGGAATGCTTTAAAATCAGTATAAAATAAATTGTTGTTTGATGGTGGATAAATGTATGTATGTATATGTCGGATAAAATTCAAGGGAACCAACAGAAATATTTACGATAGCTAAATTATTATCTCTTCGTCAATTCTCTGATAGTTTAGTTTATTAATTTATAGGTGATTTTCTTTGTTTTTTGTCGTTTTATTTATTTTTTCGTCTTCGATACATATTGTAAAATTCAAGACTGAATATGATGTACATATTATAAGATATAAATTACACGGAAGTGCGAGTGTACCGTTTAATAGATCGTTTTATATATTTTGTCTTTTAGAAATTAAAAAACGAAAACCGAAGATGTTTTTTTTATATATAGTTAAGCACCTATAGGTAAAACTACGAGAGCTGAAGGTGAGTCATCGCCTAAAAACGTAAGAACAGACACTGGAAAAAACACTTTATTTCTTTCTAACGCACGGGAATGGTCTGTAACGTATCAGCAAAATAACAGCTGGAATCGATGACTTGACTTCAGCTCTCGTGGTTTTACCTATATTTCTTACTTAATTTAACATGTCTTAAAAAAAGGTTCTCCTCTAATTTCTACTATAACTTCAATGAGCTCTACTTTACCAACTAGTAAACTGTCGCATTCAATATAGGTTAGGAAATAATTACCCAATTAATATGTGACCAAGGTGTGTATAATAATTTTTATCCCAACTACTTTGCACATAATCGTAACATTCTACAACCTAAAAACCACGTAAATGGTAGAAATGGTGGATGTTAGGATTAAAACAAACGCCATCGTTCATATCAAAACAACTATAAAAATAGTATATTTGTCAAAGGTACAAAAATATGGTCTATAAATATTATAAATCTTATAAATCTAGATATGGTAACAAAAATATTGCAACTACACGAAGTGGTTACATATTTGTAACAATATTACAAAAACTATATAATATTAAAGTACAAAAGACTGCACGATATTGCAAAACATTGCAAAAAGTATTAAACAAGAAAAAATCTAAGTAGGGATGATAAACATACGTTTAACATACAAAGAACAAAAAACGTTACCAACATTCTGTAACTCTCAAAAAAATAAACAAAAAATAAATATCTGCATCAGGTTGGCTTACGTTATATAATAATAATTACCTTAGGTATTAGAATCACAATGTTTAATTTGTTAAACAAATAAATAAAACCTGTTGGTACAAAACCAGCTGTACAACAATATTGTACATTAATACTGGTTAATCTGAAGATTCCTCGGATAGCCTTATACGCTTTGCAGGCTGTAGCGTAGTATCACATTCATCCGAACTTGAAGATTCAAGCTGTCGAGTTTCAAAGTTTGTATAAAGCATACTATTAACCTTACGCTGTATCTCAATATCCTAAAATACATCAAGTATTACAATATGTTCTCGGCTTTCTTTGCCTTTTATTTTTGGAACAAACTTACCTTCCCGAACCACGGGTGATCCACAATATCGTGAATGTCTATACGTTTTACCGGGTCCTTAATCAGCATCTTACGCAATAGATTCTTCGCATCTTGTGATATTTGCAACCACACCTTTTGCTCCATCGAATATTTACCTTTTAGTATTTGTCTGGTAACGCTCAAAGTAGTCGCACCCCTAAAAGTAAGTGAGTAGTACAAAATAACTCATGAGTTATGATACATAACTCGTGAGTTATGATACATAACTCGTGAGTTGTGAAATATAACTCGTGAGTTATTACCTGAAAGGAAATTCCTGAGTGATCATGAAATAAAAGATGACGCCGAGACTCCAAACGTCAACTTTTTGGTCGTAAGCGGTCACGGCAGAATCTAGTATTTCGGGAGCGGCGTATGTTGGCGTTCCGCACAATGTCTTCATGACCGATTCTTCTTTGACGATTTTACTTAAACCGAAATCGGAGATTTTGATGAGGTTGTGATCCTTTGAGTCGTTCGACAGTAAAATATTCTCGGGCTAACAAAAAAAATTATTTCAATAAGTGCGGTTAGAACTCTTGTAAATTGTTTATTTACCTTTAGATCTCTGTGAGTTATATTGTGCGAATGGAGGTACTGAACGCCCACGGCCAACTGGTAGAAAAAGTATTTTATTTGGGCTTCGTTTAGAGGTTTTGGAGAAAATATTAAATGTGTTAATTCTCCGCCTGGCATATATTCCATCACGATGAAGTAAGCGTCTGCGGATTGTTCAATTTCTTTCATCGAGATAACGCATGGCTGGAATAAAAATCACGAATAAGATTTTTCCTGTTTGCATAAATTTGGTTTATTGGGTTAGAAGGGCTCCAAAAAACTAATAACGATGTACATAAATATGGAATGTAAGAAGAAAAAACAAATACTTACATGTGTTAAACGTTTTAAAATGTCAATTTCATTTTCAATTTTTTCTGGTTTGTTCAACGTTTTTGAACCGTTTACGCTCTTCATGATTCTTTTGCAAGCATATGGCTTCATTGAAAACTAAAACAAGGAGAATAAAGTTTATTTCCAAATCCCAGTTTTCTGGTAGCACAAACATCGCAAAAGTTTGTTTTAGCATATCAACGTACCTTATCGTAGACAAGTCTAACCTCTCCGCAACCACCTTGGCCCAAGACTTTTGACACCTCGTATTTCTTCCGGAGACCGACAGGCAAAAACGCCTGGTTCGAATTAATCATATTTTTGAATACGTACACTAGAAAAAAATCAAGAAATCATCAACCATATAGTTCACGAGAAATAACAAAAATGACTACCTCGTAAAGATTTGAATGATACAGCAATTTCGTCGTCGTTCTGTAAGATGCAGCTCTTTTCTTTTCCGATAAGCTCGCCGTTGACAAACGTGCCGTTCTTGCTAAGATCGGTGATGGTTACGATCGCATCTTCACCGTGTTCGATTTTAAAATGCACTTTGCTAAAATTCGTCAAACGTTTCTTTGTAAAGTTCTTCTGCGATATAATTACGCTGCACTCCTCAGCTCTTCCAAATAAAAATTGTCGGTTGATTAAGTCTATAATAAAACAAATGATTTTGAGGTTAACATCGAACAAATGAACAAATTACTTACCGAAACCTTGCAAACACCTAATCGTAGGTATTAATTTACCCCAGATTGGTGAGGGATTGTGTAACATAGCTTTTGTACCAGGTGTTAGGCTCGCTATGTCGGGTGTTTGCGTCTCTGGTAGCGTCATTTCAACAAAGTTTAAATAAAGTCGATAGTTTTTTTAGATAACACTGATAAAACAGCACAAAACAGAACAAGATAGCAGGCCGTGGTAAAACGTAACCTAGAAATACGTAAGTCGTAAGTGTAGCGAACCGGACGAACCAAACAAAAGCCGCTCAAAGCGAGCGTTCTCATTGGTCCGTTGGGGAACCACGTGATTGAACACCTGCGTGTTTTTTGTTATGCTTCGTATGGTTGCTGAAAATTTGAAAAGATAAAGAAGTTTTGGGTCATATGACCGATATTTAGTTTTTGTTCGATTTTCGCAGGTAGAAAATTAGAAGAAGATTCTTATCTTGTAAATTTATGGAGGCTATGTAGTTGTCGACAACTTGTTATTAGCGGTTTTGAAAACATGTGTTTGCAGGGTTTAAAATATTTCGATAAAATAAATAATAGTCTATTTTGAATGATTAAAAATGTAAATTTTGTATTGTTTCTCTGTATTTTTGGCTGATTTGTTAAATAAAAAACACTATTGTGTTTTAGTAAGCACATAAAATATTTAATAATGTTGTTTAGGCACTTTGTGTAGTGTAGGTAATATGTAATTTGAAATTTGATTCTTATTAGTTGTTTAAGTGACTGTCTATGATTTAGGACTATTATTATTTAATTATTTATACCTTTTCAAGTTCAAATTGGCAATAATCAAAATAAAAAAAAATCAAATTTGCACTATTTATAATTCTAACGGGGATTGGCGCAATCTTGCAAGTGATCTCGGAGTTTCAAAAAGGTGGTAAACGCAGAGTTAAAATCACAGACGAACATCGTTGTGTTTTTGGAAATAAAATTGAAAGAAATCCAGCAGTTAAAAGAAAAGATTTTACAATCATATGAAATTACTGTCACTAAGTAATGTATTCGACAACACCTCGACGGTCTTATGTATATAATAAAATAAGTACGTCGAGAGCCAGAAAGAGCCAATAGTATAGACAATAAAACAAAAAGGTTAGAATATGTAAGAACATTACTTAATCTTCAAGCAGAGAATTTGCCAATAATTTATCTTGACGAATCTAATTTTAATATGTTTATTTCGCGGACGCAAGGACGTTTTAAGAAAGGAAGTCGATGTACATTTGTAGCAGCCGCTAGCCGAGGCGCAAATATACATCTTATTGGATGCATAGGTATTTCTGGTCTAATACATTATGAGCTAAGATCATTTAAAAAACCAGAAGCAAACAAATTTGTGAAACAATGTTTGAGAAACGCCTAAAACATATACCAAGAACCAGTAGTTATGGTTATAGATAATGCACCTTGTCATTCTTCTATTGAAGAAGTTTTTGCAGAAGAGGAATTTTTTCACCATTTATAAACCACCAGTTATCACTTGATAAATTTTCTTCCTTGTTGGTCAAGAATGTCAAGAGTCTCGTACATGGTACATAGTTTAGATTATTGTATTTTTTACAAATTAAGTATTATCCGCGCCAAAAAAAGTCGTACAGCTAAATTTGATATCATGTAAGACTGGCTTGTCAACTTGACAGCTGGCGCATGCTTCATCCCTATGACTAATGTCAGAATGACAGCGTATAGGTTATAAAAGAACCATTTACAAAGCTACAAGGTGTACGACTTTTTTTTGGCGTGCATGGTACATACTTGCTAATATGTGAAAAATGCCTTCATATCTAGACTCAGAAGTTAATTTTTCATTAATTTTATTAATTAATTTAATAAATCAAAAGCTTAAACAATCAAATAACGTCAACATAACCTAAATTACACCCACAAGCGGTCGTAATACAGAAATCTGCAGTCGCAAGATTTGAAAATAAAAATTTACGAACTCAACATATTTGATAGCAATTAGAAAAAATAAGTAAAGCTACACCAAAATGATTTGAACACTCCAAAAGAAGTTCTAACTAAAGTTGTAAGTCAATCTTGCATGGGAACAATAAATTTATTATTTATTCCTAAAACAGAAACAAACATATTTTTCACTACGACATGACGAAATTTAATATCAAACGTCTTCAATTACGTTAATCAGCGATGACATTTGAACTTACATAGGGCCGGTACCCCACGCGATTGGCTGTTGTTTGTTTTTTTTTTGAAACCCGATAACACGTTGTGGTTGGTCGAGAAAACAGAACTACAAAAGTTATAGGATTATTGTTGAAAATAAGGTCACTCCATGTATTTTTGTTGAATACAACTTCTAGTTCTGAGTTTAACCACCAAAACCGTCCAGTCATTTGTGCGTTTAAATCAAATTTAGATATTAAACAGAAACATAATTAATTGAGAATACAATTATTATTACAAGAGGTATTTGACTATTATTGGAAAACCATCTTAGTGTGTTTATTCCTTCACTCTACATTGTAAATGCATTATTTTTCCTAATTATTTCCTCAATATTTATTTCATAAAAATCAGCGTTAAAAATTGAGTCACAAAAAGTCCCGCCAAAACGATACTTTCTGTTGTGTGACGTCACCCGATAGTAGATGTCAAATCGGCCCATATGGTCTGTCAGCATCGGCATTGTCGCCGTTTGGTAATTGTGTTGTATGATGTGTTGTTTTCACAATTTCTACATAAAAATGGGTTTATAAATGGTGTATAAATCCACAATGCAGAAATACGTCAAGAAAAACTCCGTATAAACTATTTGTAGCTGTTCCGCAAGATTTGAAACTGCGAAGAAAGTGGTTGGCTCGTAGAAATCCAAATGAAATAAATAGCGGCCAATACAAGTGTTTTTTTGTTGTGAAGATTACTTCGACATAAGTAAAACTGACTAGAATAAGTTATCTATCGTATTTTCGAACCAGGTATTATCTGATCTGACAGCTTAAGGTTAGGGCTATCCTAACCTACAAAGTTATGCTTACATGACACTTTAGTGCTATTAAATTCAATTTTAATTTTGGTTTTTAATAGAAATAATAAATATTTTTTTTGAAAAGTAATAACAAATAGTTGTCTTAAACTATAATCTAATAGGATGACTATAATACAAGCCATATTTTTAATACAGTCAAATACCCTATTTTGGAAACAAAACATAGGTTAGGTATAGAATGTAGAAGTGGTTAATTTCGTTATGTACGATTACTACTGCCTCTAGTGTTTATAGTCAGAACTATAAGTGATTATTATTAAATTTGAATTATGTATACCGATATACAGTTGACATATCGTGGCTAAAGCAGATTCAAAACATATTTTCCAGTTGCTCTATCTCTTTCGCAATTGTGTTATTAAAAAGGTTGTAATAAACAAAAAATATTTAGTTTATTGTAGGAATTATCCCAGCTAAGTCGTTTTTGATCTCATCATGTCTGCAAACGTCCTAATAATTGGAAGCGGAGGCAGAGAACACGCAATAATTTGGAAACTATCCCAAAGCCTAAAAGTCCAGAAAATCTTCGCAGCACCGGGCAGTTATGCTATTCAACAGGTGGAAAAATCATCAAACATAACCTTAGACATCAAAAATTTTCAGGTTAGAACCATTTCAGGTTAAACAATCAAAAAAATAATTAATTTAACCTTTAGGAAATAGGCACATGGTGTCTTAGCAACAATATCGACTTAGTCGTGGTCGGTCCGGAAGATCCTTTAGCAAACGGCATTGCAGATCATTTAACCTCTTTGGGAATAAAAGTTTTCGGGCCACAGAAGAATGGAGCTAGGATTGAGGCAGATAAAAATTGGGCTAAAGCCTTTTTCGATCGTTACCATATACCGACAGCTAGGTGGAAGTCTTTTGACGATTCGGAAAAGGCAAAACTATTTATTAATACAGCAGAATATCCAGCATTGGTTATCAAAGCTAGCGGACTAGCCGCTGGGAAAGGTGTTGTGGTCGCTGCAAATAAACAAGAAGCCTGTGACGCCGTCGATGAAATTTTAACTTCCAAGAAGTTCGGCAAAGCTGGTGAAACTGTTGTCGTTGAGGAGTTATTAGAAGGAGAAGAAGTTTCCGTAAGTTTGATTCTTTTAGTTTACTAGCAAGATTCATATATTCATATGTTTAACATAAATGTTTTAAGGTTCTGGCATTTTGTGATGGAACTACAGTTATACCGATGTTACCAGCACAAGACCATAAAAGAATTTTCGATAATGACAAAGGCCCCAATACAGGAGGAATGGGTGCTTACTGCCCTTGCCCCTTGCTATCAGAGCAAGATCTAGATTACGTTAAAAAATACGTTTTAGAGCAAACGGTTCAAGGATTGAAGAAAGAAAACATAAAATATATCGGTGAATAATAAATTAACGAATTTGATGTAAAGAACGTCTAATTAAATTGTTTTTATCAGGGGTTTTATACGCTGGACTTATGCTAACTAAAGAAGGACCAAAAGTACTCGAATATAACTGTCGTTTTGGTGATCCGGAAACTGAAGTTGTTCTACCGATGTTAGACTCCGATTTATACGATATTATGATAAATTGTTGTACCGGCACTTTGGAAAAAGTTGATATTCAATGGAAATCTAACGTAACAGCGGTTGGAGTTGTCATGGCTTCAAGAGGTTACCCAGAAAGCTCAAGCAAAGGACAAGTTATCACTGGTAATACTAGAGGACCATTTAAATAGAACACCCGTTATAATATAGTGCTTTAAATAATTTTTAGGCATCGATAAAGTAACCTCAAAACCAGGCAATGTAATATTTCACTGCGGAACAGCTATGAAGGACCAAAACATCGTAACAAACGGAGGACGTGTCTTGATTGCTGTTACGATGACACCTTCGTTATCGTTATCAGCAGCTCGTGCTTTACAATCATGCAGAACCATTCAGTTCGACGGGGCGCAATATAGATGCGATATTGCACACAAAGGAATAGCAAGGTAAGAATTTAGAAAAATGTCAAAAACCTAATTTTGTGAAACATAACCTCAAAAATTGTTTTGCATATAACCGCAAAAAGAATGCCCCCACCATGATAATTCTGCTAGTATCCACATTCTTACATATTACTCTATCATTAATACCAATTTGGCAACATTCTGTGCATATTAAGCATTTATAACCTAAAATATTCATGGTACTCTAACCTAACATTCCGAGGATTTTCTAAGATTTTCAAGTATGTATTTAATTATTTTCCTAGATCAATTTTACAATGTAACATAACCTCAAAAATTATTTGTCATATAACCTCGAAAATAATGCCCCCACCATGATAATTTTGCTACTATTGACATTCTTACATATTACTCTATCAGTGATATCAATTTGGCAACATTCCGTGCATATTCATCGTTTATAACCTAAAAATTCATCGTACTCTAACCTAAAATTCCGAGGATTTTCCAAGATTTTTAAGTAAATACTATACAACAGTTAACAATTATTTTCCTAGGTCAATTTTACAATGTGGGAAACTAACCTACAAATCCAGCGGAGTTGACATAACAGCCGGAAATGATTTGGTGTCGCATATTAAGCCTTCTGCTAAATCGACAGATCGCGTCGGAGTCATGGGGGGCCTAGGTGGTTTCGGGGGCTTGTTTGACGTAAAAGCAGCTGGGTTCAAAGACCCAATTTTAGTTTCCGGAACAGACGGCGTAGGCACAAAATTAAAGGTTAATTTTTGATTTATTACTTATTTTGAGGTTAGATTCGAATAAAATAATTTTAGATTGCGCAAGAAATGGGCATACACAACACGATCGGCATAGACCTAGTCGCGATGTGTGTAAACGACATCTTAGCCAATGGGGCTGAGCCCCTTTATTTTCTGGATTATTTCGCCTGTGGTTCTCTGGATACTACCGTCGCGAAGGAGGTTATATCCGGTATCGCCGATGGTTGCAGACAAGCCGGTTGTGCCCTACTCGGTAACTTTTCTAACCTAAATTTTAATTTTCTAACCTTAAATTTTTTCTAACCTCAAATTTAAGGTGGGGAAACCGCGGAAATGCCTGATATGTACCCACCAGGGGAGTATGACTTGGCTGGTTTTGCTGTTGGAGCTGTAGAACGAGAAAATTTCTTGCCGAGAATGGATAAAATCGTCGAAGGTGATGTTTTAATTGGTTTACCGTCAACTGGGGTACACAGTAATGGATTCAGCTTGGTTCGGAAGGTTATGAAGTTGGCGAATGTCAAGTATACTGACGTTGCTCCGTTTAGTTCGACAGGGAAAAGTTTTGGTATGTTATAATCAAGAAATTTTGAGGTTATTAATTCAGTTAATCGAATAATGTTAATTTAATTTTCAAGCATCTACTTTTTGGTGTGTTTAAGTGAGTATCAATCATTGGAAATCTACTTAAATTGGTCTTTATCTTTTATTCGGTTGCTTACTATATTTGTAAATTTGTTGTTTTGTACTTTTTTGTACAAAGAAATGCAAAGGCAATAAGTTGAAGATGTTCTATTGACAGTCCTGGATAGTACATTTATCAAAATCTACACTTAATTATTAATATTTCATATAAAAAAACAATCAACTGTAGTGACAGCTGTCAAACATACAATCCTAACCTTCAAATGCCTGGAAGATTCTTATACTACGTTCTTATAGGCGAAGAATTATTAGCACCGACAAAAATATACGTTAAAGGCCTAATAAACGCTGCTAAATCCGGAAAACTCAAAGCCTTTGCCCACATAACAGGCGGAGGACTCTTAGAAAATATCCCGAGGGTCTTACCCAAACATATTGGCGTGACCGTAAACGCAACGCAATGGAACGTCCCCGAAGTATTCGTCTGGTTAGCAACAATCGGTAACCAAAACATTTTTTAATAATCCAAATCATTTTTAAAAATCGTAACCTCAAATTTCTAGGGGGCGTAAACGAATTCGAGCTACTCCGAACGTTCAACTGCGGCATAGGAGGTGTGGTCATCGTCAGTCGTCAAGACCAAGATCAAACCTTGCAGATGCTAGCCGAGTACAACCCTTCCGTCATCGGAGAGGTTAGGTCGAGGGGCGAAGGCCCCGAAATTACCGTAAACTACTTTACGGAAGTCATGGAGAAACGTATGAAGAGATATTTACCAGAGACCATCGAACGTATAGCGGTTACCAAGAAACGCGTTGGAGTCTTGATTTCGGGCAGCGGTACCAACTTACAAGCGTTGATTGACGCAACTTTGGATCCTGCGAGGCATATGGGGGCTGAGATTGTCTTGGTTATATCGAATAAACCCGATGTGGAGGGGTTAAAACGTGCTGAAAGAGCTAATATAGCAACTAAGGTATAAAACTGCAACATGAAAGTTACGTTGCAAAAACGTTGGTAGGATGTAACAATAACGTTGAGACATGTAACTTAATGTTATGATAATGTAACTTTACCGTATCGTAACGTTGCCACAACGTAACTTTAACGTAACAGTAACGTTGCCACAATGTTACTTTAATGTTGTTTTAATGTAACACCTCAAATTTCTTAGGTTTTGAAGCACGTTGATTATCCAACTAGGGAAAAGTTTGATGAGATGATGCATAAAGAATTAATGGATGCTGGAGTTGAAATCGTTTGTTTGGCGGGATTTATGAGAATATTGAGTGGTTGGTTCACAAGGCAGTGGCATGGGAAATTGATCAACGTACATCCTGCTTTGTTGCCGTTGTTTAAAGGAACTCGTGCCCAAAAGCAGGCTTTGGAATCAGGGGTCAGAATAAGCGGATGTTCTGTACATTTTGTAGAGGTAACGTTTGTAATGTTTATTAGATATTTTTTAGTCGTAAGTATTATATATTTTTACAGGAAGATGTAGATGCAGGGGCGATAATAACTCAAGAGGCTGTAACTATAGAAACAAATGATACAGAAGAAGCTCTTATAGAGCGAATCAAAACAGCTGAACACAGCGCGTTTCCTAGGGCACTGCAGTTGTTAGCTACGGAGAAAGTAAAACTGGGAGCTGATAATAAAATCTCATTTTGTTATTAAGTTATTTCTAAGTGTTATTTACAATATTTACAATTGATTCTAATTTTTTTTATATTACTTTTTGAATAAAGTATCTAGAAAACTAAACAAGTTTTTATTATGGTTCAAATCTGCGTTTGACGACTTAGGTTTCTCGTTAATAAAAACATCGTTATTCGTTAGACCGGAAGCTAAAACTTTCTCGGCTTCTTTCGATAAATCAACCAAGAATTTTTGTTTATTCAAAACCGGAACAACCAAATTGAATTTATTAATCTTTTTGTTGATATTCTCAACTAATTTCCTATGTTTTTCGACAGCGGTGTCCCATTTTTCTAAATCGTCAATCCCCAACGGATTAGGCCCTAATTGCCTCCGTTCCATACCTAAACCATCCCTTAAAACTCCCAAATCCTCCCCTATCTCCTTCTGCAGCAAAATCCATTCAGGAGTGAACCCGTTTTCTATAAGAACCTCGTTAATCTTATGCGTAACAAAATCGACGTACGGATTTTCGTTCTGCTTGGTCAAAGGTTTTCCGCATCCCGACAAATTGTTAAACTGCCCTTTCGACATGGCTTCTTGTATTAAGTCCTCGACTACACGATCAAAACCGTATTTTGTTTTAATCTTATGTTTTAGAGGAACTTTTTTAATCAACGCGTTTTCTTCGGCGGTAACTTTTTGAATACGATGCTGTAAAACATTTTCCGCAGCTTGCATGGCTCTCATTTTTGTGTGTTGACGTTGCCTTTGAAAGATAGTCCCACTTCCGTAGCCGTCGTAGCTTAGATATTGACGATGTTGTGGGGCTGTATGCTAAAATTTTAATATATACATTATTTTTTGTTGTTTTCTTTTGTTTAAATCTTGTAATTATTATTTGCCGTATTAAATATGTACCTTTATATTTTGCTCTTCAACATCTAGATCCTCTACATCCCATCTTTCTTTAGATTTCTTATCCATTAGGGTTTTGAACGCTCTATCAATCTGTTAATCATGAATAAATGAAATTGGTATGTGTTTGCGTTAAACTAAATAACTTTGTTTAGGTTGGTCAG
This sequence comes from Aphodius sticticus, assembly GCA_963966075.1. NCBI lineage: Eukaryota > Metazoa > Arthropoda > Insecta > Coleoptera > Scarabaeidae > Aphodius > Aphodius sticticus. The sequence goes on from OZ014510.1 coordinate 3,839,347, forward strand.
AAAGAAATAAAAACCATTCTATTTAGGACATTTTGAGCTATCACAATTATTTCATCTTATTATAATGTGTAAAACTACAGGGAACCAAATGAAATCAGGTACCTATTGAAAATTTGTGGAGTTATGTTGTTTACAATCTTTTTAACAAAAATATTTTGAGTTTTTGTTACTTCCGGTTTCACCGGAAATGGTGTCAAGTTTTTAAATTAGATGCAAAATGGATTTTTTTAAATTTTTTTTACAAGATCTTTGGTTGCTACCAAGTTTTATTTTTACCTCTTGGAACTTATTCACATCACCCTCAGATGAATCTGGATGATATTTTTTCACCAACATAATATACGATTTTCGAATAGTCTCCTGATCACTATCCTCAGAAATTTCCAAAACCTGGTAACATTTCTATAAAAAAAAAACACCAAAGTTATAATTTTCCCCTATTGTGGTACTATTTGGTCTTTTATGCCTTACTTTGTATTCCAATTCCTTTTTTAAAGGCTTAGTGGAGTATAACGACCTCAAAATAAGAGTCCATCTCATTAATTTTACAACTTTTCCATTACAAAAAGCCATACCTACAAAAGAACATTCAAATAAACGACAATCATCTGTTTTATTTCGCTCTTTCAAAATCCCGTTTTCAACGTAACGTCAAATGAGTTATCAAATTTGAAACTTTGGTGCCAAAGAAAATTTACAATCATAAAATTCCAAAAATGCGAATTAATTGGGTTTTTCCGCACAAATATCTCCCGTTTTCACCGCAATTAAAACTAAGTACGCAATTATAAAATGAAATACCCCGCGCCTTCGCGTGACAACTTGGTTGGCCACACTGACGTCAAACAATTGTCAACATGGCGGACAAACGCAAAGGAAAGAAACGAAAAGACGTAAGTATTTCGTATTTTACACGTTTTTTAAAGATGATTCTCGTCGAAATTAGAGTAGTTTCGCCCGGTTTTTAGGCTTAAAATAAATTATCGATGTTATCGGGATTATATTCAATTATACTGCGTAAAAATATGTTAGAAAACACGCTAAGATGACGTACACGTTTCAATAACAATAAACACGTTGGAATTACCGAGTTATTTATATTTAGTTAATTTATACCTGAAATTAAGTCAAAATGTGTTTGAAATTGTTATGTGTTGTTCAATTCTGTTAAGCTAAACTGGAATTACTTAATTACATTGTTAGACGTCACAATAACGGTATTCAGCTGACACGCTCCAATTTTTATTATTCATGCATGAATTTGTCGGTTGCTAACCCAAAAGTGGCCCCAATTTTATTTATTACAATACCTTTTCGTTATTTTCTCGAAATCTCATGAAATTTCGGTCCTAGGATTATCTTTGTGCACGTATTGTGTTTTGATAAGGGGTGACATCTACAGGCGAAACTATAGATAATTGTCAAATTATTTTTAGGATCTCAGCCCTCCTGGTGAAGATACAGTAATAAAACCCTCCAAAGATGAATATAAGATAGCCAAGTGGTTGAGGAAGAACGTCCCTATCAAGAAAACCAAATTCCTGAACCATAATGTCGAATATTTTACAGGTTAGGAATTATAACCTCACTTTTTTAACCTTTTATTACGGTGATTTTACTGATTTTACAGGTTCGAAAGCTGTTGATGGGTTATCTGAATCCAATTTCCTCAAGGGCGATAATCCCTTGTTCAAATCCAGGGGTGAAATAGTGACTTTTTTGCATTTGATGCTCGAGCATAAGTTTTTTCATCGCGCAAGGAAAGTTCCCGTTACGGAGTTGGAATTGAAGGGTAAACGCAAGGAGAAGAAACCGGCAGAGTCTGGCGATGATAAAAAGGAAAAAAGCGAGAAAGGAACTGATGCCGAAAGCAGCGTTGTCGAAGGAAAACCTGATGTGGCGGTACGTGATTCTTTTGTTTGTTTTTGGTTGTCAAATTGTTTTAATTTTTTACGTGTACCAGGATAAAGGGAAACGCAAGCGTAAAGTGAGGTTAGAAATGCACAACGATCAGAGATTTGTGGATAGTCTCGATGCGTATGTTTGGATTTACGATCCAATTCCGTTCTATTATTGGATATTCGGCACTTTGCTAGTGCTCGGCGCTATTGGCGTTTGTCTGTTCCCGTTATGGCCACCATCTGTCAGGTAAGACTTAAATTTTATAAATATGATTTTTGTAATGTATAATAACTTTTGTAATAACGGAAATCCGACTTAGTTTCTAAAACTGTTAGCGGTAAAACTTGGTAACCTAATATAATTAAAAGCGCATTAAGCACCAGCAAATTCCCTGTTTTCTCCCCGTAAGAAGTCGATGACTTAAATGTAAATATCGTTGTAAACATAACCAAGAGATTCATAACCTAATTAATAATAGTACGATTTCCTATACGGTTTGCTATTCAATTCATCGTTAAAGTTATTACACGAATCAGCAAATAGTTCATTAACTAATGGTGTATATGAGGATTACATGCATGGAGTTATATATTAATTATTTTCTGTATCTTATAGCTTAAACGCACACCAAGTCGACATAGTGGTCTAATGTAACTCCATTAACACACTTGACGTGCATTTATTTGTTACCGTACTCCACATAAACGTACAAACAGTCCAATCAGTAAATATTTCCACGAAGAGTAACGTAGGAGTGATTTTGAGAGAGAATATTTCTGGTTATAATCACAAAGCGGAATTTAATCTAGCTGCATCCTCCATTTGTAAGAGCGGTGTTGTTTGTTTCTAGTATGGTTTCTAAATGAATGATGCGTACTTCACGGTAGAAGTGAATATAATATATTACATTACATTATATTACATTACAAGAGCTGTAACTAGCATATTACGTACGAGTGGAAAGTTAACTTACGAGCCAAGTTTTGTTATTTTCCACGAGTACGTAATATGCGTTACAGCTCGAGTATTGTACATAATTTTACCTACGACCAACAATTTCAATAAATTGTATCAAAAATGACAAACAAATATAGGTAAGAATATTTGACGGTTAACCAATTATATGTAAAAAAGAAAAATTTAATATAAATTATCACGTGCTTGTTACATGCTCGAGTATTGCACTTACTTACAATGGACAATTCCAGGTAGATTAAATTCCGCTGTCTGATTATAACAAAAATTATTAGTTAAGAAAATAGGGCGATGACCTAACGAGTTAAAAAAAAATAGATGAAATAGCAGCCCGTGCAGGAAATTATACTATAATTAATTATGTTATGTCTGATGTTTACATTTCAATTCATGAACTTCTTCTTTGAAAACAGGGAATTTGGTGGTACTTATAGCGCTTTTAATTTTATTAGGTTACCAAGTTTTGTCGATAATTTCTCTTGGTAAAAATTTTAGAAACCCCGTTTCAAGGTCGTCTCTCCGCTATTAAGGATAGGTTTAGCTGATTTTTTTTCAACAGATTGTAAGGAATTTATCATGTTCAGAAGTATAGAAAGCTGTATCCATTCGCAATATTTTGGTTTATGATTTATCCCGATAACTGAATTTTTATCAAAGATACAGACTTACATGTGAGCCGTTGCAATTCTAGCTTTTATGTTCAATAACTTTTGTGATCTTTAGCCCGATTTTGACTATTTTTTTGGGCACAAACAAATGTATCAAGAATATCAGAAGCTTTTGCAATTTTGAAACAAAACTGACTCTACTCACTCTCTCCGATATTTCAGGTTAGGTGTTTATTATCTAAGTGTCGCGGCTGCTGGTTTCCTGGTCTTCATCATACTTCTTGTCGTCTTGCGCCTGATCATCTTCTGTTTGGTGTGGATGTTCACCGTCGGAAAGCACCACCTTTGGATTTTACCGAATCTCACTGAAGACGTTGGCTTTTTCGCCTCATTCTGGCCGTTGTATCACGTAAGTCCCACTCATAGATAAACCTGTAAACATTTATTTAATTGATTATATCATCAAGTATCGATGTACCTTTATAAAAAAAAATTACTAATGATTTCCAATAACTTTTGGTAGTGGTAGTTCAATTGGTTAGTGGTAGTTCAATTGGTTAGCTACACATTTTTAAAATTTTTTTTGTTATTTCTAGTATGAATACAAGGGTGTAGACGCAATTGAGGGTGGGGATTCGAAAAAATCTAAGAAGAAAAAGAAGGATAAGGACTCTGACGCCGAACCGGACGATGTAGATCTGGCAGAAGACGATAACGGAGAAGAAAAATCTCTGAGGCATCGGAAGGTTTCGAAGCAGAGTACCGCGGACGAAGAGAGGTGAGTTTGAGAGGTTATATTGCCTCGGGGTTGTTGATTTTTTACTTCTGTTAAAATACTTCCATTAAAGTATGTTACAAACTTGTTATTTCATGTCAAATCGACACAGTTTTTGACCCTGGATTTATTTTTTAATAAAAATTTTTAAAATTATTGGAAAGGTAACAGCAGTTTATACGGGGTCTTTCACGACTAGCAGCCATTGGAAAATATATGTTGTAAACTTTTATATTTCCAATGGAACACCAAGTACTTTATAGAATTTTTTAAATCTTTGTTAAATATTAGTTTAATAGGGTATTTGACTATTTTTGGAAAACCATCTTAATGTGTTTATTCCTTCACTCTACATTGTAAATGCATTATTTTTTGTAATTATTTCCTCAATATTTCATAAAAATCAGCGTTAAAAATTGAATCACAAAAAGTCCCGCCAAAACGATACTTTCTGTTGTGTGACGTCACCGGTTAGTGATGTCAAGATGTCAAGATGATGTGATGTCAAGATGTCAAATTGGTCCATATGGTCTGTCAGCATCGGCATCGTCGCTGTTTGGTAATTGTGTTGTATGATGTGTTGTTTTCACAATTTCTACATGAAAATGGGTTATAAATGGTGTATAAATCCACAATGCAGAGATACGTCAAGAAAAACTCCGGATAAACTATTTGTAGCTGTTCCGCAAGATTTGAAACTGCGAAGAAAGTGGTTGGCTCGCAGAAATCCAAATGAAATAAATAGCCGCCAATACAAGTATTTTCTGTTGTGAAGGTTACTTCGACATAAGTAAAACTGACTAGAATAAGTTATCTATCGTATTTTCGAAAGGTATTATCTGATCTGACAGCTGAAGGTTAGGGCTATCCTAACCTACAAAGTTATGCTTACATGACGCTTTCGTGCTATTAAATTCAAACGGGAGAAGCATAAAAGCGCGTTCGGATAACCCGGTATTTTACGGTGAGAGTGACGCGCTGCATAATAGGCGGACTAACGTCATACGGCGTTTATCTGCATATAAGAGAGAGACAGCCGACCCAAGGTATCTGAGCATTGCTCTCCCCATACCATACCCTGACAAACCGAACGCGCTCTAAGGCGGACTAACGAATGACATCACTGGAGACTGACCCAATTACAGAGCGTTTTCAATCACGTGATAGGACGTGAATAAAATTCAATTTTAATTTTGGTTTTTCATAGAATAAAGCATTTTTTTTTTGAAAAGTAATAACAAATAGTTTTCTTAAACTGTAATCTATTAGGATGACTATAATACATGCCATATTTTTAATACAGTCAAATACCCTATTGTATGTTTCATATACCTAAGATGTCATTGTTGACAGTTTTTTTTCTAAATAAAAAATGTCAGCTGCAGGATTACTTTCAATTATTTATAAATTATTCGCTGTGACAATTGGAAAAAAGTTATTTGCTAAAATTATTGTGATACATCGGCAGAGTTCATCAAAAAGTTATACAGGGTGTTCAAATTATAAGATCAAAGTTACTAAAGTACTAAAAATCAATTTTCTTCAAATGGCAAACCTGTCATAATAATGCAATTTAGAATTTTGAAATTGTCAAAGCATCAGTGTTTGACACTACCTGTCATTAGAATCAAAATATCTGTCAAATCCTGGCAAACTAGTTTTAATGCAGTATGAGCGATCTTGATGAAATAGAATTTGTTCTTGCAGCTAAACTATTAATTTTACCAAAATATTTCATAGACATAAATTATTCTACTTTAATTTATTATTTAACTATTTTCACGAAATTACAGAAATGGCGGCTCATTTGCAAAATCGTTGAAAAATGCTAAGAGTAAACATTTAGTTCCTTTGGACCCTTTTGCACAAAAGGCTTTTCAAAAAACTACATAAAGACAACATATACAGGGTTAGCCAAAATTACCGGAACGCCTAAATAATTCTCCAACCGTAAGAAATATCAAAAAATTGTTAAAAAAATTTTTTTGGCTTTAAACAAGCTATCGTTGAATTATTTAGGTGTATTTTGGCTAATCCTATATATCAAATTTTAACCAAATCTAGCTTGGTGACGTGGAACTACCCCAAAATTATTATTTTTTTTTATTTTCTTCGCGTAGACATAGCGATAATGGGACTACAGACGGCGGCAGTCAAATAGAGATGCTGAACGGTGGCTCTGAAAGCGAGAGCGAGACCAGCCAGCGGTCGAGCACCGACAAAGATTTCGAGATTGTCGACCAAGAAGATCTGGAGGAGGCGTAATCACGTTTGTCTGCGTAGAGACGAGAAATGATATCTTTTAACTTAGAGTGGATATGTGTACGTTACTATTAAACAAACAAAAAAAAAATACCGATTGATTTCCAAATGTCGCACACACTGAAAAATATTCCTAGGGTGTAGTCGTCCGATAACCGCAGAAGATATAGGTTAGGTTATGTTATTTATTTGGGTGTCTTCTGCAACCGGATTTTATGTATAATTTATATATCTGTACGGGCATGATTCTTTTATTATGATTACGGTTGTAGTCATGTAAATAAAGTAATGATGGTGATGCAGGAGAAGTTATCGTATAAGTTTAGCGAATTTATTCTTAGTATGATTAGTATGAGTAGCGAGATTTTAGTGGGATTTTACTTATTAATAATGTGTTTGTTTTCCTATGTTTTTAAGCCCCTTTCTTGTTTTACAATCGAATTTATTTTGTATAATTTTGTATGCTATGGCATTTCTCAAATCCATCGTACGTTTTTATTTTGATATTTTTTTTTACGGAATTTGTTTGAAGAATTTTTGTACTGGGTTCTGTTTACATACTTTTACGATGTGCATTTATACGTGTGTAAATGGCTTATCAAATGACTTCAATAAATTATTGAATTCTGTTTCGTTTAGTTTTATTTACCTTATGTCTATAACGTCCAGAAAGTTCTAGAAAATTCCACGATTCAGCAAGATGTGAACCACGCAGCCTTTAGAATAGTCTTTGATTTCTTCACTATTCCAGTCTGAAATCATTGTACGTCTCGGGAGAAACAACAATATAGGAGCATCTCTCAAACAGTGTGAACGGCATATCTAAATATCAAGCACAGTCTTCTTTGAGTCCATCTGCAACAAAATGCCAAACTTTCATATCCAAATTATTAAAAAGATAATTAATATTCATTACCTTACGAACAAGTAGATTATCGTCTTTGGTACTATGGTCTTCTCCTGGAAGACATTGCAGTCAATTAATTAGCCATACAATTATCTATACTAATTATTATAGATAATTCAAGGGAAAAATTATTCATCTGTATGAGCTTTTAGCAATAAACATTTAGCGATTCCTAGTTACCAAACTTCCATCTATCCCCAATAGGTGTCACGATGGGTTTGTTTAATTCGAAATTCAGCTTGCAAATACTGAAGTGACAAATAAAACCTATAAATTTCCACTACTCCACTAGCTCAAATGGGAGAGCAGTCAACCGGAAATTGGAGGGTTCCTGGTTCAAATCCAGGCGGAGGTGCTTTTTCCAAAAATTATCCTCACCTGGATTAATTATCATTCGCTTCTGTAGTTGATTATAGATAATATTAATAAAAGTTTGGTTTCGGCTTTCTTTGACTTTGGTGGTTTTTTATTCGGCTTACCGATCGGCTTTTTCGACCGATCGGTCTAGCTGAATCTGACGCGACGATTCCTCCGAATCAACTTTACAGATCGGTCAAGCCGATCGGCAAAGCCAATTGCGGTGGAAACGCGGTTGAACCATTTTTCTTTTTGAGCGAGGGGAGGAAGCCCCTCCTCCACCCCGCTGGTTGAAAAATGTTGAATGCCGACATTTTTCAAGCAGCGACATCTTCCTTTTACTTAAAATGAACAGACAACCGCTAACTATAAAAAAATCCCCTCGCTCATTGTCAATCTCTTCCAAACAGTTTTAATGGTGTTTATAAGAACCATTTCGGGGCACAGTTTTCTTTGCGTCTATCTGCAACAAAATACCACACTTTTGTAATTTTCAAATAACCACGAATTCGAATCCAAATTTGTAATAAGATAATATTAATTACCTTATGGACAAGTAACTTATCGCCTTGGTCGCTATAGTTAAAATTGTAGTAAAGAGGAGATGAACTAAGCAGTCTTTAGTGTCCGTGATTTCTTCACAATAGCAGTGCAAGAATGATTGTTCATCTCGAGAAAACATAGAACAATACAGGAGCATCTTCCAAAGAGTTTTAACGATAAATAAACATATATGAGGCCCATTTTGTGGCACAGTCTTCCTTGAATCTATCTGCAGCAAAATACAAAACATTTGTAATTTCCAAATAACTACGAATACAGATGCAAGTGATTAAAAAGATGATATTCATTACCTTATGGACAATAAGATTAAGCCCTGGTCGCCTTAATTCTGGTACTGAGGTAAGTACATTCTCATGGAAGACATTGTAGTCAGCAGGAGATAAAATATAAGCAGTCTTTAGAATCGTCCTTGATTTCTTCGCCATAGCAGTCCAGAATGATTGTACGTCTCGTGGATAACACAGAACAACACAGGGACATCCTTCAAACTTGATGGTCTAGCGATAGATGGTGACGAAGAAGGTAGGATGGTCCCACGAAAATTCCAGCAATCAAGTCAACTTCATGGAATGTAGCCAGCTGGAGATGATCCAGGATGTTTCAGGAAAAGTCCACAATTGTCTCCTCAGTATATTAGCATAAGAGTCATCTGACCTCCCTTCACTTCGCAGATACAACCCCTAATTCTACCGATGCTGCATCTCACCAGAACCGTTCCAGGACCGACTTCTCTTCCTGGTTACAGCTCCTTTGGTGTCCATGACGATCGAACGTGATGACCGAGCCCAATAAGTGTCCTGACTCAGTGAATTCGACAATAAGTCATTCTGTAAAATGGCGCATACAGAAGAATAAGAAAAATATTTCTATTCAGGATATCTTATACTTCCTGACGAAACTGTATTATAATTTATTTAGAGACAATTGCGGTGTAAACAACGCAGCTTAACAATTTTTCTTTGAGCGAGGGGAGGAAGGCTCCACCTCCACCCCGCTGGTTAAAAAATGTTTAATGCCAACGTTTTTCAAGCAGCGACATGTTCCTTTTACTTAAAATGAACAGACAACCTTTAACTATAAAAACATCCCCTCGCTCATTGTTTATCTCTTTCAAACAGTTTTAATGATGTTTATAAGAACCCTTACAGGGCAGTCTCCTTTGAATCTACCTGCAACAATATACCCAACTTTTGTAATTTTCAAATAACCACAAATTCATATCCAAGTTATTAAAAAGATAATATTGATTACCTCATGGACAAGTCAATTATCGCCTTGGTCACTATAGTTGTGGTACTACCTTCTTCTTTGGGAAAAGATTGTAATCAGCAGAAGGTCAACCAGGTAGCCTTTAGAATAGACGTTGATTTCTTCACAATTGCAGCCCAGAATGATAGTATGTGTTGGGAGAAACAGAGAACAATACAGAAGCATCTTTCGAACAATTTTAATGATGTTCATAAGGACCATTTCGTTGCACAGTCTTCTTCGACTCTATCTGCAACAAAATATCAAACTGTTGTAATTTTCAAGTAACCATAAAATATTATCCAAATTGTTAAAAAGATAATATTCATTACCTTATGGACAAGTAGATTATCGTCTTGGTCACTATAGCTCTGGTACTAAGTTCGTCTCTGGGAGAAGATTGTTGTCAGCAGGAGGTGAACCAGGTAGCCTTTAGAATAGTCGTTGATTTCTTCAGCGTAGCAGTTCAGAATGATTGTATGTGTTGGGACAAACACAGAACAATACAGGAGCATCTTTCAAACAGTTTTAATGATGTTTATAAGGACCATTTCGTTGCACAGTCTTCTTTGACTCTATCTGCAACAAAATACCAAACTGTTGTAATTTTCAAATAACCACAACATCATATCCAAATTATTTAAATGATAATATTTGGTACCTTATGGACAAGTAGATTATCGCTTTTATCACTTTAATTCTGGTACTTCCTCCTCTTCCGTGGGAAAAGACAGTTGTCAGCCGGAAGTGAACCAAGCAACCTTTAGAATAGTTCTTCATTTCTTTACCATAATACTCCAGAATTAATGTACGCTTCGAGAGGAACATAGAGCAATACTCAAACTTGATGGTTCATGGAAAGATGGTGACGAACAAGCAGGATGATTCCACGAAAATACCAGCAACCAAGTCTTCCTCATGGAATGCAGCCAGCTGGAGATGGTCCCGGATGAGCCAGGATGTTCCAGAAGTCCACGATTGTCTCGTCAGTGTGACAGCATAAGACCCATCTGATTTCACTTCATTTCGCTGATACAACTCCTAATTCTACCGATGCTGCATCTCACCAGAACCGTTCCAGGACCGACTTATTTTCCTGGTTACAGCTCCTATGATGTGCATGATGATCGAACGTGATCACGGAGCCATCGTCCCACAATAAGTCTCCTGAACTTGACAATAAACCATCATCCTGTAAAATGGCACACACACAAGAATAAGTACAAATATTTTTATTCAGGATTTCTCATACTTACTGACGGCACTGTATTAGAATTTAGGTACTTACTATCAATTAATTACCCTTACAATTATCTATAATAATAAATATAGATAATATTAATACAATTTTGGTTTCGAACCCGGCGCGACGAACTTCAATATGAAGTATAATAATATGGAGAACCAAATGAAACGAGGTATTGAAAATTAGTAAGCCTGTTGTTGGATATTATCTTTTACACTAAAAAGTTTTCAGTTTCCGGTTACTTCTGGTTACACCTGATGTAGTGTCAAATTTTATGTTTCCAATGGAACGTCCTAAGGTTTCTTTGAAACATATCAGTTGATACCTCTATCAGTGTAATCTGAAGTGACTAGAAACTCAAAATATTTTACTTAAATAGGTCGTATCTGACAACACGTCCTCACAAAATCTCCTAATTCCCCATTACATTTGGTTCTTCAAATACTACAAACACCATCAAATTTAGCGACCCCGTTAAAAGTCGTTTACGGAAGTAACCAAAAGAAACAAGCTTTTTGTTACTGTAATCGAGAGAACTCAAATGAGAGACTCTAGAAAGCGACACAACCGCAGATATAGAATCTTTAAAATCCTACCTTATAACGTCTTCTTCGCCTCCATCGATGGTAGACATCTCCTTGACCCTACCTTTAGATGTCTTCCTGTCTTCTCGTCATTCCTAGAAGCTTCCTCTAAAGTCCTTCCCTCCGTCCAGCTCCTCTTCAGTTGTCCTTCTTGCTTGACCATCTTTGGCTGCTATTTAACGCTTCAATTGAAGCTTTAACGCCATCTGCAACAAGATAACAAACAATGTATTTTCAAAATGAAGAGATACATTTTTTTTTGTTTAAAAAATACTTTATAGATCCACCATTTTTACAGAATGGCAGCTAGGTTTGCTTCCACAAATCACAAGCGAGGATGAAGCCTTAGCAATGCCCACTCTGACCCGGCTTTACGCCATTGGCATGCAGCAGAGGGGAACTCCAGCTGTGAGGGAGACGCCCAGACGTTTATTCAGCCTACCGGGCCTTTTATACAAATACAACTAGGGTGACTGCCATGGGCGAATCCAGGGGGGAAGGGGGCAACTTGTAGAGGACCTTCCAAGGAACAATTTGACCTATTATACATATAGATTTGACGCCCCCAATCCAACCCACAGTGCCCTGAAAATTACCCAAATGAAAAATTTACATTTTTCAGAATATTGACCGTTCTAATCATTTCATTATCATTTTTCTCATAGAAATCATTACTATAAGTCTTGTGGAATGTTTATAGACATTTATCAATTAATTTCCATTTGGTTAAACAACTTCTACTTGTTTAAATAATATTCGTTTTTCTCGAAAATCCGTCTGAATTCTGTTTTCTGAGTTCGAAATGGCAGTTTATTACCTTAGAGTGACATTATGTATTCATTAAAAAATTCTCCCTATTGTTTAAACAATCTATCAAAATTCATTTTCAACTTTTTTTCTAATTATGGCAGAAAAGTCAGTTTATTTGTGACCTTAACTTATAAATTTCATGTTCGAGACATCCATTCTGTATTATCTAATAAACCCACATTTATTTAAACAAATACCTACCATTTCTTTTAACATTTCTTTTTTGCAATTCGCCTAAAATAATTTTTTTTTAGGTCGGTCTGGCCGACTGTTATTTCGAAGTGACATCATTTGTATTTTGGGATGATTTCCAGTGTTTGAATAATAAAATAAAATTTGTTTTTAATATTTCATCAAATTAAAGTACATTAAACAATGGAAATCATCCCAAAATATAAATGCTGTCACTTGAGAATAACAGTTGGCCAGACCGATCTAAAAAAATGAATTTTAAGTGAATTGCAAACAAAAATTGTTTAAACAAATGGAATTTGTTTAATCAAATGTCGGTTTATTAGATAATATAGATAATAGGTTTGTTAGATATCTCGAACATGAACTTTATAAGTTAGTTTCACAAACAAAAACCCGACTTTTCTAGCCCAAAAGTTAAAAATGAATAATAATTGATTGTTTAAAGAATAGGAATAAATTTTTTAATGAATAATGTCACTGATTTTCGAGAAAAACGAATTATTTAAACAAATAGAATATCTTTAAACAAATGTAAATTAACTGTCAAAAATCTTTATAAACATTCCACTAGACTTATAGTAATAATTTCTATGAGAAAAAAGAGACTAAAATGATTAGAAGGATCAATTATCTGAAGAATGTACATTTTTACTTTATCATACGTAGTATGACAAAGTATTCTAATCGATTTTAGCGGAAATGTCTCTTTGAAAAATGAAAAAAGTACATTTTTTACATAATTGATAGTTCTAATCATTTCATATTCCTTTTTCTCATAGAAATCATTACTATAAGTCTTGTGGAATGTTTATAAACATTTGTCAGTTAATTTCCATTTGGTTAAACAAACTCTAGTTGTTTAAATAATTCGCTTTTCTCGAAAATCCGTCTGAATTCTGTTTTCTGAGTTCGAAATGGCAGTTTATTACCTTAGAGTGACATTATGTAATCATTAAAAAATTCCCCCTATTGTTTAAACAATCATTTATAATTCAGTTTCAACTTTTTTTCTAATTGTAGCAGAAAAGTCAGTTTATTTGTTATATTAACTTATAAATTTCACGTTCGAGATATCTAGTCTGTATTATCTAATAAACCCACATTTGTTTAAACAAATGCCATTTCTTTAAACATATTTTTTGCAATTCGCCTAAAATTATTTTTTTGAGAAGGGTCTGGCCAACTGATATTCCGAAGTGACATCATTTGTATTTTGGGATGATTTCAAGTGTTTGAATAATAAAATAAAATTTAGTTTTTAATATTTCATCCAATTATAGAGTACATTAAACAATGGAAATCATCCCAAAATATAAATGCTGTCACTTGAGAATAACAGTTGGCCAGACCGATCTAAAAAATGAATTTTAAGAAAATTGCAAACAAAAATTGTTTAAACAAATGGAATTTGTTTAATCAAATGTCGGTTTATTAGATAATATAGATAATAGGTTTGTTAGATATCTCGAACTTCAAATTTATAAGTTAGTTTCACAAAAAAGCTGTCTTTTCTATAGCATAAAAGTTAAAAATGAATAATAATTGATTGTTTAAAGAATAGGAAGAAATTTTTTTAATGAATAATGTCACTAAGATAATAATTTGCCATTTCGAACTCAGAAAACAGAATTCAGACTGATTTTCGAGAAAAACGAATTATTTAAACAAATAGAATTTCTTTAAACAAATGTAAATTAACTGACAAATGTTTATAAACATTCCCACTAGACTTATACTAATAATTTCTATGAGAAAAAAGAGACTGAAATGATTAGAAGGATCAATTATCTGAAGAATGTACACTTTTTTATTTAAGGGTAGTTTAAAGGTAGTTTAAGGGTATGTATAATAGGTCAAATTCTTCCTTGGAAAGTCCTCTACGAGTCCTTAAGTAATCTTAAGTTTTCCCAAACCCCGAACAATTATTTAAAAAGTACCAAAAAATGTCTTCTTCCCATGCATTTTCCCATATAAATTTAAGGCCTCGACAAACACGGTTAAAAATCAAAATTTCAACAAAAAACAAATGTGTCCACTTGTTTTTTTGATTTGGAAACTATTTGAGGGGATCGTTGCTTTCTATCACCACAAAAATTTTTGTAATGCATTTTTGAACCACCGTAATGGGCACCCTTCTCCCTTAAGTTAAATTTAGGCAACCCCCTTCCGATTTAAGCTGGATATGCCCATGGTACCATTGATGCAAGAACAAAATTAGTTTATAGCGTCAACAATATTCAACAATACCATCCACAATATTCCATAAAATCATCACTAACCGAGCAAAACTTACCTATATACAACGCGTATCCGCGATTCTTAATAAAACCGAGTAAATCACTTGAAATACCGCACAAAACATGGATAAATAATCGCATATTAGCAACTTTAACAGACATTTTACAAGATAGTTGGCCGCGGTTTTACCATAATATTCGATAAACACCGCGACAGAAAGCAAATTTTCACTGCAATTGCAAATATCCAGCAAAATGGCGTCAAATCGACAAATGAAGAGCGCTAAAAATCAACAAGGAATCGGCCGTAGGCTCGCCCACTAGATAAAGCGTTTATTAGAATTTTGTTATGTTTGTATTGAACGAATATAAGATTTGTTGTTGGTTGTGAGGGAATTACGTGCTGACAAGTGTTGAAAAGTGTTCAATTGAACATATCAATTGAATATTAATAATAAAACAAGACGTTTTACTATATTAACAGTTATTGTTGACGTTATATTACGTTTAAACTCATAAATTAAGGTTTAGAGTTGCCAATTTTCATGCTGTAAGGTCGACTAATCACTAATAACTTCTTAGTACCAGAATCAGCTGTTTAAGTTTACAAATTATGCACAACGTTCAATGATTTTGCGGCTAAAATGACCAGGCTATATTCTAATTTACAATGATGCACCCGACTCCATTTTTATATACGCGAAAAGCACAGAAAGCGAATAAAACTGACTCAATAAAACTTACCCTGACCACGGTCACTTTTAGAATCACCATAAAATCGTTATTTGTCAACAAAACCGATTAAATTGTACACCGATACGAAGAGCCGGTTGCCCTTTAGCGAATACGAGAAAATTCCGGCATCAAACACACGATTTGGGAATATTTATATCGTAAAATGTGTATTTGCACGGTAGCAACACAGAAACCGACCGGCCATCTTGTATTTCTCGGAAAACGTCAAGATCAAGGTCTACAATTGCCACCGCTTGGGCTCCGCGCACCACGCGCGGGGTTTGGGCTTATCAACCGCGAGCGCCGATCGACAAAACTACTTTTCAGACCGATCAAACCGATGATCAGTTTTTACATCGCGAAAAGTGCAAAAAACGAATAAATTCAGTCGAAAAACTTACCCTGAATGGCATATTCCGTGAGAAAACATCGTAGGATGGCACACAAACACTGATTTATCACTAGAACTAAAGATAATGGTGTCTGTTTGTAGAAAAACGCGCGAATAAGATGCACAGAGTTACACATCTTCACGGCCGGATGGAGAAGAAGCTACTGAACCACTGGACGCTTATTTGCAAATTCTCGCCGGCGGAAGTAGTGTGCAGTCACTAATGACCAATCACCGCGATGTATTTAGTCAACAATCGCTACTGCCACCCCAGGGGTAAAAAAAAAACTAAAACAATAGTCCATGGCAGTTTTCGCGCTTTTAAATTAATTTTACTGTTGCAAATTGGTGATAATCCGTCTAAAACGCGGATTTTTCTTACTCGGGTTTGATAATTCGCGATTTTAGCACCCACCGTAAGCAAAATACCGACCCCCGCTTAGGCGCGAAACTTCGGAAAAGTAACCT
Organism: Aphodius sticticus; assembly: GCA_963966075.1. NCBI lineage: Eukaryota > Metazoa > Arthropoda > Insecta > Coleoptera > Scarabaeidae > Aphodius > Aphodius sticticus. The sequence goes on from OZ014510.1 coordinate 3,855,611, forward strand.
CAATCGAAATGATTTCGGCAAATCAAAGCACCAATAAGTAAATAAAAGGCACCTACCTGTAAATATATCCGTAATGAAGCACAAGGAACACTAATTAATCGAAAACACTCCGTTTTAAATGAATTCTTTCAAGGAATATGCAACAAAGTACGAGAGAACTGTTTTGCCGCGAACATCCGACTAGCCCTAACAAATTTGTGTATTAGCAACAACTGAGTTGCCCTAAGCGTATTTTGGGGCGCTTTATGGCTAAAAGTCTTCAGATATAACCAATTTTACACCAGGAAAAGACCGCCCTTTTGCCCATAAGCGATCGAACGTAATCCATATCGATGTTACTAATAATTTCACCCTTTGTGGTACTGCCAACAGTTACTTTTGAGTAGTAAAAAATTACTAAAAATAAATCGTTTGGGCTACTATTTTCGTGTTTTTTGTCGTTTCTTTCGCTAGTCACCCGAATATTGCATGCGGAATTAGAACTTGCTAATTTAAAGTTAATTAATAAATTATTTAGGCGGTACAGGAACTAATCAGTAGCACTTGTCTCTCTCTTGCCTGCCCTGCTTTCCAACCTAAAAATTCTTCCTCGATAACCGAGTTTGTTTATTTCCTATTATTTATCAATTTGGTATTCGTTTATTGTCTTATGTAAAACTTGCATAATAATATTATAAAATTCAAACTACACAGACACTTGTTGCAAACGGCGAACGGTGCCGCCATCTATTCGAAAGCTAGTGCAGTATCAGAATTCGTAGTGGAATAGTTTTTGAAATCGATCTTTATGTATTATACATTATTCGAAAGCATGTGATTTGATCCTCCTGTAGTATTTTTTTCGGCGATTAATTGGTTTATTAGTGCCTCAAAAATTACAAAGAGGTATATTTGTGGCGCCATCTCTATGGTTGCGAACGAACTTTCGACACCAAATCACTTTATAAAGGACTTCGTCCCATATGTCAACATCCCAACAGGGTCTAGGTTAGTTTCGTCTGTCATTCGAGGTAAGCTTGTTTATTTTTCGTGATTACATCAATACGACATCGCCATAACATCCTCTCTGATCTCATTTATAAATAAAACGCCCAATATGTACACCCCAAACACGTACGAAAGACCCACATATCGGTCAACACCGAAAAGATCGACAAAATCAACCGATAAACACGGTAAAAATGCGTTTAGTGAGTGGAACTTAGCTTTCTGTGGAATAATTGTATCCATGACGATGATTATCTCGAAGATTTTATACGGAAATCGTAAGTATTTGTGTATTATGACATATTGTACCATATTGTGTAATAATTTTTTGGTTATAGGTGATACGATTCATGATTTCATCTATAATAAAGAATTGATCACGGTGACATCTATGGAAAACGGGCAGGTTATGTTTCGGTACGTTTGGACGGAGAGCGTTAGATACAGTAATATTTGGCTTCCGATCTTATGCGGGGTTTTAACTACGTATCTTACGGGGTTAATGGTGTTTTTGGACTCGAACGAGCCAGGCGTGCAACCTCCCAGTCCGTTCTCACCTTCCAAATATAGGTACGTAATTGTGATGTTTAACGATCGTAGAATTTCTTGTTTCTTCACTGTCAGAATGAATTTTCAAGGGTTATGTTTAATTGATTATAAAATTAAACAGTAGATGTCATTGCTGTGTTACTAATTGTTAATTTTTTCGTTTAGACGGAGATCGGGACATACTTTTCATTCGAACTACGCTTTTGCGTTCCTCATTGGTGTGATGGTCACCGTTTATATGTTTTGGAAGGATATTTCTTTATAGTTTGGTATCGGGAACGATTTGTATAAGAAATACAAAGTTATTTGTAGGAAATTCGTACAAAAAATATTGGATAATACAATATTAAAATGCTTTTAATGGTCATTTGTTTTCTATTGTGTTATTAAATGCAGCTATTAGGTTAAAGAGGCAGTGTTATAGTATTAAGTAGTTTATTTATTTGTATATTAATGATGATATATTTTGTATTTTTTTTGTGACAATTAACTTAGTTCTATATATATAGTATTTATATATTGATTTAAAACTGTTTTGGAATTGTATTAACATGCTAATAATTATTTGGTTATATTCTTGTAATAATAAACAGTATTTCTTACTATAACTATATGTTGTTATTTAAAAATTCAGTACCTAATTTTTCTCTCAGGTTTTTCCTGACCCTGCTCAATAGTAGGAGTGTATTTAGAGCAGTTTAGAGCAAGTTGTAATCAGTTTGCAAGTTGTAACCGCTTGCGGACTGCGGTACGATGTATTGGTAGATCTCAAGTCTCGCAACAATTCTGTTTGGATATAAAGGCAGCATTTAAGAGAGTCTTGCATAAAAAAAATACCCTTATACGTAAGTATGTAAAAATAAAAACTAAATAAAAAATGTATCAATATTTATCAGGCAAGCACGCATATTTTATTAAATGTAGTCACTATCAAGATCTACATCGCTGTTGCTTACCGAGCTCTCAAAAAGAAAATTTAACAAGAATTTATCCTTTACTTCCATTTTACAAGTTGTTTTATACTTAACCAAGAATATATACTTCAACTATGACAAGCCAAGTTGCGTTCGTTCGGTTCTGCTAATTCTGCTCCAAGCAGCCCTAACCTGCCCTAACCTGAGTAATGTCGAGTGAATCCAACGAACAAAGCTATAGTTTATCTATTTCACAATTTACAATTTTGGATAAACAAATATTGATTTTTTTTCAGAATAAATTCTAATGGAGTCTTATAAAGTTTTTGACGAGTCTTTTCACAAGTTCATCAAAGACGGAGTCAGTCTTCTTCAACTACAAAATGAAGACAAAGAAGGTAAGATAGTAAAGACGTAATTGTGTTGTGGTATTTTTCTTGTAAATTGTTATTACAGTTCACAGACAAAATTATCGAAGAAATGTAACAAAACTAGTGTTTTTTTCGTTTCAGAACTCAAATTTTATTATTTTCTGTTATTAACGTTTAAATTATAACCATAATAACTTAATCCAGTGTTTCCCAAACTTTTCGTAGTATATATATATATATATATATATATAAAGTATGGAGAAGAAAATTGAATAAAGACGCAGATAAGGATTGTTTCTTAATATACAGCAATTTTTGACGTCAAATGAATGTGATCTTTCTCAAGATATATATATATATATATATATACAGGGTCCTGCAGCGCAGCTCCCGTCTTCTGTAGCTCAGTTATTAATTAAGCTAAGAGTTTGACATTTTGCAAGCTTACCCTGTACTTCAAGGTACATTTCAAGAAATTATTTTTGTTTATACAGGTTGTCCCAAAAATGTGCAACGCCAACATGATATATTTTTTTAAATTGCATGCTATATATTTTTTTACACATTTGGAAGCCTGTTATGGTTGCCTACATACCACAAAAATTTTATTGAAATCGGTTGAGTGACTGCAGCGCAAAAAAAAATAAAAACAAAAAAAAATTGATTTTGCATCGTTGACCTTAAAAATCAATAAAAACCACAAATTGCACCTCGTTAATAAAATTTTGCGACGTCCTTATTAAGTTAGATCTAGTAGTCTCGTTAACCAAGTGTCATTGATCCAAATTGTACAGGATGTCCAAAATCTAGTGTCAAACTTGTCAAACTTCAAAGCGTGTTATTGTTCTTATTTTAAATTGGAACCCATACATTTTTTTAGGTGAAACGATGCAGAATTAAAAAATAAACATTGTTTCTAAATACAACCCCATCACAATTCCCAATATTTTAAAAGTTATTCGCCAAAAACTCATTTTTCAACGTTTCCAAAGGCAATTGTAGGTAATAGATATCGTACGTGGCGTTGAAAAACAATTTATTTCATAAAATAAAACGCAGAGAAATATTTTAGATTTGAGTGTACTTAATTAAGTAGTTGTTCAATTGCCAAATTTACTTAAAAGTTTACCTATAGCGGTAAGGGTGGAAATTTGGCTGCAACATGATGGAGCTCCAGCACATTACTCGTTACATGTCAGGCACCGGCTCAACGAAATCTTCCCAAATCGGTGGATTAGAAGAGGAGGACCAGTTGCGTGGCCTCCTCGATCACCGGACTTAACGAAACTGGATTTCTTCCTGTGGGGCTACGTTAAGGACATCGTTTATGCTGAACCTCCAACAACACCAGAAAACATGCAAGAAAGATGCATTTCTAACTATTACGCCCGACCTATTAAGAGCAGTGGCGAGGTCATTTCATACTCGTCTTCGTTTGTGCCTCGAAGAGCACGGAAGACATTTCGAACAACTACTTAATTAAGTACACTCAAATCTAAAATACTTCTGTGTTATGTTTTATGAAATAAATTGTTTTTCAACGCCACGTACGATATTTATTACCTACAATTGCCGTTGGAAACGTTGAAAATGAGTTTTTGGCGAATAACTTTTAAAATATTGGGAATTGTGATGGGGTTGTATTTAGAAACAATGTTTATTTTTTAATTCTGGATCGTTTCACCTAAAAAAATGTATGGGTTCCAATTTAAAATAAGAATAATAACACGCTTTGAAGTTTGACAAGTTTGACACTAGATTGTGGTTATCCTGTATAATTTGGATCAATGACACTTGGTTAATGAGACTACTAGATCTAACTTAATAAGGACGTCGCAAAATTTTATTAACGAGGTGCAATTTGTGGGTTTTATTGATTTTTAAAGCCAACGATGCAAAATCAATTTTCTTTTGTTTTTATTTTTCTGCGCTGCAGTTACTCAACCGATTTCAATAAAATTTTGGTGGTATGTAGGCAACCACAACAGGCTTCCAAATGTGTAAAAAGATATATAGCATGCAATTTAAAGAAATATATCATGTTGGCGTTGCACATTTTTGGGACAGCCTGTATAATCAAAAATAATTTCTTGAAATGTACCTAGAAGTACAGGGTAAGCTTGCAATGTATATATATATTCTTTGACTAACTGTATTATTAACTTATTAGACACAATTAAAGAAATATAGAATAAACAAAGAGAACTGCAAAAAGCATTTTTTTTATTCAAAATTATGATCAACAACTAAAACAAACGCAACTTTATCAACAAATATGACATTCTAATTCTAAATACTGCGCTATTGTGTTGACACACAATTTTTTAAGTATCAAAAAAAGTGACACAATGCCAAAACAGTACCTCTAACCAAATGTTTTTATCATACTTCGTAGAAACCACAAACCAGCAACCAATATTAACGGAATCGTTAACTATATCGAGCAGTTTATCGTGTAGTTACTGTAAGGTTGAATTTGTGACACCGGCTCAACAGAGGGAGCACTGCAAATTAGATTGGCATCGTTATAATCTGAAACAAAACCTTGTGTCGAAACCCCCTGTTTCCGTAGAAGAATTTGATTCAAGAACTGGTAAATATCCTACTTAATAAGTCAAAAATTTATGATTTTCAAGCTTCCATCTTTTAGATGACGTCTCCAGCATCTCAGGTTCCGACACGGAAGACGAGGAAACGTTAGACACTATCGCGAGCGCTCAAGGAAAGATTTTCCTTAAAAATAACTGCGGGCAAGTTTTCGGAATGTACAAATGTCTGCTTGCCAATAAAAAGGAGGAAATTGATAGTGCTACGGCTTTCGCTCGTTTGAAAGAATACCATGAAAATAAACAATGGGCTGTTTTCATGTTAGGCGGGGGTCATTTTGCTGGGGCTGTCTTTAAAAATGCCGACGCTGTTTTGCATAAAACTTTCCATTGCTATACGGTTCGTGCTGGACAAGGGGGTTCCCAAAGTGCAAAGGATAACACTGGTTCACATCCGAAGAGCGCTGGGGCTTCGCTACGACGCTATAATGAAAACGCACTAATGCAGGTATGTTTTATGAAAATTTGTTATAACTCGGAAACAAGACAATTTTGTATATAGATAAATAAGTCTTATTTGTTTTAAAATCTAATGATTTATCAGATTTAACGATAAAATGATTTGAAACAAAAGATTTTTGTGGAGAGTTCAATACTGCATCACACAACAAACCTGTGAAAAATAAACCAAAATAACTTTAGCTTAAATTCTAGCACGTGAAAGATATAGTTGATGCCTGGAAAACAGAACTAAGCAATTGTAGCCTTATTATACTTCGAGCTGCTGGTCCTTATAATAAGTCGATACTTTTTGGAGGAAAAGTGCCACTTTTAGATAGAGCTGATCCTAGATTGCGCGTGGTGCCTTTTTCAACACGCAGGGCTACTTTTACAGAAGTCAAACGCGTTCATGGGATTTTATCAACAATATTCCTATATGGTAAGTAAATATTTATACAGGTTGATATTGCTATTTTACTGCAAAATGAACTCATTTTGAAACTATTTCAATAACTAGAACTTGAATGAAAACACTATCGGCTGCAAAAGCCCTGTGTTCGAAGACCCGTAACTCTGAAATGACTGAACAAAAAAAAATTAAGTAAAGTGCGTTATACTCCTGAATCATTTCTACATAACAGGAGTGACTTTCAAATTTTTCTGCCTATCGGTTTGACCACGAGCGAGAGAGAAGTAAAAAAGGTACCCGATTTTTGCGGTTTTAAATTAATGCTTGACTTCCCGATTTTTTTTCTCCTAAACCACTTAAAAAAATTTTTTTTATTTTTGGTCAGCCTACACTTAGAGTCTCTCCTATAGATTGGCGTTTTTATTTTGTTCATTTTGTACGTAATAAAGTCTGTAAGCGAGCTTGTTATGGGCGCGGATATCTCAGAAACGAACAATAGCAGGGCAACGCAGTTAGCACGTAAACAATCCTTATTTATTGTGATACTCATCCATTGATGTTTAATAACATTAAAGTTATTTGGCAATTTTTAAGAGAGAAATGAATGTAATCGATTCTGTGTGCAGGATGGTTCCCCTCGAGGAAAGGGGATTACGCGCGGGAAACGATGCTTGGTTTCTTGCGACGATTTCAAACGATCAACTCTCAGGACCGTATTCAATATTTTTGTCATTTTCTCGTTTGGTTTTATTTTTTAAACTAGCATACGTGATTTTTTTCTCTATTCGTGGAATTGTATACATGTTTTTTTGTGATTTATTATTAATTCGCAATTTTATTTCTTCCGAAAATCTGTTGTTGATGATATTATGCAACGTAATCTAGCCATATCTCTTTTGATACAGTGCTTCGTTGCATAAAGTTAACATATCTTTAATTTTAAATGTATTGTGGCTTTTTGCAACTTTATTTTTTACGTAAGCCCAGATTAATTCAATTGCATTAAACTCGCAATGGGCTACAGGTAACTACAATAATTTTACTGCATTGCATCTGATTTTTTTTTGCTATAAAATACAACAGCGTTCTTAAGGGGAATCCATACCCCCTACGTTTTACTTGCAAAACACGCAAAAGTTCTGAGGCTTTTTCTCAGCAATTAGTTCACACAATCGTAAAAGAAATACACCAAATTAAAGATAAAAGATATATAATTTTGCGTCTAGTGATAGATTTTTGATAGTTCTGTTCGTTTTTGACAAATCTATTTGTGAATATGACATAAAATTGGCTGATTTTGCAATTTTTTTACGAAAAACTCAGGTTAAAATTGAAAAAAGTACCACATAATAGGTCTAAGTTACACCTTCCTCTATAAGTGTACAAAATTTCACGTAAAAATATCTATATCTTACATGCCTTTTGCACTCAAAACTTTACTTCTTCAAGTACATGAATAAGTTATATTTTATCACGTAGCGTAGATACAACAACAACAAATAATACATAGACATTACCACAGCAAGTAATACATCTTTATCTATAATTTGATGTATAACATGAGAGAATTGATACAACATTAAGCTGACTATGGATGCTTATTTTATACGACGTACAGCAGTAGTGATTACTTTACTTTACTACTTTACTTCCTTGGAATACTTCAGCACTTTTGCTGAAGACTTGCAAAACACGTACGCACGCAACGCAGTTACTAAAAAAACTTTATTCAAGAAATTAGTTATCAGTAATAATATAACAAGAGAGTGAGAATAAATTGAAAATAATTTAACAGATTGTTTGAAAACTTGTTGCCAGGCAATAGTCACGAGAGCCCGCAGGGCTCGAGTGGCTATTGCCAAATGGCAACAAGTTTGAACAAAATCTGTCAAATTATTTTCTAATTTATGGAACTCTCGAGTTATATTTGACTAGATTATTTTTTGATTCACAAACTTTTACAATAAAAAAGATCAATAAAACTATCATAAAATTATTGAAAAATTTAATTTAATTAATTATTACTTACAATATATGAAAATATCGTTGACACATTGTGAGTATATTAAAAGAATTAACAATTTAAATTAGTACAATGAAAAACGCAATTATTAAAAATATTTCGAGACTCATTATTTATTGAGGATTTGGAATTGCTTGTTATATTAAGTGTTTCCTCCTGCGTATTTTCTCTAAGATTATTTATTATATTTGAATGATGTTCTTGGTTCAATTGTAAGTATGGTTTAATCGAACTTGCAGAATTATGACCAGTGACCTTGATTAGTTCTTGTTCTCCTACATCAGCTTTTGAAAGGTTACTTACTGCACTTGATCTGGCAGAATGGTTATTTATTTTTTTAGTAACTGTGTCTAGACCTACTTTTTCTGCGGATTCTTTCATCCATTTTGAAATGGAATTTATTCCCACAGGAACGTTTTTATACCAAAAACCATGAGTTTGCCAAGCCGGATTTGGAGTAAGAAACAAGCGTTCGGTTTTAATATTTTCTTCATGTTTACTCATTAGTTTTTCAAAAAGACGAACAGGGCAAATATCTGGGTTATTTATGTTTGGAGTCAACCATTTACTATTAGCGCACCTTTGTGCTCCACCCTGTGCAGTTTTTGTAAAGATGGGATTGTATTCAATGCGGCCAGTATTTAATCTTTTTATGTCGGTTTCTTTTTTAAAATAATGAACTAAACATTTCGTAGCTTCTCCTCCCCTCCAAGCTAGTTCATACGATGCAACGTGAAAAAACTTTCTTTGCAATCCACAAGGTGTATCTTTGTCCCAATAGTTAAAAATTTGCAACAATTCTGTATTAGAAAGTGCCACAGAACTTTGTTTGTGCTTTTCAGGATGTTTTTGTAAAATTTTTCTTTTTGCATCCCTTGCATTCCGAGCATTTCTGAATTCTATATCATGGAAAGGATCAAAGGACCTGTTATACTTATTAAAGTAAAGTTCTTGAACTAATTTTGCCGTTTTATTCCACATTGTCTTTATTACTACTTCTTTATAATCATTTCCGTCTTTTCTTTTCATGTTATAAGCCCAATCTTTTAAAATCAATGCCAGAGTAGCTGTTGTAGTAGATTGATCCAGAATATAATTTCTTTCTTTGGTGAAGGTCTTAAATTGTCCCCATATAGACTGATTACTTATTAGAGTATTATTCGAAGTAGTTTCTAAAATCTTTTTTGTAATTTCTGCATTAGAAAAGGTACCAAACCGATGACTTTCACCCATTTCGCGTTGACACAATTAAGTAATTATTTTGACAAGTATCTGACAGTTGCTAGGCAAATAAAAGCTACAGTGATTATTCCCGAGAATAATCACAAGAGATTTATTCCCACTATAATAATGACATAATTGGTTGAAACTTACCCTTGTGACAAATAAAGAAGCATTTCATTGGTTTTAAGAAACGTCAAAAAATAATCAATGGAATATTTATGTATTTATACAATCTTGATTTTACACAAACTCAAGCTGTTATGCATATTATTGGGGTTTGAGAAAAAATAATGTCTTTTCTTATTTTATGTGTTTGCTGCTACCTGATAATATTAAATTTGATTGCTGCTGTTGATTCAAAATGCTTAAAAACAAGTCCGCTTTCACGAAAATCTTGCTTATAGTCTTTATTGCAAGGAAAATTAGGAAAATACAAATGCCCATCTGTAGACAAGATCTTGAGTTATACTCTGTGTAAACTTGAATTTTTTTGGGCAAGCGGTTTAGCAGAAAAAAATTTGGAAAGACGAGTGTTTATTAAAAAGTGCTAAAATCGGGTACATTTTTACGCTTCTGTCCAAACCTAGGGGCAGAAAATTTTGATAGTCAATCATGTTATGTAGAAATGATTCACGAGTATAACACACTTTATTTCAATTTTTTTTGTTCCGTCGTTGCAGGGTTACGAACCTCCAAACACAGGGCTCAATGCTTTTGCAACCGATAGCAGTCAATTAATGTGACATATTTATTTACAAAACAGGGAAATTTATCTCGATCTTTTAGCAATTAAACTGCCAAATCTCTTAGAAGATGGTCTATTGCACAAACGCAGCTCTAAGTGGCTTCAAAATCGTTTTCAATCGAACTTTTTAACGAAAAACTTTAACAATAGTTTAAAATTTTCCACAGATTCCATAGAGTCGGCCATGAAAGGTATCGTAAACCACTCATCGCCTGATAGGTCGAAACGTCCCAAAACCAAAACTCTCAACGTCAACAGAGCAAAATCGAGAGAAATTGTCGAACGAGTTTTACCAAGGCAGATCAGCGAAGAGGCAGCTAAAGAAATCGACGTCCAAAACACTCTAGTAAAATCAAAACGTAACAAGAAACTTGAAGATGCAAACAACGAATCTGGTAGTTCCGACGATCTAGAATGCCATGTCGAAAACATAACCGTAGATTTCAAGGAGAACCTGCAATGCTTTGACGACAGTTTAACACCTGAAGAGCGCGCTAAAAAGTCCTCTAGACTTAGGCAGAAAACAAAAAAGCAGAAAGAAAGGAAATTACGCGAGTCAAAAAAGAATGATATTATTAATAGCGTTAAACTTGGAGATTTGGGTAAGTTTTTGGAGTTTAAAGAGTTGGATAATTCGGATATTGCCGTAAACGGTGATATCGTTAATGAATTGATTACGGAAACTGGAGATTCATTGCTTCACGTTGCTGCGAAGAGTTGTCAGCAAGACATGATCCTATTTTTATTAGAAAACGGAGCAAATTTGTGCGCTAAAAATGATAAGCATGAGACTCCTTATACTTGTACTAAGGAGAAAACAATAAGGGATTTGTTTAGGTCGTACGCTGCTGATAATCCAGAAAAACACAATTATAATAAAGTAAGATACATCGAACGCCCTGTATATTTTTAATTAACCATCATTTTGCAGGCTAATATTCCTACGAATGTTCTAACAGCTGCTGAATTAACTGAGAAGAAACGCCAACAACGGAAGATAAAACGGGAAAAAGAAAAGGAAAAAAAGAAAGAAAATGAAGTTAAAAAACAAGAAGACAACGCAAAAGAGCGCTTCTTAGAACTCAGTGACAGAGAAAAGGTATTCTAACCTCAAAAAATAACCGTAAATGTCATTTTTAAGTTCATGTCATGACAGTACTTTTAAGGTTATAGGTTATATTGTTCTTGTCATGCGTTGTCATGACAATACTGTTAGGTTTATAGGTTATATCGCCGCTATGTCATAAAATCACGAAGGACATCGTTTTAAAACGTATTATTTTTGTTAACAGAGGGCGCTGGCAGCGGAAAGAAGAATTATAAACCAAGCTGGAGTCGTTATTTCGAGGTGTTTTCTCTGCGCAAGCGATATGGCGGGAAAGGTTCCGTTTGAATATGGGGAAAACCGTTTCTGTTCGATAGAATGCTTAAAAGGGCATAGGATGCAAAATCCGGTAAATTTAAGTAGCTAACACCATAATTCGTTGAATAAACGCAACAGAGTAGATAGATTTTTTATTTATACAATAATTTATAATTAATAAAGATAAATACTCGCAATGAAGGGTTTCATTTCACTTTAATTTTAGGAAATTTAAGATGTCCCCCAACCAATTGAACTACTTACCGACTTTCTGGTACTTTTGGTACTGTTTTGGGACCCGTTTTATATAATTTGTACATAAACGATGTTGCTTCTGTAGTTAAATTTTGTGACGTGCAACTATTTGTAGACGATATACTATAATTATGTTCAAATCACTTACCTGGTTTAACGCTTCCTTAATCCGAACAGCGAAGTGATATCCCTCTACGTAAATCGGAGAATCCTTTGTTTCTATGGTTTCTAAGATTTGTTCTATTTAATGTTCATTGTTCATTACATTGTTGACCATGACTGTTCAGTTTCAATATAACTGCTGAATTTGAACAAGAAGTATTGTTTAGACAATCAGAAAATGGTTGTAATGTTTTTGCCGCCAAATATATCCCGATTAGTGCAACCTATGGCATGCAAATGTGATTCAAGCGGGGAATATGCATTGCAGAAACAGATTGTTGCTCGGAGATGCAGATATTTAACAGAATTTAAAATAGTTTAGATCTTAATAATTGAATTAAAAAATTACAATACTTTTTGTCTCTATTTAGCACTAGTTCTGAATAATTAATTATTGAAAATGCAAAATTTGACGCTTTCCGTTTTTAGGAAAACTAGTGACCTACTTAATGCACAGTCAGTCAAGCCAGCCGTGCGAAGTTCCATGTTTGTGTCATTCCTGTTTGTCCGCGTTCGACTTTTGTTATGTTTTTGTTATTTTGTGTGATCGAAATGGATAACTTCAAAAGTCGTGAGTAGAAATGATGCTCATTTACGGAGAAACAAGTTTCAAAAGCTTAAGGATCTCCACAACTTCAGAACAAATAAAGCATTTGGCGCTATTTTTATTTGCCTTTTTTTCCAAGATTTCGCAGATATGTGCTTATTTTGCCATATGTCAGCTTATTTTATTAAGTTTTTACGGATTTTTGGTGTAAAACGTGTAAAACGCTTGAAGGAATAAATTAATTCCAAAGTATTGCGTTTCGAAGAAAATAGTTTTATTTTATCGTAGTGAACGTCAGCCCAAATAATCCTCATACGAATTATATCATTTTTACGTTCAAATAGACTCCTCTCAACTAGAATTAAGGATAAAAGGCTGACTGCGACATAGATAACAAAAATCCCGAATTAATTATTCAAAACAATAAAATATTCTGCAGAATGTGCATGAAAACAGTAAGTTACAATTGTTTAAATTAAGGGGATAAAAACTCTAGTGTGTTCCGATGTTATTTTTACTAAGATCTTACGGCTACCAGGTTTCGAATCTAAACCGATTCGTCTTCGGGCCGTGCGTCAATTTACAGCCTATTTGAACGAACGACGCAAACAATTTTGAGGTTATATTCACCCTTCATACTCATTTTCGATATAAATTGGCAGTCCTTACAATTATAAAGCCTATGTCAATGTCCGTTATGTAAAATGGGACCTGGATACCAGAATTCACGTGTTCAATGTAATACTGCAAAGCAATGCATTGCTTTTTTAGATTCAAAACCTGGTAGCCGTAAGATCTTAATAAAAATAACGTCGGAACACACTAGTGTTTTTATCCCCTTAATTTAAACCTGCCGATGGGGAGATTTATTATTGATTTAAAATTGTTTATTTTACGATTTGTCTCTTGGTAGTGATTGTTTTATCGCGGTCGTTATATACGACTTTCACTGTATACTTCAAGGTATACGTATTCTTATAACGCTTTTTTTCTCACTTCTCATGCTTATTTTCCAAAAATAAATGCTTATAATTCCGCACTCTACAAATAAGTAAATATTTATTACATATTTGATTACTATATTCAAAATTTTTCCCTGGAAATATAACTTAAAAAAAACACAACCCATATTCCAGAACACAAATTTATTGTTACATAAAAACTACACGTAACAACAAAGCAATTATATTCAATTATAACACACCTCGTGTTCCTCCGTGCACACAGAACGTCCGCATAGTCATAAACAACCAAAGAAAGAAAAATCCCCGAAACAATCTCATACAATCCAGTAAAAAAACAGTTTCAGGTGCCTTAAAAACAAAACTCGTATTAATAAAACTTACAAAAATCAGAAATCCGACAATCGGAATTCCAAATTATCGCGAACTACTCGAGCTAGACCTACTGTGCTTCCTACGCCTCGGCGGGGGGCTCCTCGAGTGGGGCCTCCTCCTCGGTGGGCTCCGTCTCGGGGGCCTCATCGGGGTCCTCCTTCTGAACCTCGGCGGGGTCCTTCTATGCTGCATCGGCCTCCGCATATGCATCGGCGGGGGACTCCTTCGCATCGGAGGGGGCCTCGGCTTCGGAATCAACACGGGGGCCGCGGTAATCTCGTGCCCGTCGATCTGCCCCCCGTCCATGTGTTTCATCGCGTTTTCAGCCTCGTCAGCGTTCGAATATTCCACGTAAGCGTACCCCCTTCCGTTATGCGGATGAACGTGGTCTTTCGGAAATTCGACGCTTTTTATAACCCCATAAGTCCCGAAAATCTCCATTACGTGATCTTTCGTCACCGTTCTTGTCAAACGACCGATGTGAATCTTGGTTGGTCGCGGAGTTGGGGATCTACGACGTCTTTTGTTGCGCCTCGGAGAGCGGGATCGAGATTTTGACGTTCCGGGTTTGACGGCGTTGGAATCGGAAGGTTTCGGCGATGACCGGCGTGCGTCTTTCGATTTTGAAGAGTCTTCCTTGACGTCTTTCTCTCGGGGTTTGTCCTTCTCGGGTTCTTCTTTGATTTTCTTGTCGCGGCTGCGGCGCGCTGGTTTGCTGGTCGAACGGGAGCGTCTTTTCGGTCTGGTTCTGTTGTTGTCGCTGCTTGACGAAGATGAATCTGACGATGAACTGCTGGAGCGAGAGCTCGAGCTAGAGCTTGACGAGCTGGAGGAACGCGAGCCTGATGACGAACTGCTGTCCGAAGAGCTAGAATTACAGAAAAAAAAGGATACTTGAATGATTTTTTACACAATGGGGTATTCCGGTGTTTTTGAAATTGTCATTTTTACAAACTATGGGTGCTACTGTTTGCTACTTCACAAGTAAAATATCAAACATTGTTTTAAATTAAGAGAAATTGTTGTTTGAAGTTTGAATTAGGATTGGTCTTTGTGACGTCACAAAGACCGCTCAAAGTAAGTGACTTGACAACGTTGCTATATCTAGGGTGCACGTAGTAAATTTTTGTCTTCTGTTGTGTCAACGTTTAGAATCATTCGTTTGTTGACACCTGCTTTGGTTATTGAGGTTATATCAAACACTTGTTCAAAATGTATAAACTCCAACAGCGACATTGTTCTGTGCCGGGCTGTACAGCAGTAGAACAGTAACTCCTGATAAGATTTTCTTTACATTGCCGACTAGCGAGATGAGAGATGTTTGGCTACAAGTTTTAGGAATGATCAAATCATCTCTCAAAAAAGTTAACTTTATTCGTTGTCAAACAACAGGGTCGCCAACCGTCAACTTGGCCGATCAGCTGTTCGAGAGCTGTCCGCTGTTGCCAGCGCTACTATTGATCGGTAATCATCATGTATTTCCGAGGGTGGTCGGTGAATTCAAACGAAATGCACTTTTAATTGTAATTATCTCATAGAAAAACTAAATCAAAAAGCTCATAGCTTAACTTTATGAATCCTCATAAATTGTACAATAGGTTAACCCGAATATCTGCTTAAATTTTGACATGACCGGAATACCCTATTAATTAATTATTTCTATTTCTATAAACTTGTTTCGGTTTAACAATTTTAGTCAGCGCGGTATTCTTGCCTACACTTAATTTAGTAGCAATTTCTCGAATGCTGATTCCATCATGCAGTCGAGTTCGAATTATTGCCTTCTGAAATTCATTAAATTGCGGCATCTTTATTTCTTATGTCAAAATTCAAGATGACATTAATGTGACAAGACAGACGTACTGACACGACATTACGAAGCCCAGTTTAATTAGTACAAATTTGAGTGTCCTCATTTTTTATGCTCACGATAGTACATGCTTCTTTTTGAAAGGTGGACCTTCTGCCTTTTACACACTATTTCACAGTTTTTTAGTCAAATTTGTGATCATATCTATATTGTACAGACCAAATAAATTTTAGAGCCCTAATAAAAATTCAAAATTTGCTCCTAAGTCACTTTTTTCTAAGACGGGGATTATCTCGATTAATTTGTCTAGAATGTCCTCAAAGAATCAATCAAATCGGCCCAAGATTACAAAAGTTATTTAACGTCAAATTTGATCATTTAAATGTTCGGGTTTTTGTGCCTCGCTTTGCTTAGATTTTTACGTACCTTCCACTGCTATCGCTGCTACTCGAGCCTGAATTCGTCCGCTTCCGACTCTCCTTGGTTTTCTCCTTCTTCTTATCCTTTTCATCACTATCTGAACCGGAAGGCCTAGCCCTAACCACAATAGAAACAGTGAAGACTCCACAGATAAATCAGATCTAAATTTTATACTTACATTGTAAGAAATAAACTAAACAAGCTTCCAAACAATCAGTAGATATTTAAGACGTTACTAAATCAGTAGAATAAGGTTTATATTAGCTAAAAACAATTATTTTATAAACCATGCGACGCTTATACTAATGGCATAAGTAAATTGGTGTGATGTTAGCGAAAAGCGGGTTTCCAGCAACGTCAATCATTACCAACTTAAAACAGGAATGAAGAGATTATTGAAGGAACTATTGTGTTTTTTCAATTAAAACATATTAATAAATTATTCGGAATTCTTTAGATAAGTTTAATTATGCTCTGTTAATCGATTTAGTATTATTCAGATATAATAAAAAGTAAATCGCTGAAAGTATTGACAGTTGGCGTAAGTCTTACCAACACAAGAAAAGGAAAACCCTTCGTGAAATGTCTGTTTTCATTACGTAAAATCCTCAAAATAAACCACAAAATTCTAGTTCGCAATACAATATTTAAAGGTATTTACTCGAAACGCCATTTCCCACGACCACAAATCGTCTTTTCATGTACATCCCGCTCTAAAAAACCTCCATATTTTCGACTATTCGACCTTTCTAACCTTCAAATGTGGCCTTTTTAGATGATCCGTACGGCGCTAGTGCCCTGCACTCAAAATTCATTGTTAAATAATGGCCTTAAAGCCATTTGCGGGAGTTTTGCTGGCGCCAGGCAGCAATCTTCAACACCAGCAACCGCACCTGAGTATAAACCATATTCGCCGTTCCGTGTGGCCCCGACTAAAGATAATATGGCTGAATATTCGTTGGCACGTTTAGACGACTTGCTCAATTGGGGTCGGAAAGGCTCCATGTGGCCAATGACATTCGGTTTAGCCTGCTGCGCTGTAGAAATGATGCATATCGCAGCACCTAGATATGACATGGACAGGTAGGGATCTACGTTATTAAAGATTACATTTGTTTTTGTTGATTTTTGTTCGTTTGTGTTGGTAGTACATTTTGACAAGTGTCAGTTTTCTTTTACTTTGACAGGATATAGTAACGATAAAGGTTAGTCAGTTTTTTACTTTGACAGAATATGATAACGATACAGGTTAGTCACTACTTTACTTTGACAGAATGTAGTAAAGATACAGGTTAGTCAGTTTTTACTTTGACAGTTAATAATCATACACGATAGTCACTTTTTTACTTTGACAGGATATAGTAAACATAAGGGATAGTCATTTTTTACTTTGATATGATATAGTCTCCATATTGTACATAAAACATCGATTAAGTTTTTTAACTGTTTTTTCTTCTAGGTTTGGTGTTGTATTTCGTGCGTCACCTAGACAAGCTGATGTAATTATCGTAGCTGGTACGTTAACCAATAAAATGGCACCGGCTCTTAGAAAAATTTACGATCAAATGCCTGAACCGAGATGGGTTATTTCCATGGGTAGTTGTGCTAACGGCGGTGGATACTATCATTATTCGTATGCCGTTGTAAGAGGCTGCGATAGGGTTATACCCGTAGATATATACGTGCCTGGATGTCCGCCAACTGCGGAGGCACTACTTTACGGAGTCTTGCAACTGCAGAAGAAAGTAAAGAGGATCAGTACCCTCCAATTATGGTATCGGAAGTAAGGTTTTACCTTGCGGTTTATAAAATAAAATTTGTATATATGACGAGTGAATATTCAGATGCAGTCACGTTTTAGACACACTTGTGAATATCTGTTTTACGGATTACTTAATAAATATTGTCAACCCGATTATTCTGTTTTATTATCTGTAAGATTTAGAGTATTGTTTTTTTTTAGTTTTGTTGGTTTTTCTCTTGTTTTGTTTTCAGGGATTTTTTGTTTTAGGTAAAAAGATCTTCGTATTTGTATAAACTCTAGTATTCCAATAAAAATGTTTCTTTGAATGACGTATGTTTTATTTTTTTGTGCATATAAGCGTCAGTTTTTGCTTCAATGTTGGTCCATTTTCTAATAGTAAATATGTTTGAATGATTATCCAGTTCTGTATTTGTTGTTTGTTTATTCTTGCTTTCTCTAATGTTTTTGCATTATTTTTGATAACGTCATAACTTCCGAACCGTCTCTACAGGTTACCGAGTTATGCTGAAATTACGTTTTTTCAAATAACAAAAAGATAACCGAAATGGACCACATAACTTCAAAATGGTAAATCTCAGGCATATAAAAGTATATATATTTTTAATTTACGCATCGAGGACTATGATTTGGTGGTGGGTTAACCTTTCTATCGCCAACGTTTGAAAATTAAATTTTTTTCTATCTAAAAGTGCTAAATTTAGATCGAAAATGATTTGATAACTTTTTGAGAGATAGAGCGTTCTAATGTAGTCGTGCTTATGCATTGGGATGTGCTGAATTCAACAGTGAAGTCGGTTTTCCAGTAACGCGTACGGTTTGGCCAGAAAGTGGGAAACTATAGTTTTCGCGGTTTTCTCGCAAACCGCGCCCCTTAGAGCAACGCGGCTTTCAGAAATGAATTCCTCGGCCAATTTCGCATCCGGTACCGTTTGAAACGTGAACATCGGTCGATTAGATCGGACACAGTTTGCGTTAAAAGTTGCTGATGTAGTAAAATGGCTGTTTTAGCATTGTTTTTGATAACTTGGAACGTCATAACTTCCAAACCGTTCCAAATAGGAACAATCCAACTATACCGGCGTAATCAGCATCGAAAATAAATTTAAAACAATATTGAAGACGCGAAAATACGTAAAATTGCATAAAGCAGCACACAATATCAAATATTAATTACAAATATTAGGCATTTCATTACTTATTTATTATTTTAAAAACTTCCCAGGATCTTCACAGGATCATTTAGGTTGGTATTTCTGTTCCTAACCTGACACAAATCGTGCCTAACCTAACTTTAATTGTTTACTGCCGCATCTTACAAGAAAACTAATTATTTAATCACCCGCAAATACAATTAAATGCTAACAAAAACATGGAAAAATTAAATTTCGACTTGCTTCGCGAAGAATACAGGGTAAATATCACAACAATAACATACCTCAACTTTTCAAGCATAATATTTATAATTGTGTACTTATTCCAGCTATGCTTTAAAGTTGCTTTCGATAAAAATGATGTCTCCATACTCGAAACTAAAGTCAAATCGTTTAATAAAACCGAAATCGACGTTAAATCACCTCTGGATCAATTATTCCGTGATATGTTGCTGGAATATTTAGAACAGGAGCTCGAAGTGACGGCTTTACAACGTTTAGTTTCATTTTGTGTGGAAACATGCCGAAAAGGTTTGACAACCCCTACGATGCCTGTAGTTTTGCTGGGAGACGTTTTTGAGTCGCTCACGTTGGAGTTATGTGAGGTTATGTTCAGTTACGTCGAGAATGAAGTCAACGTTTGGAAGGAGGAATTATTTTTTATATCTTGCAAGAATAATCTATTGCGTATGTGTAACGATTTATTACGGAGGTTATCAAGAAGCAGCGCCACAGTTTTTTGCGGGAGAATTTTGTTGTTTCTAGCAAAATTTTTTCCGTTTTCGGAAAGATCTGGTTTGAATATCGTAAGTGAATTTAACTTGGAGAACGTGACGGAATATGGAACCGAAGCCGCGGAAGATTCTAATACGGAAGTTGAGATATCGGGAAATAAGAAAAATATCGTTATTGATTATAGTTTGTATTGCAAATTCTGGTCGCTTCAAGATTTTTTTAGGAACCCGAATCAGTGTTATAATAAGGTCCAATGGAAGTTGTTTTGTTCGGTTTGTTTGAAATTAATTTTAGGTTAAATTTAGCGGAAATCATGTTGTTTTTTTTTAGCACGCCACGAGTATCTTGAGCACATTTCAAGGGTTAAAATTGGATTACGTTGCTAAGGATACGACGTTTGTTGACTCGAAAACAGGCGGAGAAACTCCGTACTTCCCAAAATACCTCACCAACCAAAAATTACTGGATTTGCAAATTTACGATGTCAATTTTCGACGATTTATCTTACTGCAGTTCTTGATTTTGTTCCAGTATTTGACATCGGCTGTCAAATTTAAATCGTAAGTTTTATTATTATAATTTTTTGTTTCGTTCTTTTTGTTCTAAAGTACAAAATAAGATCTTCAGCTTTTTTTGTAGGAGTTTTCATGTCATGAAATAAACTTATATTGTTTATTGATTCATGTTAACCAATCGAAAGTACGTTTCACAAAATTCTTCAATTATTTTTAGTTTTGTGATTTTCTTTAAGATTTATATTGCTATTGTCTTATTTAACAAATCACAATTTATGACACACATTCCTACTTGTTTCTTGTGCTGTGAACATTTTTTCCTGAGGTAGAACTGAAATGATGTACAACTTTACTTTAACTGATGCGGCAGCATTTGATGTGTCTTGACTACAACTATCGTCAATAAATATATTTCTATACCCACTTTTACTATTATAAAGTTAACACATCATAATATTATGTTGTGATCAGTACAAATCTATATACAGTATGTCCACGGATAAAGTGTTGAATAGGAAAAACTTCATTATTTTTAATTTTATCGAAAAAAGTTACTCTTGATAAAAAATTTTGCTAGTTCTTAGAGTAAGACTGGGATAGAAACATTTAACATATTTTATACGCGGTGTTCAGAAAATTGAAAAATCTTTAAATGGAGAATTGTTATAACGCTTAACGTTTAATAGCGGTGTCTACCTAATTCCGCTACGTAGCCGTTGCGGCTTATATATTTACAAGCACTTATAATTGAAACCCAATTCTAATTTCGGCAAAGTAGTTTTTTAGAATAAATTATACTTAGTAAAATTACATGTGATGGAGGTAATACAAATACGTTGCACACAACCAGAACTAAGACGAAGTCGAAAGCGACGGACAAAAACGAATACGAATTGAACCGAGCATCCAAGCGTCCAAAATATTACCGAAAACTTATACGTTATATAAACTAAGAAATCCTCTACGCTTTAAATGTACTATAGCTTCGTACGTGTATGCTGATAAACCATTTATTGCGCATATACAATCTCGCAGCAGTAATTAAAATCGTTCATATCTACGATTTAGGTCTGATCTTCGCATAATACCTTATTAAAGTAAATGTGGTCCTTGAATTATATCTGAAAAGGAGATTTGATGTTTAGTTGAAAAGAATGATAACGATCACTTACCAGAGTCGCAAAACATCACCGAAAACGACATGCTGGCGTATTTTGATGAACACAGCACAACTAAGAAAGCCCCAATCCTTTGGCCATACTATAGCAGGCTACACCCATGTTTAAATATGTATAGAATATTGATATTTTGCAGTTTATGCGATTGCAAGCGATTAAGAACATGCAGTGCGTGGTTATGTTGGGTTATGTATTGTACGTTTGACATATGGCATTTGATATCAATGTGTACCAATCTTAGACAAAAATGTTACTGTTTTCGGTATTACAATGTGTTAATTGTAACACCAAAAACAGTGTTACAATGTGTGTTGCAGATTTTTTTTTCATTTGAAATTAATTTGTTCTTTTAGGGAAAGTTTTGAGTTGAAGCAAGATCAGAAGGAGTGGGTTCAGTCAACAGCTGATAAAATATATTCCTTATTAAAGGAAACGCCGCCAGATGGTGACCACTTCGCTAAAATCTGCAAAAATATCTTAAGGAGAGAGGAGTATTGGAGTACATGGAAAAATGACGGTTGCCCAGGTATTTTTTTAATTATTTTACGAGGAATAACGAAGTTTTTTATTGTATATTTTGTAGAATTTAAGAAGTTATTAACTGTCGATGCTCCAATTGAGAAAAAACAAACTGAACAGATACGTTTAGGCGATATTATCAAGGAAGCTAACGACGATGGTCGTTTCTATATGGGGAAGTAAGTTTCAAATACAAAAATTAATAAATGTTTACTAAGTTTACTTAAATATGTACTTTTCAGTACCGAATTGACGAAACTCTGGAACTTATACCCCGATAACCTAGAAGCATGCAAGGCTAAAGATCGCGATTTCTTACCGTCGTTAGAAGCTTATTTTGCGGACGCTATCGAACAGGTAGAATCCGGAACTGTCGTTGCGGAAGACGAAAATATATTAAAAGACACGAATTTCGGTTGGCGTGCGTTACGTTTGATGGCAAGACGTAGTCCGCACTTCTTTTCGTATAGCAACAGCCCATCCCCACATCTTTCCGATTATTTGGAATCGATGATCAAAAAAATAGCTGCAGATCGACCTGGGCGAGTACAAGATAATTCGAATAATCAAAACGATGTCGAACTAGAAGCAAATCTATTCAAACCTGGTGAAGATATAAAAAATACCGACACCGATGACTTGGACGATAATTTTATCAGATTTAAAGTGACGATTTTCACGAATAATCAGTTTCATCAGTTCTGTGAGAAAATATCACCGAATTGGAAGAAATTGGCCTCGAAATTGGGTTTCAAGCAGGACGAAGTTGAGTTTTTCGATAGTAAGAATAAAGACGAGTTTAGTAAAACTGAGAATATGCTTCAATTGTGGTTTGAAGATGACGATGATTCTACTCTGGAGAATTTCTGTTATTATTTGGAAGGGTTGGAGATGTTTGACGCTGTCGATGTGGTAAAACAGGCCATACAGCAAAACGATAGTTTGATGAACATGTCGTAATACTGTAGTTTTTTTTTAGGTTAAGTTGTGTTTTTTAAGGGAATAAATGTCTTTGTTCGTTGTATAATTGGTGTTTTAATGTTTTTTTTTTGTTTACGATAGTGTATTTTGTATTGTTTAACATTTTTTTTAACGTACCCTAAAAAAATTCAGTAAATTTGAATGACTTTGTGCTAGACGACTGTGCTAGAAAAACCACCATCAAAATTGGGGCAAAAAAGTTATTTACAACTTTTTTTTTCATAGATTTTGATATTTCTCTAAAAATACCAAGTTGGGATCTTGTGATGTCACAATATCTACATATAATTAGGAAAATGTTTGTGTGACATTGTCAGGTAGTACTTTGATTTTAACTCCCATTATTGTTATTAATGTCTTTGGCAAGATTATTGGCTCATTTATATGCTTATTCTAGATTTCACATAAAACTAGAATTATTCATTAACTTTATTAGAATAGAAACTTTACACTAGGGTCATTCCGCGAATTTTTAATTTTAGGTTACCAAAACCAAGAGATCGCTGTGCTGGTAACGACCGTCATGGCTATCTAAAAAGGTTTTTCTTAAAACTTATCAGTTTGAACATCTATCTGCGACAATTCTAAAAGATGAGTCGTCTTTTTGTTATAATGTTCAATCAAAATAATAATAAAACCCCCATTGCTTATGTATAGTCGTTAAACGGGCGTGACGGGTGTGACACGTTACTCATTTTTGAAAAATCACGATAACAATTTGTTTCCGCTGTGTACCTCAATCCATGGAGATATACTGTATATTTATTTGTCAGGAACACAACCAGCTTTAATTTTTAAATTTTTTTTGTAGTTTGACATTTTTATTTGACTATGCAATCGCCTTTTTGACAGAGATTATTAATTGCCCTAACTATTTTATTTTTCCTCGTCCATTTACGTCATTTTTAAATTTGAAAAAGTTTCTATTGCTCTTAACCCAGGTGCCACTTGTCTTTTTCCCAACAGCAATTTTTTACTGCCGTTATGAAACACACGCTTTGTAAAGAACTGCGCTCATATACTATCGTGGCCATATATTGTCCCCTCTTTTGATGTCGATTTTCTCGCCACTCTAGGGGCGAAAAAAATTTGAAAAAATTCTGGTGCTGTCCTTGATTAATATACCACAACGCATAAAAATTAGAAAGCTGTATATGTTGGCGTTTGCCCGATATTTCCAAATTAAGAAGAATTGGCGCTGTTTTTGTCCCAAAGATTTCATTCGTTTAACTTTAGCAATTAATTACTCCGGAAATAATCCATAGATTTCAACGAACTAAAAAGTAAAATCATCTGCGGAATGGTAGCTTTTAATGTGCATTTTTGTAAAATGATAGGAATTGTGGTTAACCCACAAAAAGCTATATTATGCAATGCCAGCAATTGTGTTATTAGAAGAGCTAGGATGGTGAAGTGTCGATCATAGGCTACCTAATAAATCATATATTTAAAGTTTATTACAGAATCATTGTTTATCTTGCATTTTCCCTACAAAACATCGTGTTGAAGCATCTCATGATCGCCGCAATTGACGCGGCGCTCTTCGGTCTTCGGGCTGATGCAGGGGAAGGGATCGACAGCGACGCTGCCGGTAGTAGGGGATCGCACGGTGCAATAGTTACTCCGAGAACAGTGTTTACGGACACAATATAACGACCTATCAGTTTTATACGCTCAGAGCTGCCATTTGTAATATATGTAATATATCAAGAGTTGTATTTATGTTATATTGTTTCTGCCTGTATTTAAATATTACTAATAAATAAACACAAAAACGGACTCAGGCGGAGTCACACGCGCAACATTGTTCATGTTTATTTCGGTCTTAAAAATTAACAAATGGTCGGAATGCTATTAAATTTAAGGGACATGTGACGCAGTAAATAAGGATTATATGCATGCTAACTGCGTTGTGCTGTTAACATTCCTTACTGATCTATCCGCTTCCATCAAAATCTTGTTTACAACCTTATTGTATAAAAACTGAAGAAAACAAAAACGCCAATCGATAGAAGAGACTCTGAATGCAACTTGAACAAACATTGAAATTTTTGTGCTAAGCGGTTTAGGAGAAAAAAAATCGGAAAGACGACAGTTAATTTACAAATGCAAAAATCGGGTACATTTTTTCACTTCTCTCGCGCTCATATTTACACCGAAAGGCAAAAAATTTTGATAGTCATACAACATATGTAGAAATGATTGAGGAGTATGACAGACTTTATTTCAATTTTTTCTGATCAGTAGTTTTAGAGTTATGAGACGTCAAACACAGGAGTCAATACTATCGAAACGAGAGATGGCAGTTAGGGCATTTCTCTCGTAGCGGGGTCACATATTATAATCAAAATTCTGAATTTAAAAATTAAGTATTTAATTCTGTTAGTTAAAATTACTACCTTGACAAGTTATCGTTCTTTTTGTGTATTTGTAATCAGCTGTCCGCCGTTCTCTCACTGTTGACAGCACCGCTAACGACTCCCTTCCCCGCATCACACCAAGACCGTAGAGCGTCGGAATTCACGCGGCGTTTCAGCACGATCTTTTGTATGGAAAATGCAAGATAAACAATGATTATGTAATAAACTTTAAACTTATGAATTATTGGGTAGCCTATAGTCTATATTTCATTATTCTAGCTCTTCTAATAACGGAATTGCTGGCATTGCATAATATAGCTTTTTGTGGGTCAACCACTCACCCAATCATTTTACAAAAATGCATATTGAAAGCCAACATTCCCCGGGTGATTTTACTTTTTAATTCGTTGAAATCTATGGATTATTTCCGGAGTAATTAATTGCTAAAGCTAAACGAATGAAATTCACGTGCCAACAACAGCGCGAATTCTTCTTAATTTGGAAAAATCGGGAAAACGCCAACATATAAAGCTTTCTTTCAACATTACACTGCTAAACTTTCACATCTAACTAAAATCGTTAAAAACGCGGTCTTTTAAGGATACATAAGAAAACAACCGGAGATTTTAAAAATTTATCATTTTATTCCTAAAATCGTAACAAAATTTACGACTTTTGACAGACGGTCTGTCCATCACCGACACAAGACGCATACGCTAGAGCATGCGGAATAAAGTTCTGCTCCACTGAACCAGTGAAGAGATGAGACCATGGTCCAGTGGCGAATATAGCCACGTCATCACCTCCGTGCGTCTCAGAATCCCTAGGCGCCATACTTGGAAACATATAATCCTTGTCATCTGCAAAATCAACAGTACCATCTTCACCCTTAAGACCTATCACCATACTTACGCATGTCATCTAGAGAAACGTCATGCCTGACACCATCAACATATTCCTTATATCCAGGCCCATTGGCATACGAGAGCGTCGAATATGGTATGCCATCATCAGCAAGATCAACGATACCAAAGATGTCATTACCACGCTTTGGATAACCGGCCATTGAGAAGACATGAGCGTGATCAGCTGTGACTACGATCAATGTTTCGTTTGCATTGGTGAGGTCGTACGCTTTCTGGATTGCTTTGGAGAATTCCACAGTTTCGTCTAAAGCCTTCTGAGCGAAGGTATCATGGTGGGCATGGTCAATACGACCACCTTCTATGAACAAGAAGAATCCATTGTCGTTTTTGGACAGAAGCTTGATCGCGGCTTCTGTCATCTCTTCTAAGGATGGGTCTTCCTCGTTGGCATCTAAATGGTACTTGCAATGACTACTTTCGAAAAGACCTAAGAGGTATTCGGTGTCTTCGTTTAGGTTGTTCAAATCAGTTCGGTTCCATACGTATTGGTGTTTGGTGTCGGCTTTTTCTTGCAGCCATTCCTCGATCAGGTTTCTTCCGTCCTTTCTTTGTCCTGATTTTCCTTCTTCGTCGATGGTCGTGTTTGGGAGGAGCTTGCCTTTACCACCGCCCATGATGACGTTTAGGTTTTTGGCGGTTACTGATGATATCAATTGAGAGGCTATGTCTTCACAGTTTGGTGGTGTGTCATCCGCGTCACACTCCCAGTCTCTGTCTGCTGTATGCGAGTAGGCAGCTAGAAGGAAAAGATGACTATGGTTATGGACGGTGGTGAATAGTCTTGCCCCACAAAATCAAAACTATCTGGGAATGCAAACTATCCCTGGAAAAACTAGCAAAAGAGAACAAGGTTTCACTGATGTGGGTTCCAGGACATTCAAGGGTCGAAGGCAACGAAAAACATGACATCCTAGCCAGAACAGAAAATCTAGAACAACAAAATGTTGAACTTGCAAGCAGTTTTCAAAGGATTGAATCTCTGTACGAAAGGTTACGAAGCATTGAAGCACCAATGAGTAAAATATTACAAAAAAAAAATGATGCGGTAGTACATAGAAATCCGGATTTTAATATTTTAAAACAAATCTCTACGAATTCATTTACGGTTGAAGGAATTTCTCAAAAATAGTCCAATTTGGTGTTGGTTTATTCTTTTGCGCCTGTGACTAGCTGCGATGTAGAAAGATCATTTTCAAGGTTTAAAGATATTTTAACATCTAAGCAAAATAATTATACTGAAGATAATTTAGAAAAATATGCAGTAATACAATCCTTCAATGCATATCCAAGAAATGGGTAAAAGATTTCAGTGGGCACGTGTTGCATATAGTTACGACAAACATTTAATATAAAATTCACTCGGTTTACTACCGACGCGCCTATGGATATCAATCCAATCGACCGCATAAGTCGTCATTGACTCATGCGTGCCCGCTTCGCACACTCATAGCTGGGCGACTTCTAGCACTGCGAGACATACTTTTTGTCCGGCCACTGGTAATGACATAAGTAGTGTAAACTCAAAAGTTGACACTCGTATTTGATTAGCATTGAATTACTTGGGTGCCAACGTTTTGGGGTGACATGACTGCATGTGTACTTTGCCCTATAAGGCACTAAAAAAAAGCATGTCATAGGCCCCGATAGCATAGATATTTGTGTACGGTCCTGTATACTAAAAGATGCCTGGTTTAAATCCAGGTTTTGGCTTTAATTATTATTAATTCAATATAATTTAATATTTACGTCCTAACTATGTGTCATCCTTTATTCTTTATATTTTTTAAGAAGCTTGATGAGGTAACTAATGATTCTGACATAGGTAATGACTATAAATGTACCTGGAATATTTTTTTCTTCAAACAGTTTCACCTCCACAGCCAGAACATTATCAATCTTCAATACCTTGTAACTTATAAGGCATTATTTGTACTTACTACACCTTTTCCTGCTGTTATTCAGAAAGTAGCAACTGATATTCAGAAAGCAACACACGATATTCATCTATTCGGATTTAGTATCAGAAAGTAGCAGTTTATCTTAGATACGGCTGGGTCATTTTGTTGAGAAAAGTACGGTACACTTTAATATGCTAACAAAATCATTACTTTGATGGCTGGTGTTTGGGAAATTCAGGATATTAGAATAACATTTTAAAAAATTGAGACAAAATTCACAAAACCACTTGGGAACCGCCATCATTGAACCAGCAGAGCTGACAACTTACTCCTCGAACATTTACTGACTTTGTGAAAAGACTCAAGATCGAAGGACTCTAATGTATGAGGGAAATACAAAAGATCTTTTACGTCAAAGTATATCGAAAGGCACAGATACCATGTGTTATGACAATCTTTTACATATATGAGACTCACATCACATCTATAAGATCTGGCAACCTTACCTGCTGGTGTTGCATGAGTTATTCTAGCAGTGGTCACCAATCCAGTCTTCTTTCCTGCTAATTGTGACCATCTAGCTATAGAAGAGACATGATATTCCTCATTTAAACTGGCTTCACAATCTCCAAAAGGTGCTTGTGCTGAAAGACCCAGAGTAGCATCGTTGGCTTTGACACCACACAAGTATGCTGTTCCTGTACATGCAGAGTCTGGAACTTGCACATCCACGCAATAAGTCTATAAAAGAAGGGATGTTAACACCATATTTGTTGTTAATGTCTTTTTTGGAGACTTACACGAGACAGAGCAGTGTATGGGAATTTTTCGAAGGATAGGAACCTTTCCTCTCCTGTTTCGTTGTTCATTTGTCCCCAGTAGACCCTAGCTGCCTTTAGGGTAGGGATGGACATACCATCCCCCAAGAAGAAGATCACATTCTTGGCTATATCTGCAAAAACATAATCTTGTTTAAAAGAATAACTTGAATTTAACCATGAAAGACTTACTTGTGTTTGGTGTGCTTGCTAATTTCTTGCTTAACAGATCTTGTGCGTTTGCGTTCCAATATTGAGGATACAATTCTTCTTCGTTTATGTTTCCAACTATGTATTTTGATGCTTTTGAGTACCTATTTTTACTCCAATGTTTGTGTTGGTGATCTAAATAAATTATTAATAAAACCAGTTATTTTAACTAGTCTAAAACATAATTATAAGTATAATTTGTACCTGCTATGCTCAGGGAGAGACATGAAACTATTAAAAGTATTAAAAATTTCATGGTGACTATTGTGTAGCACAGCTGATCAGACTAGGGCGATTTTCAGACAGTACCGATTTTAAATAGTGGTAGTTATCTATGATTATTATTAACTAATCCGATGATTTATTATTGACGTTGATAACCACACTCGTATATTGTCATTTTACAAAAATTGACATATGCGTGGAATTATTTGAAGAAATTAGTGCAATTTGATGGTTTTTTTATTGGGGTTTAGATAAACTATGAGACAATGCATGTATTTCGTCGTAAAAAAATCGAGATATATCAGTCGTGACCCCGCACGAGAGAATCGCCCTAACAGCCATCTCTCGTTTCGATTATATTGTTTGAAGGCGCATAACTCTAAAACTACCGAACAGAAAGAATTGAAATAAAGTGTATCATACTCCTGAATCATTTCTACATAAGTTGTATGACTGTCAACAATTTTTGCCTCTCGGTGTAAACAAGAGCGCGAGAGATGTGAAAAAGTATCCGATTTTTTCAGTTTAAATTAACGCTTGCCTTTCCGATTTATTTTCTCTTAAACCACTTGCCACAAAAATTTCAATTCTTGTTCAGGTTGTATTTGAATCGGTCGGTTCGAAAACACTGCAAGTCCAAAAAGTGAGTTCTGGGAAAATTAACAAAATTATTTTGCCAGTGCAATATCTTGAAAAGTATAGCAGTTAGCTATTTTGTGCCAACAGACAAAATATAAAGTAGTTCACAGAGAATTAAATGTATTACATATTTTATTTATATTTGCATTAAAAGCAGAGCTATGATTAAAACAATCATCATGGACATGTACTGTTTTTGAACTCGACGGAAAAACAGCGTACATTTTTAATTATTTGAAGCATTTAAATAATATTTTTATTGTGATGTAGGTATGTATAGTGTTTTTGGCGTCAACAATAAATTCCTTATTCATTTCATATTATTATATTTTCCAAAACGCGTTAGTAATGCAACAAAAACAAACATGTGCATACTCCGTACAACGATATTATTTCCTTGTTGAAATTGAAATATAAAAAGACATCTCGTACTATGCCTCGTAAACAATTTCTTTCGACAAGAAAAATGTATTTTTCTGTGGAGCATTGACGGTATGAGTATGTTTTCGTCAAATATTCGAGCAACATTCGGCGTAGTTATTTTACAGCCATAATAGAACACGTTTTTGTCCAGCCGGGCGGTCCGCTTCGAGAATTTGAAACGTGTTTTGTTAGTGCACATGTATCTACGATGTTTCGAATCGAAATAACATTTTTATACTCTAGGAATTTTTAAGCGTTGACTTATTTATAAAATATCAATCTCAGTTTAATTTGCTTAGACGAATAATATACTGGGTATTAAAACAACTTAACATTTTTTATTTCTGCAACGAATTAAATTGAAAATTCTAATACTTGTAGTACTGTTGTTGGACTAAAATTCTTTGTTTTTTTTTTAAATTAAGGATTATATTATTATCTAAATACAGACCAGATCTAACGATGCTATTAACTTAACAAAATCGGATACCCAAAGAATTTTTAAATGAAGATTTGCAAACAAAAACTTATTTGTTGATTTATCAAATGAATCGGTCGGTTTGAAAACACTACAAGTCCAAAAAGTGAGTTCTGAGAAAATTAACAAAATAATTTTGTTGGTGGCAATATCTTGAAAAGTATAGCAGTTAGCTATTTTGTGCGAAAATATAAAGTAGTTCACAGAGAATTAAATGTACTACATATTTTATTTATATTTGATTAAAAGCAGAGCTATGATTAAAACAGTCATCATGGACATGTACTGTCTTTGAACTCTACGGAAAAACAGCTTACATTTTTAACAATACTTGTTTATTTAAAGCATTTAAATAATATTTTTATTGTGATGTAGGTATATATGATGTAGGATTTGCATGAAACTTATTTCCCGTAATATTTGAAGATTGATAATTAAGAATGTCATGTCAGATTTTTAAAATAAATTCAAAATGGCGGATTATACGTGATTAGTCAAAATTACCGGAACACCTTAGTAAGTCTTTAACCGTAGAGAATTTCAAAGAAAAATTCATATTCATTATTATTATTATTTTAATTATTATTATATTTAAAAAAATTTAATTCTAAGAGTTTGTAAGAATCATTTTTTTTATAATATGCATCATCTTTGAGTTATGAGCAATTAACCGATCATTAACGGATAAAAAAATAAAAAAATCAAGAAAAAATAACTAAACTATGAAATAGCATAATAAATTAAATATTTAAGCTGGCAAATTAAATAAATGTGTATGTATGTGGGAAAGTATTCTTAATTTGAGTCCAGGAATTTTGATTAATTGCTTATAACTAAAAGTGTATTGTATTAAAAAAAAATGATTTCTATAAAAGAATTAATCCTAGAATTAAAAAATGTATGTTACCAAATTTACAGAATAAACATTAGTTTGTTTAAACACAAATTGTTTTCTCAGTTGTAGAATTATTTAGGTTTTCGGTAATTTCGTCTATTTTTGATTAATTGATCATAACTCAAAATCAAGGCATTTAAAAAAAAAATCATACAAAAGATTCTTAGAATTAATCTTGGAATTAAAAAATGTACAGCTATACAGGATGTTCTATCTGAAAAGGGGAAGGTTACGAGATATCCAGAATAAAATGAACAGCCTGTATAATAATAATATATTTAAACGATAGATTGTTTAAAACAAAACAACTTTTACATGAAAATTTTTTTGAAATTGTTTACAGTTGGTAATATATTTAGGTGTTCCGGTAATTTTGACTAACCCTACACATATATGACGATAATTTATCTATGATATGATAGAGTATGATTTAGAGTTTGTCGTTTATATACATAATAGTATTAAATTTCCTCTTTTACGGTGGTAGTCGGTCCGGAAGTCACGTGGTAGTAAAATTCTAAATTTTCACCAGTTACATTTTTTTTTTTTTTTTTTTTATTTTGTTCAAACACAGAGTGTTTGTGACATAACACCTAGTCAATGACTAACAAGTTATTTTCACTTAACCTAAACTGATAAAATAATGAGTGTTTCTACAATTTTGCCCATTGGCCCAAGTTGTTTTAGTCTGACAGTTTTTTACCACTCAAGTAGACGGCGGTTGTTTTCACCTACACTATCACTGTGAATACACTACGGGTGCTCTGCTTTTAGTCACTCCCGCACTAGTTCGAATGGTTTAGTTCTTTTCAGCCGACGCACTAGCGCACTGTTGTCTAGCAGCTGGATGGCTTCAATGTTGTCGTGGTGGAGTAGACGATCCTCGTGCTTCTTAGCAAATTTTGATATTTCGCTAGTTACCATCTCCATGCGAAGGTCCCGATGAAGATTGGTGTTTTTGATGTACCATGGTGCACCAACAATGGCCCTTAGAACTTTATTTTGGAACCTCTGAATGAGGTTGATATTGGACTGCTTAGTGCATCCCCACAACTGTATTCCATACACCCATACTGGCTTTAATATTTGCTTGTATAGTAGGAGCTTATTTTGCACTGACAGGGCTGACCTCCGTCCCATTAGCCAATACATTTTGCGGAATTTTAGGTCGAGTTCGTCCCGCTTTTTCTTGACATGTGCTTTCCATCTAAGCTTGGCATCCAGTGTCATGCCAAGGTATTTCGCTGTATCCGCGTATGGAATATCGTTCCCATTCATGGTTACTGGAATATAGTTAACTCTCTTATTAGTGTAGTTTACATGCGTGGAGTTTCCTTCATTTAGTTTGATGCGCCATTTCTTTGTCCAAAGGTTGATTTTGTTTGCAGCTATCTGTAATTGCTTCAGTTGCTTCTTCGACACTGTCACTAATCGCCAAAATAGCCGTGTCGTCTGCAAATGTTGCCACTGTGCTTTCTCCCGGAACAGGAATATCATAAGTATACAGTAGGTACAAAAGTGGTCCCAATACACTTCCTTGTGGTACTCCGGCATTGATATTGCGTAGCGAGGAGTATTCGTCATCTTGTTTCACCCTGAAGTGACGGTCCTTCAGATATGATTTTAACAGTTCTGTATATTCAGTAGGAAGCTGCTGTTCCAGTTTCTCAAAGAGTCCATCATGCCACACCTTATCGAAAGCCTGAGCCACGTCTAAAAATATTGCTGAGCAAATTTTCTTTTCCTCAAGAGCCTTTTCTATAACGTCAGTAATTCGGTGTACCTGATCGATTGTTGAATGTCGAGCTCGAAAGCCGAATTGATGAGATGGAATAGTTTGATTTTTCTCAAGAATTGGGTATATTCTCTTGATAAGTAATTTCTCAAACAGTTTTGAAATGGCTGGTAATAAAGATATAGGTCTATAGGAGGTTACATCATTTGGCGGTTTACCGGGTTTGGGTATCATGATGACCTCGGCCACACCAGTTACATACTTGTGAACTTTTTTAATATTATTTATCTTTTTGATATTGATATTCATATTGATTACTGCGGCGTACCTCAACAACGATTTGAACGCAAATTTCGAAGTTGGCGAATGTTTACGACTGACATCAGTAGAAACTGAGTAGAAACGCGTTTCATGAGCGAGCTAAAAAGCACTGTTCTGGACTTGTTTATTTCGCCCAAGCATTCTCTTTAGGTCTATTCGATAGAATAAATCATAGTGAACAAATGGCTATTTCAGTTCAAAATGGCCAATTTTGGTTTCGAACTCGCCGATTCATTTAGAGTTTTTATGTAATAAACGTTGCGAACAAGATTTTCATGGAAGCGGATAACTCACGAACGAATGTTAGCAGGACAACGCAGTTAGCATGCAAATAATCATTATTTACTGCGATACATATCCATTGAATTTAATAGCATTCCGACTATTTGTTAATTTTTAAGACCGAAATAAACATGAACTATATTTTGCGCAGTTCGGCTTCCCTCGCTTGTGGGTTTTGGTGCGAGGCAGTCGAACGAGATGCGAAGTTTTGACGCGATTGACACGATATCGGGATATGCACGTAATCAATCGTCATATTTTATTTAATGCGTCTGTCGAAACAGAGTTGCATAATAATCTTTAAGTAATTTTTAAAGCCATTTAATATGAATTATATAAATTTCGTGCAGCGCGCACTACGTCAATCGTAACGGTAAATGGAAACGTAGCTGGGACAGTGGAAGATTATTTACTATGAGTACGATACGACCAGAACAATTTAATTTCGTAATTTTTAATACTAGTGCTACTTAAATATAAATAATGAATTTAGATGTACAATTAATTATACCCAACAATATTTTACAAACACGTATTCAAACGGATTCACTGATCGCGTCAAAACTTCGCATCTCGTTCGACTGCCTCGCACCAAAAAAAAAGCCGAACTACGCAAAATATTGTTCATGTTTATTTCGGTCTTAAAAATTAACAAATAGTCGGAATGCTATTAAATTCAAGGGATATGTATCGCAGTAAATGATGATTATTTGCATGCTAACTGCGTTGTCCTGCTAACATTCGTTCGTGAGATATCGGCTTCCATCAAAATCTTGTTCGCAACCTTTATTACATAAAAACTGAAGAAAACAAAAGCGCTAATCTATAGAAGAGACTCTAGATGCAGCGTGTACAAAAACTGAAATTTTTGTGGTAAGTGGTTTAAGAGAAAATAAATCAGAAAGACGAGCGGTAGTTTAAACTGGAAAAATCGGGGGTACTTTTTTCACTTCTCTCGCGCTCATGTTCACACCGAGAGACAAAGAATTTTGACAGTCATACAACTTATGTAGAAATGATTCAGGAGTATGACATACCTTATTCAATTTTTTTCTGTTCAGTAGTTTTAGAGTTGTGCGGGGTATCTTATGAGACATATGATTGTTTTTAAATAAGTTCCCGATCAACTACTTTAAAATTACGACAATTATCGTGTACACAGACAGACAGACGGACAAAGATAGCTAAATCGATTCAGTTTTAAAAATATATTTAAGTGAGATAATCTATTAATGATATAATATTGATAGTGTGTCAATAATCTTTCCATGTAATAAACAATAGATAAAACATAGTTCATTGTGTTGTACGTCGTCAAGATTCAAAGGTATTCAATTGTTTGCTGACTTATCTTTGAGCATTTCTAGCCGAGGTTCAAATTAATAATTGCTACTAACCGGAATTAAACAAAGAGCAGATAAAACTAGACTTTTGTTTTAGTATCCATAAAAAAATGGAATAACCATGCGGTTTTTTCATGGTAAAAATGCAAACAGTTCTTTTATGCAGCAGGTAGACTTACCTTTATATATCTTTTGCTTATTTAACCTAAAAATAAACCAGTAGAGGTCGGTTCTTATAATTGCCTACAGGAGATAAAAAAATACTGTGT
The DNA here is from genome assembly GCA_963966075.1 of Aphodius sticticus. NCBI lineage: Eukaryota > Metazoa > Arthropoda > Insecta > Coleoptera > Scarabaeidae > Aphodius > Aphodius sticticus. The sequence goes on from OZ014510.1 coordinate 3,891,440, forward strand.
TTTTACAACAGGTAGTTGACTCTAATATAATTTATGAAACGATTTTATGTACATCAAGCATGTATGAAATTCTTGTAAAACTTGTATAAAAGTATCCATTAATTAATAAATAGTTTTGAGTTTAGTTTTACTATCTACAAAATAAAAATAAACCGTCAGTTACATCATGTAATAAAAAAATCAACTATACAAATCTTATCTAGAAACAATAAGTAGTTTACATCAGCAGTAGATAGTAATAAACAACTGACGAATGATTTATAATCATTTAGATTCAATGTCAGTGTCAATGGCGATCGTATGACATCATTTTACCAAGTAAAAATTAAACTGTGGACTCCCAAATATAGGGGTACTTGGTAATTATAGAGCACTAGCGCGGGAATAAGTTTGTGAGTTCTCAAAAATAGTTGGGCAGATGTTTTTGTTGAATATTTAATACACTATAATAATAAAGTATGTATATTTATTGACGTCAGTCATGAGGCGAACCCATGACTACCTAGAATATCTAAATATGACCTTAGAAGAAAGACGTTAGTTTTAAAGTTATGGACTATTTTATGAATTTTGTCAAGATCGTCACCTTAGATCAGTTTTTCACGTGCCACAGCTAGAAAATTCTTTATTCTAAGATTCTAAGTTTTGGTACGCAAAACTAACAGCTCTGCTATTTATTACACCGGCCAACAAAAAATTTGACCAACTTCAAATTGCCTGACAAATAACAACTGATTCGGATAGGAATTTTTTCTAGGAATCCGAATCTGAGCACAGAAATGGTGAATTGGCACTAGTTTTCTCGAAAAACAGTCTTAAAGGTGCAAAAACACGTTTTTTTTTTTGCTACATTTGACCACAGGCAAAACAGTAACGTTTTGTAGTAGATGTGTTTATATACGATCAAATAAAACTTTGAACCGTCTCCCTTAAGACCATTTAGCGACAAATCAGATGGTATAAATTTTGAACATTTTACACCTCTTTTTTGTAGGAGCGCGCTTTATTTATACATTGCACTGCACTGATAAAAATTAGTGCGAATTTACAAATAAAATTTACATTTTTGTTCAGTAAACCTACCCTATTTGTCGGCAATTTTACCATAATTTTAAGCAAATATACTAAATATTATTGAAAATGCAGTTACATTCATTAATTGTACAAACTGTATGTAAATTTACAAACAAGTTTATAAATTTCATAATAACAATTACTTCAACGGAATAAAATTACATATCTATACATTAAAACTACTGTCTGATATGTAAATTTGCCTTCTGCTCGTGCAATTTTCCTTTCTAGATGGTAAAGTGCTACCGAGATAATTTTTATCGCGCTTGCGCAATAATGGAATATACAGTTCGAGTTCCGTTCGCCATCCGTTTGGTTGTGTTTACAGCAGCTAAGTTAGAGTTTTATTGAGTGCGATTGTTATATACAACTAATTTAACACTGTTAGTGCCTCTGTGACTTATCCTTTATCGGTGTGGTGTGGAATATTTGCTCCATTTGGTTCTATAGTATTAAAAGATACAATATTGGTACATTCATCTCTTTGTATTTTATGGAGGACTTTGCAAATATATACTACAAAGTGCAGGTAAAAGTTTGCAGTCTTGATATGTATAATTCCACTTTCACTAATTGGGTGTTCTTTTTAGGATACAAGTGCTGACGATACTGACATTCTACAAATTCCAGGGCTTGTGTGGTGTCCATAGGTAAAATTTCGTTTATTGTTCTTTCTCGTACATGCGGTCTTACAATCAAATTTATTACTAACATGTATAACATATATCATTTCTATCACCAATATAAAAAATACTTTTCTATAAACACTCATTAATAACTTTACACACACTCTGTACCTCAAAGGAAAGCAGCTGCTGACATTGTTATACCCTGTAAATTATATATGACTCATGTACTTCTTATTTTGATTTCAGGTGACACATTTTGGACTATATTATATGCTGTGGTTGGATTATCCCCAGGTTCTCTTACTCTGGAGACGGTCTAGCTTTTTAAAAATTATTATTATTCCAAGGGTTCAAAAACGAATGAGCATAAAACCAAATCCACTGAAAAGTGATCAAACTTATTATGAAAATAAATAAGTAAATGTTTGTATGCAGTCTAAGTAAGTGTGTGACGTAAGTTTACCATAGATATTTCAACTTAATATTGTTGAAATAATATTTAATTTATATTTAAAAGATATATTTCTCTCTGTGAAGCAGATCGATATATTTTATTATACGATATGTAGACAAGTTTAGTCCATATGTAGATAACTATAGTCCTATTTTATTTCATTTACTTATGATTACATTTTTGTCAAGAACTTCTATTTATTTAATGTTAAAAATTTGAAATATTTATAAAAAAATATGTAGATATATATATTATAAATATGTTTCACATGTTATTTATTGTTAAAATTATAATAAAACTTCATACTATTATTGTTTGTTCTTATTTATGATCTCCACATTAATAGGATTTTACTAGTGATTTTACGGTTGACAATACAGGCTTGTCCGAGCAGTCGCAAAACCAGTTTACAAACAGTTCTTTTGTGAGAAACCAGATAATGTTTCATTGGTATTTATAATAGAGATATCATAGCAACATATGTGGTCCATCACAAAAGTACTGATTGTTAACTGGTTTTGCAGTTGCTTGGACAAATCTAATATTAAAGTTGCAGAAGGTTTACTGTACAGCAATTAATTGCAATTCCGCGTTTACGGTAAATTTACTGAACGTCAGTAATTTTACTTACAAAAGTATATATAAAACCGTACACATCGGAAACCTTATTTCATATGAGAAGTAAATTTATTAGCTCAAAGTAAAATTACAAACCACATGGTATTTTCCCTTCGATACACGGAGGTTAAAAATTTTTTACTACGTGAAAATCTTCTTTGAGGACTTGTGCGTACCGAATGGGCACTAGCTATTTTTTTGATTAGTTCGCCTTATTTGCACATTAGCTTTTTCAAATCAAACTGATAATTTGATTACGAACAAGCAAGGTTTTATTTTATAATGCCGACATATTTTTAATTACATAAGTGCAGAATTCACTGCGTACTAACAAGGGCATTCTTGTGGAAATTTACATAACAAATCTTGACGAAACTGTTTGTTACATTTTAATGATTTTTTGTTTAATTCATCACCTTTCTGTATTATTAATTCGCAGCATCTAATTTTAACAGACTGTAAAACAATACAATTGGTCATTTGATGTGAACTAGTTTAAATAAATTCTTATTTTATTGAGAAAAAATATTTATTTTTTTATTTAAATTAGGAAGATATTGCCCATAAAAGAAATGTTAGATATGGTTTCTTCGTCATCTTTAAAGTTCTACTAAAGCCAATTGTACTACTAGGTTCGTTGTATAAATATGTCCAAATATTGTCTGAAATACAGATCAATTAACTTCTGAAACAAAAGTTTAAACAAACGAGCTTTCGAAATATAACCTTTTTGTTGAATAAAAAGGCCACACAAAATTGTCTCTAGCATTAAAATATTTTTAACTGCTTTCGTTTCTCTTCAAATAATAAACATTATAAAAATCGACAAATATCGTATCGGCAAATAAAGTATAATTTTCCAAATAAATTATTTTATAGATCTATCTCTAAAATTTGTATGATGTTTATTACTTGAAGAGAAACGAAAACGATTAAAATTATTTAAATAGTAGAGATTATTTTGTATAGGTATTTTATTTAACAAAAAGGTTATATTTTGAAAGCTCATAAATGAGTATCATCTATATTGTTCATAGAAAAGCATCAACTTAGGATACACTCTGTATATGGTGTACGTTTTTCTTGGAAAGAAATAACATTGCGTTTATGTGGACAGGTAAAAACAACCATATTTTTTTAATTTCTGTCTGACGGTTTCCGGTTTTCGCTCTTTAGAAAAATCAAAAATCTTACTAATAATTACAAATCTATTGTCAATCTTCGTATACGACCTACTACACACAAAACGAAATTAAAAACGGAAAAATTAAACAGCGTACTAAAATGTTCATCGAGTACAAATAAATGCACCAATATTTGTCGCCTTTGCATTTGCTATATCCACTTCAACTGGGTATTGCAAATGCCAGGTATATGGCGTAGAAAAACTCGTCCGCACAGCCGAACGTCGAATATATAAATTTATTTTAGAGACGGACTCGCTACGAATTGAATAGTGCAGAATTCACTGCGTACTAACAAGGGCATGTTTCATTTTAATGATTTTTTGTTTAATTCATCAGCTTTCAGTGTTATTAATTCGCAGCATCTTTTTTTAACAGACTGAAAACAACACAATTGGTCATTTATATAAATCGCCCAGAAAAGAAATGTTAGATATCTTTAGAGTTCTACTAAATCTAATTGTACTACTAGGTTCGTTGTATAAATATGTCCTAATATTGTCTGAAATACAGATTAAATAGATTCTGAACCAAAAATATAAATAAATGAGCTTTCAAAATAGAACCTTTTTGTTGAATAAAAAAGCTACACAAAATAGTCTCTACTGTTAAAATATTTTTAACCGCTTTCGTTTCTCTTCAAATAACTAATTAAAAAGTGGTACCAAATATTTAAAGTTTACGCTACGTGATTTCTCATTATATTAACAAAAAGCAGTAGGTTCATAGTTTTATTTGATCCAACATAGAAACTTCTATAACGTCGAGTAATTGTTTTGCACGTGTTCAGGTGGTTAGTAAAAAAAAGTTTTTTTGCAAGTTTAACACTGTTTTTCGCTAAAATTAGAGCCAATTCACTATTTCTTTTTTCAGATTCGGATTCCTGGGAAAAAATCCTATCCGAATCAGTTGTCATTTGTCCGGCAATTTTTTTTTGTTGGCCAGTGTTTCATTATTTATTTTTTTTTCTTTTTTAGCTATCTTTGAGTCGTCATATCTAAACAAAAAATACCTGGATCACCAGCCCAATTATTTGAAAATATTTCTTACTTAGTGTAGTTTTTAAAATGCTATATAATACATGCTTACAAAATGAGCTCATTTTCCAAAAAAATATCAATATCTTCTTTTCTATGGTAAACCAAAGCCATTTTAGAGCAACTGTATTAGATTTACCTCCCTTAATAGCTTTTATTTCGTCTAATTTTACTGCAAGTATTGCATGTGTAGAGTGTTTAAACAAATAACAAATTATCTGGAATCCCCTTATGCATTGTCAGAATAACACTACGTGTGTCGTCATATAACACCAACAATAATAACACAGTGGGGAGCTAGCCAGTGCATATATAGCATGGTTTCTTAGCATGTGTCAGTCCAACAGCAAAAATGCTACTTAACAGTTTATATCTGTTGATTTTAGTGTCAGTTGCCGCCTGTAGACCTGAGCACTCAGCGCCCCACGATTGTAAGTCCAAGAAGATTCATTTTAAGGTCTATAATTATATAGGTTTAACTTATTTTTGCACCTGAGCCATAAGAATCAAGTGCTGAATGTATATTTAGAACTACTGTAGTTTATTTGATACCTAAATAATGATTTGTTGCTCATATTTTGGTACGAAAACAATAAACAATTGGTAGATATAATTAGTTAATAACACACTAATTACTAGCTTGATATTTTGTTTATTTGTGCGAATTATACGAAACGTGTAAATAGTAGAATTCATGCTCTTTAAAATTGTATTTAGCATACACGTTTGTCTAATTGCAATGCCAATTAACAGTAGTGTAATAATTGATTAGTAAATATGTATTTTCTTAATTGTGTTGTTTTTTTTTTGTTGGGATAAAGTCGTATGAATAAATTTCGTATTGTAATTTAAACAAAGGCTTTATAAAGATTATGGAATATTTATGTTTGCACGTTTCAAATTATTTTAAAAATACTCCAAACACAAGTTTCTATCTACATAGTTATATTATAAGTAATTTTGAAATGCAGTTAATTAGGTCATGTTAATTCTTTAAATTCATATTTGTTTGACTGTTTTAAATAGTTTAAAATTTGTTATTATCATCGGATTTATTCTAGGTATGTTGTTGTAAGCGAATGCCTTATCAAAACCTGGCAATTATCCGATTTAAAAAATTACATTTTCAAAGATATAGTTCTAAACGCATTTCTATGCAACCAATAAAAGATAAACTAATGACTAATTATTAAGTTTCTTAATGCACAGTTATGTAATTTCTTACGCAATACATCTGTTTTTGCATATTTCCTTTCGTTTTGCTAAATATTATGTAGGTATTTTTGTGGTCTTTTATTTCTTATTTCACAAAGTTAAGTTCAGTGAAGTACACATATTTCATAAGATAAATAATAGATAAGGTTTTTATGTCTCAATATCCACGGTCTACAACTTGAAAGTACAATAAACTCATTTTTTCATTGCCATTTACTGTGTATATATTTGTAGTACTATCTAGACCAGCGTTTCTACCTATTTTTCAACCTATTTATTTTGGAACCCCAACAAAAAAATATACAGTTCTTCCAAGGCATTTCTAGTATTTTTTTGCGTACAGAAAAACGTGTACAGTATTTCAAGTAACCAGATACAAGTCTGTAAAGAAACGCAGTTCAATGATTGAATATTACTTACTACTGTGATATTAAAGTATTTTCCTGTCAAATTTAAAAAATCTGATGTGGCCAGGCACATGACTTTATCATACTATATATAAAATTAATAGTTTAGCTGCATGAGATTCTATTTGATCGAGATCGGCTATGTCTGCATTAAAATAAAACTAGTAGAACTAGACAGATATCTCGATTAAAGCTGCGTTCGGATATTGTACTCCGTTGACAGCGGGTACACCGTCCAAATGACACTTACGTGTTATTGGGTGTAAAAAGTGTAACGGTGTTCAATATCCGAATGCAGCCTATATTGACAGTAGCATTTTCAAGACATTAGCGTTTGACACTAGCTACTGTCATTAGAATCAAAATAATCTGACATATCCTGGCTACTAGTTTTAAAGCAGTACGCCCGATCTCGATGAAATAGAATTTGCTCATGCGGCTAAACTATAAATTCTACCAAAAAATGTCATATACATAAATTATGGAAAATTTCCTCTCCTTTAATTTATTATTTAACTATTTTGACGACATTACACAAATAGCGGCTCATTTGCAAAATCTTCGAAAAATGCTGAGTAAACCACCAGTTCCTTTGGACCCTTTTCAACAGAAAGCTTTTCAGCTCTAAGTTTGGTTATAAAACTTCTAAATATGAAGTTTCGTCCCGATACCATTAGTAGTTTCTCCGGAATCGTCTCCACAAAAACGGGTACACACACACACACATACACACACACACACACACACACACACACACACACACACAGACATTTTTTTGTACCTTGGACAAAAATGTTCAGGGGACCCAAAAAGACATATTTCCGCTAAAATCTCAAAAAATTTTTTTGGCATGATTACAATACTTTACATACTGCGTATGATAAAGTAAAAATGCCCTGTAAAATTAAGGTGACACTGTTCTAATTTGACAGCAATATGTTTGTGGAATATGTGAGTTCTGTAAAAACAATACAGAAATGTGGCTGGGACCCAATAACCAGCGATGTTACGGTTAATTCTTCATTTACAGCTTTTTTGGTAGTTTATTACATTCATTTTCTGTAACATCGCAGATATTTCTCTCTAGGTATAAACGTATTTGTTCTTTTTAGTTCCTTCAAGTATTGACAAAGGAAGGAAGAAGAAAATACAAATCAAACAATGCGAAAACGAAGAATACAAAAAGTACCGTTTACAAATAATTAAATAAATAAATTCATTAAATAATATAATAAAGTCCTTGTGAAACATTTTAGTCAGAACAATAATTACGTTCTGAGAAAAAAAAGTGTGGGAATAAACACCCAAGTAGAAGATATTTGTACACACTAATTTTATCTATAACAGATGATCTCTATATTTGCTCTTAAAGTTTGTTAAATAATAAAAGGCTTGCTCATACATACACAATGTTGAAAACTGAACTGATACAAGGTAATCTATAACTCGAGGTGAAAATTAAATGCAAAAACATACCAAACTATAAATAAAAATATGTGAAGCACTTTTAAATTTGTTTCATTGTCAAAATTAGTACTTACTTCAATTTAATTGAATTCGTTTTTGTTTAATTAAATACAGTCACGAAATTTGAAATTACCTTTATCACTCTGTATATTTATTAATATTCTATGAATGGGACCGACATAATTTTCGTCATAGAAGCTCAGAACTTGTCTGGTGATAGGTTAGTTATCTTATCTGGAATGTAAGATAATATTGAAATCCACCACCTACAACTCTGTTCGTTTCCTAAAGTACCATTATGAGCAGCAGATTCAAATTATAGGTTTATTTTGTCACACATTTGGAAAGGCAAAAATATCGAAAACAAACAATGTTAGAGTTTGACCAATAACTTTGCCAGATTGTTGTTTTCTAGAGGTTATTTTGTTTTTATGTAACAGATAATTGTAAGTAATATTGTCAATTGAAGTTAAAAGGGCTCCAAATCAAAATTATTCATGGATTGACCTTGTTTATGAATCCAATATTTCAAATAATAATCCCAAGCTAAAATAAAACATAAAAATATCTCTGAATAATACGCCCAAATACTATAATAATTACTATAGTATCCATAAATTATATCCTAGAGAATTTAGTTATTGATTAATAACACTAACACTAACTTAAACTTGGGATGAATAAAAAGCAAAATGATGATAATAGATATATATTAGGTTAGGTTATATCAGCAACTGTCACTACTCTCTAATATCATATCGTTGCTAGGGAGAACTATTGGTTACCATCACAACGCAACGATGTCAACAAAAGCCTAAAAAATAACCTAAAAAACAATACACAAAGCTAAAAACATGTGTTTGGTATTTCAAACCTTAGTTACATAAGAAATGATCACAATTCATATTCTATTTTCAATTAACCATTGTTTTAATCGTATAAACCATAATTACAGTACTTATGATGATGTTATAGTCTTCACGTTTTTTATTTATTACTTATTAGCGTCACTAATAATGATATTCATTTTTTTTCTGTACAACACGTGCGTTTACAATGCTAATTTTTATGCTTAGAATAATATTAAGCTATATCTTTAAATTGATAATTTCGTGATATGTATGATAATCGATAAATCCGCGAGAAATCACGATTTTGTGTAGTAGCATGTGGCCTTAATTGTACCAAGTGTTACATAACACGACCTCGCCGTATTTTCCTTTTTGCACTTTTAACTTTTTAACATGGTGTTACTTGTAATATAGGTCAGACAATTCACCGTAAAAGGTGCAGTCGTTCTCAAAAACTTTTCCGTTGTAGATGATCCAACCAAATATTCCACCCATACAAGACACGTGAGATCTATCACATCGCCAACAATAAAACAAGACCTTCGGGCGGAACAAACAGCTGATTTTTGGAATAAGAAAGCACAAGCCACGCTTCGTCAGAAGATATTACAGAAACCAAATACCAGTAAGTGTTCTTTCAAACTTGTTCAAAAGGTTTATTGTTTAAAACATAACTATATAGATAAAGCCAAGACTGTCATCATGTTCCTGGGCGATGGCATGTCCATCCCAACCCTTAAGGCTGCTAGGATCTACATGGGACAATTGAACAACGAATCAGGGGAGGACACGCAATTGTCCTTCGAGAAATTCCCCCACACAGCTCTATCAAAGGTAAAACCCAAACAATAACAAATTCCCTATGACCACCCACAAAAAAACTTACAGACTTACTGCGTGGACAAGCAAGTACCAGATTCAGCATGCACCGCAACAGCTTATCTCTGCGGTGTCAAAGCAAACGACGCAACCATAGGCGTCACAGCTTCAGTACCTCTGGGCGACTGCGAGAAGAGCCTTATTGAAGACAACAGGGTTTACTCCATAGCCCAGTGGTCCCAAAAAGCTGGTAAACGCACCGGATTTGTAACCTCGACCAGAGTAACCCATGCTTCACCAGCTGGGTTGTACGCTCACACAGCTCATAGAGACTGGGAGTCAGACGCTTATGAGGTACCACCAAACTGCAAGGATATAGCCTACCAGTTGGTTCATAGCGACGTAGGTCAAAATTTTAATGTTATCATGGGCGGTGGTAGAAGGGAGATGATCCCCAAAGGTGAGAAGGATGAGGAAGGTCAGGAGGGAACCAGGAGGGATGGTGCTAACCTCATTAAGCATTGGTTGGCGACGAAATCAGATAAAAACGGTGGATACGTGTGGAATAGAACTGCTCTGTTGGGCCTGGACGATGGGACTGAGTATTTATTAGGTCTCTTCGAAGGGAGTCATTGCAGGTATCATTTAGACGCTGAAGCAGAAGATCCTTCCTTGGAAGAGATGGTGGAAGCTGCTATTAAGGTGTTATCGAAAGAAGAGGGCTTCTTCTTGTTTGTGGAGGGTGGTAGGATTGACCACGCACATCACGATGGTTACGCCCAGAAAGCTTTAGATGAAACAGTTGAATTCTCCAAGGCGGTCCAGAAGGCTTATGACATAACCAACAACGAAGATACTCTGATTGTTGTGACTTCAGACCATGCCCATGTTATGTCTGTTGCTGGGTATTCTGACCGGGGAAATGACATTTTGGGAGTTGCTGGTATAGCTGATGATAAGCTTCCTTATTCAACTATTGCCTATGCCAATGGACCAGGGTATAGGCCACATGTCAACACCGCTAGGCATAATGTTTTCCAAGATAATATGCGTAAGTTTTTATAGGTGATTAGGGTTATTAGGATAATTGTTATGCTTAAAGTAATCATCAATTCGTTTTTCTTTTTAGATGATAAAAACTTTAGGTTCCCCTCTTTAGCTCCATTGGGCCAAGAAACCCATGGTGGTGACGAAGTTGCTATATTTGCGAGTGGACCATGGTCACACCTGTTTGCTGGTATGGTTGAGCAGAACGTGATTCCCCATGTGATGGCCTATGCGTCTTGTGTAGGCGATGGTGATACTTCTTGTGATAACCATGTCCATTAAGACATGGTTAAGAGTTGTTATTTGTTTCTATGAAATAATAAAGTTGTATTGTTGATAATCAAGCGAGTTTTTACGTCACAATTCTTGATTGATATGTCACGTCATGACCGGTGAGTTAGGTTGCGTTTTTCAGGGTGACTACCACGAGTGATTACCTGCTATAATTTGTCATATGGGTATATCCCAAAAAAGGTCAACTGCAAGCGAAAAATTCAGACTGGTCCGAATATACCCAATACCCATATGAAGGAAATAAAACGAAGTAAACAGTTTGTTAAATAAATATATTTATCAGATTGTACCCCAGACAATCCACAAGAGTTTTTTTGGTCAATATAATATATTTTCGTTACATTTATTACACTGTTATGTTACCATTGTTGTTAATTTTAATACAGACACAGAGGATATGACAAGCTTCTATACTGCATGTTTTGTTTTGTCATTTGAACTGAAACAAAAATATCAAAACGCATTCGCTATACAAATGTGTAAATTATAATGTAAATAGTATCCCATAAATAGAATTATTATTATACATTGATAAACATTAAAAGCGCTTGCAGTTATAAGCTCATTGTTTTGTCGTATTTATAGTTAGTTGACAGGATATGGCGTAACTTTCTTTTTTTTAGAGCGACAATACATCAATACAGTCCATTTTGTAACACCATGCAATATAAAAACAAGATTAAAACAATTTTTAGATTTACCTAAAATATTTACAACAAATTACATTTATTTTATTAATACAAATCTTAGAAAAGCCACTTGACCCTGTTAATACTTGTCAACGTCGAACAAACTTGGCGGGTTATTCAAACAAACGTCAAACTCATTTTATAGGTTATAATTCGGGAAAATTGAATTATATCAAACGTACATAAATACAAAACTTAGAACTAAGTCAATTATGTCTATGTACAAAGGATAATCATGAACACATAATTTCTATATGTATTAGTATAATATCTAGAAAATTAATTATTTAAATATAATTAATTGAAGTCGCAAATGTGCCATATCGCGCCGCACTAGGATAATTTGGGAATATGTTATTTTGACCAAGGTACAAGGGATTAAGTTTATGGGGTTTCATTTGTTTACTTTTAAAATTATATTTACAGTTTAACAATATTATTAAAACGTTAGACCACGTTTCACAAAATCAGACTAATGTCATAGATAACTCGCTTTTGTGAAACCGGGCCTTAGTCTTATAGGCGTTTTCTCGCGAAGAACTAGTGACGTCACTTAACCTTAAAATCTTATCATTTCAACTAATAATAACGTCATTTTTTTTACTTCAAAATTCGCAAGAAAACGTCTATTAGATTGCGAAAGAAATTCAATATAACAACGGTAATACTTATCATTTTTTTCTCCGAATTTCGAACCAACAAGTTAGATATTAGCTAGCCATCACTTGAAAAATTGCTTGAGATATACGTAGAAAACATGCATGAAAAGTATTACATTATGATTGTTTCGTTAGCTGTACGATTTGGTGTTTTTGGTATCATTTCTGTCTTTGTCTAATTCTTGAGTATCAACTAGCAACTTTTCCAAGTCTATTGTAAGATCTTCTTCGGATTTGAACCTGTCATATTTCATCTAAAATCATTAAATTTATGTAAGAACTGGCGCAGTTTATGGGCGTATCCAGGGGGGGGGGGGCAACTTTCGTATTTTGGTATTAAGTTTCTATTTCCCTTATGGACAATAGGGTGGCTATTTTTCAAATTTACATGGGAAGAAGACATTTTTTGGTATTTTTCGAATAATTGTTCGGCGTTTAGGAAAACTTATGTTAAAGTTATAGGACTTGTAGAGGACTTTCCAAGGAAGAATTTGACCTATTATACATATGGATTTGACGCCCCCAATCCGCCCCACAGTGCCCTGAAAACTACCCTTAAATGAAAAAATGTACATTTTTCAGAAACTTGGCCGTTCTAATCATTTCATTATCTTTTTTCTCATAGAAATCATTACTATAAGTCTTGTTGAATGTTTATAAACATTTGTCAGTTAATTTCCATTTGTTTAAACAAATTCTATTTGTTTAAATAATTCGTTTTTCTCGAAAATCCGTCTGAATTGTTTTCTGAGTTTGAAATGGCAGTTTATTACGTTAGAGGGACATTATTCATTAAAAAATTTCTTCCTATTTTTTAAACAATCAATTATAACTCATTATCAACTTTTTTTTCTAATTATGGTAGAAAAGTCAGTTTATTTGTGAAATTAAATTATAAATTTCAGGTTCGAGATATCTAGTCTGTATTATCTAATAAACCAACATTTGTTTAAACAAATGCCATTTCTTTAAACATTTTTTTTGCAATTCGCCTAAAATTAATTTGTTTTAGATCGGTCTGGCCAACTGTCATTCTGAAGTGACATCATTTATATTTTGGGATGATTTCCAGTGTTTGAATAATAAAATATTAATAATAACAGTTTCCAGACAGCAACAAATCAACATTATCTTGCGACACACAGTGGTAGGAAATCAGAATAAGAAACGGAGAAAGAAATGTGATTAATAAAATTTGTTGACTTTAGGAAATTTAATATTTTCAAAAGAAATGTAACTCCCCACCTTCCCGAAAAAAAGGTTTTCAAATCACTACAATTTTTTCGAATAAATGATTTTGAAAACGAATAATATTTTATTATTTAAACAATGGAAATCATCCCAAAATATAAATGCTGTCACTTGAGAATAACAGTTGGCTAGACCGATCTAAAAAAATGAATTTTAAGAAAGTTGCAAACAAAAATTGTTTAAACAAATGTAATTTGTTTAATCAAATAGTCTCTAAGGTAATAAACAGCCATTTCGAACTTAGAAAACAGAATTCAGACGGAATTCCGAGAAAAACAAATTATTTAAAAATTCAATTTATTTTATATTTTTAAAAACAAATAGAATTTCTTTAAGCGAATGGAAATAACTGACAAATGTTTATAAACATTCCACTAGACTTATAGTAATAATTTCTATGGGAAAAAAAGAGATTGAAATGATTAGAAGGATCAATTAATATCTGAAGAATGTACATTTTTTATTTAAGGGTAGTTTTCAGGGAACTATGGGGATGGCTTGGGGGGGCGTCAGATCCATATGTATAATAGGTCAAATTCTTCCTTCGAAAGTCCTCTACAAGTCCTTAAGTAATCTTAAGTTTTCCCAAACCCCAGACAATTATTTGAAAAATACCAAAAAATACCAAAAGGCATCGACAAGCACGGTTAAAAATCAAACAAAAAAACGTGTCCACTTTTTTTTTTGATTTGGAAACGATGTTCTCTGTCATCACAAAATTTTTGCCATGCATTTTTCCTTTCTCCCATACAGCAAGTTAAATTTAGACAACTGCCCCCCCCCCCCTCCCGGTTTGAGCTGGATACGCCCATGGCGGAGATGTAAGATTTTAGGTTATCCAAGCTGCAAAGCTAAGCAATTCTTTTTAGAACAAAAAACCACTCTACCGGTGTTTTCCAAAAGTTGGCCTTATCAATGAGGTATGAAATGAAGTGCCTGATTCCATTGGCTTGGGTTGTGTCTAAATTTGCTTGGTTATCATCAAAACCAAGATTTATCTACAAACCCACTACCAGCAAGCTTCTGGAGGTGTTTAACACAACTGATGCCAGACTTTAGAACTACTGAGCGTTAGAACTACCGAGGAAGTAGGACTAGCTTTGCTTGTCTTCAGCCCATCCACCAGATTAGACTACAATGACAAGAATGACACCAAAAAGCACACCAAACCTTCTCCTGTCTATCACATCATCTACTTCTTCTTCTTCTTGATAGGCGTGGTTTTGATCAGGACGATAGTAAAAGTAAACGTATATGCTGGAGATGTGGTCACGGTCGTTGTCGTCGTAGTGGTTGTAGCAGTCAAGGACGAGGTGACCATGGTAGGCGAGGTGGTTGCAGTTATGACTATAGGTGGCGGTGTATGGTGTGGTTGCTGGAGAGGAGTTGGCGGCGCGATATTGGCCATTTGTTAGTTAGACGAATGCTTGCCATCTGAAGACACGAGCTCACTGGATCCACTGCTACTGAGTGTCGTGTTAGAACCGTACGGATCGAGTGAACTCTGGACCGACATCGACCTGCCCTGATGGTGACGCCTTACTCTGTTCGGTGACAGTTTTCCTGGATCGATACTTGCTGGGTCTGCCTACAACACTCGTTGTTTGATCTAATGCACACTTGAGTTGATGAGGGAGTTGATTTTGGTTGCTGGGGATTGTTTTTTTTGTGGTGGTGGTGGTGGTGGTTTTGTTTGGTTGGTTCCCTACTCTACGCACTCAAGTATTGTCGAGTCTTCCACCTGCATGATAGAAGACTCTGTTGTAGGTGATGGCGGTTGTGCTTTTTTTATATTTTGTTTTGGGGGAAGGATTATCGGAAGATGAAAATAAAAGAGGCAATAATGCGTCCGTCGAATTCCGTGGCATGGGAAGCTAAATTAAGAAGGAAATATAGTGCATTTGGAACCATCCATAGATAATCAAAAGTTGTGATAAGGCTTAACACGACAAAGGATATCTTATGAGCTTTGTAAAGTTATACACATGATGGTGGCCCACAGAGTGCGGGCACTGGTATGTGTTGTTAGGCTAAGCATGCGCAGAAGCGTGATGGCAAGACAAGTCCTCGTCAGTCAGGTCAAAAACAAAACAAAAACGGGTGTTACTTGAATAGAAGTATGTACCCACCTGGTATGCTAGAGCGTTCATGATGATATGGTAAGGCACCAGCCCTAAGGGATGCACCTCTCTCATCAGGACATTGGCTGGAATCTTATGGAACTGGATATACTCCAGGAAGTTGCCTATAACCTCCTTTAGAGTTGTGTTAGGATTATTGTCGCAGCATTTCTTCCCTAAAACCACAAATTTTGCTCGTCTATCTTGACTAATTAGCAGTATAATTACCCCACATTAGCGCAGCTTGAAACTTTGTGAATTCATCCGCTTGCAGCTCATCTCTAGCAAGGATGAGCCTTACTACGTGTTGCGGCAGCAATGTGAAAGATCCAAGGTTCAACACTTCGTTACCATGTTCATCCACAAACTCTAGCACCTAGAGTAACCAAAGAAAGCTAGTCACACAAAACCGAGAAGGGTTTTTAACACCTTACCTTTTGGACAAGGGATTTGGTGCACTTGTACTGTATGTATCTTTCCGCGGAAGCCAATAACGCACATACGGTATCGACGTTGATACAACACTGCACGAATCCAGCACATGCTCGTCGCAATTCATCCAATCCATAGTAGTCAGCAGCATTCATAACACCTACAACGATACGTCTAATGTGGCTCCAGAACCAGCTATACATAACTACTAATGTTCTATTGATGGGTACTCACTCACCTAGCAATGTTCTCGGTTGTAATGTGACACACCCTGTATGGATGTACTCGATGAGCTGCCTGAAGACATCCGGCTCGAACTCTTCAATGATGAGGGTCTGATGCTGCTGTGAAGTAGGCTATACAATGGTCAATTGTTAAACAGAGTGCGAAGGAGGGGATGCCATGTAAACTAGAGATGAGTGTTATTGCACGTGCAAGAAACTAGTCGAAAGACTTTTGAAAGTACCTAAGTACAATATAATATGAAAATATGGTGTTTTATGTTCCTAAATTAAGAAATAGACATGCGCAGTGAACTAAAGCTAAGTTAAGGTGGTTGCTGCCAAAACGGTGACGGCGTCATAATGACTGTTATGTAAAAAATAATCATCCGTCATCAAACCCAATCAAACCATCACAAAATTTCCAGTTATACAGACAATGAAACCACGATATTACTGCCAGCACGATGATAATGAATGTTATAAGCCATGTATCCCGCTCTACGTCCCAGCTGTACCGTACAGCACCCAGATATCACCGCAGCAAGGCTTAGCGTCTTGCTCGTGCCCCAGCACAGGCGAAGGTAGATTCAAGGACAACGATATCCCACCAGACTTCTGCAGTTGCAAGTCAGAATGGGATAATGACTCGTTAACATCGAACGGAAGCTATTGCTATAGCAGAGGCGGCGCGCCCAATGGTAGCGATACTTTTGATGAAGAGAGCATGATTCGAGGAGCCTCTGAAAACCCCATGCTCCAGAACACCGTCAAGACTTGCCTGAAGAGCAGATGCATACCCCAGATGTATAATTCGCCGGTAGATCAAAATTGTAAAGCGTATCAAGTGAATTTGGAGATAAAACCTACGAGTTGTCCTAAAGATGTATACGATGCCTTCAGAGCGAAGCTGCTGATCACGACACCAACTGGACAGACCACCCAGCTGACGTTAGCCAACGATAGCCAAGTCGAATCAGATTACCCCTCAGCGTATGATAGGTATTCTCCAAGTGAGGACGAAGAGGACGAAGATGAAGAACCGGACGATCCTAGGTTTTCAGGACGTAGGATGCCAATGGATTCATTGGAAGTGACAAAAGCGAGGAAACTCAGAAGTGCCGCCCTAAAACGAGTACCAACAGGCTTCCCGTCCGGTATGACATGCCCAAATTACGACGAATACGATTATGACGATCCGTACCGTGACTCGAGGTCCAGGTCACGATCCAGGACTGACCCTTCTAACGCATCATCGGTGATGCCTGGGCAGCAATTCCGTCCGCGCAGAGCAGACGACCAGCGTAGGAGGGACCCTCGCTCGGTAAGCGAATACCAAGACGTGAGAGACGTGAGCAACGTTTACACCAAAGACAGCGGTCAGTATCCATCAAGTCATCCAAGCAGGGTCCAGATGATCGAAGACCAAGATCCAAGTCTATCATGGCAACAGCAGCGTCACGGTAGCCGATCGATGTCATCGAATGAGTACCCAGCGCGTGACCAGAGCCAAGCGTCCAGGTTCCAAGCAGGCGAGAGATCTAGAGATGGACAAGGACTAGACAAGGATCGTTCGAGTGAATTCAGCAGGTCTACCCAATCGGCGAGATCATCCTATCAGCCTGAGAGCAGGATGAGCCAGAGGTATCAATCTTCGCTCTCCACCGCGACTGATGCTACGCGTCAATCGTCGGCTGATGCTACGCGTCAGTCGTCGACTGATGCTACGCGTCAGTCTTCGTCCAGCGTTCCCCAATATTACCCATCGATGCAGTCGGGAATTTCCCAACGGTCAGCGTCTGTCGGCTCAGAATCTCAGCGACAGATATCGATGAACGACGGCGTCGTCCAGCATTATCCCTCGACGCAAGACGCATCGCCGCAAGCGAGGGTCGTCTCCACGTCAGACGCAAGATCCCAAGGAAGGGCCATCTCCACGCAAGATGCTAGATCTCAAGGACCGTCAGTCTCCACGGCAGACGCTAGATCCCAAGGGAGGGCCGTCTCCACGCAAGATGCTAGATCTCAGATCAGTTCGAAGCTCGAACATCAGCTATCGACGCATTTCCCTGCAGATCTGGAGCATCCGTATATGTCGGAGCACGGATTAGACCCTAGATCGGCGTCAGAGTATCAGGTTGGCGGTGAGAGCGATGCTATGATGCAGCATTCGCTCGGCCCGAGCGGTTCTCACATACCGGTCCGTGAAAACTCCACAGTGTCGGACACACGTAATATGTCGCGTTCGTCACGTGGTGCGGGATCGAAACCTAGCCAGATGGGGTCAGATTCCATATCGATCTCCTCATCGTTCGATGAGGATGATGACGATTTGGATTTAGCGAGGGCCGGTCCGGGGGTGTCGGCGTCTTTAGTCCCGGTGACCTCACGTTTCGATGGTTTTACCAAGAAGAGCATGGAGTCCGCTGGTAATCTAAGCGAGAGCAGGGTGGTCCAGAGTGGATACATGATGCCGCAGGCAAAGGCAAGCGCAAGCGGAAAATCGACTAGCTTGGACGAAGGAAGTGGGCCAAACGCAGACGCTATACCGTTGCTTCTCGCCCATCAGCCTATACCTGATCAAATCCTGGACGAAATGGAAACGGAAATTGTGGATGCGCATTCTCGCCCATTCTCGTCCAAATCTCGAACTAGAAGTGGGCAGTCTACTAACAAGCCAAACCAGCAGACCTCGAAGCTGTATATCGCGCAGGAGGTGCATGACAGCCCGTTCCAGCCCAAGCAAGAAGTCAAGGTCGTTCCGACGAAGACAAACCTGAAGAAGAGCGTTTCCGATCGCTCCCCAAACGACGAGAAGCGTCACGTCCGGCTAGAGAAGACGGTGTACCAAATTGTGCCCCCGTATCGAGTGCCGGCGTTAAGCAGAATGCAGGCCTGTATTTATGCCCTGCCAAAGGATACGATGAGGAAGTTGACTGGATACAGGCATTCGCTAGATCATTCCTACAATGTACATACACCGTTTGGTTCGCAGGTGCCACAGAAGCGTCAGTAAGGTCAGAAAAAGTGAAAAAGTAAAAAAGTAAAAGCGAAGTAACCCTCATCCATGGAAACTGATGACAATCTTTATCATATTATTATATTTCCTTGTAAATAAATGTTTGGTCTCATTTTGTGCACAATAGTTGAGTCAATGACGTTTTTGTAAACGTATAATAGAAGCAATAGAAGCTCGGCCTTTGTCCCCTAGGTACTCACAATATCGCAATCTAGGGGTTATTTACCAAGGAGCAAATCATTTAGCGTTTGTCGGTGTATTAGTTTATATGAGAAGTTATTCAAGTGAAGTGATTTGTGTATGAGTGTGTATAAATAGGAGGAAAAACTACAAGTGGCGATGTCTTTCCGGCGTAATTTCTAATGCTCTCGCATTAATCCGGTTCTTAATGTCATCAACGTTTTGCGGAGCCGTGGCATACACTTTTTCTTTGATAAAACCCCAAAAATCGAAGGGATTGAGATCGGGTGATCTCGCGGGCCATAAAATGTTACCGCCTCGACCAATCCATCTGTTTGGAAAGTGTTCATCTAACCAAACATTCTGAGCATTATAGGCTGGAGCTCCATCATGCATGTACGTCATATTAGGCCGCATGTCCAATGGAATGTCATCAATAACCTGTTCCACCATATTCATAAGATTTCAGAACATCGCCATGTGTAGCTTCTCCTCTAATTTATACACACATTGTATATGTAAATGATGGCAATCAATCGAAACTAAATCAGGCAGTGCTTAGTAAAGTTCTTAATGATAAAAACTCTAAAACACTACAGCAGGCAAAACTCCGGACTCAAGGACGCAAGGAAATGTAGGTGTTACCTCTTGGATTGGAGCCAGTTGTTGAGTGAATCCTCTCTACATTTTTATACAGTATTAGTTATTTATCTCAACAATTTGCCTACAATATTAGTTTCTACAGACGGTCTTCCATGTGGTTCCAAGCAGTTTCTGTACAAAGGACTCTATTTTCTATACAAATCACATAGGTCTACATTCAACAATCCAATTCAGCATTGTCCACATGGAAGCATTACTACATCTTCACGACTTACCTGTTGGGAAGCTTGTTGTAGGTTGAGGAGTGGTTCAGAAGATCTCTTCAGGAATAGTCTGAGCTTATTTTCTCTTGGGGCTGGTTCTTTTTTCCTCTGAGGGCTTGGGGCCTAAAAAATCCGTTGATATCTCAACTGATGACGAAATCAGTCATATTACCTGGTACAGCATCTTATGGAACACCCTGGATCTCGCTGCAAGGACTGCTTTGACAGCGCATACTGGCTCGCGCGTATCGCCAACTAGAAAGGTGACGTCACAAAGTTCCGGCATTGAGGCCAAGAACTTCATATCTTCAGCAAGGCCAGACTTGTTCTCGAAGGTGCTTAGGTCGGGTTCAGCTTCAGCCATAACGCTGTAACTGTGGAGTATCAAACTTTCCGGCATCTAGAAATAATAAGGAGATTTTTTTCGGTTGGCTTTTTTGCGAGAACTTCCATCACTAGATTATGGTAGTGATGGAATTTTCGACGTTTTAATTTGTTTGTTTTTTTGTTGTGTTTGGTGAGGTGCTTTTATTCTGGTGTGTTGCTCTTCAAAATATCAGCTCACTTTGGTACTTTGGCTACTAACATATCTTTTAAACCATTCCTTCATATAATGAATTGTCATCCTAGGATCTAATTTAACATTTATAACCGGTGGCGCGTTATCCCATGGGCAAAATGGGCATTTGCCCAGTGCCTCCAATAACAGGGGGGGGCCGAAAGCAGTATTTTGGAAACTTATTTCCGTAATAGACTATGTTAGAAACCCTTGACTAAGTTAGAAGAAAAAAACTGTATGAATTCTTCGAAGATTTTAGTCGACACTTTCTTTTGTTCTGGAATTCTATTCTGTAAGATGAATGCTCCAAAAGAGCCTGTAAAATAAAAATTCCTATCTGCAAAATGCTGTAAATCTTTCAAAGTTTTTATTATTACAATTTGTTTATAAAAAAAAAACGTAACCACTCAATATATTTCTTTCTAAAAAGTTGACAAGAAAAAGATTCCAATAAAAGTTTTAGGAAATTGCTTAAGCTATAAATTTGAAATGCTGAAACACACTTTATATTTAAAAGTATTTCGTATTTATAATTTAAGTCATTTTCAAAAATCTATCATCTATCTATTGACAGTTGACACGGTAGAAATCCTTTTAACATTGTTTATCTGCGACTCACATATAATAAGTTCATTGCATACGTATCTATGACTATATAATCCCCATCATGATACGCGCCAATGATTATAATGACACTAGCGTTGTATAATAATGACAGTTCGTTCAAATGATGACTTCATTATTTGAAGGAACTGTCATCATTATACGAACGTACTGTCAAAGTCAGTCTAAACCTACATGGATGACAGTTATTTGACATTTCACCTCGCTACCATTGACAAATACATTTAAAAGATTTGATATAAAATGGAATTTATGAGTCGTAGATAAAACGTCGTATTCGACTCGCACATAACTGATATAAATCGCTCGCATGTTTATACGCTCGCCTACGGCTCGCGTATAAACTTCATGCTCGCGATTTATATCCTTAGTTATGTGCTCGTCAAATAATATACTATTAATGGCTTTCTTTTAACATTTAATCGTCTTGTTACATTTACACCAATGACCTCAGCGACATGCGGTTTTCACTGTTCAATTTGTAATTCAAAAGAGTATTAAAAAAACAGGAAAATATACAGGATGCTATATTTAAAAAATGGAATTTGGTTTTCTAGCTAAAGTCTTTTCCTAAACATTTTATTTGGTTACTTTCTTCTAAACTTTGAGGACCAAATATTGACACGTTACGTTTCTTGTTATTAAAACTGGAATAATCGTATTTTTTGATGATATGGAATCGAATTTCTAACATTACCTCAGATGTTAGAAAAACAAGTATGAAATTGCATTTTATTAAAAGTAACATCTCAAAAACGCTATGAAAACTGCACCACAAATTTAATAAGTACATATTCAGCGGAAATATATTGATGATAGCGTATTTAAGAATGAACTATTGCAGTTTTTTAAATATTTGAAATATTAAAAACATATTTATTTGTTAAGAATACCCTTTATTTATTGAGATAATATATTTTACTTGTTAAGAATTTTGATTTTTAAATTGTTAAGCTATTTATTAGTTATTTTGTAATTCTTAAGAATAGTGTGTTGTTACTTGAAATAATTATGTAGATATTTATATTAAATCATGCTGAAAAAAGGTCAATACCTTTTGTGAATTGTTCCGAAATGTTATATCAGTGTTATTAGTATGTATATATTATTTTTGTATAAAAAAGTAATTCTTAATTCAACGATGTATATGGGAGCCCCAAAATTACCCAGGGCAAATATATCCAGATGTTTGGACGAAATTCAACAATCTCACGAAAGTAATAGTACATATTTTCAAATGTCATATTAGATGCTTAATAACTTTTTAATTGTTGACGATACACCTAACGAGTTGGACATTTTAGGGAAGCTGAATTATCGATCTTTCGAAGCATTGATATTAGAATCGCAAATCAATAACGTCTGTCAAAAGTGCGATACTTTTATTATCCAAAATAATGTTTATGCCCCTTGCTTATACTTTCGAAGAATACAGTAGCCAAATAAAATAATAATCATTACCTATTTTTCAAAAATCAAGCGAACTGTTACCACAGTAGACGTACACCACTCAACAGGTTACTTGTAAAACAAAACACGACACAATCACAAAGCACTCCCAACAATTGACAACGAAATACGACAGTAGAAATCAGGCTTTTCCATGCGTATACGAATGAATGAAGCTAACCGATAAAAAAAGTCGCAATCCGCGGTTTTACAATAAATGTTTACAAATCAAAATGATTCACCCAGGAAATCTAGAGTGCATACGAGGAATCCCTGCTTATCGCAAAACGTTTACGCAAAAAAACTACTCATTCCCAACCAGACAGCTGGGAAGCGAGAATAATCAATATAAATTTACCTGTTGAGCTGTTTTTCTTTAACACTTCCAAAAAACTGAAAACTAAACGCTCCCTCCTTGTAGGGAATCACTGTAGAACACCCTGTAGATTATTTCTTCGGTTTCTAATTGGAAATTTGATGGACAATCCCGAACATTCTGTTAGAATTTTGGATAGCGTTTGCAGGTTCTGGGAAACCGGACCTAGATGTGATCTAAAAGCATGCGTAAAAGTAACGATTTTCAGGAGTTTCAGAGATGCTTGCGAGGGGAGAAAGCATCCCTGTAATAAAGGGGGGGGGGGTTATTGAGTCCTTGTGCCATTGGGTCATCTGAAAGCTAAATAACCACTTGTTGAAATATTTGTATTTCTTGGTTAGTTGTCAGTTGTGTTGAGACAAAAGAGAATAGGAAGTATGTTATAGCTTATTTTGCATATATTCAATGAAATCAATTATATGTAAGGTCTGGACAATAGAAAAAAATAATAAGTAGTACAAGGTTTGTCGTTTGTGGTTAAACAAATCAAGAATATAACCTTAAGGCGACACAAAAGTCATAATAATTAGACGGGGTTTTTTAGCCGACACTATACTAGAGCGAGCGTTGTTTTTTATATTATTAAGGACGAATTAATCAATAATTTATGAAGTATTGTTAGTTAACACAATTATTATTTACCGAATGTATCTGTGACCCAGACATATATAATAATAATTTTTACTCAATCAACTTTGGATGTAATGTCAAATAAACCAAAACCACAACGTTTCAGTGACAACTTTAGCAGATATTCCCAACTTAAAAAAATCTCCTGGCTAAACAATAACTGGTAGAAAGCTGTAACTAACAGGATTAATTACCCGATGTATCTGTGACCCAGACATATATAATAATAATTTTTATTCCATCAACTTTGCACGTAATGTCAAATAAACCAAAATCACAACGTTTTAGGGACTACTTTAGCAGATATTCCCAATTTCACAAAATCTCCAGGCTAAACGATAACTGGTAGAAAACTGTAACTTACAGAATTAATTACCCAATGTATCTATGACCGAGACATATATAATAATAATTTTTATTCAATCAACTTTGGATGTAATGTCAAATAAACCAAAATCACAACGTTTTAGCGACTACTTTAGCAGATATTCCCAATTTCACAAAATCTCCAGGCTAAACGATAACTTGTAGAAAGCTGTGACTTACAGGATTAATTACCCGATGTATCTGTGACCCAGACATATATAATAATAATTTTTATTCCATCAACTTTGGACGTAATATCAAATAAACCAAAATAACAACGTTTCAGTGACTACTTTAGCAGATATACTCAATTTCACAAAATCTGCAGGCTAAGCGATAATCGGTAGAAAGCTGTAATTTACAGGATTAATTACCCAATGTATCTATGACCTAGACATATATAATAATAATTTGTATTCCATCAACTTTGGACGTAATGTCAAATAAACCAAAATCACAACGTTTCAGTGACTACTTTAGCAGATATTCCCAATTTCACAAAATCTCCATGCTAAACGATAACTGGTAGAAATTTGTAACTTACAGGATTAATTACCCAATGTATCTGTGACCCAGACATATATAATAATAATTTTTATTCCATAAACTTTGGACGTAATATCAAATAAACCAAAATCACAACGTTTCAGTGACTGCTTTAGCAGATATTCCCAATTTCACAAAATCTCCAGGCTAAACGATAACCGGTAGAAATCTGTAATTTACAGGATTAATTACCCAATGTATCTGTGACCCAGACATATATAATAATAATTTTTATTCCATCAACTTTGCACGTAATGTCAGATAAACCAAAATCACAACGTTTTAGGGACTACTTTAGCAGATATTCCCAATTTCAAAAAATCTCCAGGCTAAACGATAACTGGTAGAAAGCTGTAACTTACAGGATTAATTACCCAATGTATATGTGACCCAGACATATATAATAATAATTTTTATTCTAACAACTTTGGACGTAATGTCAAATAAACCAAAATATTAACATATCACAATCATGACTAATATACGTTAATATAAATATACTTTCATGACAATAGTCACTATAAACATTTTTGTTCGATTGTTCCGAACTGGTATTTCCCTAATAATTAGTTATTTATTTTTATTGCGGCAGTTGTTTCACCTTGATCGTATATTGTTATCTATTTATAATGCTTTTGTTTGATTTCTTATAAAAACCGCAAGTATTTTTTTTAATGTGCAAACAACAATTTTATCATTGAAATGTCATCGCTGCATGTGTTGTTATTTTCCTAATAAGTGGTAACTAATTTTTCCTAAACCAGTTTGACTGTTTGTTCCTCACTGTATATTTGGTTTAAAAGATAGATGAAGGTCGTCTAATAGGCGACAGATGGCGCTTGCAGAAATGACAGTTAAGGAACTTGGGAAGCGCAATCACAGATGTCGCCACTGCATTATCATTTCTAAACAATATACACAGCCGACAAAAAATAAATACACCAAAAATATTTTTAATAATAATCTTTATTCAGTCAACATACAAAAACATCTCAAAATATACATATTCGCCATTGTTTAATAACAAATTATATTGAATATAATACCATATGAATCAAAACTGTTACTAATCCAATAATACTTGATTTCAAATCTGAGCTTGAATTGCACATGTCTTTGTCGCAAATACTGCACTTTGTCAAATTGTAGGGGTAGTACTGTTGGTCCAATTTTTGCGTTTTACAATAATCAGCTGCATATCTGACGTGTAGGCATCCCCTGTACACTTCAGTTCTATTTTCCATTTTCACTAAAAAAGATAAATTAATTTTTGCCCGTCGGTTTAGAAATAAATCGAATATATTGATTTAAACTTGAATATTTTTAAAATAACTATTTTCTCGCTACAGCGTTAAATCTGCAGAGAGATATGTGTCTCTAAATTAGTACTCCAAGTGTTTCAAACATTTTATAGGATTAAATTAATTTTTGAGCTGCTGGTTTAGAAATAAATCGAATATATTGATTTAAACTTGAATGGTTTTAAAATCGCTATTTTCTCGCTACAGCTTTAAATATGCGGAGAGATATGTATCTCTAAATTTATATTCGAATTGTTTCCAATGTTTTTTTTGCATTAAATTAATTTTTCAGCTGCTGGTTTAGAAATAAATCGAATATGTTGATTTAAACTTGAATAGTTTTTAAAATCGCTGTTTTCTCGCTACAGCTTTAAATCTGCAGAGAGATATGTGTCTCTAAATTAGTATTCGCATTGTTTCCAATGTTTTCGTGCATTAAACTATTTTTTCAGCTGCTGGTTGAGAAATAAATCGATTATATTGATTTAAACTTGAATAGTTTTTAAAATCGCTATTTTCTTGCTACAGCTTTAAATCTGCGGAGAGATATGTTAGTATATGCGTATCTGCGGAGAGATAAATTAGTATTTGAATTGTTTCAAAAGTCTTCTTGCATTAAATTAATTTTTGAGCTGTTGGTTTCGAAATAAATCGAATATATTGATTTAAACTTGAATAGTTTTTAAAATCGCTATTTTCTTGTTACAGCTTTAAATCTACGGAGAGATATGTGTCTCTAAATTAGTATTATAATTGTTTCCAACGTTTTCTTGCATTAAATTAATATTTCAGCTGCTGGTTTAGAAATAAATCTATATTCGATTTAAAGTTGAATAGTTTTTAAAATCGCTATTTTATTGCTACAGCTTTAAATCTACGGAGAGATATGTGTCTCTAAATTAGTATTATAATTGTTTCCAACGTTTTCTTGCATTAAATTAATTTTTCAGCTGCTGGTTTAGAAATAAATCTATATTCGATTTAAAGTTGAATAGTTTTTAAAATCGCTATTTTATTGCTACAGCTTTAAATCTACGGAGAGATATGTGTCTCTAAATTAGTATTATAATTGTTTCCAACGTTTTCTTGCATTAAATTAATATTTCAGCTGCTGGTTTAGAAATAAATCTATATTCGATTTAAAGTTGAATAGTTTTTAAAATCGCTATTTTATTGCTACAGCTTTAAATCTACGGAGAGATATGTGTCTCTAAATTAGTATTATAATTGTTTCCAACGTTTTCTTGCATTAAATTAATATTTCAGCTGCTGGTTTAGAAATAAATCTATATTCGATTTAAAGTTGAATAGTTTTTAAAATCGCTATTTTATTGCTACAGCTTTAAATCTACGGAGAGATATGTGTCTCTAAATTAGTATTATAATTGTTTCCAACGTTTTCTTGCATTAAATTAATTTTTCAGCTGCTGGTTTAGAAATAAATCCATATTCGATTTAAACTTGAATACTTTTTAAAATCGCTATTTTCTTGCTACAGCTTTAAATCTACGGAGAGATATGTGTCTCTGAATTAGTATTATAATTGTTTCCAACGTTTTCTTGCATTAAATTAATTTTTCAGCTGCTGATTTAGAAATAAATCTATATTCGATTTAAGCTTGAATGGGTTTTAAAATCGCTATTTTCTCGCTACAGCTTTAAATCTGCGGAGAGATATGTATCTATAAATTTGTATTCGAATTATTTCAAACTTCTTATAGCATTAAATTAATTTTTGAGCTGCTGGTTTAGAAATAAATCGCATATATTGATCTAAACTTGAATATCTTTTAAATCACTATTTTCTCGCTACAGCTTTAAATCTACGGAGAGATATGTGTCTCTAAATTAGTATTATAATTGTTTCCAACGTTTTCTTGCATTAAATTAATTTTTCAGCTGCTGGTTTAGAAATAAATCTATATTCGATTTAAACTTGAATAATTTTTAAAATCGCTATTTTCTTGCTACAGCTTTAATACTGCGGAGAGATATGTGTTTCTAAATTAGTATTCGAATTATTTCAAACATTTTATAGCATTAAATTAATTTTTGAGCTGCTGGTTTAGAAATAAATCGAATATATTAATTTAAACTTGAATATTTTTAAAATCGCTATTTTCTTGCTACAGCTTTAAATCTACGGAGAGATATGTGTCTCTAAATTAGTATTATAATTGTTTCCAACGTTTTCTTGCATTAAATTAATATTTCAGCTGCTGGTTTAGAAATAAATCTATATTCGATTTAAACTTGAATATTTTTAAAATCGCTATTTTCTTGCTACAGCTTTAAATCTACGGAGAGATATGTGTCTCTAAATTAGTATTATAATTGTTTCCAACGTTTTCTTGCATTAAATTAATATTTCAGCTGCTGGTTTAGAAATAAATCTATATTCGATTTAAACTTGAATATTTTTAAAATCGCTATTTTCTTGCTACAGCTTTAAATCTACGGAGAGATATGTGTCTCTAAATTAGTATTATAATTGTTTCCAACGTTTTCTTGCATTAAATTAATATTTCAGCTGCTGGTTTAGAAATAAATCTATATTCGATTTAAAGTTGAATAGTTTTTAAAATCGCTATTTTATTGCTACAGCTTTAAATCTACGGAGAGATATGTGTCTCTAAATTAGTATTATAATTGTTTCCAACGTTTTCTTGCATTAAATTAATTTTTCAGCTGCTGGTTTAGAAATAAATCTATATTCGATTTAAACTTGAATACTTTTTAAAATCGCTATTTGCTTGCTACAGCTTTAAATCTACGGAGAGATATGTGTCTCTGAATTAGTATTATAATTGTTTCCAACGTTTTCTTGCATTAAATTAATTTTTCAGCTGCTGATTTAGAAATAAATCTATATTCGATTTAAGCTTGAATGGGTTTTAAAATCGCTATTTTCTCGCTACAGCTTTAAATCTGCGGAGAGATATGTATCTATAAATTTGTATTCGAATTATTTCAAACTTCTTATAGCATTAAATTAATTTTTGAGCTGCTGGTTTAGAAATAAATCGCATATATTGATTTAAACTTGAATATCTTTTAAATCACTATTTTCTCGCTACAGCTTTAAATCTACGGAGAGATATGTGTCTCTAAATTAGTATTATAATTGTTTCCAACGTTTTCTTGCATTAAATTAATTTTTCAGCTGCTGGTTTAGAAATAAATCTATATTCGATTTAAACTTGAATAATTTTTAAAATCGCTATTTTCTTGCTACAGCTTTAAATCTGCGGAGAGATATGTGTTTCTAAATTAGTATTCGAATTATTTCAAACATTTTATAGCATTAAATTAATTTTTGAGCTGCTGGTTTAGAAATAAATCGAATATATTAATTTAAACTTGAATATTTTTAAAATCGCTATTTTCTTGCTACAGCTTTAAATCTACGGAGAGATATGTGTCTCTAAATTAGTATTATAATTGTTTCCAACGTTTTCTTGCATTAAATTAATTTTTCAGCTGTTGGTTTAGAAATAAATCGAATATATTGATTTAAACTTGAATTGTTTTTAAAATCGCTATTTTCTTGCTACAGCTTTAAATCTACGGAGAGATATGTCTCTCTAAATTAGTATTATAATTGTTTCCAATGTTTTCTTGAATTAAATTAATTTTTCAGCTGCTGGTTTAGAAATAAATCTATATTCGATTTAAGCTTGAATAGTTTTTAAAATCCCTATTTTCTCGCTACAGCTTTAAATCTGGGGAGAGATATGTATCTCTAGATTAGTATTCTAATTGTTACAAACGTTTTATAGAATTATTAATTTTTCAGTTGCTGGTTTAGAAATAAATCGAATATATTGATTTAAACTTGAATATTTTTAAAATCGCTATTTTCTCGCTACAGCTTTAAATCTGCGGAGAGATATGTGTTTCTAAATTAGTATTCGAATTATTTCAAACATCTTATAGCATTAAATTAATTTTTGAGCTGCTGGTTTAGAAATAAATCGAATATATTGATTTAAACTTGAATATTTTTAAAATAACTATTTTCTCGCTACAGCTTTAAATCTGCAGAGAGATATGTATCTCTAGATTAGTATTCTAATTGCTACAAACGTTTTATAGGATTAAATTAATTTTTAAGCTGCTGGTTTAGAAATAAATCGAATATATTGATTTAAACTTGAATATTTTTAAAATCGCTATTTTCTCGCTACAGCTTTAAATCTGCGGAGAGATATGTGTTTCTAAATTAGTATTCGAATTATTTCAAACATCTTATAGCATTAAATTAATTTTTGAGCTGCTGGTTTAGAAATAAATCGAATATATTGATTTAAACTTGAATATTTTTAAAATAACTATTTTCTCGCTACAGCTTTAAATCTGCAGAGAGATATGTATCTCTAGATTAGTATTCTAATTGCTACAAACGTTTTATAGGATTAAATTAATTTTTAAGCTGCTGGTTTAGAAATAAATCGAATATATTGATTTAAACTTGAATAGTTTTTAAAATCGCTATTTTCTCGCTACAGCTTTAAATCTGCGGAGAGATATGTATCTCTAGATTAGTATTCTAATTGTTACAAACGTTTTATAGTATTAAATTAATTTTTAAGCTGCTGGTTTAGAAATAAATCGAATATATTGATTTAAACTTTAATATTTTCAAAATCCCTATTTTCTCGCTACAGCTTTAATTCTGCGGGGAGATTACTGTCCAATAGAATACTAATTCTCGTTGAAATATCAAACGTTTTAGCGCATTAAATTACAACTTAGAAAGATATTTATACTCACTATATCTTTCAAAGTGTACGCACTTAATGTGTTCGGTGGACTTGACATACGTGTTGACAAATTTGCTCCCATATAATTGCGTCAGTTGATGATTCAACGCATCATTGTGAAGATGACACCGCGTCGTGGTAACATTTGGCTTTATGCAGTTGGTACCGTAGTTATTTGTGCAGAAATAACACGTTAGCGCAGTTCCTAGAGCAAAATTAAGAAAAATACAATTATACAATTTATTTTTGATGAGTTTCTGTGTGTATAGAGTGTTTTTTTATCTTACCATAATGAAACAATGCGATAAGTGCAAGTGAAGTGATTAAAATTTTTAGCATTTTGTGGTTGGTAGTAGGCTCGTCTGTGGTTTGATTTGATATGAAATTGATGAGGTAAAAAAATCTAATTTATATACTTAATATAAAGTATGTTGTGAATTATGATTACAACAGTATTACAACAATATTGCTTGTTTCAATAATTCGTATATTACGTTTTTTTTCTATTACTTAGTAAAATATGTCATAATGTGGGTATGAGTAGTTTAAATCAGCTTGATTATTTATCAAAGAATTTAAAATATTCCAGTTGCTAAATATGTACCGACAAGAACTATAATAAAAAGAACTCAAACATTTCAAGCAGTATCCATTCAGTACTAATCGTTTAGAGTTAGCATTAGCATTGACATTGTGCTCAAAATACTACTAAATATGTATTCCGTCTTTGCTGTTTGTTTTCTAGTAAGCTGTTGCTTTTTCTATGGTAAGTAATTTAGTAAATTCGTAGAAATATTTATTATTATTATTATTATTTCTTTTTTGTATATTTTAGCTAACGCAATACAATGTTTTGCTTGTATTGGTAACAGCCCTTCTTGCCTACATCCAAACAAAAACATAACGACGAGCTGCATCCAACATAATAGAGAATTAGAGTATCAACTGCAAACTCTATTCGGTGAAAAATATATACCACCTACAGCGAAGGGATCAGACCAAATAAATTGCCTTCACTATGAGCGTCAATGTGAGTTTTTTGTATCAGTCGGAAAACATCATTAATATTTTTTTCTGTATATTTTAGATCAAAATAATAGGACGGAGATATTTAGGGGATGTTTATCCACAGATTTCAGCAAAGATTATTGTGCCAAACAAACCGAACACGAGAAGTACAAGTACAATTTTTATAATTTAACAAAGTGCAACGTCTGTAAGACTGACTTTTGTAATTCTGGCTACAAACCTGAATTATCTATGATGGCCGCTATATTTTTGTCTTGTGTGGTACTTGCCTCAAAATAATGCAAGACGTTACTAAATTAGAAATAATTTTAGACATAGATATATCATATTTTCTGATGTATAATTTAATATTTTAAGCAGGTCTCTTATAAATTATTATCCTATAGGTAAATAAATATAATTGTTTAAAAGGCACTTTGACTATTTCATATTAAATAATATGTTTACAATGTATTATTGTAGGTTTGTATATACTCGTAATTATTGGAATAAATTGCTATATACTCTAGTTTATTATTATACTTTCTTCGCCTTACTGTTCAAGTTTCAATATACTTGTATATATGAATTGGTAAATGTCCGAAAAATGGTATTTATCAATATAATTTCGGGGTTTTACCAATACATAATGGTGAAATTTAGGATTTACTGCTTCGTGTTGGCCCTGTTGGTGAACCTCAAGGTGCTCCCACACGCAGTGCCAATAGGGGCCATCATTGGCCATCGGAGTGCTTCGCGTAGCGGGACCCAACTGTGCCAATGCACATCGCCAATATGTCGACCTTGTCCGCTTTATTTCATTCTGTTTTAGCATTGTACGTACTACCGATGAAAAGTTTAGTTATCTATCTATGTTTTATCATATATACTGCATTATTTATGTTTGTACGTACTTTAAGGACAATGATGATTTATTATTTGCCCAAATGCCTGATTGCCCAAATGTAAAAACATGAAAACTTTTTTTAATATTTTGTAAATTTATTCACAATAATTATGGTTCTTATAAGCATTATATTAACCTTACAGTTACAATAAATTAACAAGCAATAAAATAATATTCTGAAGACAATATTGAAGTCGTTATAATGGGTGACCCACGGCATAGGTACGTTTGTTTATTTTTTGTTTTTGACGCCGAAGGAATGAACGTTGTGTTAATAGACAGAAAATTGCAATTTATGGGAAGGTCTTGAGGTTAGTATGTCTTCCGGGTTTTCCAGAAATGACGTCATCATTAAAATTTTAAAAATGAATTCGCACACAATGGGGAGGCATACGGTATTTAGGTTCTGGGATTGCGGTCAACCTTATTCGCTACGGTGGGGTGGGAAAGGTGAGGGAGGGGGTTGGAGGGAAGCGGGATATGAATCTACACACGATGGGGAGTCATACGGTATAGGGGTCCAAGGACTGCGGTCAACCCTCTTCCCTACAATCTTGACTACAATCAAACAAAGTTGCATTTATATAATTAACAACAATTAACTATTTATTAATTAACAATTTATAGATTAGTTTTAAGCGGCAAATTTAAATAATCTGATGTATTTAATGTATTCAACAAAGTTTAAAAACTATACTGGATGCTTTTCCTTATTTTGATTATCAGAAAAATATCAAAAAGTATATCTGTTACTAAAAATATTGGGTTGATAATAAATATACCTACATAATATACATACACGGAGTTTTAATATATATAATTAAAACTCCGTGTATGTGAGGGTTCTCAATTTTTCTTTGTATCGTATTATAAATAATTTCAGTTTTATTATATAAATTATATTTTAAATCAAAATTATGAATTCATCGATTTGACTGAAATGAAATATTTATATAAAGAAACGACACAAATTAACAGGGTCCTGCATAAAAATATAGACCACTCAGTGTACCAGATCTTATCCCATCTTATTCCGCATTTGTTGCTTGAAACATAAAGAAAATAAAAAGGGAGATTTTTTTAATGTCACGTGGCAAATATAAAAAACTATATAATTTTGTTCCCTGTATTGCTGTATATTTGTAGTCCTTAATGTATTTAATATTTTCGAACGTACTGTATAAATGATGACTGAAAAACATGTTTAATATTTAACGTCCTTATTAAACAGTGTCCTCTTTCGAGGGTTCCTTTTTTTAATTCTAAGCAACAATGCACTGCTTAAAATAATGGGAGCTGCGGCAACAGCAATGATATCGTCTTCACTGTTCATTTTTAATTCTCTACGGGACGCTATGAGCCTTCTACGATACACGGAAATACCTTGCGCCCAATACCAACGTTGGCCAATGTTGGCGAAGTGAATGCGCGCACTACGCGCAGCGCGTCACATCACCAACGTTGGCGAGACGTTGGCACTGCGTGTAGGAGCTCCTTCAGATGTATTTATTTGCGCAGCAACAGGCAACAACATTGGATCAAATATATTGCTTTTGTTGACAACTCAAATAAAAATATCATTGATCAGATAATATCCATCAAAAAAATAACATGTCGCACGCTGCATGTTGCCCACTATAGCCCCGGAGTAAATGGGACTTTTAGGAACGCTATCAACAGCTGATTCAAGAGTCTAAGGGCTGGGATTTTTATCTACCTGCAAAGTCATCAATGGTTATGAGACAGATCTGTCAGACTTGTTGCATCATTTTATCCTGTTCCTTCTGTTTACTCTGTCACCGCCGCCGATATATCTTCTCATTTAACAAGCTAAAATAGCGCAACAAATGGTATGTAAAAATATCAGCTCCAAGTGCAAAAAATCTGTACATTAGACTTAGAGAAGTCTAACTCGGTTTGAGGTTTTGAGTACTGGTTATTTTGTGAGCTATAAAGATTTTTTAAAGACAATAGGTGCATTAAACTGAGGATGCTAAATTTCGGTAGGTAATTATATTTTTCGGTAAATTGTCGGAGTACGTAAAATTATTAATTTCAAATATTAATTTACCACGGAATTAACCACGTATTTTGTGGATATCTACCAATCTCTGGGGCTTTCCCTAATTTGATAGTAGTAATTCATTATATAAATCAGACCAAGCACTATAGGTACTAAAAATTTATAGCAGCAAGTTAAAAAGGGGTTAGCCAAACATCTTAATTATAGTATAAAATAATTGAATTCTTTACCGACGCACAAAACAACAACGCTTGGTTTTACAAACAATGAACATATCTTTAACTCGTAAATTCAACTGTAGATAGATGGGTTCTGATTTAAAATTTGTGTTATTGGCTCCGTTGAATCGATCTCCATGGCCAAAACCCGTTTCCATCTCCTATGCACTTAATATAAAAATATTAGCCATGCTTTCTCAAATAATATCATTTGACAGGTGAATTTAGTAGTGGAAAGAAGCTTTGATAACAAAAAAGCAGTAAACAAATATCTCGGTGTTAAAATAATATCCGGATAAAAAATGATTATTGTTTGTCAAACCAGGCACAAAATACAAATAAATAACAAAGAAACAAAAATAAAGTACATTGTTTAATGGTTAATTATTGTTCAGGCGCTTTTATTATTATAAATATCAGTAAATTACCAACGATTATACATATTAATAAAATAAAATAATACCCAACAGGTACCTGGCTTCACTTTTATTCAAGCAACGCACTAATAATACACACATCCCCACTATGCTGTGTCAATGTGCGTTTGCAGTCCGTGCGTGTTTTTTGTATTCGTCCGTGCTAAACCGTTTGTAAACCCCGGTACGTAGTAAAATGATAGCGTCTTACAATTTTTACGTGTCTCTCTATGTTTGCTATCAAAGCTATCGGTGTATTGATTTAAAAACGTGATAAATGTGTGACATTTGGTGTTAGTTGTGTTCCCATTGACTTTTTGTTTATTCTTCGTCGATTTTGAAGGTTGATTTTCGACAAATTCATGCCAAAGAAATTCCTTAAAAGCTACTTATATTATATTTAAAATATTATCGACTGCCAAATAAAAAAGAGTTATGTTTGGTTAATGTTTCGCAATATTTATTATTATTTCAAGAATCAACGTGTGTTTGATGTGTGGTATCTAAAAGATAATCTTATAGTTATTCAAATCGGGATGTTTTTAAGTGCAATGCGGGGAATCGGGATTTATATCTGTTGACCTTTCGATTCATTTACAAAAAAACGTTTTTTTTTCTTAAATTTGTCAATATATATTTGCCAGTAAATATTTTTCCATAATCCAGTGGATTAAATTATTTGGTTGTGGTCCATGGTGCAAAGTGATGTAGATAATAGAAATAAAAGTCCTCTTTGTTTTTGCATTAAATTATTCATTAAATAAAACTTTATTTACGTATTTATTTTATTATTACCTTTATAACATTCTAGAACGTGTTATTTTGAATAATTAATCGACGCTCTTGGTATAGTTGAATTCCATTTGCTAAAATACTCTTGGGCAATCGGAACCAAACGTTGCATATTCGTGAGGAAGAGAGAGAAAGTAAAATTAGCGAAGAGATACAAAGTTCCGTACGAAAATGTAGGCAAACCAAATGCAACAAGTTTTGGTTGAAATCTTCGCAATATTCGCGCGATATTTCGCACTTCTTTGAATGTTTTCCATCTCCCTCTATAACGAAATTCTTCAGCGATACCAAAGAATAATTGTAGTGATTCCTTGCTTAGTTTAACAGTATTTGATGCTCGGCCCAGTAGCACGCTAAACATGAACTAGAAACAAATAAGAACCTACTTAGTTTTGTTAAAAATAACTAATTAAACACTGGTATAAGTGTTTGAGTTTCCTTAGGGAACACATTGTATATAGAACGAACTTACCGTTCTTATTATAACTACTATTAGCAATAAAGTTATATCCACTGTGGTAATGTTATGGATCACTAGAAAAGAGACTGTTATGATACATTCAACAGAGCTAGTGATGATCACTATAGATATCTGAACACCAAATAATTCATTGAATAGATTGACTACTTTATGCATCTCGCAATACGTGTAGGATAACATTTTTATTTCCATCATTTGCTTGTTTGAGATTGGTGCTATTGATATCTCTTCAGCATTTCTTTGTCCAATGATAGCATAGATCCTTTTCAGTTTTTCTCGTAGTAAATAATATTTAACGTGAATGATATTGATCACACACATTAAATATGTCAGAGAATATAACACTTGGTACGTCAATAGAATCAAAATAGTAAAAGGGGACGTCATAAGAACTATGGAGCAAAAACTAATTATCAATAGTAATGTTGCTAACAGTTCCCAGTATAATCGTATTGTCAATGGTAAGTTTTCACTGTTGAAACGTAACTCAATCTTATACAGAGTAGACAAAAATGCAACGAATTTCGATCGTTTCCAAAAATGCATCTTACACACAAGATCTACCAAAGCGATGCTTGTAAATAGATCGGATGCGTCCAAAATTAACTGTTCCGGCCGTCCACTTGGATCAGCTAAACTGATCCTAAGTTTCAGAGTCAGTAGCTCATTCATTCTAACGAAACAAATCCAGAAAATAATTATTCCACCATAACATTTGCTGAAGAGTTGGTACAACAATTTCTTTCTTTCTAATGAATATATTGGAAATAAACCAAAGACAACGCCAATGATTTGGTAATATTTCAGGAGCAACACTGTGGTTATCATTATGTATTGCTTGTGGTTGAAAAACAACTGCATATTGTCAACAATTCTTATAGAACACAAAGGCACCCGAATATTTTATGTTTGTATATACATATAGATATCGTAGTAGACAATCAGCTATACTTGAAAAAAAAGCATGATTTTATCACACCATGATATGTTACATTATCGATTATTATTAAATTATGGCTCTTACATAGTGTTTTATACAGTATACAATTTATGTACCTTGTATATAAAAGTAAAGTTAAGTAAATATATTAAAATTTAAAGCAACACCCAAATTTTATATGCGATTTATATTTATATCCTGATGTTCGGGAAATTATGGAGTTTGTTCCAGTCTCCGAGGAGGTCGTTTGTGAACTCATCGCCAACATAAAAACTAGAGCGGTGGGCGCGGACGGGATAGGCTCGGACCTAATTTTGCCATTTATTACACACATTATGAACTCGTGCTTGGAAAGCGGTATTTATCCCGATGCGTGGAAGGTGTCCAAGGTTAT
Organism: Aphodius sticticus; assembly: GCA_963966075.1. Lineage (NCBI taxonomy): Eukaryota > Metazoa > Arthropoda > Insecta > Coleoptera > Scarabaeidae > Aphodius > Aphodius sticticus. The sequence goes on from OZ014510.1 coordinate 3,929,766, forward strand.
TCCTATCCCAAAGACAAAAAAACCTTCTTCGGTTGAGGAATTGAGACCGATAAGTATTCTACCTTGCTTATCAAAAGTCCTCGAGAGAGTTATTCATATGCAGTTGTCTGAACATTTAAGTGCGTACAGTGTGATATCTGATAACCAGTCGGGATTTCATCCTGGATATTCATGTAGTACTGCACTCTGGAGTATGACCGACGATATTTTGCGTGGCTTGGATGCCGGCGAGGTCACAGTTCTCGTGTCTCTTGATTTTTCGAAGGCATTCGATACGCTGAGCCATAATGTTTTGCTGGCTATCCTTCGGCATGTTGGTGTCTCTCGTTCGGGTGTTCGTCTTTTTGGTAGGTACTTGCGTGGTAGACAATAGATGGTGTATTTTGAAGGCAATTATTCTGAGAGGCTGGACGTCGGTAGCGGAGTTCCCCAGGGATCCATTCTGGAGCCACTATTATTCAATGTATACTCTTCAATTTTACCGAATGTTCTTCGAAGTTGTAAGTGGCATCTCTATGCAGATGACACATATATTTAATATTCTTTTAAGCGCTCTGACTTTAATAATGCGCTAAGCTTAATAAATTCAGACATTCAGCGCGTTGTCGACAGAGCTCAGGACATGTGTTTGCGTGTTAACGGTGCTAAGTCATCGGCGATTTTGTTTGGGAGTAGGGGTGCAGTTGTTCCTGATGGTCTCCGCATCGTAGTTGATGGCCAGGTTGTTCCATTTAGGTCGAGCGTTAAGTGTCTGGGAATGATTGTGGATGATAGGTTGAAGTATACGGAGCATGTGACCTCTAAAATCAGAATGGCCTATTCCAATTTAAAGTTATTGTACTCCGGTAAGTCATTCTTGGACCAGCGTCTAAGGGCTCGATTGTGTGACTCTTTGGTATTGTCACATTTCAATTATTGCGATGTTGTGTACGGCCCGGCTCTGGACCAGTTTGATGGAAATCGAATCCAGGGTGTGCAGAACGCGTGCGTTAGATTTATCTATGGCATACGTAAATACGACCATATCAGCCACGCACTGCGATGGGCTGAATGGCTGAGTATGTCTGTTCGGAGACGTTTCCATTCTGTCTGTTGTATCCACAAATTGATTTTCTATCGATCCCCTCCTTATCTCTACAACAAAATTACGTTTAGGACAGATGTGCACAACATCAACATCCGTCGTAGGGATAATATCATCACTATCCCGCGGCATTCATGCACGAAGTTTAAAAGTTCATTTTCCTACACCGTAGCATGTCTGTACAATTCCGTCCCGCAGGCATTGCTGAGTTGCATACCAGCCAAATTTAAGAAAATGTATAGAAAGCACATCTCCCGGTGACATCGACTTGTTTTTTTTTTTCGTCAGTTTCGGGTTACATTTTTGTACTTGCTCTGTTTTGTTTTTGATTAATTCTTTTTGCTTCTTGGGGTTTATTATGGGTAATTATTTGAGAACGGGTTGAGGTGGTAGACCGACTCTACTTATAGGAGTCGAACCTCAACCTGGTTGCGCCACTCACATATTATTATTAGTTGTTTTTTATGTACATCTGTATGTTCTATTGTTGGTGATGCAATAAATCATTTATTATTATTATTATTATTATTATTTGTGAAATTGAAATGATTGCTAATTCGGAATTTTATCAAAATTGTTCATTCAACGCTGATATATCATCAACCTGTAGGTAATTAAAATCATTATTTATTTATGTTGACATATTTTTATGAAAGTCTGTTTACGTTTTTTTTTGTGTGCTTTCCATATGCGAATGAAACGATATACGAGATCGATACAATTCAGAAAAGTTTCTTAAATATCGTCACTTTTATAATCACTTTTAGGAAATTAAAGAAACCACCATATAAATTTCCATATAAATTTTAGTGGACGTAATTTTTTATTTCTCGAGAAAAAGTCATTCTTGATAAAGAGTTTTGGATGTCCTAAAAAGTCGAAAGCCATTGTTAATATTTTGATTTAACCTACAGGATGGTTAGAAAACACGAAAATGTTAAATTGGCCGAAGAGTAAACTATCGTTTTTTCGGAATTAGAAAAAAAATGTTATAGGTAAAAGTTGTTTTATATTTAAATTTATGCCCAGATATCAAATTTCGATGTTGTATTCTAAGTTTTATATTTTATTTACTTTGAACAAAGTAATTTAACAAAACATTACTCCACATGTTCCCCTCCTACAGCTACACATTTTTCCAATCTTCTTCTAAACTCCCGATATGCCAAATCAATTGTTTCTTCATTTATTTCGTCTACTGCTTCCCTAATTTTTAATTTTAGAATGTCTACATTATCATGAAAATTATTCGCATACACATTTTGAAGAGACACATTATTGCTGGTATAAGATAAGGTGTTATTCTATTGCGTAATCGCTGTTGCTATTGTTTGAATACTAGTGTGTTCAAGTCGTTTTAGTATTGATTTTCGATAAATACATGCCAAAGAAATTACTTAAAAATACTTATATTTAAAATATTATCGACTGCCAAATAAAAAAGAGTTATGTTTGGTTAATGTTACGCAATCTTTGAATCCGAATTAAATCTCAATTCATTAAAATTCGAAATTATATTTTATCAACAATAGATAATTCAACCAATACACATAGGATAAGTATTAGTAAAACTATAACAACAATAATAAATACACAACAACACAATTCAAAATAATACCCAACAGGTACCTGGCTTCACTTTTATTCAAGCAACACACAAATATACGCGCCTCCCCACTTTGCTGTGTCAATGTGCGTTTGCAGTCCGTGCGTGTTTTTTGTATTCGTCCGTGCTAAACCGTTTGTAAACCCCGGTACGTAGTAAAATGATAGCGTTTTACAATTTTTAGGCGTCTTTTATGTTTGCTATCAAAGCTATCGGTGTATTGATTTAAAAACGTTATAAATGTGTGACATTTGGTGTTAGTTGTGTTCCCATTATCGACTGCCAGATGAAAAAGAGTTATATTTGGTTAATGTTTCGCAATCTTTATTTTTATTTCAAGAATCAACGTATGTTTGTTGTGTGGTATCTAAAAAGATAATCTTATAGTTATTCAAATCGGGATTTTTTTAAGTGCAATGCGGGAATCGGGATTTATATCTGTTGACCTTTCGATTCATTTATAATAAAATGTTTTTTTTTCTTAAATTTGTCAATATATGTTTGCCAGTAAATATTTTTCCATAATCCAGGGGATTAAATTATTTTGGTCGTGGCCCATGGTGCAAAATGATGTCGATAATAGAAATAAAAGTCCTCTTTGTTTTTGCATTAAATTATTCATTCAATAAAACTTTGTTTACGTATTTATTTTATTATTACGTTTATAATATTCTAGAACGTGTTATTTTGAATAATGAATCGACGCACTTGGTATAGTTGAATTCCATTTGCTAAAATACTCTTGGGCAATCGGAACCAAACGTTGCATATTCGTGAGAAAGAGAGAGAAAGAGAAATTGGCGAAGAGATACAAAGTTCCGTATGAAAATGTAGGCAAACCAAATGCCACAAGTTTTGGTTGAAATCTTCGCAATATTCTCGCGGTATTTCGCACTTCTTTGAATGTTTTCCATCTCCGTCTACTACGAAATTCTTCAGCGATACCAAAGAATAATTGTAGTGATTTCTTGCCTAATTTAACAGTATTTGATGCTCGTCCCAGCAGCACGCTAAACATGAACTAGAAACAAATAAGAACCTACTTAGTTTTGTTAAAAATAACCAATTAAACACTGTGTATGAGTGTATTAGTTTCCTCAGGGGACACACTGTATATAGAACAAACTTACCATTCTTAATATAACTACTATTAGTAATAAAGTAATATCCACTGTGGTAATGTTATTGATCACTAGAAAAGAGATTGTTATGATACATTCAAGAGAGCTAGTGATGATCACTATAGATATCTGAAAACCAAATAATTCATTGAAGAGATTGACTACTTTATGCATCTCGCAATACGTGTAGGATAACATTTTTATTTCCATCATTTGCTTGTTTGAGATTGGTGCTATTGATATGTCATCAGAATTTCTTCTACCAATGATAGCATAAATACTTTTCAGTTTTTCTCGTAGTAAATAATATTTAACGTAAATGATATTGATCACACACATTAAATATGTCAGAGAATATACCACTTGATACGTCAATATAATCAAAATGGTAAAAGGGGAATTCATTAGAACTATAGAACAAAAACTAATTATCAGTAGTAATATTGCTAACAGTTCCCAGTATAATCGTATTGTCAATGGTAAGTTTTCACTGTTGAAATATAACTCAATCTTATACAGAGTTGACAAAAATGCAACGAATTTCGATCGTTTGTAAAAATGCATCTTACACACAAGATCTACCAAAGCGATGTTTGTAAATAGATCGGATGCGTCCAAAATTAATAGTTCCGGCCGTCCACTTGGATCAGCTAAACTGATCCTAAGTTTCAGAGTCAGTAGCTCATTCATTCTAACGTAACAAATCCAGAAAATGGTTATTCCACCATGACATTTGGAGAAGAGCTGGTACAACAATTTCTTTCTTTCTAATGAATATATTGGAAATAAACCAAAGACAACGCCAATGATTTGGTAATATTTCAGGAGCAACACTGTGGTTATCATTATGTATTGCTTGTGGTTGAAAAACAACTGCATCTTGTCAACAATTCTTCTAGAAAACAAAAGCGGCTGAGTTTTTTATGTATTCGTATAAATATCGTAGCGGACAATCACCTGTACTTGAAAAAGAAAACATGATTTTATCATACTATGATGTGTTACATTAACGATTATTATTAAATTATGGTTCTTACATACGTGTTTTATACAGTATACAATTTAATACATAACAATAATGTTAAATATATTCAAATTTAAATTAACAGTCAAATTTTATATGAGATTTATGAAATTGAAATTATTGCTAATTCGGAATTTTATCAAAATTGTTCATTCAACGCTGATATATCAACCTGTAGATAATTAAAATCATTATTTATTTATGTTGACATATTTCTATGAAAGTCTGTTTACGTTTGTTTTTGTGTTGTTTCCATATATGAATGAAACGATATACGAGATCGATACAATTCAAAACAATCATCGTAAATAATTAACCGACCTATGAAAATAATACCAATAGATTCAGAAAAATGTCTTGAATATCATCACTTTTATAATCACTTTTAGGAAATAAAAAATGGACCTAACTATACCTATAACGGACGTAATTTTTAATTTCTCGAGAAAACGTCATTCTTTATAAAGAGTTTTGGATGTCCTAAAAAGTCGAAAGCCATTGTTAATATTTTGATTTAACATACAGGATGGTTAGAAAACACGAAAATGTTAAATTGGCCGAAGAGTAAACTATCGTTTTTTCGGAATTAGAACAAAAGTGTTATAGGTAAAAGTTGTTTTATATTTAAATTTATGCCAGGATATCAAATTTCAATGTTGTATTCTAAGTTTTATATTTTATTTACTTTTAACAAAGTAATTTAATAAAACATTACTCCACATGTTCCCCTCCTACAGCTACACATTTTTCCAATCTTCTTCTAAACTCCCGATATACCAAATCAATTGTTTCTTCATTTATTTCGTCTACTGTTACCCTAATTTTTAATTTTAGAATGTCTACATTATCATGAAAATTATTCGCATACATCTTCTGTTTTAAATAACCCCACAGAAAAAAATCAAAATCACTTATTTGGAAAATGTCTGTTCAACCAATCCCTTGATATGCGCTATGGGCAGGACAACCGTCGTGTTGATAGTGTAGTGAACACCTGAGCTGTAAGTTGATTTCGTCCAAAGTAGGCAGCAAAAAATTTTACAACTAATACGGAAATTTGGATTTTCTTGAGACTAATATCTGCAATTCTGTGAACTAACAACTCCCTTTGTGGTAAACGTCGCTTCGTCAGAGAAAATAATTTTTTTGTAGAAAAATCTATCGACCATAATTCATTCTCTCATTAATAGGCAAAATTCTAATCGACGAGCATCATCTCCTTCTACTGAAGTGTGTGTCAGTACTGGTTTATAAGGATGAAATTTTTGATTTGAAAAGATCCTTTGCAGGTGGCTTTTACTGATGTTCAAGTCTCGAGATCTTTGCCTAACATAGCTCCTGCATCATCTTCGCCATTTCGCTTTCTTTTCTTGATATTTTTCACGTCTCCTGTTGCATGAAATTTTTTAACCAATTCACGAACACAATTGACAGAAACGTATACCTCAGGGTATTTTCTGTTAAAAACTTCAATAGCACGGCGGTACGCTACCTCACCGATGCCGTAACAAAAAACTAAATAAACCCTTTGCTCTGAAGTCAACATACTTTCAATCAGCTGCTATCAACAAATTGCTCGGATGCGCTGTTACTACTGTCAACTAATCAATCATAATTGTGATCTCTGAATTTTTTGTTCACCTTTATGTTATGTCTTTTCACTGGTCCGAGATGTAAAATTTGAAATAGAACATTCAAGTTTGATATTTGAGCATAAAATTAATTTAAACTAAGTTTTACCTATAACATTTTTGATCTAATTCCGAAAAACCGATAGTTTACTCTTCGGCCAATTTAACATTTTCGTGTTTTCTAACCATCCTGTATGTTAAATCAAAATATTAACAATGGCTTTCGAGTTTTTAGGACATCCAAAACTCTTTATAAAGAATGACTTTTTCTCGAGAAATTAAAAATTACGTCCATTATAGGTATACTTAGGTCTATCGGGGACACATTGTATAGGAAAGAAGTCATTTTTTTCCTTTTTCCTAGGTCCGACATCCGTAATATGATAAAAATAGAAAAGCCCGGGCCTTTGTCTACACAAATCTTCGTGCAAACAAAGAATTTAGGGCTTCCCTTGCATTTCTAGGGCGACACTCTGATGGGAAGACTGCTATTACGCATCGCCCTTGCGCAAAGAATTAGGTATTTGGTTCGATAAATTCCAGACATTTTGGCACCAGGGACCTCGTAAATGCATGCCCTGTTAACACGGATACTGTCTTATTGATTTTCATTCGAATCAACTAGTTTTCAACTAGTCTTTTACAGTTTTTTTAGTTGTAATTGTGATTGGCACTACCTATATTTAACTAAAGATAATTACAAAGACAATGTTACAACTCTTAGTTACTTGTAAGTTACACTTAAAATAGTATATTATTATACAAGTTTTATAAGACGTCAAATTGGCGCACGAGTTGTTTTGGGCACGACGACCGTAGCGAGGAGTGCCCAAATGGAACGAGTGCACCAATACGTCTTATAAAACGAGTGTAATATACTATTTTTTCTACTTTGCGTCATTAATTTTATATAAGTTTAGAAATTGTGGTTACTATATCGCGCTAAATTAGAATCTAGGGTATTTTGCGGGTACCACGTGGTAGCACTGTAGTAACTGTCAACTTCGTTAAGGATGATATCGATGAGATAAAATCATGACAAAATCTAATTCTGAATAAATTTACTCTACTTTAGCCTACAAGTTTGAATAAATATTCAGCGAGATCGCAACGATGATCATAATTGAGCTTGGGGCAACACTTTTAACCCTACTGTGATAAATACATGAAACTTAACCTAAAAAGTTAACAATTTTAAAATAGTGGTTTCATAAGTATAATAATCAGAATAGAAGTGTTTGGCGGTGACTGATTAGTTACTTCGAAGAACAAGAACTTACTAAAGAATTGTTATAACGCTTAACGTTTAATAGCGGTGTCTACCTAATTCCGCTACGTAGCCGTTGCGGCTTATATATTTACAAGCACTTATAATTGAAACTCAATTCTAATTTCGGCAAAGTAGTTTATTAGAATAAATTATACTTAGTAAAATTACATGTGATGGAGGTAATACAAATACGTTGCACACAACCAGAACTAAGACGAAGTCGAAAGCGACGGACAAAAACGAATATGAATTGAACCGAGCATTCAAGCGTGCAAAATATTACCGAAAACTTATATGTTACATAAACTAAGAGATCCTCTACACTTTAAATGTACTATAGCTTCGTACGTGTATGCTGATAAACCATTTATTGCGCATATACAATCTCACAGCAGTAATTAAAATCGTTCGTATCTACGATGTAGGTTTAATCTTCGCATAATACCTTATTAAAGTAAATGTGGTCCTTGAATTATATCTGAAAAGGGAATTTGATGTTTAGTTGAAAAGAATGATAACGATCACTTACTAGAGTCGTAAAACATCACCGTAAACGTCATGCTGGCGTATTTTGATGAACACAGCAAAACTAAGAAAGCTCCAATCCTTTGGCCATACTATAGCAGGCTACACCCATGTTTAAATATGTATAGAATATTGATATTTCGCAGTTTATGTGATTGCAAGCGATTAAGAAGATGCAGTGTGTGGTTATGTTGGGTTATGTATTGTACGTTTGACATATTGCATTTGATATCACTGTGTACCAATCAGACAAAAATGTTACTGTTTTCGGTATTACAATGTGTTAATTGTAACACCGAAAACAGTGTTACAATGTGTGCATTGTGAATGCAAAGTAGAAAAATGTAAATTAATAACGCAAAACAAAATGGTGAGGTTTAATACAGTGTATGCCCTCCACGAGCACGAATCACTTCCTCACACCTGCGTGGCATGCTTCGCACTAGTCTGCGAAGCGATTCTTGGGGTATGCTTTCCCATTCCTCAATCAGGGCTTGTGTCAGTTCCTGTATGGTTAGTGGTGGATTGGGGCGCTTGCGAACACGTCGGTCAAGCTAATCCCACACGTGTTCAATAGGATTCAGGTCAGGAGACTTAACGCCTTCCATTCCATGACCTGAATTCCACGTTCTTGTAAAAAGTTTCTGGTGATGCCGGCGGTATATGGCTTTGCATTGTCCTGCATTAGGATGAAATTTTGACCGACGCCATATGCAGCAGGCACCACATGGTCCTCCAAGATGTTTTCGATGTAATTCATGGCATTTAGTCTACCAGGAACCCCAACAAGATCAGTTCTGTTGTCTATACTGATTCCAGCGCAAACCATCACAGATCCACGGCCAAATCTATCCACTTCCTGTATAGTAGCGGCTCCGTAGCGTTCACTAGGACGTCTATATACACGTACTGGACCGTCGCAACGAGTTAAACAAAATCTGGACTCGTCTGTAACCAGAACAGGCGTCCAGTGAAGAATCTCTATGATCCAGAGGAAACCTCATTCGTGCTGCTTTGTGATGCTGCGTAAGGCGTGGTGCGCGGACAGGTCTTCTTGGTTTCAAATTCGCTTCTTTTAATCTGTTTTTAACAGTTTGATCGGAAATTTCTATTCCATGTGCTCGTCTTAGGTCGTTTAGGAGGTCTCGTGCTGTGGCAGTACGCTGACTCTTCCAATATATTGGCCAGCCTCGCGAAGAAGTAACTAAGTGTTGTAATTTTCTTTAGTTAAATATATGCCCTTAAAGCATACAAAATTCTATTAGGCTAGAACTATTATTTAAAAAGTTACATGTTTCGAAAAAAGTGTTTTGTAAATTTTTTTTAGAAGTGTAGATTATTATTATTAATGCAATAGTTGATTGATATATCACCGTTGGATGAACAATTGTGCTGAAATTCCAAATTAGCAATCACATCGATTTCACAAATAGCTTATAAAAATTTGCTGCCATCTTAAATTTGAATATATTTATAACATTATTGTTTTGTATATGGTACATAAATTGTATACTGTATAAAACACTATATAAGAACCATAATTTAATAATAATCGGTAATGTAACACATCATGGTATGATAAAATCATATTTTTTTTCAACTATAGCTGATTGCCTGCTACAATATTTATATGAATACATATACATAAAAAAAATCGGCAGCTTTTGTGTTCCGGAAGAATTGTTGACAATACGCAGTTTATTTTCAACCACAAGCAATACATAATGATAACTACAGTGGTGCTCCTGAAATATTACCAAATCGTTGGCGTTGTCTTTGGTTTACTACCAATATATTCATTAGAAAGAAAGAAATTGTTGTACCAACGCTTCAGCAAATGTCATGGTGGAATAACCATTTTCTGGATTTGTTTCGTTAGAATGCAAGAGCTACTAATTATGAGAGTTAGGATCAGTTTAGCTGATCCAAGTGGACGCCCGGAGCAGTTAATTTTGGATACATCAGATCTACTGACTAGCGTCGCTTTGATGGACCTTGTGTGTAAGATGCAGTTTTTTAAACGATCTAAGTTCGTTGCATTTTTGTCAACTCTGTATAAGATTGAATTACGTTTCAACAGTAAAAACTTACCATTGACAATACGATTATACTGGGAACTCATAGTAACATTACTATTGCTAATTATTCTTTGTTCTATAATTCTAATAAATTCTCCTTTTACCATTTTGATTCTATTGACGTATCAAGTGATGTATTCTCTGACATATTTAATGTGTGTGATCAATATCATTTACGTTAAATATTATTTACTACGAGAAAAACTGAAAAGTATTTATGCTATCATGGGTAGAAGAAATTCTGATGACATATCAATAGCACCGATTTCAAACAAGCAAATAATGGAAATAAAAATGTTATCCAAGATTTATTGCAAGATGCATAAAGTTGTCAATCTATTCAATGAATTACTTGGTGTTCAGATATCTGTAGTGATTGTCACTAGCTCTTTGGAAGCTATGCTGACAACCACTTATCTAGTTATCCATAACATTACCACGCTGGATAAAACTTTATTAGTACTAGTAGTTACATCAAGAATGGTAAGTTTGTTCTATATACAGTGTCTCCCCTGAGGAAACTCATACACTCATACATAGTGTTTAATTGGTTATTTTTAACAAAGGTAAGTAGGTTCTTGTTTTTTCTAGTGCATATTTGGCGTACTAATACGGCGAGCATCAAATTCTGTTAAGCATAGCAAGGAATCACTACAATTATTCTTTAGTATTGCTGAAGAATTTCGTTGTAGAGGAACATGGAAGACATTCAAAGAAGTGCGAAATATCGCGAGAATGTTGCGAAGATTTCAACCAAAAGTTGTTGCATTTGGTTTGCCTTCATTTTCGTACGCAACTTTGTTACTCTTCGTCAATTTTACCTTCTCTCTCTTCCTCACGAATATGCAACGTTTGGTTCCGATTGCCCAAGAGTATTTTAGCAAATGGAATTCAACTATGCCAAGTGCGTCGATTTATTTTTCAAAATAACACGTTCTAGAATGTTAGGTAATAATAAAATAAATACGTAAATAAAGTTTTATTGAGTGAATAATTTAATTCAAAAACAAAGAGGACTTTTATTTCTATTATCTACATCAGTTTGCACCATGGACCACAACCAAATAATTTAATCCCCTGGATTTTTAGAAAATATTTACTGGCAAAAATATAGTGATAAATTTATGAAAAACATCATTTCTTTTATAAATGAATCTGAATGGCCAATAGATCTAAATCCCGACTCCCGCATTGACCTTAAAATTCCCGATTTAAATAACTATAAGATTATTTTATAGGTGATATTTTCGCATAGCTGTAAGAACTATTGGCTTAAAGAAATACTAAATTATTAGCGATGAAAGGCTCCATAATATTGGAATTTTCGGGTGTTTTTACTTTATCATACAAGTACGATAAAGTACTGTAATCGTGCCAATCGTGTATGTGTGTGTGTACCCGATTTTTGTGGCGACGATTCCGGAGAAACTACTAGGTATCGGGACAAAACTTCATATTTAGAAGTTTCATGACCAAACTTAGAGCTGAAAAGCTTTTGGTTCAAAAGGGTCCAAAGGAACTGGATGTGTCCTCCAACCATTTTTCAAAGATTTACAAATGAGCCGCCATTTCTGTAATTTCGTCAAAACAGTTTAATAAATTAAAGAAGAGGAAATTTTGCATCATTTATGTCTATGACATTTTTCGGTAATTAATAGTTTGGCTGCAGGAGCAGATTCAAATTGAGATCGGTCATGTCGGCGTTAAAACTAGGTAGCCAGGATTTTAATTCTAATGACAGTAGGTAGTGTCAAACGGTGATCTTTTGAAAATAGCTACTGTCAATAATATCGAAATATCCGCAAGAGGTTGCAGCGCCGGAACCACCTGACCAGCCTGGGGACGAGCACTAAGGCGAAACGGATGCAGGACCTCTGCAACTAGATGCTGAGCGGGACGTCAGCGATGAAGATGACGTTGAGCCCGACTAACGAAGGAGACGATGAAGGCGGTGGCGGTGGCTGCGTGTGCGTGCTGTGTGTGTCCGTGTTTTATTCAATAATATTTAGATCAAAACGTTTTACGTTGTTTTAAATATTTTTTTAAAGCAGCGTTTTATCGTTTTATCATCGTTTGCTTTTAAAAATTTACCCGGCAAGCTATTCACTCACTGGCGGGTAAATCGTAAAGATATCAAATTTGTAAATACAATTTGTTTTATATCATTTGAAATTATATTAATTCATAATGTGTATTTTCTTTAATTAATATATTTGTGTTAATGGTTAATGGAATCTCATGCAGCTAAACAATTAATTTTATATATAGTATGATAAAGTCATGTGCCTGGCCACATCAGATTTTTGGCACATTTCCGCTAAAATCTCAATTTTTTTTTGGCACTATTACAATACTTTACATACTACGTATGATAAAGTAAAAATAACATGAAACAGATTTTAATGAAGATATGTCCACATAAATAAATAATCACCAATGTTTTTAAATAATTAAACTAGAAATAAAATAAGTGAATACATTTATAAATTCGTATTATTAATGTAGTAAAAGCTAAAGAATTAGTTATTCGATAATTTTGAACAATTTACCTGTAATTCCGAAGTAGCAATCATATCAAAATCACAAATCGCGTATAAAACTTTTTGCAAATCGCGAAATCTTGTCAGTATGATAAAATCATGTTTTTATCCAACTATAGCAGATTCTCTGCTACGATATTTATATGAATATGCATACATAAATAACCTCGGGCGCTTCTGTATCCAACATAAACTGTTGACAATACGCAGTTGTTTTTTCAACCACAAGCAATACATAATGATAACCACAGTGTGGCTCCTACAATATTACCAAATCATTGGCGTTGCGTTTGGTTTACTACCAATATACTCGTTAAAAAGGAAGAAATTGTTGTGCCAAATCTTCTGCAAATGCCTTGGTGGAATAAACATTCTCTGGATATGTTTGATGAGGATTATTGGGATATTGACTCTGAAACTTAGGATCAGTTTTACTGACTCAAGTGGACGCCCGGAACAGTTAATATTGGATTTATCAAATCTACTTATAGGCATTGCCTTGATAGAGTTTGTGTGCAAGATGCATTTTTGTAAACGATCTAATTTCGTTGCACTTTTATCAACTCTGTACGACATTGAGTTAAGTTTTAACAGCGAAAACTTACCATTGGCAATACGATTATACTGGGAACTTTTAGTAACTTTACTATTGATAATTACGTATTGGTCTATAGTTATAACGAATTATAATTTTACTATTCCTCTAATATTAACGTTTCAAGTGTTATTTTCTCTGACATATTTAATGTGTGTGATCAATGTCATTTACCTTAAATATTATTTACTTCGAGGAAAACTCAAAAGGATATATGCTATCATTGGACGAAGAAATTCTGAAGAGATATCAATAGCACCAATCTCAAACAAGCAGATAATGGAAATAAAAATGTTATCTAACACTTATTGCGAGATGCATAAAGTCGTCAGTCTATTCAATGAATTATTTGGTGTTCAGATAACTATTTTGATCATCACTAGCTCTTTTGAATGTATGCTAACAACCACTTATCTAGTGATGTATAACATTACCACGATTGATAAAAATTCGTTACTACTAGTCTTTATAGTACGTTTGGTAAGTTTGTTCTATATTCAATGTGTTCCCTAAGGAAACTAGTTTGACACAAGTTTGTAAGCTTCCTCAGGAAACACACAGGATGTTTTTTTTAATCTACAATAATTCCTTTCTAGTTGATGTTTATTGTACTAATAGGAAGAGCTTCGAATACTGTTAAAATGAGTAAGGAGTCACTACGACTATTCTTTGTCATATCAGAAGAATTTTGTTATAGAGCAGATAGGAAAACATTGAAAGAAATGCGAAATATCCCTGGAATTTTGCGAGGATTTCAACCAAAACTTGTAGCATTCGGTTTGCCTACATTTTCGTACGGAACTTTGTATCTCTTCGCAAATTTTACCTTGTATATCTTCCTCACGAATATGCAACGTTTGATTCCGATTGCCCAAGAGAATTTTAGAAGATGGAATTCAACTGCAGTAAATGAATCGATGCATAATACAAATCATACGTTCTAGAATGTTATAAAACTGGTAATAAAGTATATACGCAAATACGTACGTAATATTCGTTGTTTTAATTAAATTGAATTATCGTTTTTCTTACTATAAAATGCCAACTCGTGCATTAACGTGTATAGACTTTTTTTTGTAAAAAAATTATAAAAGAAACATAAAAAAGATTTTAATAACGATATGTCTACATAAATAAATAATCATCAACGTTTTTAAATAATTAAACTAGAAATAAAACACGCGAATCGATTATAAATTATTATTATCAATGCAATAAGATAACGCGTTAGTTATTCCATTATTTTAATTACCTACAGATTGATATATCAACGTTGAATAAACAATTTTGCTGTATTCCGAATTAACAATCACATCACATTCATAAATCGCTTATAAAAATTTGCTGTTTTTTAAATACGAATATATGTGATCGCACATATATTCACACACACATATATATGTTTACACCGAGAGGATAACAATTTTGACAGTCATACAACTTATGTAGAAATAATTCAGGACTATGACATACTTTATTAAAATTTTTTCTGTTCAGTAGTTTTAGAGTTATGGGTCTTACACAGAAGTCAATACTACCAAAACGAGAGATATGGCAGTTAGGGCGATTCTCTCGTGCGGGGTCACATATGTATAAAACAGTTTGTAAGAACCATTGGTTAATAATAATCGATAATGTAACATATCATTAAAACTTTTTCTTGTTGCACCTATGTCGTCACATTTCTACAATTTATGGTTTGATAAAATACTGATTTTTTTTTTCAAGTATAGTTGATTGTCTGCTACGACATTTATATTAATATAGATATATAAATAAACTCGTACGCTTTTGTGTTTTATGTAAATTGTTGACAAAGCGCAGTTGATTTTCAACCACAAGCAATACATAATGATAACCACAGTGGTGCTCCTGAAATATTACCAAATCGTTCATAATAATACTAATAGCATTTATTAGCCGCATACATATATATATATATATATATATATATATACAGGGTGAGTCACTAGAGTCGCGGTGGTAGATATAGCAATTATCTTTAGAGATGGAAAAAAATATTTAATACAAAATTTGTTTGGCATATTATTTTCTACAACGTAAAATTATTTTCATTTATACTGGGTGTTGCATTTAGGCGTAGCAGAAAATAAATTAACTTTTTTAAATGGAATGCCCTGTATATTATAACATATTATGATTGCGAAGAAAATTGTCTTACTAATTGTAAAAAAATTAAATATCATACACTCAGTTCCAAAAGAAAAAGTAAGAAATAATAAATTCAAAAAGTTGGTTATATGCAAGGTTTCAAGGAAAAGCTGTAATTGGGACAATTTTAGAGATAAACAAATGAATAAAGAAATAAAATGCCCGTAAAGGATGCGTCTTTCATATACAGTGTAAGCACTTTCTATACCATTACTTGATTAACACATAGGGTGACTCAAAAATAAGGAAAAAACATGGTATCAGTTTTTTCCACTAAAAAACAACATATTTATTTTTTTGAAAGACAAAGAAACTTCCTTTCAACAAATGACCAAAAAATAAAAATCGGCCCGCTGCGCTGGTTTACATAATATAAAACATTAAAGTTAGGTCAAAAATCAAGTGCGTCACGTTTTTTTGGAACTGAGTGTATTATAATATTTCGCCCTCAAACAATTCTATAAATATGTATTACACAAACTTAGAGAACTTAAAGAATTATAAGACATAAAAAACGTATCTAACTTTATTTTATATTATTATTTTATTTTATTATTGTTATTGTAATAACAACATTCTACAACGTATTATTTGTATTATGCATCGTATGATTTGCTGTAGTCGAATTCCATCTTCTAAAATTCTCTTGGGCAATCGGAATCAAACGTTGCAAATTCGTGAGGAAGATATACAAGGTAAAATTAGCGAAGAGATACAAAGTTCCGTACGAAAATGTAGGCAAACCGAATGCTACAAGTTTCGGTTGAAATCTTCGCAAAATTCCAGGAATATTTCGCATTACTTTGAATGTTTTCCTATCAGCTCTATAACAAAATTCTTCTGATATGACGAAGAATAGTTGTAGTGACTCCTTACTTATTTTAACAATATTCGAAGCTCTTCCTATTAGTACAATAAACATAAACTAGAAAGGAATTATTGTAGATTAAAAAAAAAAACATGTATGTATATTGAACAAACTTACCATACGTATTATAAAGTTTAATTGTAATAAAATTTTACCAGTCGTGGTTAGGTTGTACATCACTAGGTAAGTGGTTGTTAGTATGCATTCAAAAGAGCTAGTGATGATCAAAATAGTTATCTGAACACCAAATAATTCATTGAATAAACTGACGACTTTATGCATCTCGCAATAAGTATTGTATAACATTTTTATTTCCATTATTTGCTTGTTTGAGATTGGTGCTATTGATATCTCTTCAGAATTTCTTCGTGCAATGATAGAATATATCCTTTTGAGTTTTCCTCGAAGTAAATAGTATTTAAGGTAAATGACATTGATCACACACATTAAATATGTCAGAGAATACAACACTAGATACATGCATATCAGAAAAATGCTCAAATTAGAATACATTAGAACTATAGAACAATAAGTAATAATCAATAGTAATGTTACTAAGAGTTCCCAGTAGAATCGTATGGACCATGGTAAGTTTTCGCTGTTAAAACTTAACTTAACCTCGTACAGAGTTGATAAAAATGCAACGAAATCAGATCGTTTACAAAAATGCATCTTACAAACAAACTCTATCAAACCGATGCCTATTAGTAGGTCTGATAAATCTAAAATTAACTGTTCCGGACGACCACTTGGATCAGTTAAACTCATCCTCAGTTTTAGTGTCAGTTGCACATAAACTTTTAGCAAACATATCCAGAGAATAGTTACTCCACCAAAGCATTTGCAGAAGAGTTGGCACAACAATTTCTTCCTTTTTAATGAGTATATTGGTAGTAAACCAAATACAACGCCTATCAGTTGGTAATATTGTAGGAGCCACACTGTGGTTATCATTATGTATAGCTGGTTGAAAATCAACTGCGTAAAATTGTAAACAAAATTAAAACGCCCGTGTTTATTCTTATATCTGCATACAATATTATCGTTGCAGACAATCTGTTCTAGTTGGTAAACATGGTTTTTCCATCCCCATATCGCGGCGCATAAAACAAAACAAACCGTTGCTATATATCAAATTTATTGATTACTTTGTAACAGTTGTTCTAAATAAAATTGTGTTCTATCAAACTGCATTGTCCGCTAAGGCTTCGCACCAAGTTCTACGTTTTTTTTTCTCTACTTAAGACTGTATAGCTTTAAAAAAGTGTCTAAATATGTCTAAATGAAGCTTGTAGAATATAAATTAGTATACTTACATAAAACAGATTAGTTATCTATAGAGAGCGGAATTATAAGCATTTATTTTTGGAAAATAAGCGCTTAAAATAAGCACGAAAAAGAAGGAAAAAAGCACACAAAAAAAGCGTTATAAGAATACGTATACCTTGTATTATTTTTGTATAGGTACATGTATTTATTAGCACATACACATCATACAAAACATTTGTATAACTGAGGAAATTGATACTTAACATAAGAAATAAACTATACACAATAAGTAAACGCTTTATATTTTATTTTTAAAACAATGTATTCGCTTATTATACGCAGAATAATAAATTGAATAATAAATTGAGAACCTCAGAGGTATACTGTGTAAAGCAGGGCTGTGAAGTCGGTAAAAAACTGTCGACTCTGACTCCGGAAAAATTTTATTTGTTTCCTGCGAAATCAATTGCAAAAAAATTAAATCTGACATAATCTAATTGTAAATAAAATCAAAAGGGCCTGTTGATCGGACCACAAAATTATGGCCATATTTAAAAAGGACGCTTATTTTCAAAATATCTCTGAAATCAAGAACTTCAACTGTTTTCTCATTAGAGAGCATATAATTCTGAACTAGTTTGACACCTGAACCAATGTTCAATCTTTAATAATAACAAAAGTAATGACAGTATAGTACAAAGTCAAATTCATTTCAATGAATACAAAATTAAGTGCAAAATAAAATGAAAATTATCTCAACTCTTACTTCTGTTAGTGGTAATGACGTCACAATTCTGGCTGCAACGAGTATGACTTGCATACATGGATATTCCTACATTCAACTTAAGGTAGAGTTTAAATCGGAAATGCAGTTATAATTTTTAATCGGCTATTATACATACATTATGCATGTTTAGGTTTATGCATTAAAAATTACGTTAGAGTGAAGTTTGTACCTTTGCTAATAATAAAAAATATATCTGGCTCAATTCTGTCAAGTGTAGGTGACGAAATCTGCGAATATCGGTGGTTCTTAGTTGATCGCAAGAAGACTACGACATAGCCACCAATAATCTTAAAATCCGTAACCTACACTCGACAGAATCAGTAACATATTTAAAATCTCTACATATTTTGTTAAATACAAAGGTATGTGATACCCTTGATTATACCATAATATTGTATCATCAAGGGTGATACTTTTGATAAATTTGTGCATCTGTCGAAAAAAAGAATCAATTTCGATTAAACGCTTAAAGTTATCAAGCATTAAAGCTAAAATTGCAAAGTTTTACTAGGAAAGCATTATCTTTTACAAACATTCAGATATTGGGACAAATAAAAATAAAAAAAATGTTGAGAGTGACTGTGATACCATCACGTTGTTTCTTCTGGTACAAAAGCTGTAGGAAACTATTTTTTCTTTTTAAAATTGCAAGGGAATATCATTAAAATACTTTTTCCAATATTTAATGAATTGTGTTCTTTGTGGCCGAACGAATAGGAGCAAATTCTCGCAATTTTGATGAATAAGGAAAACCACACGTTGACGCTTCACTTTGGAAAGTTCGAATTCGTCTATAAGTATGCATCGAAGTCCGATTTTTTTTTATTTGTAGATTGTCGAGCTATCATAATTAGCATATTGAAGTTGGTTGTTGGAAATTGGAAATACATAAACTATATATGCGACGCGGCAAGCGACTCACAATAATCATTGTGCTAATCATCACTCACCACCGGCCTGTGTGTTTTGTAGTTAAATTGAAGTCAAAAATTAGTAGTAAATAAAAGACCTAATAATATGTTTAGTTAATCGTGTACTATCTATTGAGGCAACTGCCATCTGGCATGTTTTTTCTACATTATTTAAACATGGACCCGGAGTCGGAGTCGGTACAATTTTTCAGACTCCGACTCCTCTGAAATTTGTCTGAACTCCGACTCCACAGCCCTGGTGTAAAGTACATAGGATTTCAATGTAACTTAACACTGTTTGCTTCTGAGGGACTTAATTGAACTAAGAATCATGTGGTTTTCCACCTAGTTGCGCGCGTGCATATGTGCTTGCATTTTTCGGCGCAGATTTAACCACGTGACACATTCTTCTTAGTCCAAATTGTCTCTATATTTAAACGTAGTTGAACAAATTGAACAAAAAAAAAGAATTAAGTTAATATGTATTACTGAAACTATGTATTAATGTAGTATGGCTAAGAAGTGAATCTTAAACTTAAATATTTTCAGTAATAATATTATAACAAGAGAGTGAGAATAAATTGAAAATAATTTGACAGATTGTTTGAAAACTTGTTGCCACTCGAGCCCTGCGGGCTCTCGTGACTATTGCCAAATGGCAACAAGTTTGAACAAAATCTGTCAAATTATTTTCTAATTTATGGAACTCTCGAGTTATATTTGACTAGATTATTTTTTGATTCACAAATTTTTACAATAAAAAAGATCAATAAAACTATCATAAAATTATTGAAAAATTTAATTTAATTAATTATTACTTACAATATATGAAAATATCGTTGACACATTGTGAATAAATTAAAAGAATTAACAATTTAAATTAGTACAATGAAAAACGCAATTATTAAAAATATTTCGAGACTCATTATTTATTGAGGATTTGGAATTGCTTGTTATATTAAGTGTTTCCTCCTGCGTATTTTCTCTAAGCTTATTTATTATATTTGAATGATGTTCTTGGTTCAATTGTAAGTATGGTTTAATCGAACTTGCAGAATTATGACCAGTGACCTTGATTAGTTCTTGTTCTCCTACACCAGCTTTTGAAAGGTTACTTACTGCACTTGATCTGGCAGAATGGTTAGTTATTTTTTTAGTAACTGTGTCTAGACCTACTTTTTCTGCGGATTCTTTCATCCATTTTGAAATGGAATTTATTCCCACAGGAACGTTTTTATACCAAAAACCATGAGTTTGCCAAGCCGGATTTGGAGTAAGAAACAAGCGTTCGGTTTTAATATTTTCTTCACGTTTACTCATTAGTTTTTCAAAAAAACGAACAGGGCAAATATCTGGGTTATTTATGTTTGGAGTCAACCATTTACTATTAGCGCACCTTTATGCTTCACCCTGTGCAGTTTTTGTAAAGATGGGATTGTATTCAATGCGGCCAGTATTTAATCTTTTTATGTCGGTTTCTTTTTTAAAATAATGAACTAAACATTTCGTAGCTTCTCCTCCCCTCCAAGCTAGTTCATACGATGCAACGTGAAAAAACTTTCTTTGCAATCCACAAGGTGTATCTTCGTCCCAATAGTTAAAAATTTGCAACAATTCTGTATTAGAAAGTGCCACAGAACTTTGTTTGTGCTTTTCAGGATGTTTTTGTAAAATTTTTCTTTTTGCATCTCTTGCATTCCGAGCATTTCTGAATTCTATATCATGGAAAGGATCAAAGGACCTGTTATACTTATTAAAGTAAAGTTCTTGAACTAATTTTGCCGTTTTATTCCACATTGTCTTTATTACTGCTTCTTTATAATCATTTCCGTCTTTTCTTTTCATGTTATAAGCCCAATCTTTTAAAATCAATGCCAGCGTAGCTGTTGTAGTAGATTGATCCAGAATATAATTTCTTTCTTTGGTGAAGGTCTTAAATTGTCTCCATATAGACTTATTACTTATTAGAGTATTTTTCGAAGTAGTTTCTAAAATCTTTTTTGTAATTTCTGCATTAGAAAAGGTACTAAACCGATGACCTTCACCCATTTCGCGTTGACACAATTAAGTAATTATTTTGACAAGTATCTGACAGTTGCTAGGCAAATAAAAGCTACAGTGATTATTCCCGAGAATAATCACAAGAGATTTATTCCCACTATAATAATGACATAATTGGTTGAAACTTACCCTTGTGACAAATACAGAAGCATTTCATTGGTTTTAAGAAACGTCAAAAAATAATCATTTTAATACTGTGAAATAAAGCGACAAAATATAACAAAATAGGCCTAAAATCAAAGCAATCACTACCAAGAGACAAATCGTAAAATAAATAATTGTAACTTGCAGTTTTCATGCACATTCTGCAGAATATTTTATTGTTTTGAATAATTAATTCGGGATTTTTTTATCTATGTGGCAGACACCCATTTATCCTTAATAGCATTTCAACTATGTACACTAAAAATTCGAAAAACTGTTGTGTTGTGTGCACGGTTATAGCTGGTATATCACAATGTAATAGACGCGTTTTTGAGTGATTTTTGCGATTTTTAAGACACAAATGCGCAGACCTACGACCTACACCCTCTAAAAACGGGTATAAAGACCCCAAAAAATACGTAAAAACTTAAAACAAGCAGGAATATGGCAAAATAAGCGCATATCTGCAAAATCCGGGAAATAAGGCAAAATAAGCAAAATAAAAATAGCGCTAAAGGCTTTATGTTTTCTGAATTGGTGGTGATCCTTAAACTTTTTAAACTGCTTACATTAAAACTGTCCAAGCAAAATGCTAAGAATCCGCACTCTAGTTATCTATATTCGTAGTCCCTTCGCCATAATACTACATCGATAGAAATTTTTGTTTAACACAAATAAATATTTGTTTGACGAGCGGCAAAAATGTATTTATTTGCTACAAACAACGTTTATTTGAGTCAAAACAATATTACTTAACTCCAACCAAATGGTATTTGACTCAAATAATTATTATTTGTTGCAAATAAATATTATATTTTTGCCTCTATTCTAACGCGCATTTATTTGAGTTTCATAACTCTGAAACTACTGAACTGCAGAAAATTGAAATAAAGTATGTCATACACGTGAATCATTTCTACATAAGTTGTATGACTGTCAATTTTTTTCCTCTCGGTGTAAACATGAGCGCGAGAGAAGTGAAAAAAAGTACTACAAAAATTTCAGTTTTTGCTCAGGTTGCATTTAGAGTCTCTTCTATAGATTGACGTTTTTCTTTTCTTCAGTTTTTATGTAATAAAGGTTGCGAACAAAATTTTGATGGAAGCCGATATCTCAGGAACGAATGTTAGCAGGACAACGCAGTTATCATGCAAATAATCCTTATTTACTGCGATACATATCCCTTGAATGTAATAGCATTCCGACTATTTGTTAATTTTTAAGACCGAAATAAACATGAACAATATTTTGCGCAGTTCGGGTTTTGGTGCGAGGTAGTCGAACGAGATGCGAAATTTTGACGCGATCAGCGAATCCGTTTGAATCCGTGTTTGCAACATATTGTTGGGTATAATTAATTGTACATCTAAGTTCATTATTTATACTTAAGACCCAGTTCTACCTCTCCTAAAACGCGTTTGCAAATAAAAGCGTTATTTATTGTTCAAAGTTTATGAAATTTTTTATGTAACTTCTTAGATAAACAACGAGTTGGGCTGGATGAAAAAAATTTTTTTTTAAAGATAAAGGTCAATTTTACTTCTACATCTTTGGTTTTTTCAAATATAAAACATTTAGCCCAACTCATGATACACAAATAGATTTTTTATTTAAGTACATTTTTAATCTAAACATTATAATTGCGATAACAAAGCGTAATTGCCAGAAATGTATGTAATTTGCCTATATTACGGGTGCCCGGTGTAGACAGCAGACAGCAGGAGTTTTAAACACCGCCTATAACTACGCCACGCCTACTGCTATTTTTAGATTAGACTGTTCACAAGTTATGACCGTAGCGTAGGTATATTGAATCGGGAGAACCGAGTTCTCGCATTTCACATGTATACGCACGGTTTACAAATTTAACACACGATAAAAGTCATATACTGTATTATATTATACTTAGTGTAGTTATACCTGCTGGGTGTTAGGTACATTTTTTGTAATAATGGGTAGAAGTCGTAACAAAATACCTAAACATCCGCATCGTACCACCTAAGTTAAAAGATATGTATAGATAATCTAAAAGAACAATATTGTAATTATTTAATTACAAATGAGACAAAGAGACCAGAACAGGACTCAAATGAACATTTTATTTAAAATGTCGGTTTTGTGGACAGGAAGAGACAATTAGCAGTGACGAACTTGGGTCGGCTCTAATGGATATTAGTTCAGTGACTGTATTGGGCAGTATTACAGCGGGAATTAGATATAGCCAATGCCAGAATTTGTTTTCATTCATGAATCTTGCATTCATGGCGCCCAAAACGTTTATAAAATATATCGAACTTGTAGGTGACAAAATATTTGGGATTTATATAAATGGTTTGGGGAACTTTGGACTATGTACTATGATTTTACTTTATCATACGTAATATGTAAAGTATTGTAATCGTGCCAAACAAAATTTTTGAGGTTTTAGCGGAAATATCTTTTTGGATCCCTTGAACATTTTTGACCCAGGTAAAAAAAAATTCTGTGTGTGTGTTTTTTTTGTGGCGACGATTCCGGAGAAACTACTAAGGTATCGGGACGAAACTTCATATTTAGAAGTTTCATAACCAAACTTAGAGCTGAAAAGCTTTCTGTTGAAAAGGATCCAAAGGAACTGGAGGTTTAGTCTTATAGCATTTTTGAAAGATTTTGCAAATAAGCCGCCATTTCTGGAAATTTGTCGAAATAGTTAAATAATAAATTAAAGTAGAGGAAATTCTGAACAATTTATGACTATGGCATTTTTTGGTAAAATGAATAGTTTGGCTGCATGAGCAAATTCTATTTTATCGAGATCGCTGCATTAAAACTAGTTAGCCAGGATTTGTCAGATATTGCGATTCTAATGACAGTAGGTAGTGTCAAACGCTGATGTTTTGACAATACCTACTGTCAATATAATCAAAATATCCGTCTAGTTCCAGTAGTTTTATTTTAATGCAAACATGGCCGATCTCGATCAAATAGAATCTCATGCAGCTAAACTATTAATTTTATATATGGTATGATAAAGTAATGTGCCTGGCCGCATCAGATTAATTTTTTTTATTTTTGTCTTCGTGTGTCACTGCCGTGCGTTCGTTCGATATCTAGCATTTTTATTGATGTACTGGGTCCTCATTGCTCGATTTTAATTAATTCCTTTCTAAATTGAAGTCCATAATTCACCGATGAGTTATCATGAGTTAATACATTTTTGTCAATTTACTATACTATATGTATGTCACCCTGTTAAAAAGATTAAATATTATAATAGCAAGCGCGCTCTCTCTAAATTAAATCAATATATTTTCTTTTACCGCCTGGCGGCCGCCAGCCAGCTGTATACAGTCCGGAATGCATATGCGACCGTGATGAGTGAGAACACTAATACATTGTAACTTGAGCGAAAGCGAAAGCGCCGACGCGCGGCGACAAACTGGCTGAGTACTTCCCCTTCGAATGTACTCGCGTCGACTATGCTCCGCCTTTGCCTGCTTGCTCTAAACCCCCCAACTTCCCCTTATCATAAAACTGTGGCCTGGTTGACGTTGGTGGGGGCCAGGCAGACCACTCCCAGCAAAAAAAAAACATCGCACCGAAATATTTCGTTTGGAAGTTGCGATGTTTTTAAAACGGAGCCTTAACACGCACTACTATTCAAAATTCCGAAATTAAATTGTTAAATTGTTTTTAGGAAATACATTCTTTTGACAAACAAATGCATTTTTAACCGCAAATAAATATTTCTTTGCCTCTATTGAAACACCAGATTTCTTTGAGTCAATGCATATTTATTTGAATATAAAACAGATTTTCTAACTATCTGGACAAGTCTTTTTATTTAAAATTGTGTACCTATTTTATTGATGCGAATATCTCACATAATTGGTTACAATAATACTGCAGCTATGACGTAATAAATTACGGTTCTGGATGACCTAGAAATTCAAATAGCAGTTTGGCGCTCTTGGTTTGAGGTGGGAAGACCGTCGATCGACGGTATAGGTGGAATTTTAATAAATGAAATAACCACATAGTCAGTTTCTCCTTGGCTGAGAATCAAAGGTGAACCAACTTAGTGCCGTCCAAAATACAGATACGCGCAAAACAAAATATCATGGAGTTACGCTTGATATTCTCCGTAGTGTTTCTAACACTAATAAGCAAAGGTATGTACATTGTTCAATGAATAAACAATACAGTATTAAGGTAATAAAAACTATATAAATTTGCCAATTGCCATTAGATCTGGACGTTTGCTAAATGACTTTCTATTGCATTTGCGCTACGCAACCGCGCCTATGCTTTATACAGTTGTAAACAAACGCTCGTGCGTCATTTCGTAGCGTAATAATTAAATTACCCAATTTTTGCGTAGTAATTTTATAGACAGGGTAATAAAGTTTGGTAAAATTGTTGTTTATACAGTGGTATTTTACTATTGTTTATGTTCCACCAACGATAGCAATACAACAATTTGTCATTGTTGACTTTAAAATGTTAATCCTTGACAATCGTGCTGAAATAATTATTATTTATTCAGTTTACAATTATCCATTTATTTAATTACTTATTCTCATGAGAGTTACTGACACTGTGGTTCGGCCCGTTTTTAACATTCACAATATTTCAGAAATAGTTGATAATAGCCTAAAGCCGGGGCTACATATTCGTATACTTGCCAAATATCAAATATTTGCCACATGTTAAATATTTGGCGAATCGAAAATTTTCGTTATTGATTGGTCATATTATTGACATACCAATAAATGTGTAGAATATTCGTTTGTGATTTCGGACCGTCAGAGTTGCACGGCAACAGTAAATGCTTCGGACATTGATGCATCGCCACATTTTCTAATACGTGAAAATCTTCTTTGAGGACTTGCTACATGTGCGTACCGAATGGGTACTAGCTATTTTTTTGATTAGTTCGCCTTATTTGCACATTAGCTTTTTCAAATCAAACTGATAATTTGATTACGAACAAGCAAGGTTTTATTTTATAATGCCGACATAGTTTTAATTACATAAGTGTAGAATTCACTGCGTACTAACAAGGGCATTCTTGTGGAAATTTACAAAACAAATCTTGACGAAACTGTTTGTTTCATTTTAATGATTTTTTGTTTAATTCATCACCTTTCCGTATTATTAATTCGCAGCATCTAATTGTAACAGACTGTAAAATAATACAATTGGTCATTTGATGTGAACTAGTTTAAATAAATTATTACTTTAATGAGAAAGAATATATATTTTTTTATCTAAATTAGGAAGATATTGCCTTAAAAGAAATGTTAGATATGGTTTCTTCGTCATCTTTAAAGTTCTACTAAAGACAATTGTACTACTAGGTTCGTTGTATAAATATGTCCAAATATTGTCTGAAATACAGATCAATTAACTTCTGAAACAAAAATTTAAACAAACGAGCTTTCAAAATATAACCTTTTTGTTGAATAAAAAACCACACAAAATTGTCTCTAGTATTAAAATATTTTTAACTGCTTTCGTTTCTCTTCAAATAATAAACATTATAAAAATCGACAAATATATAAATACAAGCAAATAAAGTATAATTTTCCAAATAAATTATTTTATAGACATGCTGTCTCTAAAATTTGTAAGATGTTTATTACTTGAAGAGAAACGTAAACGATTAAAAATATTTTTTTCTACTTTGCATTCACAATGCACACATTGTAACACTGTTTTCGGTGTTACAATTAACACATTGTAATACCGAAAACAGTAACATTTTTGTCTGATTGGTACACAGTGATATCAAATGCCATATGTCAAACGTACAATACATAACCCAACACACTGCATCTTCTTAATCGCTTGCAATCACATAAACTGCGAAATATCAATATTCTATACATATTTAAACATGGGTGTAGCCTGCTATAGTATGGCCAAAGGATTGGGGCTTTCTTAGTTTTGCTGTGTTCATTAAAATACGCCAGCATGACGTTTACGGTGATGTTTTACGACTCTAGTAAGTGATCGTTATCATTCTTTTCAACTAAACATCAAATCCCCTTTTCAGATATAATTCAAGGACCACATTTACTTTAATAAGGTATTATGCGAAGATCAAACCTACATCGTATATACGAACGATTTTAATTACTCCTGCGAGATTGTATATGCGCAATAAATGGTTTATCAGCATACACGTACGAAGCTATAGTACATTTAAAGTGTAGAGGATTTCTTAGTTTATGTAACATATAAGTTTTCGGTAATATTTTGGACGCTTGGATGCTCGGTTCAATTCATATTCGTTTTTGTCCGTCGCTTTCGACTTCGTCTTAGTTCTGGTTGTGTGCAACGTATTTGTATTACCTCCATCACATGTAATTTTACTAAGTATAATTTATTCTAATAAACTACTTTGCCGAAATTAGAATTGGGTTTCAATTATAAGTGCTTGTAAATATATAAGCCGCAACGGCTACGTAGCGGAATTAGGTAGACACCGCTATTAAACGTTAAGCGTTATAACAATTCTTAAGTTCTTGTTCTTCGAAGTAACTAATCAGTCACCGCCAAACACCTCTATTCTGATTATTATACTTATGAAACCACTATTTTAAAATTGTTAACTTTTTAGGTTAAGTTTCATGTATTTATCACAGTAGGGTTAAAAGTGTTGCCCCAAGCTCCATTATGATCATCGTTGCGACCTCGCTGAATATTTATTCAAACTTGTAGGCTAAAGTAGAGTAAAATTATTCACAATTAGATTTTGTCATGATTTTATCTCATCGGTATCATCCTTAACGAAGTTGACAGTTACTACAGTGCTACCACGTGGTACCCGCAAAATACCCTAGATTCTAATTTAACGCGATATAGTAACCACAATTTCTTAACTTATACTCCTCGCTACGCTCGTCGTGCCTAAAACAACTCGTGCGCCAATTTGACGTCTTATAAAACTTGTATAATAATATACTATAATAGTAGAGATAATATTGTATAGGTATTTTATTTAACAAAAAGGTTATATTTTGAAAGCTCATAAATGAGTATCATCTATATTGTTCATAGAAAAGCATCAACTTAGGATACACTCTGTATATGGTGTACGTTTTTCTTGGAAAGAAATAACATTGCGTTTATGTGAACAGGTAAAAACAACAATATTTTTTTTCTGTCTGACGGTTTCCAGAAAACTGGCTGTCTGACGGTTTCACAAAATTACAATTTTATGCGGTTTTCGCCCTTTAGAAAAATCAAATATCTTACTAATAATTACAAATCTATTGTCAATCTTCGTATACGACCTACTACACACAAAACGAAATTAAAAAACGGAAAAATTAAACAGCGTACTAAAATGTTCATCGAGTACAAATAAATGCAAATGTCAAATTGCAAATGCCAGGTATATGGCGTAGAAAAACTCGTCCGCACAGCCGAACGTCGAATATATAAATTTATTTTAGAGACGGACTCGCTACGAATTGAATAGAGCAGGTTTTTTTCTTGACAAATATTCATATAGTTGGCAAATATTTGATATTTGGCAAGTATACGAATGGGTAGCCCCGGCTTTAGGGTGCGATTAAACGCAATAAATATGAATATACATAAAAAATACATATAGTGCCCTAGAATGGATAACTATACCTAGCATACATAGGAACCTTAACCTTTAATAAAGAATAACATTTTCTGATAAATTTCTTTTTTTAGGTCTATCTTTACAATGTTTCCAATGTGACTACAGTAATTATCTTGAATGTTGGGATCATACGCTCTGCAGGCCTACTATTAGAGAAAAAGTGACTTGTTACAAGTTTACAGTAAAAGGTATGTTTTCTATACAGTTGTCTAATTAGAAAAGTCACTTTGAATCATATATTTCGTTTGAATTTCCCGCCAAACTTACTTTGACGTTGACAGGCAATACTAGCAACCCAAGAACATAAACGTCACTATTTTTAAGGCGGGGGATTCAAATATTTCCACCACAGTTTGTTGTTTCTAACTGTTTATTTCGAACTAAGAATTTACTAACAATTGTTTGTTTTTAGATGCGAATGGTAACGAAAGGTACAAAAAGGGATGTGCAAAATACATCGACTATCCAAATGAAGAATGCGAACATTTGGCGGTAAGCGCCAGATCGCATCAGCAGAACATAGTAGGCTGTTTTACCTGCGAATATGACAATTGTAATTCAGCTGTCAGTTTAAAGCTTGTGACCGGGTTATTAGGTGCTGCAGTAATATTTACATATTTGTTTTAAAAGGTGTGGAAAGGAAATATCTTACCTTTTCGCAAATAGTTCAGATGTCAACAAGTATAAGATTATTAGTTCTCAGAATAACGTGATGTCTGTTAATTGCTTTAAAGATATCTAGTAGGTTGTTGATTATTTTTTGATAGACTGAATGTTTCCGTCCACTTAATATTATAGGTATGTATTAATATTTTTCCATGTTATTCCTAAAGGAATTTTAGCCCAGTAATATTAGTTACTGGGTTGTAAGCTATATAATGTGTACAAATTTATAAATGGTATATTTTTATATAATGACTACTGTTTTTATTATCTAATTTTGTAAAGTTCAAATAAACTATTTTTAGTAGTGATGTTTCACTTATTAAATGACCTACCACAGCTGGAAAATGTAATATTTGCCACTTTCTCTGATGACGCAGCTCTAACACTGCAGTCCGTCACTTTTTGGGCAAAATACCGGAAGCCAACATTGCAAGCGATGTTTCTAGTAGAATTCCACTCATAGCATGGAGGGCAAATGCTGCAAAACAAAAGTAAGGTCAAACAATGCCATTGCTTAAATAGTATTGAAAAATAAAGTTCCTAAATACAAGCAAACTATAGAGAATTGAGGGCTCTATGAATCTTGTTCGAAACACTTTTTTGTCAAGTAAATAGTTTTTGAGTTATTGTCGTTTCAATCAGTTTAAATTTTATCCCTTTTGACACTTCCTTTATTAGGTATATATATATTGCAATGAATACATACGGTTGTATGTGATGATTAATATTTAATTTAAAATATAACAGTACGTTTTATTATATTCTTAACAACCTTACAAGCTTCCGTTGTATCAAACAACCCCTACGAAGGGTATCTCGCACATGACTTTATCATACTAAATATAAAATTAATAGTTTAGCTGCATGAGATTCTATCTAATCGAAATCAGCCATGTCTGCATTAAAATAAAACTAGTAGAACTTGACAGATATGTTGATTGTATTGACAGTAGGTATTGTCAAAACATTAGCGTTTGACACCAAGACTACCTAATGTCATTAGAATCAAAAAATCTGACAAATCCTGGCTACTAGTTTTAATGCAGTACGACCGATCTCGATTAAATAGAATTTGCTCATGCAGCTAAACTATTGATTGTACCAAAAAATGTCATAGTCATAAATTCTTCAGAATTTCCTCATCTTTAATTTATTATTTAACTATTTCGACGAAATACCAGAAACGGCGGCTTATTTGCAAAATCTTTCAAAATGGCTAAGGCTAAACCTCCAGTTCCTTTGGACCCTTTTCAACAGAAAGCTTTAGATATTAACCCACTAAACAAGCAATATTGCGACAACTTTCTGTAATATTGTAAGAAGGTAACTTGTGTAAATGTAATTATGTTATGTTATTACGATGTATGTCTAACACAATATTTCAATTTAACTATATAAATGCAACATATTTCTACAATCTTGAGACAACATTTCATTGACAACATTTTATCTACATAAATACAGCATATGTTTACAATATGGACATAACATTACATTTAGAAAATAACATTACATTGAAACATTTTATCTACACAAATACATGGAAATTTATACAATCTTGAGACAGCTTTGTATTGACAACATTTTATCTAAATAAGTGCATCATATTTTTACAAACTCGAGACAACATTTCATTGACAACATTTGATCTACATAAATGCGTCATATGTTTACAATATGGAGATAATATTACATTGAAACATTTTATCTGCATAAATGCATCATGTGTACAATTTCATGACAACATTTTGACAATATTTTATCTACATAAGTATATCAGTTAGGTAGTACGCCTAGCGTCTGTTAGATGGCGCTGGTAAATGCTAATCTCAATTCACCTCATCTTTCTAAATAAATACTGAACCCTCCGATGAACGAGGAGGATATTTACATACTGATCTTTGTTGTCGGATTAATATCTGATACCGTCACACGCTCTGCGTAATCCGGGATTATGCTAAAATATTATAAAAATGTTGCATTTTTGTTACATCTATAGTTGCCTATAGTGTTGTTCAAATATTGCACAAAATGATGCTACATTTCAATATACGTGGTCAAAATATTACAAATAATATTTATGGCTTATAATTAAAATGATGTTTAATATTACAAAAGATATTACCGATCTATCACTGTGATGTTGAAATAATGGTTTCTATAATACTTCAACAACGTTATAAATACAAGTTTACAACATAATTTGTAATATTTAAACAACGTTATAACGTTATTTGAATGTTACAAATAATGTATGTAATATGTAACTGTGATGTACAGAAATAACAGAAATATATTGTAGAAATGTTGCGGCAATATGTTTTTGTTTAGCGGGAAGTTTCGTTCCGATACCTTTAGTAGTTTCTCCGGAATCGTCGCCACAAAAAAAAAACGGACACACACAGACATTTTTTTGTACCTTGGTCAAAAATGTTCATGGGACCCAAAAATATTTTTCCGCTAAAATCTCAAATTTTTTTTTGCACGATTACAATACTTTACATACTACGTGTGATAAAGTAAAAATATTAAAATTATAGCACGAAAAACCTGGCATTTAAGGAAAATATACGTATTGTTGTTGACAAACTTTTGACCGATCGTGTAGGTAACGTCTTGGTGGAATGAACACCTGCCTGGTTTTAGGGCGGGGTCAAACTAGAATAACCCCGCAAATATTACGTAGGGGTACCAATAATGTTCAACAGGAACTTTAATAATTATTTTAATTAATTGTTTACCATTCTATTCATGATAACCTACGTGCTAAGGAGCGATATATTTTGTTTAGTTTAAATTTAGCCATGTGATAATTGGTGAGATGGCGCTGTGGTCAATCCAAATACCCTATCTGTCTCCCCTCTTACGTCGCTTATAGCGACCATTCGGCATTCGGCTTACAACGTAGAGGCGTAGTGTGTTGAGTTTTTACCAGTGTTGAGAGCAGATCGTAACGAACTAAAAACTTGTTAAAATGGCCAAATTATTAGCAATTCTCAGCGCATTATGTTTC
The DNA here is from genome assembly GCA_963966075.1 of Aphodius sticticus. NCBI lineage: Eukaryota > Metazoa > Arthropoda > Insecta > Coleoptera > Scarabaeidae > Aphodius > Aphodius sticticus. The sequence goes on from OZ014510.1 coordinate 3,962,752, forward strand.
GTCAGCACAGGTACGTTAACAATACACCTTTTCGTTGTTATTATTGCTTATTAAAAACATACTTTTTCAATTAGTACAACAAATTTGTCTAAGCTTTCTATATACACACATATAACCTAACATCATAACCTAACAACTTATAAATCTTTAATATATTATTATGTATTACCTACATCATCTATATTAAGACGTTACGTTTGTTATGGGTAATCCTATAAGTGAATTTAGAATTTTCTAGTCTATATTTGATTTTTTTTAATTGCTCAACCTTGAGATTTCTGTTTACCTTGCTAAAATTAGTCATTGTTTAACAAATTTAAAAGTCTCGAGTTGTATAAATCTTCTACTTTTACACAGCTTTATTAATCATGATTACACTGTGTTACAAAAATAAAAAAACGAAATATACTTTTCACCAGTCATAGCGGAAGTTGTTGAGCTGGTAGAGCTGAAATTTTCAAAACACCCCCAAAACCTCGATTTAAAAAAAAAAACGTTTTTTGGGTACTTTCACGTGTACAAAAATTCATAACTCCGGCATTTTCTATTCGATTTCCAAAATATACAATGCAAATGAAAGAGGAAGCATAGACCATTATAAAGACGTACTGTTCGGTCAGATCCAATAACAAATCGAAAAGTTGTGGACGTTCAAGTTCAGAAGTTTCCAATTATTTTCAGATATTTTCAACTTTAACAACAATTTGATGACCTGTTTGAATCCGTAATATTTTCTTGCTATTTTTTTATTAAAAGCCCATTTAAATTTGCGTCTAATATGAGTTTGTTTATTAGAATCGGTTGAAATTTAACACAATTATCAAATTTTATTGACCGGCTAGACACATCACACTACGGAGAAGAAATATACAGGCCGACTGTAATAAATCCGTAGTCTTTATATATGTTACGGTCATAGTGATAAATAGGTTATTATTAATAATTACCGGTTATTATTAATAAAAGCCAAGTGACGAGGTTAAAGTGAAGAATTTATCACATGAACCGGCTATTATTGATAATTTCCAGCAGGCTGTGGTCAATGTGATATATTTCAATTCGATATTGCATTAAGGTGATGCTACAATATAATAGAGCCTCAGATTTGGAATTCTGTTAGTATCTACATAATCGCCACACAACGAATCTATTCACTGGGTTTTCAGTGTTGGGCCTTTAGTGACGTTAGTCCTGACTTACTTATTTAGTTACTACTCATGACTAAAATAAGGAAGATTACCAAAACGAGACTAAAAGATGCCAATCCATACTAATTGCATGCACGAGTGTGTAACTCTTTGGGTCATGCTTATTTGCGCAATTCTTAAAAGCTAAGTAAGTAATAAATTAGAAACTCGGTTTGTATTATTCTGCCAGGGCATACGTACATAGTGCTTCTGTATTTTGCAATTCGTGGCAAGAAAAATTATTTTTATTTGTAATTTATTATTTATTATCTTTTTAATACAAAACTTAAAAAAATGTTTTATATTTAATTTTGAATACAAAAGTCCTTCTAGACCTTTATTTTTTTGTGGTAGTACAACAATTACACTATTTATATTGTAAAAATAAAGCAAGATAAAGTTTGTAACAATAGGACGTCATCCTCTTTTGTTTTGTTCACATATGTGAACTGTATTTTATTTTTATTTTATTATTTACTATGAATATTGTTTATTTTTGATTTGTAAGTGCACAAATGTGATACAGACTTTTGGTAGGTATAGATAATGGACAACCTAATGTAGGGAAGATTGGGGCAAGTTGTTACAATGTTTAATCTTTTATTTATAAAATAGTACTTTATTGTCAAACACCAAAAGTAAAAATACCGTGTTAGGAACAGAACCATACAAAAATGTTTGCATCATTTGTGCGGTGCAATTTATGTATAAACATCTATGTAAACTAATCTCGCCTATTCTTGCATGTATTTGCATGAAAATACAATATTGAAAAAATTAATATTAAATGCGCAAAATTTCAAGATAATTGGTATTTGGAAATTTACTTAATAAATTGTAATTGTCAATTTACAAAAAACTACCCACATGCATTAAATATAAAACGGGTGTTATTGATAATAAAATGGTTAACACTCTGTATAAAATGTTCTTTCTACGTTTTCGTCATTGAGCCGTCCTTGGGTGTATACCAAATATCATTACCAATTATATCCAGTAGTTTCTAAAGTACAAGGGAGACAAAAGAAAACATTCTGTATTATCAATGTTTTGTATTATTCGTAATTTTGGCCATTGGGCTAGCCGTACTGATGATTTGCGTCGAGTAAATAAATATAATAGCTTACATAGTAATCAAAATAACTTAGCTAACGTCTTTGAAGACTGTATGCAAAAGATCTTTTGTAAAAAGTAACGTTTTTATCACTTTTACCGTGCCCGTTAGGAAATTATTAACAATAGCCGGTCCATGTGATTATGTAAGTGTTTCTAATCACATTGACCAAATGATGCGGTTAGTATTAATAATAGCCGGTAATTATTAATACAAACCACATTTATCACTTTAACCGTAACATATACATTAATTAGAGATTACTAGCAGTTGTATTTGCAATGTTATTTTAAAATAATGACGCTGTTTTTTTCTTTTCCTTTTTGTTGTACCTGCCAGACTATCACATATGTTACCTAAGTACATCAGAGTTTACGTTCATTACATTTCCAGGTATATTTGGGTTCAAAATAAATTGCACCAACAGTAAAATTTTCACTTATTTATTGGAACAGTACTGAGATACTATCGTGATCTAAGAAAAATAAAAAAAAATCTAGAAATACAACAAAACTTAAAAATGTTTACTCGATCTCCGTCGTTTATACAATAGATCATCTGTTTCGCGTTTAAGTGACCAGCAGTAGTCTGCGATAATGATGATGGTATTTTTTCCTTGAAAATGTTTTATAATAGCTTCCATTTCCTGATGACATCGTTCACCTTGTTCGTCACTGAGTTGGCCAAGATTGTCCGGAAAGAAATTCAAATGAGAATGAAAAAAGTGAATTTTGATAGACATGTTGCAGCCCATTTCACCGTAGGCACTTAAAAACTCAGTTTCTTCCAGGTCAACAACTTACATTGTCTCGTGACAAGTATATTTTCACGGTAACACTGTGTTATTGTTGAACCCAGTGAGCAACAATTTTCATATATGTGAGTCAGTTTAGTCATCATGTCAAAAGTGCTAAATTCGGATTGCTAATCTAAATTCGTTTTGCATGACGTTATGCTTCATTATAATCATTACACCGAGTTGTCGTAAGGTGTTAGAATGTAATAAAACGTACTGTTTTATGTTTTGAATTAAATATTAATCATCACATACAAGCGTATGTATTCATTGCAGAAAAATATATATCTAATAAAGGAAGTGAACTGTTGATAAGTGACCAATAAAACAGATTAATAAATTGTATATATTTTTTTATCTATAATATGCATAAAATATTGTTGTGTTAGAAGCATGAATTTGAAACATTGTTGGTACAACTTACCCAATACGTAAACAATTAGGGAAATATGTTGGAAAATAAACAGACAACTGACAAAATGGACAAAATTTAAACGAGTTGAAACTACAATAACTCAAAAACTGTTGACTTCACAAAAACGTGTTTCACACAAGATTTATTATAGAGAACTCAATTCTCTATACATAGTTTGTTTCTGTTTGAGCAACTTTATTTTTAATACTCTAGTTAAGCAATGACATTGTTTGACTTAACTCTTGTTTTGCAGCATTTGCCATTCAATGCTATGAGTGCGATTCCAGTAAAGACATCGCTTGCAATGTTGGCATCCTGTCTTTCGCCCAAAAAGTGACAGACTGCAGTTCTCGCGACTCTGGAGTGGCTGGATTCTTGAATTCGATAGTCCCTCACAACTGTATCAAGATAGTTGCCAAAGGTGAGTATTTTTTTATGCGCTGAATACGAATTTGGACACTCAGGGGACATTTTTATCCTAAAATTCTCAAAATGGTACCAATTCGATCGCATGATTCATTGAACAACGTTATCTTTTGTCCCTATAACCTATAACTTCACTCACTGTGCTCTGCTTTTTACACAAAAACTGAGGGTTTGTTCCCAAAACCCAGCTCCCAGCTTCCATCTGTAGTAGGTCACTGGTATACAGTGTGTCCCCCAATGGACCTAACTATACCTATAATGGACGTAATTTTTAATTTCTCGAGAAAAAGAGTTTTAGATGTCCTAAAAAGTCGAAAGTCAATCTTCTTCTAAACTCCCGATATACCAAATCAATTGTTTCTTCATTTATTTCGTCTACTGCTTCCCTAATTTTTAATTTTAGATTGTCTACATTATCATGAAAATTATTCGCATACACCGTCTCTTTTAAATAACCCCACAGAAAAAAAATCAAGCGGCGTGAAATCAGGTGAACGTGGTGGCCATCCTATAGGGCCGAATCGTCCAATCCACTTATTTGGAAAATGTCTGTTCAACCAATCCCTGACTTGATATGCGCTATGAGCAGGACAACCGTCGTGTAGATAGTGTAGTGAACACCTGAGCTGTAAGCTGATTTCGTCCAAAGTAGGTAGCAAAAAAATTTCCAAGATATCAAAATAAGTGTTTTGGTTTACAGTACCGTCAAAAAAGTATCGTCTAATTATTTTCTTGTAACAAATCCCACACCAAACATTCACTTTTTTATATTTTTGAAAATTGGTTGTAATACGGAAATTTGGATTTTCTTGAGACTAATATCTGCAATTCTGTGAACTAACAACTCCATTTGTGGTAAACGTCGCTTCGTCAGAGAAAATGATTTTTCTGTAGAAAAATCTATCGACCATAATTCGTTCTCCCATTAATAGGCAAAATTCTAATCGACGAGCATCATCTCCTTCTACTGAAGTGTGTGTCAGTACTGGTTTATAAGTATGAAATTTTTGATTTGAAAAGATCCTTTGCAGGTGGCTTTTACTGATGCTCAAGTCTCGAGATCTTTGCCTCAACGATTTTTTTGGGCAAGTGTTCACGGACTCAATAGCTAACATAGCTCTTGCATCATCTTCGCCATTTCGCTATTTCTTCTTGATATTTTTCATGTCTCCCGTTGCATGAAATTTTTTAACCAATTCACGAACACAATTGACAGAAACGTATACCTCAGGGTATTTTTTTCTTTCAATCAGCTTTTATCAACAAATTGCTTGGATACGCTGTTACTACTGTCAACTGATCAATCATAATAGTGGTCTCTAAATTTTTTGTTCCCCTTTATGTAATGTCTTTTCACTGGTCCGAGATGTAAAATTTGTAATAGAACATTTAAGTTTGACATTTGAGCATAAAATTAATTCAAACTAACTTTTACCTATAACATTTTTGATCTAATTCCGAAAAACCGAATTATACAGAATGACTTTTTCTCGAGAAATTAAAAATTACGTCCATTATAGGTAAGGTCCATCGGGGGGGCACTGTATAGTAGATAGAGTATCGGTCCCATGACACCACCCTGGAGTATCCATGCTTTTACTTCTTTAGATCCGAGTATTAATAATAATGATAATCTGATTTTTTATTTTAGATGACAATGGCAATGACTACGTTGCTAGGGGATGTGGCATTAGTACTGGACCAGTGAATATTTGCAATGCTGCAGCCAGTGCTATTGGCTTCATGTCATCCCAAGGTTCACCAAGAGATTTGGAATGTTTCACTTGTGACACCGACAAGTGCAATGGCGCCACTTCTTTTGGAGGCATGGCCATCTTGAGTGTCCTTGCAGCCTGTTTCTTATACCTACTTTAAGATTATTAACTTATTCGCAATACCAACGCAACAAAAGTAGTTTATAGGCTTGAATTGTGATGATCGCCATGTTTAAAATAGTATTCATTCGTTGGTAAAGTTACCAGAAATCCTCATTTTTGTGTTACTCCCTTAGATAGCATGCGTTTTTGTATTAATAAAATTCGTTTTTTGTATGTTTTGTAGAGTTTTTTTGCGAGTTCATAGATTGTATCCTTCTTTTTTATTAACAAAATTAACAAATATTCTCTCCAAGTATCAGAGATAGTTACAGAAGAACAGTTTCTTTTTGTTATTAATATAAACACTCTATTAGCAAGATCTGTCAGACTTCTAGGTTATATTCTGACCCATAGAATAAGAAACTAATGTGAGTTGAGAACTATGATGTCAAATTAACAAACAGGATGTCCTAAAGTATAGTTCAATATTGTATCTGTAAAAAAATCAAGTTGACAAGAAAAAATCACCCTGTATGTTCAATCAAAATTCTGACTGAGACTGGACTTTTTACAGCACCCAAAACACAAGTTTAAATCATTTCTATTTTAAATAATATATATTACGACAGTATATTTAATGTAACTTTAGCTTTTTATAATCTTGCATGCGTATGAATCCTATAAATGCATTTTTAATAGTATTTATCAATGTTAAAGGTCAAATGTATGTGCATGCAAACACAGACTAAACAAATAACTTACCAGAACAAGTGATGAGCTCAACATGCCCTTCTAGAATATTTTTGCGGCACTCTTTGAAACAACAGGAAGCCAGTGAAAATTGACTCACATATTTGTGTTTGTATTTACATTCTGAGAATTGTCATGGATACACAGAGAATTTATCAATATTTGAAAGCTCATTCATGACTTACTATTTATATTATGACACTGTTTCTGCATTTTATTTACTTTGGTAATGGTGTAATATATTGATGTTTGTTCATGCTGTGTCTATTTTCGGTTAAATATTGAACTATTTTTATATAAATAGCTTTGGTAATTTTGTAACGCATCTATATTTTTTTAAAGATATTTTATATAAATGGCCTGTGCTTCTTATAGCTTATAACAACAGCATACATACGCATTATTATCGATTTAAAACCTATTTCTAACCTCATTAAAGAGATTGAAGTTACACCTACTATAGTTTTTCTAAGTAATAAAATATTTTATACTGCTATACTCATTCGTATTTAAAAGTTTATATACCTATATTTATATTATCTATACTGAATGTTGCTGTGCGTAGATTCATAAAATATTTCTATTCTATATTTATATGTATGTACGTATATAATATATAGTTGTAGATGTGTAATTTTCGAAATAAACTAAATCTTCAAAAGAAAAACGTTTATTTTTATATGCATGTTAATTACAAATTTCTACCACTGCTAATTTACCACACAGAATTGTTTAAACTTGGAATTTTAGCGAAATTAGACTCTCAAATGTTCTGATTTTGCATTATGTGGGACAACATCCAAAGTTGATGGGTTAAAAATTATTTTTATATACGCCTCGGTCACAGATGAATTGGGTAATAAATACTGTAAATTAAAACTTTCTACCTGCACTAATTTACCACACAGAATTTTTTAAACTTGGATTTTTAGTGAAATTAGTCTCTCAAATGTTCTGATTTTGGTATATTAGGAACACCATCCAAAGTTGATGGGTTAAAAATTATTTTTATATATGCCTCGGTCACAGATGATTTGAGTAATAAATTCTGTGAATAACGGCTTTCTACCACTACTAATTTCCCATACAGATTTTTTTAAACATGGCATTTTAGCGAAATTAGTCTCCCAAATGTTCTGATTTTGCATTATGTGGGACAATTTCCAAAGTTGATGGGTTACAAATTATTTTTATATACGCCTCGGTCACAGATGAATTGGGTAATAAATACTGTAAATTAAAACTTTCTACCTACACTAATTTACCACACAGCATTTTTTAAACTTGGATTTTTAGTGAAATTAGTCTCTCAAATGTTCTGATTTTGGTATATTAGGAACACCATCCAAAGTTGATGGGTTAAAAATTATTTTTATATATGCCTCGGTCACAGATGATTTGAGTAATAAATTCTGTGAATAACAGCTTTCTACCACTACTAATTTCCCATACAGATTTTTTTAAACATGGCATTTTAGCGAAATTAGTCTCCCAAATGTTCTGATTTTGCATTATGTGGGACAATTTCCAAAGTTGATGGGTTACAAATTATTTTTATATACGCCTCGGTCACAGATGAATTGGGTAATAAATACTGTAAATTGAAACTTTCTACCTACACTAATTTACCACACAGAATTTTTTAAACTTGGATTTTTAGTGAAATTAGTCTCTCAAATGTTCTGATTTTGGTATATTAGGAACACCATCCAAAGTTGATGGGTTAAAAATTATTTTTATATATGCCTCAGTCACAAATGAATTATGTAATAAATACTGTAAATTAAAACTTTCTACTTACACTAATTTACCACACAGAATTTTTTAAACTTGGATTTTTAGTGAAATTAGACTCTCAAATGTTCTGATTTTGCATTATGTGGGACAACATCCAAAGTTGATGGGTTAAAAATTATTTTTATATACGCCTCGGTCACAGATGAATTGGGTAATAAATACTGTAAATTACAACTTTCTACCTACACTAATTTACCACACAGAATTTTTTAAACTTGGAGTTTTAGTGAAATTAGACTCTCAAATGTTCTGATTTTGCATTATGTGGGACAACATCCAAAGTTGATGGGTTAAAAATTATTTTTATATATGCCTCGGTCACAGATGAATTGGGTAATAAATACTGTAAATTACAACTTTCTACCTACACTAATTTACCACACAGAATTGTTTAAACTTGGATTTTTAGTGAAATTAGACTCTCAAATGTTCTGATTTTGCATTATGTGGGACAACATCCAAAGTTGATGGGTTAAAAATTATTTTTATATATGCCTCGGTCACAGATGAATTGGGTAATAAATACTGTAAATTACAACTTTCTACCTACACTAATTTACCACACAGAATTGTTTAAACTTGGATTTTTAGTGAAATTAGACTCTCAAATGTTCTGATTTTGCATTATGTGGGACAACATCCAAAGTTGATGGGTTAAAAATTATTTTTATATATGCCTCGGTCACAGATGAATTGGGTAATAAATACTGTAAATTACAACTTTCTACCTACACTAATTTACCACACAGAATTTTTTAAACTTGGATTTTTAGTGAAATTAGTCTCTCAAATGTTCTGATTTTGGTATATTAGGAACACCATCCAAAGTTGATGGGTTAAAAATTATTTTTATATATGCCTCAGTCACAAATGAATTATGTAATAAATACTGTAAATTAAAACTTTCTACTTACACTAATTTACCACACAGAATTTTTTAAACTTGGATTTTTAGTGAAATTAGACTCTCAAATGTTCTGATTTTGCATTATGTGGGACAACATCCAAAGTTGATGGGTTAAAAATTATTTTTATATACGCCTCGGTCACAGATGAATTGGGTAATAAATACTGTAAATTACAACTTTCTACCTACACTAATTTACCACACAGAATTTTTTAAACTTGGAGTTTTAGTGAAATTAGACTCTCAAATGTTCTGATTTTGCATTATGTGGGACAACATCCAAAGTTGATGGGTTAAAAATTATTTTTATATATGCCTCGGTCACAGATGAATTGGGTAATAAATACTGTAAATTACAACTTTCTACCTACACTAATTTACCACACAGAATTGTTTAAACTTGGATTTTTAGTGAAATTAGACTCTCAAATGTTCTGATTTTGCATTATGTGGGACAACATCCAAAGTTGATGGGTTAAAAATTATTTTTATATATGCCTCGGTCACAGATGAATTGGGTAATAAATACTGTAAATTACAACTTTCTACCTACACTAATTTACCACACAGAATTGTTTAAACTTGGATTTTTAGTGAAATTAGACTCTCAAATGTTCTGATTTTGCATTATGTGGGACAACATCCAAAGTTGATGGGTTAAAAATTATTTTTATATATGCCTCGGTCACAGATGAATTGGGTAATAAATACTGTAAATTACAACTTTCTACCTACACTAATTTACCACACAGAATTGTTTAAACTTGGATTTTTAGTGAAATTAGACTCTCAAATGTTCTGATTTTGCATTATGTGGGACAACATCCAAAGTTGATGGGTTAAAAATTATTTTTATATATGCCTCGGTCACAGATGAATTGGGTAATAAATACTGTAAATTACAACTTTCTACCTACACTAATTTACCACACAGAATTTTTTAAACTTGGAGTTTTAGTGAAATTAGACTCTCAAATGTTCTGATTTTGCATTATGTGGGACAACATCCAAAGTTGATGGGTTAAAAATTATTTTTATATACGCCTCGGTCACAGATGAATTGGGTAATAAATACTGTAAATTACAACTTTCTACCTACACTAATTTACCACACAGAATTTTTTAAACTTGGAGTTTTAGTGAAATTAGGCTCTCAAATGTTCTGATTTTGCATTATGTGGGACAACATCCAAAGTTGATGGGTTAAAAATTATTTTTATATACACCTCGGTCACAGATGAATTATTTAATAAATACTGTAAATTAAAATTTTCTACCTGCACTACTTCACCACACAGAATTGTTTAAACTTGGATTTTTAGTGAAATTAGACTCTCAAATATTCTGATTTTGCATTATGTGGGACAACATCCAAAGTTGATGGGTTAAAAATTATTTTTATATACGCCTCGGTCACAGATGAATTGGGTAATAAATAATATAAATAACAGCTTTCTACCAGTTCTAGATTACGATATAGAATTTTTTTAATGTCTAAATAATGAAAGTCAAAATCGGACTTCAATTATAAAAGAAACAATGGTTTATTATCAATAATCAATCTCAACAATTATTTACAAAGAAAAATATGTATTTGTCACGGGATGCGTTATAAAAATATATCGAGCAAACAAAATCGTACAAATCTACAAAGAAAAACGTCCGGTTATGTAATATTATTTAAACTTGTTTTTTTTCTTTAATACATTTTCGACAATTTTGATATTTAATAGTTTCGCGTATATTTTTATTGCTACTTTATTACAAGATCTTAGTGTACGAGTAATCTAGCTGCCAAAACAGTGAAACCAATAGCAGCGACAGTTCCAGCATTCACGTTAAAATTCGTTGCCGAATTGCAGAGGTCGTCTTTACAAACATCGCAGAAAACATTCTCGTATCTCTTGGTGTCTGGTACGTCACAATAGGCCTTATCTTGCTCATTCCTCAAGATGTAGCATCTCCTAGTGGTGTTAACCATATTGGTCATCTTGTCTACAACAAAAACATCTCTTAAATCATTGAAAACAATCGATTATTAAGAGATAAACATTGTGTCATATTTCGTATTGTAACCATGATATACACTGCCGCTCATGGAAGTTCGGACACATGCACTGATAACGTAGCAATAGGCACCTCTATTACTACCAAATAGCGAACACATTCTTAACGTTGATTTCCAGTAACATACGACATCATTAAATGTGCTAATTTAAAATAATTTTTATATTTAATTATTATGCAACATTTATGCTGTTTTGCAACTGGTTGTTGGGAATTTTCTAGTTTCCATTAAAAAGGATTAAATACGACATAACAAATAGAGTCATAAATACTGCATCTCAGACACATGTTGCGACCCCATTTTTACCAGATTTTTGCATCGAATGCTCGAATTCGTATTCAAACGAGTCTGTGCCTGCAATCTGTAGTTTGCACAAGATAACTCTGTCACGCGGAAGACATCATGCGACGCGGAAAGCCAACAAGCAAGGAAAAGCGTTCTGTAATTATCGCTTTTCATCAGGAACGATTGTCAGTTCGTGAAAATGCAAGAAATAAGTCAACGATAAGTGACACTCTTCACCAATATGAGGAACATGGAATTTGGATGACGTGAACAAATGAAGACTGGAAACAGTAGTGTTCTTTCACGATCGCGATTGACTTCAGAGGTGATTTTAGGTCCGGTAAATTTTCTGTTTTGCCTAAAAATTAATTTTAATCGTTCTTCATCCGCTTGGGAAATTATTCGTGATAGTCCCGGCCGAGCACGTCATCCAAATTCCATGTTTCTTCATATTGGTGAAGAGTGTCACTTATCGTTGACTTATTTCTTGCATTTTCATGAACTGACAATCGTTCCTGATGAAAAGCGATAATTACAGAACGCTGTTCCTTGCTTGTCGGCTTTCCGCGTCGCATGATGTCTTCCGCGTGACAGTTATCTTGTGCAAACTACAGATTGCAGGCACAGACTCGTTTGAATACGAATTCGAGCATTTGATGCAAAAATATGGTAAAAATGGGGTTGCAACATGTGTCTGAGATGCAGTATTTATGACTATTTGGTATTTCGTATTTAATCCTTTTTAATGGAAACTAGAAAATTCCCAACAACCAGTTACAAAACAGCATAAATGTTGCATAATAATTAAATATAAAAATTATTTTAAATTAGCATATTTAATGATGTCGTATGTTAGTGGAAATCACCGTTAAGAATGTGTGCGCTATTTGGTAGAAATAGAGGTGCCTATTGCTACGTTATCAGTGCTTTTATCATTATTTCCTATATGTTTACTATGTGTCCGAACTTTCATGAGCGGCAGTGTACATAACCTCAGCATGGCAACGTTTGCTTAACGTTTGCTCAAGGTTTGCTCAACGTTATGCATACGTCATGTGCGGTCAGGCCAATAGGAAGACAGGCAGACCTAACCTCAATGTTATATCGGCAAACGGTGACAGTTATGTTTGTAAAGTTAGCTTTTTAACGTACCTTTAACGGTTTTTTTCAAACAGCTGTATTGTAGATTGGGCAACGATTCGCATTTTATTTTTTCTGCCTTGCTGACGTCATCACAGTTCACGCCGGCTTGACAGGTGTAACATTGTAGGGCGTATGCTGAAATAAAAGAAGAAGATATTGAGATAATTTTATTGACGTAAAGGGTAAAACAAAATTTAAAATTGCTAACTGAGATTTCTTTATAAACAATATTCCAAACAGGTAATGGGACCAAAACAGTTCTTATTATTATTATTTAAGTTGGTATTCTGTTATACACGTCTTATAAAGTGATAAATCTTTTATTTATAAATCTTATAATCTTTTATTATACCGGGATCATTCCGACAATTAATTCTAAATATATATAATATGTTTATTATCGACTTTGTAAATAAAACTACCATCAAAATTTTGTCAAAAAAGTTATTTAGAACTTCTTTTTCATAGATTTAGATATTTTCCTAAAATTTAAAATACCAAGTTGGCATCTTGTGATGTCACAATATCTGCATATAATTTGGAAAATGTTTGTGTGACATTGTCAGGTAGTACTTTGATTTTAACTCCCATTATTGTTATTAATGTCTTTGACAAGATTATTGGCTTATTTATATGCTTATTCTAGCTACTACACATGATGCAATCAATATAATAGTAGCTAGCCTAAATTTCCCATAAAAACTAGAATTATTTATTAACTTTATTAAAATAGAAACTTTACACTAGGGTCATTCCGCGAATTTTTAATTTTAGGTTACCAAAACCAAGAGATCGCTGTGCTGGTAACGACCGTCACGGCTATTTAAAATTTTTTTCATAAAACTTATCAGTTTGAACATCTATCTACGACAATTCTAAAAGATGAGTCGTCTTTTTGTTATAATGTTACATCAAAATAATAATGAAAGCCCCCATTACTTATGTATAGTCGTTAAACGGGCGTGACGGGTGTGACACGTTACTGCGGAATAACCCACAACTAGGAGTTTGGCATTTTTAAAAAACCACAAGGAACAAAATATGAAAATCAAGTTTTTATATTCAAATTCTTCATTAACTCTAAACCTCAACTGTTTCTCATCGTTGATGACGTATAATATGACTCAATGTTTGTATAAATAATTATAACCGTAATGTCTTGGATGATTAAGTTAACCTTCTGGTATGACGCCATCTCACAGTTTTTACCGAGTGGTGATTTATACCAGTATTCTTCAACTTTTTACAAGATTATATTTACAAGTTGAAATTCTTCATTTTGAATTTTATCACTCAAGAACTTTTTATTTTTATTTCAGGCTTGTTTTAATATCTTTTATAGTGACAAAAATGATAAAATTTTCATTGTAACCTCGAAATCCATATACGGGTTATGAATTTATGTATGTATATGTATTTCATAATAATATGCATAAATAAAATATGACTGTGTCTTCATTATCTGTAGAATACAAAATAAACAACGACCATAATTTGCATTTTTTGGTTAAGTACTGCCCACAATAACAATTTATGTTGATAACTTCGTTCATTAATGACTTATCTACTTATTATTCACCGGGCAAAAAGCGTTAAATTATGCTAGACATGTAGCACGAAAGGACTACGGACATATTCGAACTTAAATGAAAATGACAACACGCTAAAGTTATGCAATATAAGTGAAAATTCTTCGCAGTAAGGTCTATAAACGTGCTGACCTATATTACCATAATACTCGCGTGGCTTTCAAAATGAAGTCAAGACATTAAAAAAAATCTTGTTTCTAATTAATCGCTAAAAATAGTTAGTATTAACCAAACTGAATCTTGCAACATTGATCCTCATTGAAAAACAGGAAAAGCTCTAAAAATAAAACTGTTAGAGAGTTGGCAAGCAAAAAACAGAATAGTACATCTTAAAATTTCCTTAATCTTAAGTCTAAAAAAACAACCGATCTACACACCCGATGTTACTTTGTTTCATGACATCAAAGTTAAATATAGAAATGTATAACGTAATACATAAACATAAACAAAATTTAAACTACTAAAAATAAATAATATTATCTCAAAGAACTTACCTGTAGATACAATAGCAATCAGAGCTAATAAAACCACTAACTTTGCCATTTCTAAGTTTAGTTTTTTCGCTTTTAACAATAACAGTAAAAATTGCAGAGATCGTACTGTGACTGCGTATTTAAACTCGCGAACTCAGTGTGCTATGGATTTAGCGACGCCATGGGCAGTCGTGAAATTCTGGTGGGAGGACCAGTGTGTATGTATTGAAGCCAAGAAGCCAGCACCGGACTGAAAAATTTTCGGAAATAACAAAAAAAAATCCCAGATATTGCAAAATTACTACATTTGAGAGTCTAATTTCACTAAAAATTCAAGTTTATAAAATTCTGTGTCGTAAATTAGTGTAGGTAGAAAGTTTTAATTTACAGTATCTATTACCCAATTCATCTGTGACTGAGGCGTATATAAAAATAATTTTTAACCCATCAACTTTGGATGTTGTCCCACATAATGCAAAATCAGAACATTTGAGAGACTAATTTCACTAAAACTCCAAGTTTATAAAATTCTGTGTGGTAAATTAGTGTAGGTAGAAAGTTTTAATTTACAGTATTTATTACCCAATTCATCTGTGACCGAGGCGTATATAAAAATAATTTTTAACCCATCAACTTTAGATGTTATCCCAGATAATGCAAAATCAGAACATTTGAGAGTCTAATTTCACTAAAAATTCAAGTTTATAAAATTCTGTGTGGTAAATTAGTATAGGTAGAAAGTTTTAATTTACAGTATCTATTACCCAATTCATCTGTGACTGAGGCGTATATAAAAATAATTATTAACCCATCAACTTTGGATGTTGTCCCACTTAAAGCAAAATCAGAACATTTGAGAGTCTAATTTCACTAAAAATCCAAGTTTATAAAATTCTGTGTGGTGAAGTAGTGCAGGTAGAAAGTTTTAATTTACAGTATTTATTACATAATTCATCTGTGACCGAGGAGTATATAAAAATAATTTTTAACCCATCAACTTTGGATGTTGTCCCACATAATGCAAAATCAGAACATTTGAGAGTCTAATTTCACTAAAAATCCAAATTTATAAAATTCTGTGTGGTGAAGTAGTGCAGGTAGAAAGTTTTAATTTACAGTATTTATTACATAATTCATCTGTGACCGAGGCGTATATAAAAATAATTTTTAACCCATCAACTTTAGATGTTATCCCAGATAATGCAAAATCAGGACATTTGAGAGTCTAATTTCACTAATAATCCAAGTTTACAAAATTCTGTGTGGTAAATTAGTGTAGGTAGAAAGTTTTAATTTACAGTATTTATTACCCAATTCATCTGTGACCGAGGCGTATATAAAAATAATTATTAACCCATCAACTTTGGATGTTGTCCCACATAACGCAAAAGCAGAACATTTTACAGTATGATTTTACTAAAATTCAAAGTTTAAAAAATTCTGTGTGGTAAATTAATATAGGTAGAAAGTTGTAATTTACAGTATTTATTACATAATTCATCTGTGACCGAGGCGTATATAAAAATAATTTTTAACCCATCAACTTTGGATGTTGTCCCACTTAAAGCAAAATCAGAAAATTTGAGAGTCTAATTTCACTAAAACTCCAAGTTTATAAAATCCTGTGTCGTAAATTAGTGTAGGTAGAAAGTTGTAATTTACAGTATTTATTACCCAATTCATCTGTGACCGAGGCGTATATAAAAATAATTTTTAACCCATCAACTTTGGATGTTGTCCCACATACTGCAAAATCAGAACATTTCAGAGTATTGATTTCACTAAAATTCAAAGTTTAAAAAATTCTGTGTGGTAAATTAGTGTTGGTAGAAAGTTGTAATCTACAGTATTTATTACCCAATTCATCTGTGACCGAGGCGTATATAAAACTAATTTTTAACTCATCAACTTTGGATGTTGTCCCACTTAAAGCAAAATCAGAACATTTGAGAGTCTAATTTCACTAAAAGTCCAAGTTTATAAAATTCTGTGTGGTAAATTAGTGTTGGTAGAAAGTTGTAATTTACAGTATTTATTACCCAATTCATCTGTGACCGAGACGTATATAAAAAAAATTTTTAACCCATCAACTTTGGATGTTGTCCCACATAATGCGAAATCAGAACATTTTAGAGTCTGATTTCGATAAAATTCAAAGTTTATAAAATTCTGTGTGGTAAATTAGTGTAGGTAGAAAGTTTTAATTTACAGTATTTGTTACTGAATTCATCTGTGACCGAGGCGTACATAAAAGTAATTTTTAATCCATCAACTTTGGATGTTGTCCCACATAATGCAAAATCAGAACGTTTGAGAGTCTAATTTCGCTAAAATAACATATTTATTTGCTTGAAAAATTTAACCTTGCGCTGCAACAATGATTATAGTTTAGAGAAAACAGGTAAAATTTACACTTTAGTGGAATTGTGTCAATACTTGTACGTATACACAGTTATAGGATGTAGGTATACCTGTTTTTAGCATGGTTATGAAAGAGCCACATAGAACACCAACGAAGGATTTCAAGGTTATGTATTAGGTCATCATGCATCACATCTACGGAGCTTAACAAGGTGCTCTGATGTAAGCTATAGTCAACAATTTAATAAGGTTGTTAATAATATTTTAATTTGTTATGCTGTGATACTATTTTTTGTTAGTTCCATGTAAATTTGTTTTAAAGGATTTTTTTAATTGTATAGTGGATAAATAAAACAGACGAACGATGCATGTGTGCCTGTAAACTATGTTTATTTGTTTTTTTTTTTATTTAAACAGAATACCTTTCTACACCTGACATAGACATATACAAAATTTAAAATGTTAAATATTAACAACAGACAACGATTATTTAAATTATTACAATAATACCAACAACGAGTAATTTAGTGACCGAAAATTTGACTGAATAACAACGGCAAACAGGCAACTAATAAGCTGTAAATTCCAAATCTTCCAAGTGTGGTTCCTGCATTGCATTCGTCTTCAAGGCATGCTTCACAAGTAATGTCATCATCTCTGCATTCTGCAGCTTTTGTGAAGGTTGGAGCTTGGACAAAAGCACAACCCCTCTTGACTTCTTGTCGTCCAGCACCTTGCACTAAAGAATAAGAAGAGAAAATATCAATATACAAACTGTACTACTAAAAAGTCTAAAAAAAAAGAGAACATAATGTATATGAAGAATCTTACCTTTGAAGATGCGTTTTATACAAGCTGGTTTATCATTGGGATTTATGTTGGTACCACAGGTGACAACTGACTCACAAACTTTATCCTCAGCTCCTTTGCAATCGTAGCATTTCAATGCTTGCGCTACAAGAAAGAAAAATTATATTAGTGTATGTAAAGCCTTGTATGTAGTGTATGTAAAGATTATTTGTGACACGAAAAAAGCAGTTCTATTCAATTCGTATCGAGTCCACCTCAAAAATTGATTTATATATTCGACGGTCGGCTGTGCGGACGGGTTTTTTTACGACGAATACTTGGTATTTGCAATATCCAGTTGAAGTGGATATAGCAACTGCCTAGGCCTCAAATATTGGTTTCATTTATTTGCACTCGATGAACATTTTAGTACGCTGTTTAATTTTTCCATTCTTTAATTTCGTTTTGTGTGCAGTAGGTCGTATACGAAGATTGATAATAGATTTGTAATTATTAGTAAGATTTTTGATTTTTCTAAAGGGCGAAAACCGCATAAAATTGTTATTTTGTGAAACCGTCAGACAGAGAGTTTTCCGGAAACCGCCAGACAGAAATTAAAAAAAAAATTGTCGTTTTTAGCTGTCCACATAAACTCAATGTTATTTCTTTCCAAGAAAAACGTACACCATATACAGAGTGTATCCTAAGTTGATGCTTTTCTATTAACTATATAGATGACACTCATTTATGAGCCTCAATATAACCTTTTTGTTAAACAAAAAAGCTACACAAAATTGTCTCTACTATTAAAATATTTTTAATCGTTTTCGTTTCTCTTCAATTAATAAACATCATAGAGATTTTATAAACAGCATGTCTGTAAAATAATGTATTTGGAAAATTATACTTTATTTGCTTGTATTTATATATTTATCAATTTTTATGATGTTTATTATTTGAAGAGAAACGAAAGCGGTTAAAAATATTTTAATAGTAGAGACAATTTTGTGTAGCTTTTTTATTCAACAAAAAGGTTATATTATGAAAGCTCATTTGTTTAAATTTTTGTTTCAGAAGCTAATTGATCTGCATTTCAGACAATATTAGAACATATTTATACAACGAACCTAGTAGTCCAATTTGATTTAGTAGAACTTTAAAGATGACTAAGAAACCGTATCTAACATTTCTTTTATGGGCAATATCTTCCTAATTTAAATAAAAAAATATATATTTTTTCTCATTAAAATAGTAATTTATTTAAACTAGTTCACATCAAATGACCAATTGTATTGTTTTACAGTCTGTTAAAATTAGATGCTGCGAATTAATAATACAGCGAACGGATGAAATAAACAAAAAATCATTACAATGAAACAAAAAGTTTCGTCAAGGTTTGTTATGTAAATTTCCACAAGAATGCCCTTGTTAGTACGCAGTGAATTCTGCAGTTATGTAATTAAAAATATGTCGTCATTATAAAATTAAACCTTGCTTGTTCGTAATCAAATTATCAGTTTGATTTGAAAAACCTAAGGTGCAAATAAGGCGAACTAATCAAAAAAATAGCTAGTACCCATTCGGTACGCACATGTAGCAAGTCCTCAAAGAAAATTTTCCTGTATTAGAAAATGCGGCGATGCATGAATGTCCGATGCATTTACTGTTGCAGTGCAACTCTGACGGTCCGAAATCACAAACGAATATTGTACAAATTTGTTGGTATGTCAGATTTATATGAATTTTATAAAAATCAGCCGGTAATCAAGGATCGATGAAAAATATTCGGTGAATGAACTTAAAAAGAAAAATAAATCACTCATGGCATCGTTTAAAAATGGTAAAACATAAATTTTTAACATTTCTTAATAATAAATCTTATTTAATAATATTTAAAACACTTAGTATTTACTTGAATGTTTATATTTGTCGGAATAATGTACCACAAGTGTCTGATTTCGGATCACTGTCTGACTTAGGTTCACTGAGGTGTCGGATTTCGGATCAAAATATACGCGTTTACATGAAACTGTGTTTCTTCTACAATATTCTTTTAACGCAGATTACGCCGGTGTTAAAAAGTTACAACTTAAAATCAAAATTGCTGGTATTAAGTGCGAGTTATTTTAAGCTAAATATAAACTAAAATCGATATATAGAACGGACGACGGCGTAGAAAATATAATAGATCGCCCAATATTTTCTGGAAAATGTTACAGGAAAGCAATAGCCAACAAAACAATGTCAAACAAACAAACAGCGTCAATATTTGTTAGCTTAAACTTACGTACAAACTTTGAATAATAACTTTTAGATTGTGGAAAATTAAGTATTGCTTTTCGAAATTTGGTTTGTTATTAAGTTAAATTAAAAATCCACGTATTTCTCAGATATGAATTCAAGAGAGTATACCTAGAGTTACCTAGAGTTAGACCTATTAAAATAAATTAAAACTAAACAGTTTCTATAGAAGAATGTACAGAACACACCTACTCTAAAAATAACATTGATGTAACAACAAATGTCCGATCGCTTTCTTAATTTCATCACGTGATAGAAACAACTGCTGAGAATTCACCGAACAAACTTATAACACTGCGGTTGCTACGTCATCCAAAAACCATCATAAAATTCGTAAATGATAAAGAACAACTATACAACAAATAAAAAGCAAATTTGTACTTACCAGAAACAAACAATGAGACACACAGAAAAGCTAACACCATGTATTTTGCCATTTTGAACAATGTTTATCGGTATAAACTATGCTGACTGATTTTATATGCGCTGTTTTATAAATACTGGATGTTCGGACTGTCTGAGACCAACGCAGACCAACGTAGCTGGTAGAATAGACTGAAGGACTGTCCCCACCAACTCTACAACGTAGATCGACGTTGGTATATTTTCAATGTCGGCCAACTGCCAACATAGTGGATGGTTCTCTATCAACATATCCGGATTCTAATTGCAAATCAATTCTAATACACATCACAGGTTACTCGATAAGATTGCATGCGCATCATGTTGGAAAGCTCATTATCATCAATCATCGTCAGAACGTACAACCATTAGGAATATAAAACGCAATTTCGAAAATGGGTTTAAGTGAAAAAGCTGTAATCTTGTTTTTTGTGTGATTATGAAGAAAGTAGATGGGATGAACATTATTACAATACACGCCTAGGTCGCAGATGAATTAGGTAATTAATCCTGAAAATTACAGCTCTCTACCTGGTTCACTTTGTCCGCGAGAATTTTTAAAACCGACATATTACGTTGTGACTAAGTGAAAAATGCTGTGATCTTGTTAATTGTGTGATTATAAAAAAAAGTTGATGGGATAAAAATTATTATAATACACGCCTAGGTCACTGATGAATTGGGTAATTAATCCTGAAAATAACAGCTCTCTACCTGGTGCACTTTGTCCAGGAGGATTTTTCAAACCGACAGATTACGTTGTGACTAAGTGAAAAATGCTATGATCTTGTTCTTTGTGCGATTATGAAAAAAGTAAATGGGATAAAAAATATTATAATACACGTCTAGGTCACGGATGAATTAGGTAATTAATCCTGAAAATTACAGCTCTCTCCCTAGTTTACTTTGTCCAGGAGGATTTTTCAAACCGAGAGTTTACGTTGTGACTAAGTGAAAAATGCTGTGATCTTGTTAATTGTGTGATTATAAAAAAAGTAGATGGGATAAAAATTATTATAATACACGCCTAGGTCACTGATGACTTGGGTAATTAATCCTGAAAATTACAGCTCTCTACCTGGTTTACTTTGTCCAGGAGAATTTTTCAAACCGAGAGTTTACGTTGTGTCTAAGTGAAAAATGCTGTGTTCCTGTTAATTGTGTGATTATAAAAAAAAGTAGATGGGATAAAAATTATTATAATACACGCCTAGGTCACTGATGACTTGGGTAATTAATCCTGAAAATTACAGCTCTCTACCTGGTGTACTTTGTCCAGAAGAATTTTTTAAACCGAGAGTTTACGTTGTGACTAAGTGAAAAATGCTGTGATCTTGTTAATTGTGTGATTATAAAAAAAAGTAGATGGGATAAAAATTAGTATAATACACGCCTAGGTCACGGATGAATTGGGTAATTAATCCTGAAAATTACAGCTCTCTACCTGATTTACTTTGTCCAGGAGACTTTTTCAAACCGACAAATTACGTTGTGACTAAGTGAAAAATGCTGTGATCTTGTTCTTTGTGTGATTATAAAAAAAGGGGATGAGATAAAAATTATTATAATACACGCCTAGGTCACAGATGAATTGGGTAACTAATCCTGAAAATTACAGCTCTCTACCTGGTTCACTTTGTCCAGGAGAATTTTTCAAACCGAGACTTAACGTTGTGACTAAGTGAAAAATGCTGTGATCTTGTTCTTTGTGTGATTATAAAAAAAGGGGATGAGATAAAAATTATTATAATACACGCCTAGGTCACAGATGAATTGGGTAATTAATCCTGAAAATAACAGCTCTCTACCTGGTTCACTTTGTCCAGGAGAATTTTTCAAACCGACTGATTACGTGGTGACTACGTGAAAAATGCTGTGACCTTGTTAATTGTGATCATAAAAAAAAAATGGGTTAAAAATTATTATAATACACGCCTAGGTCACAGATGAATTGGGTAATTAATCCTGAAAATTACAGCTCTCTACCTGGTTCACTTTGTCCAGGAGAATTTTTCAAACCGAGACTTAACGTTGTGACTAAGTGAAAAATGCTGTGATCTTGTTCTTTGTGTGATTATAAAAAAAGGGGATGAGATAAAAATTATTATAATACACGCCTAGGTCACAGATGAATTGGGTAACTAATCCTGAAAATTACAGCTCTCTACCTGATTTACTTTGTCCAGGAGACTTTTTCAAACCGACAAATTACGTTGTGACTAAGTGAAAAATGCTGTGATCTTGTTCTTTGTGTGATTATAAAAAAAGGGGATGAGATAAAAATTATTATAATACACGCCTAGGTCACAGATGAATTGGGTAACTAATCCTGAAAATTACAGCTCTCTACCTGGTTCACTTTGTCCAGGAGAATTTTTCAAACCGAGACTTAACGTTGTGACTAAGTGAAAAATGCTGTGACCTTGTTAATTGTGATCATAAAAAAAAAATGGGTTAAAAATTATTATAATACACGCCTAGGTCACAGATGAATTGGGTAATTAATCCTGAAAATTACAGCTCTCTACCTGGTGCACTTTGTCCAGGAGGATTTTTCAAACCGAGAGTTTACGTTGTGACTAAGTGAACAATGCTGTGATCTTGTTAATTGTGTGATTATACAAAAAGTAGATGGGATAAAAATTAGTATAATACATGCCTAGGTCACGGATGAATTGGGTAATTAAAC
Source organism: Aphodius sticticus (assembly GCA_963966075.1). NCBI lineage: Eukaryota > Metazoa > Arthropoda > Insecta > Coleoptera > Scarabaeidae > Aphodius > Aphodius sticticus. The sequence continues at coordinate 3,986,061 of OZ014510.1, forward strand.
CTGAAAATTACAGCTCTCTACCTGGTTTATTTTGTTCAGAATTTTTCAAACCGAGAGTTTACGTTGTGTCTAAGTGATAAATGCTGTGATCTTGTTAATTGTGTGATTGTAAAACAAAGTAGATGGGATAAAAATTAATATAATACACGCCTCACAGATGAATTGGGTCCTGAAAATTACGGCATCACTACTTGCTACGATGAAAATAATACATCAAAAGGAAGTTTATATATAATATTGTTTTTATTAAGGTCAAATAATAGTAAAAAATACAATAGATTCAAATAAATGCAATTATTTTACTTTAGGTCGGAGCATAATTCCTCTATCACCTTCCAAAAATCTAAATACGGGCGCAACCATTTCACTGGAGTTCTAAAATTAAAATAAAAAACATTTTAAAAAAAAATTCTATTCACCATTGTATTGTAAAGAAAGAAAATAGGTAGTTTGAAACTTACAGCTTTTATTATATTCTCTATTTCCGCCCATAGAAATGCATGTAACGTAGTTTTACTGTTCAGGGGGCCAAAATCAACCAGCTGTACGGTTTCAGGATGTGAAATAACAACATCGAAAATATCTATAAACAAATATCAGATAAAAACAAAAATAAATAACAAACTAATAAACACACATACAATTTTTCCTACAAAATTTATCTTTCAGATGTTCCTGAAAGAACTCGGAAATCAATCGTATGATATTGGGGCCCTCCTCATTGAAATGTTCGTAGAAAGTAGGCCAATCCCTTGGCGTTATACCTCGTAAAACATCGGAAACCACGATACATCTAAATTCACTAGCCGGGTGAATATTTGTCCATGCGCGTATCGCAAAATAATAATCCACGAACTTTTCGTTTCCAAAGTCGTTTGTTACGATATCAGACGCCTTGAAATATAAGATAATATCGTCTATGGAGTTTACTTTTAACAAATTACCCAAACTCATGAATTTAGCATCCTGAAAATAACGAATTATCAGGTTGGTTTGGTGGCTATATTATTAACGTACCATTGGGGCATGCCAATTGTTTTTTACGAAAGCCTCATTCCGAAATATTCGCAAAGCATCTTTGATACGATTTATGTACTCCGGGGTACAAACTGTCTCTATTTCGTTGTCGTTTAAGTCATCGGTTTGTAATAAACGCAATAATTCCGGTGGTATTTCTATTATTTGGGTTTTTAACGTGATCGATTTGAATTTGTTGTACCAGTTCGCTATAGAAAAATCCCTTAAATCGCAAGCTTCCTAAAAAGAGTATTTTGTTCAGTTTTCCTGCTATATTAAACATAAATTTGATTAATCGAAACATACCAGCATTGTTGTGGGTTTTTTTCTGTGATATAGGTTATAGTGTTTTATAGGTTATGTACAGCTGTCAGCTACAAAAAATGATGCAATCTTATCTAAAGTTTGTATTATTTGAATTAAATTTAGGACAGTTTCTTTCGGTGGTTGATTTCCAAAACTAAACATTAGAATAATTGTTTGAAATATGAATATTTATTATTATTATTCTGATAAGATTATAGGTTACGTCGTTCAAACTTGAGAAGTGTAGCACTTGAGCGAGAGATGGCGTTCTTACTCTGACGCTTCAATTGATTTTTCTAATTGGTTTTTTTTCTGTAGGATTTTACACAATATTTGTGGTATTTTGTACTACTGATATTTTGTGAATTTAGCGAAATACATTGTATATTATAGCGATATTATTTTCATGTATTTTATTGTTTTAATTTTTGAGTGAAAATAAATCCTGCTGTTGCCAAATGATAAAAAAATGTTCAGAGCTGGATAGAATTTTAATTAATCTCTGGTTTAGCAGAACAAAGATGTCTCTGTCCCTAATGGCTCTAAAATGACGTCAATGTCAACGAAGTTTAAATTAATTATACGCACTTTGGGGGGGGGGGGGCATCGTACACAACTTAAAGACTGAAGATAACAGCTAGACATTAAACGTGGGGGTATTGTAGTATTTTCAAGAGAAATTAAACGTAAAATATGTAAAATTTATAGGGTAAAACTATTAAAATAAATCGGTTTATTATGATTATATCACAGGACGTAATAAAGCTTTATATTTTGTTCAAATTAAAATAATTAATTGCCCTATGTGCTAGGTTCAGCTATAATGGAATAAGCAAATTTAATAATAAGTCCATTTACCAGTAACTTGTATAGTGTATATAGTGGGATATTTGGCATGTTGCCAAAAACAGTTATTCTACTTCCCCTGCGCGCATATATAGATATAGAGTGCATATATAGAGCGAGTGAAAATTGAAAGCAATTGAAAAACTTGCTGAAAGTTTATTTTATTTGTGAGATCTCACGAGACGGATGATCTTCACTGCAGTGGATGATTTATTTTATTATATCTTCATGAAAATAAACGATAAGGAAAAATAACGTATAGAATAACTGTGCTTCTATAATTCTGTGTTAGGACGTGAAACCTAAGCCCAACATCTTTGAATAGTACTCTTGTTCCTTAAACTTGCCACATTCTCGTGCTGTTTACCAGCTTTGTGTAAATACTGTAAATAATTGCGCCTTGAGCTTTGAGCTTCTCATACCACATGTTTCCTGCATACTAGAGATTGGAAGCTCTTACAAAACAACGCAACATCAACGAGCAAAGCAAATACCCTGCCGATGTGGTGGGAATATTTATTATACAACTAGAGAATGATGTTTTACGTCTTGTGAGATTACAGGCAAAGTAGTTGGGATAAAAATTATTATAATACACGCCTAGGTCACAGATGAATTGGGTAATTAATCCTGAAAATTATAGCTCCCTACCTGGTTTACTTTGTCCAGGAGAATTTTTCAAGTCGAGAGTTTACGTTGTGTCTAAGTGAAAAATGCTGTCATCTTATTAATTGTGTGATTATAAAAAAAGTAGATGGGATAAAAATTATTATAATACACGCCTAGGTCACAGATGAATTGGGTAATTAATCCTGAAAATTACATCCCTCTACCTGGTTCACTTTGTCCAGGAGAAATGTTCAAACCGAGAGTTTACGTTGTGACTAAGATACAAATTCTATGATCTTGCTTTTGTGTGATTATGAAAAAAGTAAATGGGATAAAAATTATTATAATACACCTCTAGGTCACTGATGAATAGGGTAATTAATCCTGAAAATTACAGCTCTCTACCTGGTTCACTTTGTCCAGGAGAATTTTTCAAACCGAGAGTTTACGTTGTGTCTAAGTGAAAAATGCTGTGATCTTGTTAATTGTGTGATTATTAAAAAAGTAGATGGGATAAAAATTATTATAATACACGCCTAGGTCACAGATGAATGGAGTGATTAATCCTGAAAATTACAGCTCTCTACCTGGTTTACTTTGTCCAGGAGAATTTTTCAAACCGAGAAATTACGTGGTGATTAAGTGAAAAATGCTATGATCTTGTTCTTTGTGTGATTATGAAAAAAGTAGATGGGATAAAAATTATTATAATACACGCCTAGGTCACAGATGAATTGGGTAATTAATCCTGAAAATAACAGCTCTCTAGCTAGTTAACTTTGTCCAGGAGAATTTTTCAAACCGACAGATTACTTTGTGACTAAGTGAAAAATGCGTGATCTTGTTAATTGTGTGATTATTAAAAAAGTAGATGGGATAAAAACTATTATAATACACGCCTAGGTCATGGATGAATAGGATAATTAATCCTGAAAACTACAGCTCTCTACCTGGTTTACTTTGTCCAGGAGAATTTTTCAAACCGAGAAATTACGTGGTGACTAAGTGAAAAATGCTATGATCTTGTTCTTTGTGTGATTATGAAAAAAGTAGATCGGTTAAAAGTTATTATAATACACACCTAGGTCACAGATGAATTGGGTGACTAATCCTGAAAATTACAGCTCGCTACCTGGTTTACTTTGTCCAGGAGAATTTTTCAAACCGAGAGTTTACGTTGTGACTAAGTGAAAAATGCTGTGATCTTGTTAATTGTGTGATTATTAAAAAAATAGATGGGATAAAAATGGTTATAATACACGCCTAGGTCACAGATGAATTGGGTGATTAATCCTGAAAATTACAGCTCCCTACTTGGTTTACTTTGTCCAGGAGAGTTTTTCAAACCAACAGATTAGGTTGTGACTAAGTGAAAAATGCTGTGATCTTGTTAATTGTGTGATTATAAAAAAAGTAGCCGGGATAAAAATTATTATAATACACGCTTAGGTTACGGATGAATAGGGTAATAAATCCTGAAATCTACAGCTCTCTACCTGGTTTACTTTGTCCAGGAGAATTTTTCAAACCGAGAAATTACGTGGTGACTAAGTGAAAATTGCGATGATCTTGTTCTTTGTATGATTATGAAAAAAGTAGATCGGTTAAAAGTTATTTGAATACACGCCTGGGTCACAGATGAATTGGTTAATTAATCCTGAAAATTCCAGATTTCTACCTGGTTTACTTTGTCTAGGAGAATTTTTCAAACCGAGAGTTTACGTTGTGTCTAAGTGAAAAACGCTATGATCTGGGTTTTTGTGTGATTATGAAAATAGTAGATGAGATAAAAATTATTATAACACACGCCTAGGTCACAGATGAATTGGGTAACTAATTCTGAAAATTTCAGCTCTCTACCTGGTTTATTTTGTCCAGGAGATATTTTCAAACCGAGAGTTTACGTTGTGACTAAGTGAAAAATGCTGTGATCTTGTTAATTGTGTGATTATTAAAAAAATAGATGGGATAAAAATGGTTATAATATACGCCTAGGTCACAGATGAATTGGGTAATTAATCCTGAATATTACAGCTTTCTACCTGGTTTACTTTGTCCCGGAGAATTTTTCAAACCGAGAGTTTACGTTGTGTCTAAGTGAAAAATGCTGTGATCACAGATGAATTGGATAATTAATCCAGAAAATTACAGCTCTCTACCTGGTTTATTTTGTCCAGGAGAAATTGTCAAAGTGAGAGTTTACGTTGTGCCTAAGTGAAAAATGCTATGATCTTGCTTTTGTGTGATTATAAAAAAAGTAAATGGGATAAAAATTATTATAATACACGCCTAGGTCACAGATGAATTGGGTGATTAATCCTAAAAACTACAGCTCTCTACCTGGTTTACTTTGTCCAGGAGAATTTTTCAAACCGAGAGTTTACGTTGTGTCTAAGTGAAAAACGCTATGATCTGGATTTTTGTGTGATTATGTAAAAAGTAGATGGGATAAAAATTATTATAATACACGCCTAGGTTACAGATGAATTGGATAATTAATCCAGAAAATTACAGCTCTCTACCTGGTTTATTTTGTCCAGGAGAAATTGTCAAAGTGAGAGTTTACGTTGTGCCTAAGTGAAAAATGCTATGATCTTGCTTTTGTGTGATTATAAAAAAAGTAAATGGGATAAAAATTATTATAATACACGCCTAGGTCACAGATGAATTGGATAATTAATCCAGAAAATTACAGCTCTCTACCTGGTTTATTTTGTCCAGGAGAAATTGTCAAAGTGAGAGTTTACGTTGTGCCTATGTGAAAAATGCTATGATCTTGCTTTTGTGTGATTATAAAAAAAGTAAATGGGATAAAAATTATTATAATACACGCCTAGGTCACAGATGAATTGGGTGATTAATCCTGAAAATTACAGCTCCCTACCTGGTTCACTTTGTCCAGGAGAATTTTTCAAACAGAGAGTTGACGTTGTGTCTAAGTGAAAAATGCTGTGATCTTGGTTTTGTGTGATTATGAAAAAAGTAGCCGGGATAAAAATTATTATAATACACGCCTAGGTCACAGATGAATTGGGTGATTAATCCTGAAAATTACAGCTCCCTACCTGGTTCACTTTGTCCAGGAGAATTTTTCAAACACGCAGATCTTTTTCAATATGCGGTTTTACTTACCTTTGTTGTACCTAGCGCACACACAGTGCTAAAATACTGTTGTACAGTTAGGTATCGATCCAAATCTCTCCCAAATTTAACTACCTCATCCTACATCTCTCTATTCACCAGCAATCCACTTTTCACCAATTATAAATGCATGCGAGTTAATCTAAGCCCACTCGTGGGTGGGCCTGATTCCTCTATTTGTCAACCAGATAGTGCTGTGAAACTTAACGCTTGCTTTAATCCTTTAACCCGTTTAAGCTCACAGTAATTACCCCAGCAGTTGCAATTTGACACAAGCGGGTACATCAGGGAGAGACCTATTTTATTGCAAATTGTTTTTTACTGCCAGTGATGAAGAGCAGAGCAAAATGTGGAGACTTTGTTCTGCAGAGTGGAAACTTAGTTTGTGGACTTCAAGAAGTTGGGAATTTTAAGTGTATTTCTGAAATCGATTTTATGTTAGGGAAGTTTGTTGGGGTGGATAAAAATAAAACTAGATCTTAGTTTTAATACAACATTTAATATCTACAGAACGGTACCATGTACAATTTAAAGCTGTTTTTTATTATTATTTAGTCGATTATAATTTATATTGTAATTTATTATACACTTCATTACATTACATACATAGTACAGTTCATAAAACCTTGGTTATTTATTATTATTCTTTCTCATGTATACATCAGTAATATTTTTAAAATTAATAATTAATAGTTCTTTTATATTGGCAAGTTTACAATCTTATATGTATATTGTAGGTACGTATTTTCTTCAAAAGCAATTCGAATTTAATGGTAATGACGAACGCACAAATAGAAATATGTTGCTTTAAAAGAATTTTAATATACAGGGTGTCTCACGGAACATCATGTACGTGGGGGATCTCGCTGGGCGAAAATTTTTTTTTATAAAATAATTTTCTTTCTAGTTGTTCAGTTGTTTTCCTACGCAAGCTAGATTTGGCAATGGTTCTTAATTTCTTTTGTGATGTTTAAAATTAGATTTTAGTAGTTAAAGATGCATTTTAGGTATAGGATCATCATTTTTAACTTATAATTTGAACACTCTGTATAACTTTTCGAACAACTGATGTAAGCCGATGTGTCGATTATATGTTATTTTCATCAGTAATTTTTTGTTGAAAAAATGACAATTTCCGAGATCCCCATGTTTCGTGAGACATCCTGTATAGGTTGGTATTTTCTATTTCCTAAAAAGCGGTTTATTTTTCTATAAAGGTCCTCTCTTTGATTTTATTGTGCGACATCGTTGGTTTTTGGTTATCATTTGTGCTGCTATACCTAAAATATCGTGCTTTTCTAAACAAAAAGAGGTGTAGGTACATCTGGTTCTAATTCTAACCTAAAAACACTCAATTGACGGCATAATTACATTGTTTAATATTTTATTTTTGGTCCACAAACAAAAATTGTTAGTTTTTCTTTAATACTTTTTCTACTGGTGTTTTGTTACACAAACAATGGTCAAAGTATTGATGAATATTGTTCACAAAATTGTTCACGTAATATCATAGAACCTAAAGAAAAGAAGTAGAGAAAATAAAATAAAACTTTTTCTTTTGTAATAAATAGGCTTACCATAATTATGAAATTCCAAACCGGGACAGGAATGACGTTAGAAAAGACATATAAAATAGTAAGTATTCAATTAAACGAATACTTACCAAATAAAACGTAGAATAAATCCAAATAATCGGTACTTTTGTGACTTACTGAACCACTATTTTTGGATAGTGTACTTTTCTAAATATAAGGATTATTATTTAATCAATATTAATAAAAAATATTATTTGTTTTAACCATTTCATAAAATTTGAGATGCCAACATTAATTTTGTAGAACAATAAATGAAGTCAAATTAAACTATCGTTGGAAATGCTCGGACTTCCTCTAACGCGGAGGAAGAAATTTATGGGGATATTAACTACGATGGCGAACATGAAGAATAAAATAAGATGGCGTTTCCAAAATATTTTTGTGGAAACAATGGAAAATGTAATATTTTCACCGAGAATTTGAAGTTCGAGACTTGTACGCATTGACCTGAGAGGGCTGACATGTGCACTCTTGACAATCGTACTGAAATAATTATTATTTATTCAGTTTACAATTATCCATTTATTTAATTATTTATTCTTATGAAAGTATTACTGACACTGTGACATAAATTCATAGTAGCAGTTTACAATGGCTGTAAGTTGTTGCATCAACAGAAGTATTACTACATTTGTGAGATTGTTGAATTTCGACCAACAAGATTGTCGACCAATCTGGATATTTATTATTAATTTATGAATTATTGTGTATTATTATTGTTAAGTCACAAATGACAAATTATATGCTTAATAACTTTTTAGCTGTTGTCGATCTTTCGAAGTAAGTCAAGATATATAGGGTGTTCCAATTAAAATTCTTAAACTATTTGACATTATTTAGCAAATGTCAAGTTGTTCGGGATAAGTCATATTAGAATCGCAAATAAATAATAATTGTCAAAAAGTGCGATACTTATACTATCCAAAACTAATTCCTTTGTTTTATCCTTGGTACTTACCCCGGAAAGATTATTTGAAGAATGCTTGTTTTTGATTTTAATTACACAATATCTCTGAAACAGTTGACAAAAGCCTAATATAAGTTGATGCCAAAACAATGAGGATAAAAATTTTAGTGAAAACTGCAATAATATACCTAGTGTTCCATTTAAGCAACCATAAGTTTGTGTTGGTACGTTGTGTGGGATATTGAGTAAGTATCAACATATTTTCTTGCTGTAGAGCGTATGACTCTCTGTAACTTGTATGTATGCAAAAAAACGTAAATTTGATTTCTTAAGCCCATTAATATACTTTGTTTATAGCGTGGGACACCCTGTACATAATATTCTAAAATCAATACCAAAGGACTATACAACCTTATACAACTTTAAATCGACTAATGGTAGAAAATTATGCAGTCATTTTTGGAAAAGTTATAAATATTTTGTTAAACCAGAACACCGAAATGTATATTCCATGTTCAAATGAAGACACCTCAGTAGTTCGCCTCGGAGCATTCATGTATGACTAACCGAACTAATAACCTACAATTTTGTGTATGATAGAAAGTTATTCAAACATTTTTTTTTTAAAATATAAACATTTTATTTACGTAGCCGACTAAAAATAAATTTCCTCCAGTCGGTGCTCTACATAATTTTGTCATATGGATATTTTTCATCTACAATTTCGTTTAGCAGAGAAATAACAGACAATTTTCGTAAAAGTTATAAATATTTTTCTGTGATACATTCGTACTATAAATTCGAAATTGTGGAATTGCGCTGAAATATTGTTACAATCATTAATCGATTAGGCACTATTTAACACTCTGTTGCTGATAACCTTCAAATCATGACAATGTGTATCTTTCTCATAAAAGGCAGCATCAAAACCATGAGGGCAGTTTTCTTGACAGAGAAAATTTGATTTGCGCTCTTTGCACATTTCTAAAATATTTCAACTTGCTGACTACTAAGATAGAAATCTGTGATAGTATGTTAAGAATTTTAACCTGGACATAATACCAAACCGTCCGGGACACCGGGACCGATGTCTCAAACCGGGACTGTCCCGGTCAAACCGGGACGTATGGTAAGCCTAGTAATAAGGGAACTATTAGGGTAGTCCTAAATGGCACAGGAAAAACTTCCCTCTGTTGAAATTAAGGTTTTCCTTGACGTGTTTGTCCCGATTTCGCAGAGATTGACGCGTACAGGATTACATATCCTTTTTCCTACCCTCTGAGAACAAAATCGATACGCCAAATCAAATAAGAAGAAAAAATATATCCCTACATCACTACAATCACTCCGGAAACGACTTTACAGGTAGTAATTTTAAAGCCTGCAGCACTCCGCTTTGTAGTTTCTCGCATCCGGTATTTCCGGAAATTGAATTACAAATGAACCGACGTCCGGAATCGGGTCAAAACCGGAAGCGTCAATTTGCAATTTCGACCGGCACTCGATAAGGTACACATTCTAGTCGACTTCATTTGTTTCTCCTAGTCTCAGCTTTGCAGAATAAAAAGAAAATCGGAATGAAAAGCTTTTCTGCTTGAACTAAACAAAATCGAAAATCGAAAAATAAAACCGACAACGACCAATAATCACGAGTGAAACCAAAGAATTCCTATAAAATAGAACAAACTAATCAAATGATGGGATTTGAGAGAGTTCGAAGATGTGACGTCAATGGAAGCCAAGAAAACGGGTAATTCGATTGACATTAAACTGTTCGTTGTGAGAAAATGTCTTGGGATTGATGCTATTACGTAGAAAGAAGTCAACGTCAACTCTGTGCTCTCGTAAAAGTTATTTTATATACCCCGGCAAAATTTATTATATATTTATGTAATGTTCTAAGTTATTTAAAGAATATTAATGAGTCCTTGCGTTAGTTGTAGTGGAGTTGTACGAACAAAAAATCAAACGGGGTTAAATCAGGCGATCTACTTAGCCAAAACGTTGGAATCACTGATGTGTAAAAGTAAGGTACTGTTGGAATGTGCAAGCATAGGGCATTGTTCTGGGATAAATATAAAATTCAACCGCGCTTGTTTTAATCATGAACTTAATTAGAGAAAAGAAGCTAATTTTTGACACAATATACTGGTTGATTTAATATCATTTCATGGTGATTAAGCCAATAGCATTAATCCCGGAACAGGACCTAATTTATTGGTGACATTTTAAGACATAGCTCTTTAAAATTGACCTAACCGTTGTCAAGTTGATCTGCTTTTTGTGCAATTGTGTCGAATTACTATGAACTGTCACCGCGGAGCTCTGTAAAGAAGGTTTCTGTAATAACGTCCACAGACCGAGACACAGGAGAAGAGTACTAACAACTCAGGTCAATAATAACTAACAGTTGACAACAACTACAGTAGCTGCCTATTGGCAAAGGGCAGAAATCGGCTGAACAAATTAAGTAAGTATGTTTGTTTATACAGAAAGACTTGAGTACAACGGTTCACCGTTAGATGGAACCACATCCTGGGTTGTTTGATTAAACTCAGGCTTCAAACAATATTCGTTTATTTGATCCATTGTTTGTGAAAAACATTTTTCATCCGCTTCAGGAAAATCAGTGCTGCCTAAATGGGTTTCCACATATTATAATGTATTACCCATCCTTTAGCTATAGCTAATAATCGTACAATTGTATAAGATAATAAATAAAAATATTTTCATTACATTTTTTAATTAAAGAAGTATCTTATCTTAAACTAATATTCAAATAAACTATGAATCTATATATAACATAATAAACAGCCTGTATAGCAGTCTCATTTAAATTATATACAAAATAAAACATTTCTTCAATTCAATTCAACTCAACAACCCAAAAACAGCTAATATTGGTCATTATTAAGCCTACTTTATAATATAGTATCTAACCTAAATTTCTCAACTCAATAATTTAACAATTAATTTTAATTACAACAAAAAATATTTTCTTTTAAAGATGTGGTCTTACAGAGGAACAACTCATGCCGTGATATAATATTCTCTTTTTTGGATGCACTTTTCACGCATGATGTAACACAGAGCTATTGTTATTAATATAGCTATGGTTATACCCATGCCTATACTGACCCAGATAATTTCCTCATTTATTCCTTTGTACGATCGCCCTGTAAGAAAAAAAAATATTAAAACCTCCAGGAGTGATTTTTTCTCCGAATATCTATTGATTGTATCTTAACTCATTGGTGTGCTCACAAGGTATTATTTTTTTGTATCTACGATTCACATATTCATTGCATACGTATCTATGACTATATAATCCCCATCATGATACACGCCAACGATTATAATGGCACTAGCGTTGTATAATAATGTCAGTTCGTTCAAATAATGAATTCATTATTTGAACGAACTGTCATCATTATACATACAACGCTAGTGTCAAAGTGTCAAAACCTACGTCCATGACAGTTATTTGACAGTTCGCCTCGCCACCATTGACAATAGTATATTACATTACAAGAGCTGTAACTAGCATATTACGTACGAGTGGAAATTTAACATACGAGCCGCGAAGCGGCGAGTTTTGTTATTTTCCACGAGTATGTAATATGCGTGACAGCTCGAGTATTGTACATAATTTTACCTACGACGGACAATTTCAATAAATTGTATCAAAAATGACAAACAAATACAGGTAAGAATATTTGACGGTTAACCAATCAATGTATTCGCGCGACATCTATTGCAACTACGGAGAACTTTGTCTGAGTGTCGATCAAAAATTCCAGTACAAATTCAACATAAATTATCACGTGCTAGTAATAATATGTTACAGCTCGAGTATTGCACTTACTTACGACCGAAAATTTCAATAAATATAAATTGTATCAGAAATGACAAATAAATAATCAAAATATTCGCGCGACATCTGTCATTATGACATTAGGTCGTGCGTTAAAAACACAAACGCACACCCAAAGGCACACGTATGTTATAAGCGATATACGAGCTATGTAGTCCGTGACGTAAGGGACATTTACACATACGGTCGTAGGTAATAGTATATTACCTACGACCGTATGTGTAAATGTCCCTTACGTCACGGACTACTTAGCTCGTATATCGCTTATAACATACGTGTGCCTTTGGCTGTGCGTTTGTGTTTTTAACGCACGACCTAATGTCATAATGACAGATGTCGCGCGAATATTTTGATTATTTATTTGTCATTTTTGATACAATTTATATTTATTGAAATTTTCTGTCGTAAGTAAGTGCAATACTCGAGCAGTAACATATTATTACTAGCACGTGATAATTTATGTTGAATTTGTACTGGAATTTTCGATCGACACTTCAGACAAAGTTCTCCGTAGTTGCAATAGATGTCGCGCGAATACATTGATTGGTCAACCGTCAAATATTCTTACCTGTATTTGTTTGTCATTTTTGATACAATTTATTGAAATTGTCGGTCGTAGGTAAAATTATGTACAATACTCGAGCTGTAACGCATATTACATACTCGTGGAAAATAACAAAACTCGCCGCGAAGCGGCTCGTATGTTAAATTTCCACTCGTACGTAATATGCTAGTTACAACTCTTGTAATGTAATATACTATTACATTACAAGAGCTGTAAATAGCGTATTACGTACGAGTGGAAATTTAACATACGAGCCGCGAAGCGGCGAGTTTTGTTATTTTCCACGAGTATGTAATATGCGTTACAGCTCGAGTATTGTACATAACTTTACCTACGACCGACAAATTCAATAAATAGTATCAAAAATGTCAAACAAATACAGGTAAGAATATTTGACGGTTAACCAATCAATGTATTCGCGCGACATCTACTGCAACTACGGAGAACTTTGTCTGAAGTGTCCATCGAAAATTCCAGTACAAATTCAACATAAATTATCACGTGCAAGTAATAATATGTTACAGCTCGAGTATTGCACTTACTTACGACCGAAAATTTCAATAAATATAAATTGTATTAAAAATAACAAATAAATAATCAAAATATTCGCGCGACATCTGTCATTATGACATTATGTCGTGCGTAAAAAACACAAACGCACAGCCAAAGGCACACGTATGTTATAAGCGATATACGAACTAAGCAGTCCGTGACGTAAGGGACATTTACACATACGGTCGTAGGTAATAGTATATTACATTACAAGAGCTGTAACTAGGCTATTACGTACGAGTGGAAATTTAACATACGAGCCGCGAAGCGGCGAGTTTTGTTATTTTCCACGAGTATGTAATATGCGTTACAGCTCGAGTATTGTACATAATTTTACCCACGACCGACAATTTCAATAAATTGTATCAAAAATGACAGACAAATACAGGCAAGAATATTTGACGGTTGACCAATCAATGTATTCGCGCGACATCTATTGCAACTACGGAGAACTTTGTCTGAAGTGTTGATCGAAAATTCCAATACAAATTCAACATAAATTATCACGTGCTAGTAATAATATGTTACAGCTCGAGTATTGCAGTTACTTACGACCGAAAATTTCAATAAATATAAACTGTATCAAAAATGACAAATAAAATAATTAAAATATTCGCGCGACATCTGTCATCATGACATTAGGTCGTGCGTTAAAAACACAAACGCACAGCCAAAGGCACACGTATGTTATAAGCGATATACGAGCTAAGTAGTCCGTGACGTAAGGGACATTTACACATACGGTCGTAGGTAATAGTATATTACATTACAAGAGCAGTAACTAGCATATTACGTACGAGTGGAAATTTAACATACGAGCCGCGAAGCGGCGAGTTTTGTTATTTTCCACGAGTATGTAATATGCGTTACAGCTCGAGTATTGTACATAATTTTACCTACGACCGACAATTTCAATAAATTGTATCAAAAATGACAAACACATACAGGTAAGAATATTTGACGGTTAACCAATCAATGTATTCGCGCGACATCTATTGCAACTACGGAGAACTTTGTCTGAAGTGTCGATCGAAAATTTCAGTACAAATTCAACATAAATTATCACGTGCAAGTAATAATATGTTACAGCTCGAGTATTGCACTTACTTACGACCGAAAATTTCAATAAATATAAATTGTATCAAAAATTACAAATAAATAATCAAAATATTCGCGCGACATCTGTCATTATGACATTAGGTCGTGCGTTAAAAACACAAACGCACAGCCAAAGGCACACGTATGTTATAAGCGATATACGAGCTAAGTAGTCCGTGACGTAAGGGACATTTACACATACGGTCGTAGGTAAATACATTTAAAATATTTTACATAAAATGGAGTTTTTGAGTCGTAGATAAAACGTCGTATTTGACTCGCACACAACGGATATAAATCGCTCGCATGATTACACGCTCGCCTACGGCTTGCGTATAAACGTTCGCGATTTATATCCTTAATAGGGTATTTGACTGTATTAAAAATATGGATTGTATTATAGTCATCCTAATAGATTACAGTTTAAGAAAACTATTTGTTATTACTTTTCAAAAAAAAATATGCTTTATTTCTATTAATAACCAAAATTAAAATTGAATTTTATTCACGTCCTTTCACGTGATTGAAAGCGCTCTGTAATTGGCTCAGTCTTCAGTGACGTCATTCGTTAGTACGCTTAGAGCGCGTTCGGTTTGTCAGGGTAGGGTATGGGGACAGCAATGCTCAGATAACCTGGGTCGGCTGTCTCTCTCTTATATGCAGATAAACGCTGTATGACGTTAGTCCGCCTATTATGCAGCGCGTCACTCTCACCGTACAATACTTTAACTTACAATACTTTTTGAATTTAATAGCACTAAAGTGCCATGTAAGCATAACTTTGTAGGTTAGGATAGCCCTAACCTTAAGCTGTCAGCACAGATAATACCTGGTTCGAAAATGCGATACATAACTTATTCTAGTCAGTTTTACTTATGTCGAAGTAATCTTCACAACAAAAAACACTTGTATTGGCCGCTATTTATTTCATTTGGATTTCTACGAGCCAACCACTTTCTTCGCAGTTTCAAATCTTGCGGAACAGCTACAAATAGTTTATCCGGAGTTTTTCTTGACGTATTTTTGCATTGTGTATTTATACACCATTTATAACCCATTTTTATGTAGAAATTGTGAAGACAACACATCATACAACACAATTACCAAACGGCGACGATGCCGATGCTGACAGACCATATGGGCCGATTTGACATCTACTATCGAGTGACGTCACACAACAGAAAGTATCGTTTTAGCGGGCCTTTTTGTGATTCAATTTTTAACGCTGATTTTTATGAAATATTGAGGAAATAATTACGAAAAATAATGCATTGACAATGTAGAGTGAAGGAATAAACACACTAAGATGGTTTTCCAATAATAGTCAAATACCCTATTATGTGCTCGTCAAATATTATACTAGTACATTTCAGCTGCATTATAATCATAGTTACTTTCATTGTTGACTTAGACGTATTGACCGCACCCTGTGCCAGGGGATCCAGGGGATGAGGTTTGATAACCCATTGTTAAAAGGTATATCCATAAGTTTTATTTACGACGAATATATTATGATAAGTATTGATTTCCATTTATATTACAGATTTTCTTGACATTGAAAATTAATAATATACAACGAAATCCGCACATGTAAATTGTATTATTTAAGTTTTAGTCACTGTCAGTTAAAACACAAATAATTAAACTGTTGTTGAAACCTACTGCTGTATGTACATCAAAATTACAATTTGGAATCGAAAGGTCCATGTAATTAATTCACTAATAAATACCCGTAATTCAGCTACATGCAATTTAAGCTGTACTGTAACCACATGCAGCGGATGTGAGCTGTCCATCGGCAGGAAATAATTTGCAAAACAGGGTAATGAAGTTTCAGCCTGCTGATGTATATCTGTCCCTGTTTCACGTTTGTTAGTTGATAATAATTTGTTTTGACCTTTGACCTGATGACGACACGTGGTTCCGAAACGAGTACCAAGAATGTAAATTAAATAAAAATTGTTTCTACGTAATATTATTAGCTAAGTTTGACAATTATTCATTGTAAAATATATTACAGGAGTCTGCAACTACCCTTTGACGAAGATAGGGTTAGTTTGACGAATAAGGGGCGATGAACTTACCGTTGTAATTATTGGATAAAATCCCTGTTACCTTTCCAGCAACACGACCACCGACTGGCATCTTGAGTGATTTGGGTTAGGCTACCCGCAGAGCAATCTAAAGCTTATCTTGGCTCGAGTTATCCTGTAATCAAAAATAATATCCGTGGTGCATGTATTTCACATATGATATCCCTAAATATTATGTAATATTAAGTAAAGTTTGACAATAGTACTTTTCTACTTTGCATTCACAATGCACACATTGTAACACTGTTTTCGGTGTTACAATTAACAAATTGTAACACCGTTTTTACTAACTTTTTTCTAACATTGGTCACATTGATATCAAATGCCATATGTCAAACGTACAACACATAACCACAAACTGCCTCTTTTGAATCGCTTGCAATCGCATAAACTGCGAAATATCAATATTCTATATATATATATATATATTTAAATATGCGTGTAGCCTGCTATAGTGTGGCCAAAGGATTGGGGTTTTCTTAGTTTTGCTGTGTTCATCAAAATACGCCAGCATGACGTTTTCGGTGATGTTTTGCGACTCTGGTAAGTGATCGTCTTCATTCTTGTCAACTAATCATCAATTCCCCTTTTCAGATATAATTCAAGGACCACATTTGCTTTAATAAGGTATTATGCGAAGATCAAACCTACATCGTAGATATGAACGATTATAATTACTGCTGCGAGATTGTATATGCGCAATAAATGGTTTATCAGCATACACGTACGAAGCTATAGTACATTTAAAGTGTAGAGGATTTCTTAGTTTATGTAACGTATAAGTTTTCGGTAATATTTTGGACGCTTGCATGCTCGATTCAATTCGTATTCGTTTTTGTCCGTCGCTTTCGACTTCGTCTTAGTTCTGGTTGTGTGCAACGTATTTGTATTACCTCCATCACATGTAATTTTACTAAGTATAATTTATTCTAATAAACTACTTTGCCGAAATTAGAATTGGGTTTCAATTATAAGTGCTTGTAAATATATAAACCGCAACGGCTACGTAGCGGAATTAGGTAGACACCGCTATTAAACGTTAACCTATATAACAATTCTTTAGTAAGTTCTTGTTCTTCGAAATAACTAATCAGTCACCGCCAAACACTTCTATTCTGATTATTATACTTATGAAACCACTATTTTAAAGTTAACTTTTTAGGTTATGTTAAGTTTTTATCACAGTAGGGTTAAAAGTGTTGCCACAAGCCTAGTTATTTATACTTTGTTTTGTGTGTTTTTTTTTCGTTATGATTGCTAATTACAATAAATCGTTTTAAATGTACCCCGTAGTCGTTTGGTTGAATGCCGTTCTATTGTTCTGTAGTCATGAATAAAAAATTCATATCGCGTATATAGGAAGCGTGTTCCTGAATTTAATAACGTTCACTCGGAATTCAGGAGCTTGGTTTTGTATGAATCTGCTTAGAATACAAACAAACATGGCTGAAATGTTACGGGGTACACACAGAAAAGTGATTATTTTGAACGAGAAAACATAATTTCTTGAATTTATTTACTAGATTCAAATGCATATTTACTTGGATGTAGAAAGTTAGGTATATACGAGAAATTCCACATACTCAATATAAGTAAAATAATTTCTCAGATAAATGCTGTCAACAAATAAATTCTTTCTTTATAAGAACCAATATTGTATTGAAAGAAGTAATTGCATTTTTCGTCCCAAAAATGTTAATTTCTCCAACGAAGTAATAGTAAATCCATCCAAGTGCGTAGTTACTTGATCCACGAAAATATAAGACATTTAATATAAGTAAGTATTGTTTACTGAATAAAAACCCACCAATTATTTAACTGAAGTGATTCTCACCTCTTTCAAGTAATTCCTTTCTCTGGAATAAATATGCGCACCGTGATTTTGTCAAAGCTCGCGCGCCCGCGCGTGGTGCTGGCGCCGTATAGGAGTCTCTAGTACGAAAACAACAACGACGTACCCGTAGGAGATGTGCCTTGTGATTTATTGGGGATGTGTATTGTGATTTATAGTGTACAATAAACGTTTCAACACGGAATAGTTTGATGTAACGCACGCAACAGTTTAGAACGAGTAAGTAAATATAACATACCTATCTTGTTAATTAGCAATAGAAAACGTACTTGTGCCAAATCTTTAAAATTCTTACATTAAGTAGCTAAAAATATTTACCGGGAATAAAAATATACACTTCATTCAAGACTGTATACTTATTTCACCAGAGTAACAACTTTCTTAAATCTAGTAATTATTCCAAGAAATAAAATTTCTTGGTTGAAGTCAATAATCTCTCGCGTATATACGAACCTACCAACTACTTCAGCCAAGTAATTCTCTCTTCGTTCGAGAGGTCACTTTTCTGTGTGTAGCTTATTAGTTAACCTAGGAAAATTGTATTTATATATTTGCTGATTCTCTTCTATTTGAATTTATCGTATAGGTTGTACCAACAACCCCTTCGTGGGGTTTGTTTGGCACAACGCAAGCTTGTCAAATTTCTATATTATTTTGTCCCTATTTTTCCTTCATATCTGACAAATACATATATACATTTGTAGATTTTTTTGTCAAATTCTGATAAAAATTACCTCTTCACCATTTATAATTACCAAACAAATTTGTATGCTTTTCCCCTTTTAAATGGGTTTCAGTTTCCTACATCAAAGGCCACTAATGGGCTACACGGCCAATATATATGCAAATTTATTGTTGGTGTGAGCGCAGTCAACTGTTTTCCACAGCATTCCGCCGGCCTACCCCTAAAGCATTTTAAAAATTATTAAATTTTACGTCCCATATATTTTCTTTATGGTGTTATTTTATATACAAGCATTTATATTTATATGTTAAGTAAACTTTGCATTTTATAAATCGCATTTTTACCCAGAGGATATAAGTTTGAGGATATAGGAAACCCTACGAAAATACTTCGGACTCCTGGGTACGATATCGAAGAGAAAACAACTATTTATCTCTCAAGGGACGCGTCTTGCGCTTCACTTGTCAAATCTAACGAAAAATCCATATCTTTTTTTGGCTGGTAGCTTTAAGCAACGACTTTTCCTAACCCTGACATTCGAAATTAGATTATATCTACGTCTCTCAACTCAGTTCGTACTTTGTCTCAAGAAAAAGAACACGAAACCTTCAAACCTCAAATCACACAGAAAACTGTAATTTACTTATTGAAGAGTTGTATCACAAGAAAAAAAGAAACACAAAGCAATTTGTGGGCGATATTACTTTAGTTTGGATGAAAAGACGTAGTACGTTGATTTCTCAAACAGATGGCGCTGTACACAGTTTATTAGAAAGTTAGGGGCGTTAGCATTAATTTAGAACATTACTTATATCGTTTACCATCAATCTTGACGTTGTGAAAACGTTAAATTGAAAGAGTTTTGCAAAGTAATGAGATATAGATTGCTAGCATCAATCTTGCAAAGTTTAAGAAGGGTGTGAAGGGAAAAACGTACCAGCTACGTTTTACTCGAAAGACACGTAAAAGTTCTGAGGGGTTTTCTCAGCTATTAGTTCACAGAATCTTAAAAGCAATACGCCAACTTAAAGATAAAAGGTATATAATTTTCCGTCTAGTGGTGCATTTTTGATATTCGTCATATTTAATTGTTTATTCATTTTTTGTAAATGAAAATAAATTCTCTACAGCGTAGCGTCGGATTTTTTCGATAGTTTAATTTTTTGATTTTTACTTTATCATACGCAGTATGTAAAGTATTGTAATCGCGCCAAAAAATTTTTTTGAGATTTTAGCGGAAATATGTCTTTTTGGGTCCCCTGAACATTTTTGACCAAGGTACAAAAAATGTCTGTGTGTGTGTGTGTGTGTGTGTGTGGATGTGTGTGTGGATGTGTGTGTTTTTGTGCCGTTTTTGTGGCGACGATTCCGGAGAAACTACTAAAGGTATCGGGACGAAACTTCATATTTAGAAGTTTCATAACCAAACTTAGAGCTGAAAGCTTTCTGTTGAAAAGGGTCCAAAGGAACTGGAGGTTTAGTCTTAGCATTTTTGAAAGATTTTGCAAATAAGCCGCCATTTCTGGAGTTTCGTCGAAATAGTTAAATAATAAATTAAAGATGAGGCAATTCCGAATAATTTATCACTATGACATTTTTTGGTACAATCAATAGTTTAGCTGCATGAGCAAATTCTATTTCTACGAGATCGGTCGTACTGCATGAAAACTAGTAGCCAGGATTTGTCAGATTTTTTTATTCTAATGACAGTAGGTAGTCTTGGTGTCAAACGCTAATGTTTTGACAATAACTTCTGTCAATATCAGCTGAGTTCGCATATTGCATTACACTTTTTACACCCAATAACACGTAAGTGTCATTTGGACGGTGTACCCGGTGTCAACGGAGTACAATATCCGAACGCAGCTTTAATCGAGATATCTGTCTAGTTCTACTAGTTTTATTTTAATGCAGACATAGCCGATCTCGATCAAATAGAATCTCATGCAGCTAAACTATTAATTTTATACATAGTATGATAAAGTCATGTGCCTGGCCACATCAGATTTTTTATAAGCGTTTAAGTGCACGTAATTAAGAGTAAAACGCGGTTTTTTTCCAAAATCCCATTTCCAAAATTGTAAAATGTATTATATAGAAAGATGAAAGGCCTCTTTTCTTTGCAAAGTAAAATTTAATTTACTATACTAGTTTCGACATTTCTGTCATCTTCAGTAGCATAATACTAAAACCAAAAGATAAGATAGCGAGAACAAGTTAATTAATTAAGTACAAAAACTTACGTCAAACGGTAAAAACAAACGTCAGGAAGTAGGAGGAAAATATTAACAGCTTTGAGAACAGCACGTGGTAAAGATCTGTTAATAAAACACGCGGTTACAAATCGCATTAAATGAATCAGAAATAACATTTCTGATCAGAATCAGAATCAGAAATCAGAAATAACATTTCTGATTCATTTAATGCGATTTGTAACCGCGTGTTTTATTAACAGATCTTTACCACGTGCTGGGCGGATCGTGCTATCACAGAGATTGTTTTACTCGAATGTTTCCTATGTTCTCAAAGCTGTTAATATTTTCCTCCTACTTCCTGACGTTTGTTTTTACCGTTTGACGTAAGTTTTTGTACTTAATTAATTAACTTGTTCTCGCTATCTTATCTTTTTGCAGCTTAGTATTATGCTACTGAAGATGACAGAAATGTCGAAACTAGTATAGTAAATTAAATTTTACTTTGCAAAGAAAAGAGGCCTTTCATTTTTCTATACTTCATTACTTTGCATTATGGACACTTTCCAAATGTATTATAATTTGAGAATCTTCCTTAAATTATATTTTCTCACATTTCAGTGCCGCTCGGAGGTTTCATCTTGTTTATTATGTCTTTAAAAAATCTCAATTTTTGACTTTTTTACAAGACCTATTTACGTACCTATCATATTTTTCATTTAAAATTAAATACATACGTTCCCTTTGAAAGACATGATAAATAACTAATTCCTGTTTTCCTAAAGGAAAATCAGCCTTTTCGTCATCTTCTTTCAGTGAAGTTCTTTTGAAGTCCTTCAGGCGTAAAAAATTGTCCCCTCGTGAGTTATTAATATTAGATGCCAAGTCGAGCAAAGATGTGGGTCGAGGGAAGTTTAATCAATTTCTCGTTATGATTCCACGCGTAGAAGCAGTAAAAGTTTCTTCTTAGAGGCGTGACAGACTTTTCAATAATTAATTTGCATGTATATTGAAAGTTTCCAACTTTTCCAACATTATCTGTATTTTTTTTTGTGTGAAAAATACTGAATACTGAGGCTGGCGCTTTAAAGCGCTGTTCAGAGGTTGAAAAATACTTTTACTGTAAAATTACAGTACTTTTCCTGTGAAATTACAAAAGTATTCTGTAAAATTACGGTGATTATGCTGTAATTTTACAGTGAATTCTGTAAAAGCAATACAGCAATGTAGCTGGTGTCAAATAACCAGCGATGTTACAGTTGAGTCTTCTTTTGCAGCACTTTTATTGTAGGTTATTTACAATAAATTCATATTTATTTGTTGTTTTCAACCATTCATTAAAACATTCTAGACAGCCTAGTCCGTTTCATTGTATATCGTATTACTCTAGCTGACACGACGAAGTTTGAAATTGCTGAAAACTGTCTGTAAAATGTTCGTTTATTTTACGTGACTTTGTAAAGGAATTCTCGAGACTTCAGAGTAAATCAGGTTCTACTATAGAATCAAATTACGCCTTAGTTTAGTCTCGCTTGTTCAACCAGCTTTTGAGATGTTAAATTCAACATGATATATTCATTGATATATTCTAGGGTAAAATAGATACCTAGGTGATATCTAGTTTCATATATATCACACGGATCCTAGTAGTTTTTTTTTATTGGCATCTGGAGCGAGTCGTCGGTATTGGAACGATTTTTTACCATGTTCACTTGAAATTGGATTTTCTCTACTGTGAAAAATCACTGCTTGCCAAATTGCAAATCTGCTATAAAGCTACATGCTGGAAGATTTAGTGCACGTGAACCTATATTACCTTGTTTAAATTTATGGTGTGGTGACACATTTTGTTTTGTCTTTATAGTCGCCAGATTGGAGATGTAAATTTCTTTTTATAACCGATTTTATAACCCATTTTATAACCTTCAAGGCATTTTTCTACTCAAAAAGTTTGCACTTATTTGCAAAACCATCCTTGAGATGAAAAAGATAACTGGAGCTAGAAGTTTCTAAAAATATTGTTAATCTAAAAGCGTAAACTATAGTAAAGGTATACACATATAATTACTGGCAAACTATATTTTAAAATAATAACATGGACATCTTAAATAAACAACATTTGCTAAATTAATGAATTAGAAAATAATATTCTCCATATTTATTGCTGCTGGAATATATCTTTGAATATGGGCTATGAATCTTGCACAGTTGGCCACATTGATTGTGTTAATATTATTCTGAACAATATTTTCTAACTGGCGCATTCTGTATACAGTTTGGGAGATGTTATGCCGATCTTCTCCTGCTAAAACATCTCTTAGGTTATCTGCCAAATCTGATTTTACACTAGCCTTTAATACAGACCATGCTTGCTCAATCGGATTTAACATGGGACTGTATGGACTGAGTCTTATTAATTAATCTATGGTGAAAATATTCCTCTTCTGCAAAAACTTCTTCAATAGAAGAATGACTACTATAACCATAACTACTGTTTCTTGGTATATATTTTGGGCGTTTCTCAAACATTGTTTCACAAATTCGTTTGCTTCTGGTTTTTTAAATGATCTTAGCTCATATTGTATTAGACCAGAAATACCTATGTATCCAATAAGATGTATATTTGCGCCTCGGCTACCGGCTGCTACAAATGTACATCGACTTCCTTTCTTAGAACGTCCTTGCGTCCGCTAAAAAATTAGTTTCGCCAAGATAAATTATTGGCAAATTCTCTGCTTGAAGATTAAGTAATGTTCTTACATATTCAAACCTTTTTGTTTTATTGTCTATACTGTTGGCTCTTTCTGGCTCTCGACGTACTTGTTTTATTGTACACATAAGACGGTCGAGGTGTTGACGAATACATTCTTTAGTGACATTAATTTCATATGATTGTAAAATCGTTTCTTTTAATTGCTGGAGAGATCTTTGGATTTCGTTCAATTTCATTTAAAAAAAAAACGGCGATGTTCGTCTGTGATTTTAACTCTGCGTTTACCTGCATGCTTTTTTTATATAAGGCGTTATGAGAACGTGGAAGGGTTCTTTTAAGATGTTAATTTGAATTGACAATTAAATTATTTCATGTCGTAGCAATTTGATTTTAATTAGTGCCAATTTGCACTTGAAAGGAATAGACCAAAATTAATAATAGATTTAAATAAACGTTTACTAACTAACACAAATGTAGAATATTGTTGAAGAATATATATATATATATATATATATATATATATATATATATATATATATATATATATATATATATATATATACAGGGTCCTGCAGCTCAGCTCCCGTCTTCTGTAGCTCAGTTACTAATTAAGCTAAGAGTTTGACATTTTGCAAGCTTACCCTGTACTTCAAGGTACATTTCAAGAAATTATTTTTGATTATACAGGGTGACCCAAAAATGTGCAACGCCAACGTGATATATTTTTTTAAATTGCATACTATATATTTTTTTACACATTTGGAAGCCTGTTATGGTTGCCTAAATACCACAAAAAATACCACGGTTGAGTGACTGCAGCGCAAAAAATTTTAAAAAAAATTGATTTTGCATCGTTGGCCTTAAAAATCAATAAAAACCACAAATTGCACCTAGTTAATAAAATTTTGCGACGTCCTTATTAAGTTAGATCTAGTAGTCTCGTTAACTAAGTGTCATTGATCCAAACTATACAGGATGTCCAAAATCTAGTGTCAAACTTGTCAAACTTCAAAGCGTGTTTATAGTTCTTATTTTAAATTGGAACCCATACATATTTTTAGGTGAAACGATGCAGAATTAAAAAATAAATTTTGTTTCTAAATACAACCCCATCAAAACTCCCAATATTTTAAAAGTTATTTGCCAAAAACTAATTTTTCAACGTTTCCAACGGCAATTGTAGGTAATAAATATCGTACGTGGCGTTGAAAAACAATTTATTTCATAAAATATAACACAGAGAAGTATTTTAGATTTGAGTCTACTTAATTATGTAGTTGTTCGAAATGTCTTCCGTGCCTTTCGAGGCACAAACGAAGACGAGTATGAAGTGACGTCGCCACTGCTCTTAATAGGTCGGGCGTAATAGTTAGAAATGCATCTTTCTTGCATGTTTTCTGGTGTTGTTGGAGGTTCAGCATAAACGATGTCCTTAACGTAGCCCCACAGGAAGAAATCCAGTTTCGTTAAGTCCGGTGATCGAGGAGGCCACGTAACTGGTCCTCCTCTTCCAATCCACCGATTTGGGAAGATTTCGTTGAGCTGGTGCCTGACATGTAACGAGTAATGTGCTGGAGCTCCGTCATGTTGCAGCCACATTTCCACCCTTACCACTATACGTAAATTTTTATTAAATTTGGCAATTGAACAACTACTTAGTTAAGTACACTCAAATCTAAAATAGTTCTCTGCGTTATATTTTATGAAATATATTGTTTTTCAACGCCACGTACGATATTTATTACCTACAATTGCCGTTGGAAACGTTGTAAAATGAGTTTTTGGCGAATAACTTTTAAAATATTGGGAATTGTGACGGGGTTGTATTTAGAAACAATGTTTATTTTTTAATTCTGCATCGTTTCACCTAAAAAGATGTATGGGTTCCAATTTAAAATAAGAACAATAAACACGCTTTGAAGTTTGACAAGTTTGACACTAGATTTTGGTCATCCTGTATGATTTGGATCAATGACACTTGGTTAACGAGAGTACTAGATCTAACTTAATAAGGACGTCGCAAAGTTTTATTAACGAGGTGCAATTTGTGGTTTTTGTTTTTAAGGCCAACGATACAAAATCAATTTTTTTTTGTTTTTATTTTTTTGCGCTGCAGTCACTCAACCGATTTCAATAAAATTTTTGTGGTATGTAGGCAACCATAACAGGCTTCCAAATGTGTAAAAAAATATATAGCATGCAAGTTAAAAAAATATATCACGTTGGCGTTGCACATTTTTGGGACACCTTGTATAATCAAAAATAATTTCTTGAAAAGTACCTTGAAGTACAGGGTAAGCTTGCAAAATGTCAAACTCTTAGCTTAATTAGTAACTGAGCTACAGAAGACCGGAGCTGAGCTGCAGGACCCTGTATATATATATTTAGTATCAATTAGATAATAAAAGCATAAGAATTATTAAAACATATGTTGTTAGGTATCTTTGTCTGTAATAAAACTAAAACTTAAAATGTCACAAGCACTATTGAGTTACAAAAAACAAACCTAAAAAGCACTCGATCATTTTCACATTTATCACACATTAAAACACAAACTCATAAAACAAAACAAAACCCAAACAAAGGCATTTTTCCACAACACACCCTAAAACTACCCCCGTTAAACTTACCATTTCTCTTCGCAAAAATATCTCCCCAATAATAAATTATTTATCGGACGGTTCCACACACTTTCTGACACACAACTTCTGGCAAATGCGTGAAACAAAAGCTACAGAGGTGAACGTGACTCACCCCTATGGGTAGTAAGGGGTGCACTGATCCGGTGGAGAACGGGTCATGAGAGGTCCGGGCCTCATCCCTACCCCGAAGCGAGAGAGGCTGTGTGCTCCACTGCCATGGAACGAACCCATCGACAGTGGCGTTCGTGAACCGACAGAAAAAAAAATGTTGCGGTTAAAAGAAAAATTCAGGTGGCTTACGGCTGGGGGAGTTCCGTTTCGGGGGTGAGTTGACTCAATGAAGGATTTTGAAGGTTTTGAAGGTTGTATAATAGGGTATTTGACTGTATTAAAAATATGGCTTGTATTATAGTCATCCTAATAGATTACCGTTTAAGAAAACTATTTGTTATTATTTAAAAAAAAACATGCTTTATTTCTATTAAAAGCCAAAATTAAAATTGTTTTTTATTCACGTCCTATCACGTGATTGAAAACGCTCTGTAATTGGCTCAGTCTCTAGTGACGTCATACGTTAGTACGCTTAGAGCGCGTTCGGTTTGTCAGGGTAGGGTATGGGAGAACAATGCTCAGAAAACCTGGATCGGCTGTCTCTCTCTTATATGCAGATAAACGCCGTATGACGTTAGTCCGCCTATTATGCAGCGCGTCACTCTCACCGTACAATACCGGGTTATCCGAACGCGCTCTTATGCTTCTCCCGTTTGAATTTAATAGCACTAAAGTGCCATGTAAGCATAACTTTGTAGGTTAGGATAGCCCTAACCTTAAGCTGTCAGATCAGATAATACCTGGTTCGAAAATACGATAGAAATTGTGAAAACAACACATCATACAACACAATTACCAAACGGCGACGATGCCGATGCTGACAGACCATATGGGCCGATTTGACATCTACTATCGTGTGACGTCACACAACAGCAAGTATCGTTTTGGCGGGACTTTTTGTGATTCAATGTTTAACGCTGATTTTTATGAAATATTGAGGAAATAATTACGAAAAATAATGCATTTACAATGTAGGGTGAAGGAATAAACACACTAAGATGGTTTTCCAATAATAGTCAAATACCCTATTAGGATTTTTTCGTCTGTTTAAAAAAATTTAGAGAATTGTTTGTATCGGCTAAGAATGGTGAGATTTGTGTATATTGATAAATGGGGGTTTATTTAATTCAAGTGGATGATAGATGGTACTGCTATGGTCCTAGGTCGTGTGTGGTATCATTCGATAGATATTTTAAAATAAAACATCGTTCGTTGGAAGGGAACTTACTCAATCACATAGTTTACGAAATATACCAATTGATTACACTGTGTTACAAAAAAGAAAACGAAATATACTTTTCACTACATTTCGGATTTTTTCAACTTTAACAACAAGTTGATGACCCGTTTGAATCCGTAACATTTTTTTGCTATTTTTTTATTGAAAGCTCATTTAAATTTACATCTAATACGCGTTTATTTATTAGAATCGGTTGAAATTTAACAGAATTATCACATTTTATTGACCGGCTAGACACATCACACTACGGAGAAGAAATATACAGGCCGACTGTAATAAATCCGTAGTCTTTATACACATCAATTAGACACTACTAGCACTTATATTTACAATGTTATTCTAAAATTATGACTGGTTTTTTTTTCTTTTCCTTTTTGTTGTTACCTGCCAGACTATGTTACTATGTTACTAAGTACATTAGAGTTTACGTTCATTACATTTCCAGGTATATTTGGGTTCAAAATAAATGGCACCAACAGTAAAATTTTCACTCGTTTATTGGAACAGTACTGAGTTACTATCGTGATTTATGAAAAATAAAAAAAAATAGGAACTATACAAAACTTAAAATTGTTTACTCGATCTCCGTCGTTTATACAATGCATCATCTGTTTCGCGTTTAAGTGACCAGCAGTAGTTTGCGATCTTGTTGATGGTGTTTTTTCCTTGAAAACGTTTTTCAATATTTGGGTACAAGTCGAATAGTACTTAATAACATATTAGATAGACTAAAATACAATAAAACAAGGTAGTAAACAAACAAAATAATGTCTAGTTAATGTGAATCAAGAGTACGGATTTATTACGGTCGGGCCGTAGGTATATTCCTTCTGCCTAGTGTGAATGTCAAGACGGTGATCAAACTTCGATAACTCAGTCAAATTTCAACCGATTCTAATTAACAAACTCGTTTTAAACGCAAATTGAAATGGGCTTTCAAGAAAAAAATAGAAATAAAATATTATGGATTGAAACAGATGATCAAACTGTTAAAGTTCAGAAAATCTGAAAACAATCGGAAACTTCTGAATTTGAACGTCCATAACTTTTTGACTTGTGTACCCTCTTCCAATTGCTTTTTTTATTTTGGAAATCGAATTGAAAATGAGTTCTGCATTTTTATACACATGCAAGTACACAAAAACAGTTATTTTCAAAAAATATCGAGATTTTGCGGGTGTTTGGAAAATTTCGTGAAAAGTATAGTTTCACTGTAACACATTGTTATTATTTATTATCATCATTTCTTTTTACATTGCTTTTAATGTTGACGCTTCTATACAATATACCAACCTTGCAAAAGTATTTCCAGTACATATACAGAAATTATATATACCATTAACAAGTGAACATATCAGACACTAAGCAATTAAAAGATAATTTCCGAGAACTCATACGTATTTTATCAACGTATAGTATGAAGTAATGCACAAACCATTCCGACAGGATGTTAATTTCGAAATAGTTTCAGAGCTTTAGAGCACAGCCACAGTTGTGGATTGTTTCAGTCCTAGCAGTTTTGGCCAGCTAGATTTTAATGCTTTAATAATACCCTCCAAAGTTTTGAGGTCGCCAACAAAAGTTTTCAGCGACAGAACTGCTACTATAATACCCCCCCTTACAAATTTATGCAATATATGCTCTCGCCTATATATTTGCATGAACCTGACTTCTGAAGTTCAGCTAGCCGCTGTAAATTAGCGTAGCGTAAAATTCACGATTATCTTTGCTGAAAATATGCCAATAAACTTGTTTTCCCCTGAAAAATTGCATTCATAAAATGACAGAAATGTAAAATATGTTTGGGGTGGGATTTATTATACACACAGAAAAGTGATCTCTCGAATGAAGAGAGAATTACTTGGCTGAAGTAGTTGGTAGGTTCATATATACGCGAGAGATTATTGACTTCAACCAAGAAATTTTATTTCTTGGAATAATTACTAGATTTAAGAAAGCGGTTACTCTGGTGAAGTAAGTAAACAGTCTTCAATGAAGTGTATATTTTTATTCCCGGTAAATATTTTTAGCTACTTAATGTAAGAATTTTAAAGATTTGGCACAAATACGTTTTCTATTGATAATTAACAAGATAGGTATGTTATATTTACTTACTCGTTCTAAACTGTTGCGTGCGTTACATCAAACTATTCCGTGTTGAAACGTTTGTTGTACACTAATCACAAGGCACATCCCCTACGGGTACTTCGTTGTTGTTCTTCGTACTAGGTTAGGCTCCTTTACGGCGCCAGCACAAGCGCGCGAGCCTTGACAAAATCACGGTGCGCATATTTATTCCAGAGAAAGGGATTACTTGAAAGAAGCGAGAATCACTTCAGTTAAATAATTGGTGGGTTTTTATTCAGTAAACAATACTTACTTATATTAAATGTCTTATATTTTCTTGGATAAAGTAACTACGCACTTGGATGGATTTACCATTACTTCGTTGGAGAAATTAACATTTTTGGGACGAAAAATTCAATTACTTCTTTCAATACAATATTGGTTCTTGTAAAGAAAGAATTTATTTGTTGACAGCATTTATCTGAGAAATTATTTTACTTATATTGAGTATGTGGCATTTCTTGTATATACCTAACTTTCTACATCCAAGTAAATATGCATTTGAATCTAGTAAATAAATTTAAGTAATTATGTTTTGTCGTAGCAAATAATCACTTTTCTGCGTGTAAGACAGTAATTGGCATATATTTTTTTGAAGGAACAGTAAATCAAAACAACACCTTACGCCCAGGTTTTCCATCTCAGTTTAAACTGTGCTTTAAGGTAAGCTTTCTTTTTGAAATATATATTATTTTTCATCAGAATATGTTAGATATCATAGATATCATTATAATACTTTTGTTGGAAAAATATTTTAATTTAATGTTTAAAGAGGAATATCTGGCAACATGGGTGCAATGCTTATAAAGTTCGTTAGTTTAAGCCCAAAAAGATTCGAAAAGAACACACTTCTAATGGTAAAAGTTGAAGCACTCTAGGGCCCTCTAGCGAGCATATCGATTAACTCATCACAAGCCAATTACCCACTTACGAGGGACGTGACAGATTTTTTAATACTGTCCGATAAGGGTCACTAAATCCACCCCTGAATATAAACAATGGCCAACGTACTCAATTCACCCAAAAGGGGTGGTTATTATCAACATCAGAATGCCTTTAGCGAGCATGTATTCACAAACCATATTAACAGGGTGTGACTTGATTTGTTTGCCTTTATTTTCAAAGCATCCTGTATACAGGATGCTTTGATGTTTACGGCGTCATCTAATAATACAGTCGGATAAGGTATTCACACTAAAAATATATTTTTCTACTTTGCATTCACAATGCACACATTGTAACACTGTTTTCGGTGTTACAATTAACACATTGTAATACCGAAAACAGTAACATTTTTGTCTGATTGGTACACAGTGATATCAAATGCCATATGTCAAACGTACAATACATAACCCAACACACTGCATCTTCTTAATCGCTTGCAATCACATAAACTGCGAAATATCAATATTCTATACATATTTAAACATGGGTGTAGCCTGCTATAGTATGGCCAAAGTATTGGGGCTTTCTTAGTTTTGCTGTGTTCATCAAAATACGCCAGCATGACGTTTACGGTGATGTTTTACGACTCTAGTAAGTGATCGTTATCATTCTTTTCAACTAAACATCAAATCCCCTTTTCAGATATAATTCAAGGACCACATTTACTTTAATAAGGTATTATGCGAAGATCAAACCTACATCGTAGATACGAACGATTTTAATTACTGCTGCGAGATTGTATATGCGCAATAAATGGTTTATCAGCATACACGTACGAAGCTATAGTACATTTAAAGTGTAGAGGATTTCTTAGTTTATGTAACGTATAAGTTTTCGGTAACATTTTGGACGCTTGGATGCTCGGTTCAATTCATATTCGTTTTTGTCCGTCGCTTTCGACTTCGTCTTAGTTCTGGTTGTGTGCAACGTATTTGTATTACCTCCAAAACATGTAATTTTACTAAGTATAATTTATTCTAATAAACTACTTTGCCGAAATTACAATTGGGTTTCAATTATAAGTGCTTGTAAATATATAAGCCGCAACGGCTACGTAGCGGAATTAGGTAGACACCGCTATTAAACGTTAAGCGTTATAACAATTCTTTAGTAAGTTCTTGTTCTTCGAAGTAACTAATCAGTCACCGCCAAACACTTCTATTCTGATTATTATACTTATGAAACCACTATTTTAAAGTTATTAACTTTTAAGGTTAAGTTTCATGTATTTAACACAGTAGGGTTAAAAGTGTTGCCCCAAGCTCCATTATGATCGTCGTTGCGACCTCTTAAAATTTTATTCAAACTTGTAG
The DNA here is from genome assembly GCA_963966075.1 of Aphodius sticticus. Classification (NCBI taxonomy): domain Eukaryota; kingdom Metazoa; phylum Arthropoda; class Insecta; order Coleoptera; family Scarabaeidae; genus Aphodius; species Aphodius sticticus. Next base: position 4,018,484 of record OZ014510.1, read on the forward strand.
GCTAAAGTAGAGTAAAATTATTCACAATTAGATTTTGTCATGATTTTATCTCATCGATCTCAATTCTCATCCTTAACGAAGTTGACAGTTACTACAGTGCTGCCACGTGGTACCCGCAAAATACCCTAGATTCTAATTTAGCGCGATATAGTAACCACAATTTCTAAACTTATATAAAATTAATGACGCAAAGTAGAAAAAATAGTATATTACACTCGTTTTATAAGACGTATTGGCGCACTCGTTCCACACTCGTTCCACCCAAAACAACTCGTGCGCCAATTTGACGTCTTATAAAACTTGTATAATAATATACTATTATTTGAATCAAAATATGATTTCTTTGGCTGAAGTAAACCTATTTTTAAGCCAAAGCAAAAATATTTCTTCGAAGGAAATAAATCTCTTCTTGTATAGTTGTTTTGAACAAAAGTATTTTGATCTATAGCTTAAACGAAACTGAACAAAAGATAACGAAAACGCCTGGGATGTCGGAGACCATTAGTAGTAGATATCAAGGGATGCCCTCAAGGCAAACAAGGGTTGAGCGATGCCTTGGACCATTAGACTAATCGAGTGCAGGTTTCGTTTCGTGATAAATCACTGAGCTACTTAATATAACACACGATTAGTTTTATCAGTACAGCTAGTTTTTGTTCTTTTTTTCGAAACGAATGCTATTTTTTATTAATTTTAATTTAAAAAACTTCCAAAGTGGTATTAAATAAAATAAACAATATTAAACCAAATCTTTCTGACTGATACTAGAGTACCACAAGGTACTGTACTGGGCCCAATGCTGTAGCTTATTTATATCTTCCTATCATGGCAGTTGATAGAAATATTGAAGGAGCAACATTAAACTGCGAATGCTGTCAACAATATTAGTGTAAAATTAAACCAACAGGTAACACTTACCATTGCTTCTATACATAGCAAATTTATGTTATTCTTACTTCAAATTTATCCACACTATAACTTCAAATAATGACTTAAACGTTCCTTTAATAACTTTACTACGTGGTCTGTTAAGTTTCTCAGCTGCTTTAGTCTACTTGCAATGTAAGCCAATATCCGATAAGGGTTTCTAAATTTAACATACAACAGTTCGCGTAGGGTTGTAAAGTTAACTTCTCTATGCTTAAAGAGCCAAAACAAACACAAGTTCGGTCGGATACTACCAGAATGCGCTATCAGTCGGGTCATCTAATTGCAATTTGCAAACTTGTGTAGCCGAGTTGTTTGGGCTGAATTTAAATTACCAGATTTTACTAATTTGCTCCGCAGAATTCTGTTATGGTATAAGCATTATGTATAGCTCTCGTATTTGCACAGTTTGTATGCTAAAACTTTAAAATCTATGTAGCTAAAAGCCTAGAATCTCAAGTTGGGACACTCAAACTAATTTTTAACTTTGGCTTTAAAAATAGGTTACTTCCGCTAAAGAAATCATATTTTACTCAAATAAATATATTTTTAGTGTGAATACCGCATCCAACTGTATTGTTAGATGGCGATGTATCTATTTCTTAGCAATTTTACCATAATTGTAAGCAAAAATACAAAATATCACTAAAAATGCAGTTACATTCATTAATTGTACAAACTGTATGTAAATTTGCTAACAAGTTTGTAAATTTCATAGTAACAATTACCGCAATGGAATATCTATATATTAAAACTACTGTCTGATATGTAAATGTGTCTTTTGCTCGTGCAATTTTCCTCTCTAGATAGTGTAGATGGTAAAGTGCTACCGAGTGCATTTTTATCGCGCTTGCGCAATAATGGGACATGCAGTTCGAGTTCCGTTCGCAATCCGTTTGGTTTACAGCAGATAAGTTAGAGTTTTATTCAGTGCGATTGTTAAATACAACTAATTTAACACTGTTAGTGCCTCTGTGACTTATCCTTTATCGGTGTGGTGTGGAATAATTTGCTCCATATGGTTCTATGGTATTAAAAGATGTAATATAGTTACATTCATCTCTTTGTATATTATGGAGGACTTTGCAAATATATACTACAAAGTGCAGGTAAAAGTTTGCAGTCTTGATATGTATAATTCCACTTTCACTAATTGGATGTTCTTTTTAGGATACAAGTGTTGATGATACTGACATTCTACAAATTCAAGGACTTGTCTGGTGTCCATAGGTAAGCTTTCGTTTATTGTTCTTTCTCGTACTTGCGGTCTTACAATCAAATTTATTACTATGTATAACACATATCATTTCAATCACCAATATTAAAAATACTTTTCTATAAACACTCATTAATAACTTTACACACACTCTGTACCTCAAAGGAAAGCAGCTGCTGACATTGTTATACCCTGTATATGATATATGACTCATGTACTTCTTATTTTGATTTCAGGGGACACATTTTGGACTATATTATATGCTGTGGTTGGATTATCCCCAGGTTCTCTTACTCTGGAGACGGTTTAGCTTTTTAAAAATTATTCCAAGTCAGGGTTCAAAGACGAATAAGGATAAAACCAAATCCACTGAAAGGTGATCAAACTTATTATGCAATTAAATAAGTAAATGTTTGTATGTAGTCTAAGTAAGTGTGTGACGTAAGTTTACCATAGGTACTTCAACTTAATATTCTTGAAATAAGATTTCATTTATATTTAAAAGATATATTTCTCTCTGTGAAGCAGATTTATTTTATTATACGATATGTAGATAAGTATAGTCCATGGGTTCCTATTTTATTTCATTTACTTATGATTACATTTTTGTCAAGAACTTCTATTTATTTAATGTTAAAAATATGAAATATTTATAAAAAAATAAATAGATATATATATAATATAAATATGTTTCACATGTTATTTATTGTTAAAATTATAACTTTATACTATTATTTTTTGTTCTTATTTATGATCTCCACATTAATAGGATTTTACTAGTGATTTTACAGTTGACAATACAGGCTTGTCCGAGCAGTCGCAAAACCAGTTTACAAACAGTTGTTTTGTGAGAAACCAGATAATGTTTCATTGGTATTTATAATGGAGTTATCATAGCAACATGTGTGGTCCATCACAAAAGTACTGATTGTTAACTGGTTTTGCAGTTGCTTGAACAAATGTAATACTAAAGTTGCAGAAAGTTTACTGTACAACAATTAATTGCAATTCCGTGTTTACGCTAAATTTACTGAACGTCAGTAATTTTACTTACAAAAGTATATATAAAACCGTACACATGGGAAACCTCATTTCATATGAGAAGTAAATTTATTAGCTCAAAGTAAAATTACAAATCACATGGTATTTTCCCTTCGATAATCGGAGGTTAAAAATGACCGCCGATTCACATGGTAAAATTATACCTTTTCAGTTTTATCAGTGTAGTTTCTATGGTTACATATCTTAATTTGAATATGCTGCTACCATATGCAAACGTGATATTGACACGTGATTTCTGGAAACCGGTACTTAATAACGCGTATGTAATAATGAACTAAATAACAGGAACTGAATTACGAAATAGTTTCCTCTCTTGTCAAATTACGCCCAACACGCTGGGATCCTAGTTTGTCTCGCAACTTTGGCCTGCTTGATTTGAACGCTTTGTTTAATACACGGGTTGAAGTTTCGAAAGTTTGGCTGAAAGTTTCAGGGGACACAGCAGACATGCACCGCAATAACCCGCCTCCCCCGCCCTCCCCCACCCACTTTTCAATTTATGCAGTAGCTGGAATCCAGCCTGTTCCAGTTCATCTAATGTAAATTACTCCAGTTTGAAAGTTACGATTATCTTTGTTGTCGCATGAAAAATTATCTCGTATTTTTCATGGTGAACAGGAGTACCACACACAGAAAAGTGATTATTTGGAACGAGAAAACATAATTTCATGAATTTATTTACTAGATTCAAATGCATATTTACTTGGACGTAGAAAGTTAGGTATATACAAGAAATGCCACATACTCAATATAAGTAACATAATTTCTCAGATAAATGCTGTCAACAAATAAATTCTTTCTTTATAAGAACCAATATTGTATTGAAAGAAGTAATTGAATTTTTCGTCCCAAAAATGTTAATTTCTCCAACGAAGTAATAGTAAATCCATCCAAGTGCGTAGTTACTTGATCCAAGAAAATATAAGACATTTAATATAAGTAAGTATTGTTTACTGAAAAAAAATCCACCAATTATTTAACTGAAGTGATTCTCACTTCTTTCAAGTAATCCCTCTCTCTGGAATAAATATGCGCATCGTGATTTTGTCAAGGCTCGCGCGCCCGCGCGTGGTGCTGGCGCCGTAAAGGAGCCTAACCTAGTACGAAAACAACAACGAAGTACCCGTAGGGGATGTTCCTTGTGATTAGTGTACAATAAACATTTCAACACGGAATAGTTTGATGTAACGCACGCAACAGTTTAGAACGAATAAGTAAATATAACATACCTATCTTGTTAATTAGCAATAGAAGACGTATTTGTGCCAAATCTTTAAAATTCTTACATTAAGTAGCTAAAAATATTTACCGGGAATAAAAATATACACTTCATTGAAGACTGTTTACTTACTTCACCAGAGTAACCACTTTCTAAAATCTAGTAATTATTCCAAGAAATAAAATTTCTTGGTTGAAGTCAATAACCTCTCGCGTATATACGAACCTACCAACTACTTCAGCCAACTAATTCTCTCTTCGTTCGAGAGATCACTTTTCTGTGTGCACAGGGTGGTATATTTGGCCCAATTCTATACCTTCTCAATCACGTAATGTTAATAAAATAAGTATTGTTTTAATGTTATTTATCACCAACGTACCAGATCAGTCTTATTTTTGAATTACACCATCAAATTGCGTGTAGTATTTCTTGGGATATTAACGTTTGCGAAACCCACATCATGGAGGTCCCTTAAGAATGCAAGCGGGGCTGTTTGAATACGAATGTAGTCACGTAGGCATTGAATAGCCCCTCCCCTGCATGGTGTCAGAAGGAATACTGCCTACGTGTTGAACTTGATGCTTTTTCTTTCGTTTTTCCGTTGAGTTAGTAATTTCCACTATATTTGGGTTTACAACAATATTTAAATAATTTCGTTTAAGGAGTTATGCGAAGAACAAACTTACACCATATCTACAACGATTTAGATCCCCCTTAGTTGTGGCGACGATTCCGGAGAAACTACCAAAGGTATCAGGACGAAACTTCATATTTAGAAGTTTCATGACCAAACTTAGAGCTGAAAAGCTTTTTGTTCAAAACGGTCCAAAGGAACTAGATGTTTACTCTTAGCATTATTGATTGATTTTGTAAATGAACCGTCATTTCTGTGATTTTGTCAAAATAGTTAAATAGCAAATTAAAGTAAATGAAATTCTGACTACATCAGATAATACGCCTGGGCGTATACTATCTTCTAAAAGAGAAGAAGAGTAGTTTTAGTGTTATGAGCTTTCAAACACAGGAGTCAATACTATCGAAACGGGAGATGGTCGTTAGGGCGATTCTCTCGTGCGGCGTCACAGTTGTGTAACGAATTAATGATGAATGACTTTATTGTTTGATAATAATTAATTCGATAATTATTCATCCAACTGTAGTTAATTAAAACCTTAACCGAGAATGTGACAGGGCACAGACACGTGATCAATAGACATCAGAACACATCGATCGATATTTCTGTTTACAATATTCGGAAAGCCTGAAGTTTTTACGAGATCGGTTGGCAAAACCCTGTATTCTGGTTGATCCTTTTCATTCTCATAAATCCTATGAATAACGGTACAGTTATCTGCGTTTTATGTCTATATTTTCGGTTCACTACGCTGGACAACACATAAAATTACACCAATATTGCGTAACATAACCAGCATTTTCTGCTTTACCAGAACGTCCTAATGATTTGTTGGTATGGTATTACTGCGGCAAAACTATAAAAACTGAGTCACTGCACTACTTCAATCCTGGAACGCAGTTTTCCTGGCGCTAATAGGGCTTTAGATTTGTTGATGTTATTCGAAAAAAAAAACACGAATTCTTTGTTATTTTGTGGAATATTGTTTCTATAGTTTCTATTCACCTGCGTTTTTTTACTTTATCATACGCAGTATTATAAAATACCTTTTCCTCCAAGCATTTTTCAGGGATTTTCCAAATGAGCCGCCATTTCTGTAATTTCGTCAAAACAGTTAAATAATAATTTAAAGTAGAGGACAGTCTGTATAATTTATGTATATGACATTTTTTGGTAAAATTAAGAGTTTGGCTGCAGGAGCTGATTCAAATTGAGATCGGTCGTGTCGGCGTTAAAACTAGGTAGCCAGGATTTTGATACTAATGACAGTAGGTAGTGTCAAACGGGATGTTTTGAAAATACCTACTGTCAATAGTACCAAACATCCGCAAGCGGTTGCAGCGCCGGAACCACCTGACCAGCCTTGGGACGAGCACGAAGGCGATGCGGATGCAGGACCTCTGCAACTAGATGCTGAGCGGGACGTCAGCGATGAAGATGACATTGAGCCCGATCAACGAAGGAGACGGCGAAGGCGGTGACGGTAGCTGCGTGTGCGTGCTGTGTTTGTTCGTGTTTTATTCAATAATTTTTAGATCAAAACGTTTTACGTTCTTTTAAATATTTTTGTAAAGCATTTTTATCGTTTTATCGTCGTTTGCTTTTAAAAATTTACCCGCCAAGCTGTGCACTCACTGGCGGGTAAATCGTAAAGTTTTCAAATTTGTAAATACAATTTCGGATAAGCGCCCACGGCACAAGGCACCGTTTGTTTTATATCATTTGAAATTATGTTAATTCATAATGTGCATTTTCTATCATTAATATATTTGTGTTAATGGTTAATGGAATCTCATGCAGCTAAACTATTAATTTTATATATAGTATGATAAAGTCATGTGCCTGGCCACATCAGATATAACACTAATTCTTTGTTATTTTGTGGAATATTGTTTCTATAGTTTCTATACACCTGTGTTTTTTTTAGGAATGGATACATGTTTAGCAAAAAAATAGTATATTGTGTACCAATTGCTAATTACTAATTACTACTCCAGGTTCGTATCTTCTACAAATAGTGTTACATAACCTTAATTTATATCTCAAATTGTAGGTAATTTAATCATGGTAGCCAACCTTGTATGTTTCCTGACCTATGTATGTTCCTCACGCTTATTTTGGATCGATATTTCGGAGAACGGTAACTATGACAACATCTATTTGACGACTAATCGGCTTAATTAGTGCTGCTAATTTTAGCCGTTTGGGTACTTATTATCATCGTTTTGACGTCAAATGGCATAAGGTTAGGTACACACCGAGAAATAGTTGTCTAATGTTAAAAAAATTACATTCTTAATATAATTTGCTTGTTTTAAGTCAACACATTCTTATAATGGGAAGATTTCTTTAATATAAAACAGCCTAAATATTTGCTTTAAGAAAGCGGTTGTTTTATTTAAGAAAGTCGTTGTTTTGAAAATAGTGTGAAGGATGCCGATAGATGGCGCTTTAGTTTCTCGTCGGAAGAGGGGTCTCCTAGAGGGTATAAATAACCACATACATGTCTATGCAGTATCAGTGACCCAAAAATGTTTACATCAATTAAAGTTTCTTTGCTGATATTCAACAGTCATGTATATTTGACTAATATTACTTATATTTTTTTGTGGGAAATTTAAAAATAAAAACTGTTTTCAATAACAAGAGCCAGGACTGTACACAGAAATCAATATATCGTCTAAAGATAGACACGTCATCAACAATAACAAAGACGTAAATCACACTAGGGACAAAAGGGAAGAGGTTCCTGTATATAGCACGAATCTGAGTTCTGATGCCACTTTCGTACAAGCTACGGGGAAAATATAAATCTTAGAAAGGCGGGGGGGGGTGCCAAAGTGAGATGCAAGTTATATGTTCGTTTCAGTTACTAGAGCGAAAGGATCTCCCGGATGTAATAAAAGAGCAACCATATAATGGAATACTCTAACGTTCAGACCATAAACGATGCTTCAGCATGCTGGCGCTATGGTGTGGAATACATTTCACTCTATTTTCGAATATCTGTAACACCGTTATATGAGTATATAGGTATCTTCTTCTGGACATAACCATAACCATCTCGCCTTTCAACAATGCTTTTAGTAAATACCCCAGTGAAATTATACAAATTAAACTATTCCCGCTCTGAAATGAAAATTAAAACCATGCAGGGAGTTGAAATTACTGACAAAATGATAGAAAACAGATTTTTTGGTGTTGATATGACTGAACATTATGATGAAGAGAATAATAGCTCTGCTATATTTGATTTTAATTTATATTGAGTAACTCCCAAATGTAACCGTTTTATGATATTGTTAAAAGGAAATAAGTGGTTTAATTGGATAAGATTTTTCAAAAAAATGTTTTATTTCTATTAAAAACAAAAATTAATTTTATTCACGTCCTATCACGTGATTGAAAACGCTCTGTAATTGGCTCAGTCTTCAGTGACGTCATTCATTAGTACGCTTAGAGCGCGTACGGTTTGTCAGAGTAGGGTATGGGGAGAGCAATGCTCAGATAACCTGGGTCGGCTGTCTCTCTCTTATATGCAGATAAACGCCGTATGACGTTAGTCCGCCTATTATGCAGCGCGTCACTCTCACCGTACAATACCGGGTTATCCGAACGCGCTCTTATGCTTCTCCCGTTTGAATTTAATAGCCCTAATGTGCCATGTAAGCATAACTTTGTAGGTTAGGATAGCCCTAACCTGTCAGATCAGATAATACCTGGTTCGAAACTACGTTAGATAACAAATTACTATTTATTTCATTTATTTGGATTTCTACGATGCAACCACTTTCTTCGCAGTTTTAAATCTTGCGGAACAGCTACAAATAGTTTATCCGGAGTTTTTCTTGACGTATTTCTACGTTGTGGATTTATACACCATTTATAACAAATTTTTATGTAGAAGTTGTGAAAACAACACATCATACAACACAATTACCAAACGGCGACGACGCCGATGCTGACAGACCATATGGGCCGATTTGACATCTACTATCGTGTGACGTCACACAACAGAAAGTATCGTTTTGGCGGGACTTTTTGTTATTCAATTTTATTATTTAAATAATTACGAAAAATAATGCATTTACAATGTAGAGTGAAGGAATAAACACACTAAGATGGTTTTCCAATAATAGTTAAATACCCTATTGAGCATTTGTTTTTTAGTGTGTGGGTTTGAATTTTTCCGATTAGTGATATCCGAATTTGACAGTGCTATAAAAATAAATCCATGACAACGCGAAAACGACAACATCGCAGTAATATTAAATAAATCAGTGACAGACTCTTGTGTCAATTCCTAGTAAAATTCTTCGATAACTCTAGTATATCCAGTTCCTTCTCTATCATGTCCATGCTGCCTGTAATTCTGGATGAATTTACGTCAAGGCCGTCGAGAATTCTCAACCAACATTTCGGCTTAGGTTTGGAACCGCAAGATTTCCTAATGCCGATGACAATACCGCCAGAAGCTCGCATGTTACTTCGATCACCTTTCAGCTACTACAGGCCATGGTCGACACATGCTGGTGACAGAGATGCTGGTTCGACAGTGTCCGTTGACAGGAATAAGTACTCCATCAATTTGGACGTCCAACATTTCAGTCCGAATGAGATAACAGTCAAAGTTACCGAGCAAAATACCATAACTGTTGAAGGCAAACATGATGAAAGGCAAGACGAACATGGTTATGTCTCCAGGCACTTTGCTAGGAGGTATTTGGTGCCACCAGGGCATGATTTGCAAAAGGTTGAGTGTAGACTGTCTTCGGATGGTGTTTTGACCATTACCGCACCTAAGGTCGGTCCAGAAGGTAATGATAATCATCGACTTATTCCGATTACTCAAACTGGAATACCATCTAAAGGGCATGAGAAAGTTAAGACTGAAGACAAGAATAATTAGTATTTTGTAGGTACTGTTTAATATTTTGGTAGGTCCTCTTATTTGTTTATAAATGTGTAATTGAAACTGTTTAAGTAAATTGTTTGGTCGGTTGTAATAATAAATGTAAAATTTATAATATTTATTGCATTTTTGACCACCTTTTTTCCCAATAGCGGTTTATTTTTAACTCCCTTGAACATAAATTGAGTACTGTTCAATTGCGTCCTTGTTACGTCCTTGTTAATAAACAAAAAAAAACAATAAGCAAGTAACAGTTAATAATTGAGACTCACTCCTATATTTTGATAAGTATAATCTGGCTACCCTATATACAAACACTTTTATTCAATTTCCAGAAAATTCAAAACTAAACCCGACTGACATTACTACTACAAATCCTCTATTCACGTGTCAGCTAGCAGCTAGAAATTTCACTTTAACTGACAGGTGAACCTTTCCACACTTACAGAAAATACCTATATATAGGTACATTCAGGCGCACAAATTCAATTCTATGAAAATCACGACGGCTACGAGAAAACAAAAGCCTGCCGAGGCCGCACGTCGCTTGTTTTGATGTACTATATAAAGCCTTATTCCCGGATTGTTGGATAGTCCGGAATTCCGGATACATGCGCGTGTTCAATAAAATCCGCTAGAGGGCGCATTTTCGAACGAGAGAACTGGAGCATGTCCAATCTTGGAATATCTAATGAAGTACAAATAAAATAAGAGGGGTTTTCTAGGTTCTGTTAGTTCTGTATGTGCATAATTTTCTTTTACAAGGTCGTAAAATATTTTATATTGATAAAATAATTGTCTAAATTTTTATTATTATTAGTTTTTTTTTGGGTTATTTGAAATGGTTTATTTATTTTCCGAGTTAATTCCATAAAATTTCTTTCGCCCCATATGTAAGCGCCATCTAGTGGGAGAGTCTTGAACCAAGTCCATTGCCATGCATTTTTCTTTTTATAAGTTCTGAATTATCATAATAATAATAATAATATTAATAACATTAACTGCTTAAACTATTCTTTATAACGAAAAACTAAACCAAATTTAGTTCATCTAATTCGGAGGTAATTGAAAAGTTAGGTTAGAGCAATTCCGGTTGGCAATTCTGTAGCAAAACATAACCTACGCGCAAGTGAGGTTATGTCTATTCAATCCCTAGTGTTTACATGTGAATCTAATAACTTTTAGAGTCTTTATCGCCCAAAATGGGTGCGAAAACTATCCTAGACGATAATCTACCATCAAACGCCTGCGATCCTATCAAAGAAATCTCAGAAAAATGGAAACTAGTGCCGGCTTTTCTAAAAGTAAAGGGTCTTGTGAAGCAACACATAGATTCTTTTAACTTTTTCATCAATGTTGAGATCAAGAAGATCGTCGAAGCGAACAATAGAGTAACATGTGAGGCGGATCCTTTATTCTATATAAAATACACAAATGTTTACGTTGGGAACCCTGAAGTTGACGAAGGATTTAACATTACGAAACCGACCACGCCGCATGAGTGTCGATTAAGAGATATGACGTACTCAGCCCCGATAACCGTAGATATCGAGTACACGCGTGGCAGTCAAAAAGTATCAAGAACGGGGTTGTTAATCGGAAAAATGCCAATCATGTTACGATCGTCCAACTGTATACTAACCGATAAAACAGAATACGAGTTATCGAAACTAAAGGAGTGCCCGTTGGACCCTGGTGGGTATTTTGTCGTAAAAGGCCAGGAGAAAGTTATTTTAATTCAAGAACAACTAGCGAAAAATCGGATGATCGTTGAAGAGGCAAAATACGGCATCCAATGCCAAGTTACGAGTTCGACACATGAGAAAAAATCACGTACATTTGTTTTTGCTAAAGGAACTAAGTATTATTTAGGGCATAATACATTTACGGACCCTATTCCGATATCAATCGTTTTTAAAGCTATGGGAATCACGCGTGACCAAGAAATCTGCATGATGGTCGGTTTTCCGGAGATTAGAAAGTTAACACCAACGTTAGAGGAGTGCCACACGCTTGGGATAAACACGCAAGAAGCTGCGTTGAAATATCTCGGATCGAAATTAGTCGTAAAGCGTTTTGCCACAACACGTGTCAAAACCCCTTGGGACGAAGCTAGAGATCTTTTAGCAACGACAGTTTTAGCCCATATACCCGTGGAAAAATACAATTTCCAAGATAAGGCCTTTTATATGGCACTCATGCTTAAACGCGTTCTCCAAGCGCAGGTCGATAAAAATTTCATCGACGATCGTGACTATTACGGAAACAAACGCATGGAATTAGCAGGCTCCATGCTTGCGTTAATGTTCGAAGACGTCTTCAAAAGATTCAACTTTGACTTAAAATTAATCGCGGAAAAAAACATCCCAAAAGTTCGAGCAACACAATTCGACGTCATCAAATATATGAGGTCCGACCTAATTACAAACTGCTTAGTTTTTGCTATATCCACGGGAAATTGGACCATAAAACGCTTTCGAATGGAACGACAAGGAGTTACACAGGTAAAATTTACCGTTGGACGCTCTGTATATTAAATTCAATATTTTTCTAGGTTCTATCGAGGCTTAGCTATATCTCTGCGTTGGGTATGATGACTCGCGTCAACTCGCAGTTTGAGAAGACGAGGAAAGTGTCGGGGCCCCGGTCGCTGCAGCCCAGCCAGTGGGGCATGCTGTGCCCCAGCGATACCCCCGAGGGGGAAGCTTGCGGTCTGGTGAAGAATCTAGCGCTGATGACGCATGTCACAACCGACGTCAACGAATATCCGCTCGTGAGGTTTGCGCAGAACACCGGTGTGGTGGAAGTTGGGGTCCTAGGGCTTGAGCATGCCCATTCAAAGGGTGTTTATATTGTCTTTATGAATGGTTCAATTTTGGGTAAGTGTTAAATCAGAATTAGGGAAAATCGGGAGAATTTTTGGGTGATGTTGCTGTGATGTTAGATGGTTACGTTATTGTTATATTTTTGCAACGTTGGATTTTTTGTTGTCTGATGATTATTGTACTTCTTATTTATTTCTAGGTTTTTGTAGGAGTGATTTTTTTGAGTGTTTAATATCATGTAACATTGTTACATCCTTGTTACATGTTTGTAAAGTTCGATTTTTTGGTCTATATTGTTTAATATATTTGTTATTTATTTGTAGGTTTTTCTAGGACCTGTCTTTTGTGAGTATTTTATATTATTTAACATTGTTACATACTTGTTATATGTTTGCAACGTTGGATTTTTCATTATTATGTATTTATGTTTATTATCTCTTCTGTTTTTGGTTTTCTTAGGGCCTGAATTTGTGAGCAACATTATACCCGTTTTTCTTAATCTAATGTAACATTATTACATCCTCGTTACATGTTTGTAACGTTCGATTTTTTTGGTCTATATTGTTTAATAGTTTTTATTTATTTCTAGGTTTTTCTAGGACATGTGTTTTGCGAGTGTTTAATATTATATAACATTGTTACATACTTGTTATGTTTGCGTTCGATTTTTCATTACTATGTATTTATGTTTATTATCTCTTCTGTTGTCTATATTTTCTTAGGGCCTGAATTTGTGAGTACATTATACCCATTTTTCTTAATCTAATGTAACATTATTTCATCGTTGTTACATGTTTGTAACGTTAGAATTTTTGGTCTATATTGTTTAATATATTTTTATTTATTTCTAGGTTTTTCTAGGGTGCGAGTATTTAATATTGTTTAACATTGTTACATACTTGTTATATGTTTACAACATTGAATTTGTCTTTATTCTGGGCTTATGTTAATTGTCTTCCTTTTTATTTTTTCTTAGCTGCTGTAGTTGTAAGTACTTATTAACTATTTACCTTAATCCCATGTAACATTATTTTTTTCTCATATTATATTTCTAATTTTTTTCTTTAGGGGTTTGTAGGCCGGTCTGGTAGTATTGACATCATGAAACTGATTGTTACATTCTTGTTATATGTTTACAACATTGAATTCTTCGTTCCTTTTTAAGTAATCTTTGTTGTATCTATTATTTTCTTTTTAGGGTTTTACAATGCCTGTATTTGCTAGTATTTAATATCATGTAACACATTGTTACATCCTTGTTATATGTTTACAACACTGGATGTTTCGTGTTTAAATCTATTCATGGTTATTATGTCTTCTTTTTTCTATATTTTCTTAGGACTAGTATTTGTGAGTACCATTTACCTTAATCTCATGTAACATTGTTACATCCTTGTTATATGTTTGCAACGTTGCAATTTTCTCTTATATTATTATTATTGTTATCTTATATTTCTTATTTTCTGTATGTTCTTATAGGACCTGTATTCCCTAGTATTTAACATCATAACATTTCACCGACGTTGCAAAAGTAACATCACAGCAACATTACCCCGTAACATTTAAACAACATCCACTCAAAACAACACCGATCTCACCCAAAATCATTACAGGGGTGGTCGAGAACTACAGACGCCTTATCAAGTGGTTCCGGATCATGCGTCGCAGCGGCTACATATCCGGTTTCGCGTCGATTTACGCCAACCATCTCCACCAGTGCGTCTACATCAGCTGCGACGGCGGTCGTTTATGCCGACCGTACATCATCGTCAACAACGGCAAACCGCTGATCACAGACGAGCACATGGAACATCTCGAACGCGGCTTCAGACAATTCCAAGACTTCATCGACGAAGGCCTCATCGAATTCCTGGATGTGAACGAAGAAAACGATACGCTGATCGCGTGTGCAGAGAAAGATATCGGGGCTAATACCACGCATTTAGAAATCGCTTGTTTTACGATACTGGGTGTTTGTGCTGGGGTTATTCCTTATCCCCATCATAACCAATCGCCTAGGAATACGTACCAGTGTGCTATGGGCAAGCAAGCCATGGGTACCATTGGGTATAACCAAAAAGAGAGGATTGATACGCTGTTGTATAATTTGGTGTACCCTTCTGCACCTCTGGCGTCTACCAAGCCTATAAGCTTGGTAAACTTTGATAAACTCCCGGCTGGGCAGAACGCGACAGTTGCTGTGATGTCCTTCAGCGGTTATGACATCGAGGATGCTTTGATCATCAACAAGGCTTCCATCGACCGTGGTTTTGGGCGTTGCTTGGTCTATAGGAACAGTAAATCGGTCTTAAAGAGATACTCCAACCAAACGCACGACAAAATCCAAGGCCCGTCCATGGATATCGCCACGAATAAGGTCAAAGTTGGCCACGAGGGCTTAGGAGGTGATGGCATCGTCTGTCCAGGAGAAATGGTGGAGAATCGACAAGTCCTCATCAATAAAGCAGTTCCGGTCACTTCTATGGTTCCTGGTTCCACTACAGAAAAGGCTGAGTACCGTGATGTTCCCGTTTGTTATAAAAACACGGTCCCCAGCTATGTTGAGAAGGTTATGGTGTCCACAAACGAAGAAGACTCTACACTCATCAAAATCTTACTTCGACAAACTAGGATACCAGAAATTGGAGATAAGTTCAGCTCACGCCATGGGCAGAAAGGCGTTATTGGGTTAGTCGTGGAACAAGAAGATATGCCCTTTAACGAATTCGGAATAGTCCCGGATATCATCATGAACCCACACGGATTCCCTTCTAGGATGACTGTAGGTAAACTAATCGAGCTTCTCGCTGGGAAGGCTGGTGCTGTTGAAGGGAAATTCAACGACGCAACCGCGTTTGAAGACGCTGATGTCTTGGGGATTTGCGATGAGCTCGCTAAACACGGTTATAACTATCAGGGGAAAGACATATTCTATTCGGGAATGACAGGTGAACCTCTTCAGGGCTATATATACTCCGGGCCTGTCTACTACCAGAAATTAAAGCATATGGTGCAGGATAAGATGCATGCCAGAGCTAGAGGGCCGAGGGCTGTTCTGACTAGGCAACCAACGGAAGGTAGAAGTCGGGATGGTGGTTTGAGGTTAGGAGAGATGGAACGCGATTGTTTGATAGGTTATGGAGCTAGTATGATGCTGGTTGAACGCTTGATGGTTTCCAGCGACCAGTGCAGCGTGGATGTGTGTAATAAGTGTGGGAGGTTAGGTTATTGTGGTTGGTGCAACAGTTGTAAGAGTTCTACTTCTGTTTCTTCTATTACTATACCATACGCCGCGAAGTTGCTGTTGACCGAGTTGCAGAGTATGAATGTTACAGCTAGGTTAAAGTTGGAGGATTATTGTCATTGATGACTTTAAGGTTTGTGTTGAGTTGTATGACGTTTTCTGTTAATTAATATATTTAAATTTTTCTAAGATTGGTTGTTTTATTTGTTATCTTACATATAAAATAAATAACTAACTAACTTAAACTAATAATACAATCATCTACTACTTGCATCTTCAGATGCTTTCTTAGCTCCTATGCACTCTTCCACTAGTTCCTTTCCTTCGTTGTCTTCAACTTTCCCATCCTTGCCTTCTTGTTTTTCAACCTGGACAGTCTTCTTCTCTTTCTCTATCCTCAAGACTTCATTCGTCCTAATAATCGGAATGATTCTCTCACCGTCTATCTTCACGACCTTCTTCGGTACAGTAACAGTAAGAATACCGTCCTTGGAAAACTTGGAAATGATACCATCGAGATCTGCATCCTCCGGTATTTGAGTTTTCCTCACCATGTAATTCGCGAAAGTGTCAAACTCTCCTTTCTGTTCTTCATGTGTTGCGATGATCACCAATTTGTTTCCCTCCAATTTGACAGTTATTTCTTCAGGTTGGAATTGGTTAACATCCAATCTCAACTCCAATGCGTGTTCTGTCGATGTTTGGGGTTCGTTCGTTTGTTGTCTCGTCCGCCGGATATGTTTTGTAGCTATTCTTACAAGTCGAGTTGGTCCACCGTATAATTCTTGTAGGAACTGTTGTGGCTGGATGACGCGGACGTCTTTGTGGTATAGCTCTGGTACTACAAACATTTTTCAACGTTTCTGTTTCACTTGGATATCACTTGCGAAAGCTTTGTACGACGCTTTTAGCGAGGTTGTTTAAGTCGATTGTCGATCTGCACTGAACGTGAAGCGGAGCGCTGTTATTTTATATGTTTAGGTTGGTATTCTAGAATGTCCGAGATTATGAACGAAGCGGAGTTCAAATGCGCCAATAGCGAGGCAGTATTCGCGGTCTAGAACGATTCGGCGACATTCCAGATAATTCAAACGTAGGTAATGATGAAATACGTCGAATTATTGATTTTACTATTTGTAATTTTCAAGGGATTGTTTTCAATATTATGTTTATATCGTATTTTTTCTTAATTTTAGCAAGCTTTAGATTCTGTGAAGGTTTTACTTTTTTCTATAGCATCTGATTCCGAATGTTGAAATTGTGTGTTTATTCTAGAAACCTAATGCAAAATAAGGACTTCTTTAATATTGGCACTGATTTTCTCAAAAGTAGACTGGTGGAAACACAGACTTTAGACGTTAAATTTGTAGGTTAGAATTTCTAACCTTTTATCTTCTACCTTTAAACTAGCACTATTGCCAATTTAAAAAAAAGAAATATCCACCAAACATTGAATTTCAAGAGCTGGAATCTGATGGATTCTTCCAGATTGTTCCATGTTTATCCCGCGCTCGACCAGTCTACTATAAATACCGCTCCGACCCTACCTCAACACAGTTCAATACACAGCAGCGTCCGATAAACAGCGCCACCAAACAAGTGAATCCAAACGTTCTCAAACAATCTCTACAACTCACAAACCTCATCGCATACTAAAAAAACCCAACGAAACAAAAATGTCTCTTCTACCATACATATTCGACGAGATCTACTTGCGTCCATCACGCCTACAGGACCAACATTTCGGCATGGCCTTATCCCCAGATGACCTGCTGGAAGCTTTTGTTTTACCAAGAGAAGCCAACAGACTGCATTACAACCCGATTGGTTACCTACGACCATGGAGGACGCAAGCAAGCCAACAGGACTCAGGATCCACCGTGACGATGGACAAGGACAAGTTCCAGATGAACATGGATGTCCAGCATTTCAAGCCTGAGGAAATAACGGTGAAGGTGACTGGGGATAACGAGATTTCCATTGAGGGTAAGCACGAGGAGAAACAGGACGAACATGGGTTTATATCCAGGCAATTCACGAGGAAGTACGTGTTGCCAAAGGGACATGACGTGACGAGGGTCGAGTCTAAGTTGTCTTCGGATGGTGTTTTGACTATTACCGCTCCGAAGTTGGAGGAGAGAGGTATTGAGGAGCATCGTACTATTCCTATTCAACAGACTGGACAACAATCGAAGCCTGTTGAGCAGAAGAGGGAAGAGAATATGGATACCAAGTAGTTATTTCGTGCATAATTTTGTTTGTAATGTATCTCAGGTGTTATTTGTATTGTTAGTAAGACTGAATAGTTTTTGTATGTTTCACATGAGTTGTATCATTTTTAGGGATGAGTTGGTAAAGGTATTTGTTAAACTCAGTGTTAATTATGTTGTATGTAGTTCGTAAGGTATTAATAAAGTGCTTAAATGAACTTCTATAGCGTTTTATTTGCTGATATTGATGACCCATTATGTGGTACACTACAAAAGAAGAAAAACCGAGTATCCTATTGTCGAAATATATAATTTTGTCACCATATGTATGCTAGAGAAAGAAGAAATTATATATCATATTAAAGACAAAGAAGGTGGGTACATTAACAATGTTTTTAAAATTGAAATTTGTGTAGGTATGGGAGAAGATTAAAAGTGAGGTTAGGAAGATCTGGTTATTATGTCAATTATGATGGTACTCTATTCTGTGAAGTCATCTGTCATTCAACCAGCACAAAAACGTAAACTTCAATTTGAAATTGGGTAAAAAAATACAAACGTATATCAACTTCGGCGTATATTTATAAAATTACCAATTATCTTATATACGAAATAAAAAACTAACTAACATAAACTAATAATACAATCATCTACTACTGGCATCTTCAGATTCTTTCTTATCTTCTGTGCAGTCTTTTACTTTTCCTTTTCTTCGTTGTCTTCAACTTTACCATTCTTAACTTCTTGTTTTTCAACCTGAACAGTCTTCTTCTCCTTCTCTATCCTTAAGACTTCATTCGTCCTAATAATTGGAATGATTCTCTCACCGTCTATCTTCACGACCTTCTTCGGCACAGTAACAGTCAGAATACCATCCTTGGAAAACTTGGAAACGACACCGTCGAGATCTGCATCCTCCGGTATTTGGGTTTTCCTCACCATGTAATTCGCGAAAGAGTCAAACTCCCCGTTCTGTTCTTCATGTTCTGCGATGATCACCAACTTGTTTCTCTCCAATTTGACAGTTATTTCTTCAGGTTGGAATTGGCTGACATCCAATTTCAACTCCAGTGCGTTTTCTGTGGGGATTTTGACGTTTTTCTTACAATGTTTCTTCTGGGTTTTCTGCTTGAGGTATGGGGGCGATAGTAGATTTGATTCCAATAATTCTTTGAGGAATTCTTGTGGTTTGACTACGTACACGTCGTATTCAGGTGTTACAAACATTTTGAACGTTTTTAAAACTCTGTTTCAGTTGAAAAATCACTTTATATTAATAATTGTTGAAGTACGTTTTTGTGAACTTGCTGTAAACACTGTACAATTCGATATGACTGTTGTGAGAGCACGCTGTTGTTTTATATTGCCAGGTTGGTATTCTGGAACGTTCTACATCCAGAATATGGAGCCTCGAGTATGAATGGACCAATAGCGTGCAGGTATTTTTACATTCTAGAATAGTTCGGGACAGTTCGGGTATATTTTAAATAATTTCACATAGGTACCTTCTTGATATCTTTTACTCTAAACTTTGTGAAGTATTTTACAAAATCTTGTTTTCCGACAGTCCTATTTCGCATAACAAAACTTTAAGTGAATTCCTAAAAAATTACAACCATAAAATCAATAATGCGACGTATTTCATCATTACCTACGTTTGAATTATCTGGAATGTCGCCGAATCATTCTAGACCGCGTATACTGGCTCGCTATTGGCGCATTTGAACTCCAGCTTCGTTCATAATCTCGGATATTCTAGAATACCAACCTCAAGATATAAAATAACAGCGCTCCGCTCCACGTTCAGTACAGATCGACAATCGACTTAAGGGTGCCGAAACGGACAGCTGAACGTACCCTAAAAAGTTCAGCAAATGGGGTAAACGTACTTCGTACCGATCTTTTAATTTTGTTTTTAAATATGAGATTTTTTGCACTCAAAGGGTATTAATTGAATGTAGCTACAGCATACGAACAGTACAACGATAACTAAAAAGACAATACATACCGAAAATTGGTCAGAATTGAACAATAGACAATAACTTGCAATTTTCTTTTTGGATTAATAAATCCTTGCTTCATACAATGCATAGTAAAAACACCTATCTATACATGCAGTAAAATATCCAAAAAATGATTTTAGTTAGACAATCGGTACGAAGCAGCAAAACCAACGATTTTTGTGCGTTTGAACGGAGAGTGGGAATTCCATAGTTCAGCAGTTTTCGGATAGATGGCGCCACCGTCGTTCACAACATAATCGTTCACCACGAATTACTGTTTGAATTATACAAACAAGTCAGATTATTGTGCCCGCTCACAAATTTACCAGGTCTTATTATACTGTGCATACGGAATTGATACTTATTTGCAGTTGTGTTTGCAGTGACAGGTATAAGTTATATTATAACAGTAACACTATTAATTATTATTGTTGGTCTTTTTCATTTTCCCTGGTCTTACAAATAACTTATCCGTTTGTCCAATTTTTGATACTAATTCCTGAACTTCTACGTGTCACTGTTACAGTGGCCGTGACACTATATAATTTATTGTTGGACATTTTTATTGGAATCCATTATTAATATGTATATTTCAGTTAAATTAACTAAACCATAAGATTTTCTATTGATAGTACTTCTAATGGTGATATTACATTAAACCTATGAATCAAATGAATAGGTAATAAAATAATACTTTTGCTAACATATTTATTACATTAGAATATATAAATTTTTACATCCAAAACGTTGTTTCATTTATTAACAAATATTTTACCTTTACGTCAACTAAAATAAACATGGATAAAAACACGCAAAAACACAATTTATTTTCATCACAGATAATATATTAAGTTAGTTACAAGATAAATATTACACGTAGCTTTAAAATCATAAATAAAGTAGATATATAATAAGGGAGAAATTGTGTATTAAAAATACCGAATAAATAATTTTTAAATTGCTCAAATGTTGACCTCCATAACGTATTACACATTTATTTATTAGCGATCCAAATACAAAGAGATAAACTAAGTAGATAGTAAAACATACAAACCAATTTTTATTAGACAACGCATGCAGCAGGTATCACCACTTTAACAGTAAGAACTTATTTCTATCACATATAATTGTATCACAACTTTAACTACAGAAAATACAACTTATTTATTTTACAGATATTATCATTCAGATATAATTGTTATCACGTCATCTTTGAGATGCAGTTAATCACTTCAAATAAGAATTTAGTAATGATATCCCAGTTCTATTGGTGTATTATACCTATATAATGTTAATAGCGGTCAGTCATCTGATGTAACTTTTTAATAAGTAACAACGTGTCAGCTGACTTTGCTTTGCCAGTGTACTCTTGCGCTTTCCCACTGTACTCGTGTCAGCAAAACAAAAGTCATGGAAAAAGTTTTCTGTGCTCACCATGGCAAATGGGAGTCGGAGACATATGCATTGCAATATTAGGTTGGCTAAATTAAAAACCTCGTGTACAAAACCAGTACTACCAATTTGCCCTAATTCACCAAGTTACTTTTCAAAACTGACAAGTATAATTTTTAGTTTAGAGTACCACTGTTGGTAATCCGAATCCATTTTTGCGCACTCCAATGTGGACTACCAAGGTGTTGTAGGGCGTTCGGACTACATGGTAGTACGGATTACTGAGAGTACCTATACTGTATGTATGATGTTCTGAACGTGCTCACCGAGTGCTGTGTTGTATTTACATACCCACAGGACCACTCACCATGCCTCGTCTCACGAGAGACTACCCACCGAGGTGGCAGAGGTGGCAGTATCGCAAAATGTGGCGCAGAAGGACAAAAGCCGCCACCCTACAGTTTTGTCACGCAACGTCTGTGGGCAATCTTAACAATAGTTGGCAAAAGGTGTTCTTCGTAAAATCTACATGACTTCGGTAACAAATACTCGTACCATCATTTTTCTTCCATCCTATTTTAATCCATACAAAGTGGACGTTCACCTCAGGATACATGTCTGAAGACCTGCCGCTATGCGAGTTGCCTCTCATTAGGGGCGCTAGAAATATAGAAAATATTAGTTTAGTATCGTCAATAAATAAAAAAATTTCAATTTGTATATAATAAATTATTTTTGTAACTGTATTTTCTTGTTTAAGAGGATAATAATATAATAATATCTCAGTACCTACTATACAATTTTTTAGAATAATGAAAATCAAATTTTAACTACAGTTAAATTCAGAAGTCAGAACAATAATCTCAAGCAAAGTAATTGATAAAAAAAAAATATAAAAATATCTAATAATAAATTATTTTTTGTGAATATGTAATATCTATTTTATTATTCTTAATGTTGCATAATAACATAACAATATGTTTTTTAAGATAAAATACATGATTTGAATCGAACGTATTTTCATACATTTGTAACAATTTATTTTAGAACGTGAGATGAATCCATACGTTCGATAAATCTCAATTACGTCTGTACAGTTTCTGTATAGGTGGCTTAAAGTTAGGATTATACCTGTTGTAATTTTGTGTTTTAGACGAATTAGAATTCCTTTTTTGCAGCAGCTTTCTTCCTACATTTTTTGACTAACTAGAACAGCGCTTATCAGCTCATCCCATTGTACAAATCTACAAAAACAATGATTTATTGATTAAAGAATGAATTATAAAATATACACATGCATTACCCTGGTTCCAACAAAATACGTTTTATGACTAAAACATAACTAGTCTATTCACTGCACCACTCAAACTTCAAAACTGAACTGAATCAGAACTAATTGTAATAACTAAATAAAGTCAGACAAAATATGTTGTAAAACACAAGCAGCGCCATAATAAGAAAAGATACAGCCGCCGCCGAAAAATCAACACAGTGCACTGCCGGGTCTCCCTGACAACAAAATCATAA
Organism: Aphodius sticticus; assembly: GCA_963966075.1. Lineage (NCBI taxonomy): Eukaryota > Metazoa > Arthropoda > Insecta > Coleoptera > Scarabaeidae > Aphodius > Aphodius sticticus. Next base: position 4,041,655 of record OZ014510.1, read on the forward strand.
ATGTGGCATCGCATTCCCGCTAACAAATGTGTTATGAGAGAGGAGAGGGACGAGAGCGGCAAGGACTTCGAATGGACTAGCCCTATGCTTTGCAATCTTTGCGTACCATACAGGAAATAAAACTACGCTAGGGTATTAGAAATAGCGGGTAGTCCCCGCGCGACCAAATGTAGGAGAGAGAGGACAGCGGTAAGGGGTCCTAGAGTATCGCTGTAGAACGGGGTTCACAAAAACTGTCCGCGACGATGTAAATTGAAATATTGTAGGAGAAAATCATGAGAAAATACGATATAGAGTGGGTTGCGCCATCTAGTGGCCGGTTGTGTCACTAGACTCATTCCGGTCTTCGTTTCGGCACCCTTAAACAACCTCGCTGAAAGCGTAGTACAGAACTTTCGCAAGTGATATCCAAGTGAAACAAAAACGTTGAAAAATGTTTGTCCTACCAGAGCTATACAACGACGTCTGCGTCATCCAGCCACAACAGTTCCTACAAGAATTATACGGTGGACCAACTCGACTTGTAAGAATAGCTCCAAAACATATCCGGCGGACGAAACAACAAAAGAACGAACCCCAAAAATCGACAGAACACGCATTGGAGTTGAAATTGGATGTTAACCAATTCCAACCTGAAGAAATAACTGTCAAATTGGAGGGAAACAAGTTGGTGATCATCGCAACACATGAAGAACAGAAAGGAGAGTTTGACACTTTCGCGAATTACATGGTGAGGAAAACCCAAATACCGGAGGATGCAGATCTCGACGGCATCATTTCCAAGTTCTCCAAGGATGGTATTCTTACTGTTACTGTGCCGAAGAAGATCGTGAAGATAGACGGTGAGAGAATCATTCCAATTATTAAGACGAATGAAGTCTTAAGGATTGAGAAGGAGAAGAAGACTGTTCAGGTTGAAAAACAAGAAGTTAAGGATGGGAAAGTTGAAGACAACGAAGAAAAGGAACCAGTAACACACTGCGTAGAAGATAAGAAAGAATCTGAAGATGCCAGTAGTAGATGATTGTATTTTTAGTTTAAGTTAGTTAGTTATTTATTTCGTATGTAAGATACTGGTAATTTTATAAATAAACGCCCAAATGAATATACGTTTGTATTTTTTTACCCAATTTCAAATTGAAGTTTACGTTTTTGTGCTGGTTGAATAACAGATGACTTCACAGAATAGAATACCATCATAATTGACATAATAACCAGATCTTCCTAACCTCACTTTTAATCTTCTCCCATACCTACACAAATTTCAATATTTTAAAAACATTGTTAGTTTACAATGTACCACCCACCTTCTTCGTCTTTAATATGATGTATAATTTCTTCTTTCTCTAGCATACATATGGTGAGAAAATTATATATTTCTACGATAGGATACTCGGTTGTCTCTTCTTTTGTAATGTACCACATAACGGGTGATCAATAACAGCAAATAAAACGCTATAGAAGTTAATTTAAGCACTTTATTAATAGTTTACGAACTATATACAACATAATTAACACTGAGTTTAACAAATACCTTTAGCAACTCATCCCTAAAAATGATGCAACTCATATGAAACATACAAAAACTATTCAGTCTTACTAACAATACAAATAACACCTGAGATACATTACAAACAAAATTATGCACGAAATAACTACTTGGTCTCTTCCTTCTTCTGCTCAACAGGCTTCGAGGGTTGTCCAGTCTGTTGGATAGGAATAGTACGATGCTCCTCAATACCTCTCTCCTCCAACTTCGGAGCGGTAATGGTCAAAACACCATCCGAAGACAACTTCGACTCGACCCTCTTCACGTCATGTCCCTTTGGCAACACGTACTTCCTCGTGAATTGCCTAGATATAAACCCATGCTCGTCCCGTTTCTCCTCGTGCTTACCCTCGATGGAAATCTCGTTATCCCCAGTCACCTTCACCGTTATTTCCTCAGGATTGAAATGCTGGACATCCATGTTCACCTGGAACTTGTCCTTGTCCATCGTCACGGTGGATCCTGAGTCCTGCTGGCTTGCTTGCGTCCTCCATGGTCGTAGGTAACCGATGGGGTTGTAATGGAGTCTGTTGGCTTCTCTTGGTAAGACGAAAGCTTCCAGCAGGTCATCTGGGGATAAGGCCATGCCGAAATGTTGGTCCTGTAGGCGTGATGGACGCAAGTAGATCTCGTCGAATATGAATGGTAGAAGAGACATTTTTGTTTATTTGGTTTTTTTTTTAGTATGCGATGTGGTTTGTGTGTTGTAGTGATTGTTTGAGAACGTTTGGATTCACTTGTTTGGTGGCGCTGTTTATCGGACGCTGCTTGGTATTGAACTGTGTTGAGGTAGGGTCGGAGTGACATTTATACTAGACTCGCCAAGCGCGGGATAAATATGGAACGCTCTGGAAAAAATCCAGATTCTCGCGGGGATTCCTGATTATTGATTCATATCAATATATGCAGGTTTCTGCAAAGAATTAACATCCATTATAATTCCTGATAATATATAGCAAATATTTATGTTTGTGTTACATGTTTTGTTATTGTCTAATGTTCATAAAATTCAGTTCAAATTGTGGTTAAGAATGGAATATTTTATAGAGTCATCACTCACTCTTGAACACTCTAGATCATTCCGTATTAGTCCTAGGTGACGTTTGTTTGCCACCAGGCTGATATAAATAGCTCCACGTGATAACTCAGCTTCAGTTCACTAACAAACCTCCTCAGGCATCAAACTCAAACTATAAATCAATCCAATCGTCATCAAATTAACAAGCCACCACAACATGTCTCTCCTACCATATATATTTGATGGTTTCTTCGCTTCTCATCCATCTCGCCTTCGAGACCAAGACTTCGCAATGGACAACACCAGAAGATACGCTGGAAGCATTTGTACTGCCCAGAGAAATCACCAGCTGGGTCAATCGTCCCATGGGTCACTATCTTCGACCATGGAGGACACCATCAAGTGAAAAAGACGCTGGATCCACAGTTATGATAGACAGGGATAAGTTCCAGGTGAACTTGGATGTCCAGCAGTTCAAGCCTGATGAAATAACGGTGAAGGTGACTGGGGATAACGAGAGTTCCATCGAGGGTAAGCATGAGGAGGCACAAGACGACCATGGGTTCATATCTAGGCAATTCAAGAGGACGTATGTATTGCCAAGGGGACATGACGTGAAGAGGGTCTAGTCCAAGTTGTCTTTGAATGGTGTTTTGACCATTACTGCTCCGATGGTGCAGGATAAGGTTATTAAAGAACAAAGGATGATCCCTGTTCAACAGATTGGAGAACCTAGGGGTGTAGAGAAGACGGAAGAGAAAGTTAAGGCCAAGTATTAGGATTTAGGGGTCTTTTTGATTATTTATTCGTTCTTGTTTAGGTTTTTATTACGCATCTGTTATATTGGTAAGACTGAATTACGAAAACTGGCTGTATTATACCAAAACTTTGTTATTGTTGACAGCTTACAAAAAAAATCAATATTTATTGTATTTATCGTATTTACATTTATTTATTTAATGAAGTCTACAATCTAGATAAGTATTCTATATTCTGCAACTTATAAGTTTGTCTTTTATTTTTTTGCAGGCGTGAGACAGTTTTCCTTTGGGGCATATTTCCTCCTCCCCCCCCACTCATACGCACGCGAATGACAGTATTGCGGACTCGCCAATGAAGCCAATGCGTTCCAATGAACAGTTCTCTGCGTACCATCGTTTTGACCGCGTTGCACGTTTTAGGTTAGGTTGTTGTTTACATACTTGAACATGTCGTTTACTGAGAATCTGATAGAGGCTGTGAAAAGAAACCCACTATTGTATGATCCTTCGCATCCGGACCATAAAAACAATAGAAGACGGGACATGATATGGCAGGAGATAGGTGCAGATTTAGACGAAGAAGGTTAGTAAAACGCCTGTTTTTATCACTAATATTAAAGGTTTTGTTGTGAAATTAACTGTTTTTGTTGTGGTATAAAGTATATACACGGTGTTTTGCAAACACGAGATTGTTTTGATTTTATCTCATCTTTATTGGTTTGTTTGATTTTCTAACCTATAAGATACAGATTACTCACTTTTATACTCTGTTGTGCATTAAATTAAGTGTACATACATACATACAATACACCTGGTGTCTGGAAGTTCCTAAAGTATAGCAATAGGTCTTTCCTTGAATCAGCTGATGTAAACAATGACAGCTGGTGTATTTGTTGTCTCTATCGCACTCGCATCATCTGTGTATAGATTCTGTACGCGCTCTTCCCGCCAAATATACTTGAATTCAAATTTCTAGGTGAAGAATTGAAGAAAAAATGGCGAAACTTAAGGGATACCTACGCCAAATATCTTCGAAGTCTTAAGACAAACGGTCTAGCTGCAACACGAAGCTATAGGAATTGGCAGTGGTCCCGCCAGATGGAGTTGTTTCGTCCGTATATAAAATTCGGAATCTCCGAATCAAATGGATCAAGTATAACCGATATAGAGAGTGATCCGTTAGCTATGGAAACGCAAACAAATACTGTCAATGGAGATAATTCTGTTGAGGAAATGATTCATACAAACGAACCGGAAGTTATCCATCTTATACCAAGAACATCTGTCAAACACTCGTCGTTTAAGCGGCAAAGGACTGAAGAAAAAACTGATGATCCAGTTTCGGAAGCTGTTTTAAGTTACTTGCAAAACAAGAGACAACGCACGGCTGACATGACCGCGAATGATTTAATATTTGCAGGTTATTCCAAAACTGTCAGTTCGTTTTCCATTCGTCGGCAAGCCATTACAAAAATGAGAATTGCGCAAATTCTTGCAGAGGAAGAGTTGAAAAATATCGAGGAAACTGATTTTGAGAGTGTACCAAACTGTGTACCGAATATTGTTGCTGATATCAGCACGACAGTACTGGAAACGATGATAAAGGAAGAACCTACTGTTAGAGATAATACATAAGTTTGAATGTAATAAAGAATGTATTGTTATTTTAGTTTATTGTGTTTCCTATTTATCCTAAACTTTACCCTAAACAAGGGGCGTTAACCATATTCCTTAGTACTTAATTTTGGAAACTCTGGAATATTGTTAGGTTCCTAATGAGGGCTAATCATATCGCGCAATATCACTGTTACCAATGATATCAAAGCTCTTTTAAAAGCTGCTTCTAAAGAAAATGAAACCTATCATTGATAGAGAGGAACTAATACCTAATTACCAATTTGGTTTTAGAGAAAAGCATTCCACTATAGATCAAAGAAGCTTATTTGCCCAACAATCTACCTTGATGTGACATAAGCTTTCGATAAGACTTGGCACAAAGGATTGATACACAAACTAAAGAATATGCTACATCTGATAAGACTATTCAGAATAAAACAGATTGATGAATACTCGGAACTAAAAGAAGTAAAAGCTGGGGTACCCCAGGGTAGTGTGTTGGGACCAATTTTCTATCTGCTATATACAAGTGACCTACCACAGCTGGAAAATGTAACAGTCGCCGCATTCGCACATGACACGGCGCTAATGGCAGTGGGATCAACTATTGGAGAATCTACTAGGAATCTTCAACAAGCTAGTAATTAAAGATATAAATGGACCAAAAAATTGAAGACCAAGCTCAACGAACTGAAATCTGTCCGCATCAACATTACAAACAAAAGAATCGAGGACATACCTCATGTCAAGACTAACGACGCCATAGTTCCATATGTGAACACTGCAAAGTATTTGGGTATGACTCTAGATACAAAACTAAGGTGGAAAGAACACGTTAAGAAGAAACAGTAGAGCTTGGCTTCACATACAGAGAACTGTACTGGCTTCTGGGAAGAAACTCTCAGTTGTCAGTACAGAACAAACTACAAGTTTACAGCCAAGTACTAAAACCGATTTGGTTATACGTCAACGGACTTTGTGGTGTCACGCCAAAAAAAGCAAATATACAAGGAATCCAGACTTTCGAAAATAAAGTACTAAGGAATATGGTTAACGCTCCTTGGTACATACGGAACAGTGACCTGCACCGTGATCTTGGTGTCCCACAAGTCACCCAAGAGATAAAAAGATTGGCCACTAAGCATGAATCTCGCCTAAGCCATCACGTCAACGTAGAGACCCTGCAGCTACTGGACAACCAGAATCTAGTGAGAAGACTAAAAAGTACTAAACCCTTCGTACTAGTGAATCAGTGAAATGTGTTAAAAGCAGAGCACAGTGAGTGAAGTGTTAGTGCTTCTTGTTTAGGACAAAATAAATCCAGGACATCAGTGGATAGCCTATTAGAGACAAGTACCTAGTTTTAAGAAGTCAGATTTACATTGATTTTTAGATTAGTTTCAATATGTTAAACATCTTATGATTATTAAAAGAAAAAAGCCTTCGTGTCAAACCTTTTCAAGATCGTGTGATCTATTTAGAAGCAGCTATTCAAAGAGGTTTGATATCCGTTATAGGCCTTCCTAAGAACGGAAATAAAACAAAACAATATGTTTCTTCATATACGATATATTCAAGGAAAAAATGCGTCTTTATATACATGCCATCACTATTTTTTTATTTATGTACAACAAAAAGAATTTCATAATCACTAATCAATAAGTATACTTATTTTATTTAAATCTTAATTTGTCGATATAATTTAAGTAACAGAACCCTGTTGATTTTGACTCGTCTGAATAATTTGTCCTCCAAACGTTTATTGAACGAAATTGCACCCAAAAAATATATTATTTTTAGAATATCGTCTAGATTCTAGACATTATAGATAACTGGTGAAAAGATTTTGAATTCTATTATCGTATTTACGAAAATCAGAACCTACTTTATTAATAACTATAATAGGTACACGTAATGCAAAAATACTTAATTTTTTATACTTTTCTTCTTCCATTAAAATTTTGTACAAATATATTCAATAAATATTCTTTGAGGTATTTCTATCATTTAATATTTAATCAAAAAAGTACTACGCACATCAATGTATAGTATAGCTTATTAAGTCTTGGATTAGAATTCTTAAAATATCTCGTGTCAATGGATTGAGTAAGCTATGAAAAACACATCTCAAAATGGCTGCCCTCAGTCTCAAGATTTACAAAATCACACAATTTTTAACCGAACCCATTTCCATAGCTATTTTGATTACACTTGTATCAGTTGCATCAAAGTTTGACAATCAGATCTACGATTATAACCTATAAATTTTACAGTAATATTGTTCTTAGATATTTAAAACGAAAAAGAAAACAGTTCTTATCATAACATTTTATGTACAGAAAGATATAATATCAATTATATATAAAATAGCGCAAAAAGCGGTGGAATAATAGAATAAAAGACTCAAAACATTTTGACATCCTTTATTTTTCATGCCGATTTACATCTAAAGAAATCGCAATGAGTGAGAATTCCATTGTTTTTTTTGTATGTTTGTACTAAGTCTAGAGTCGTAAGAAATATTCACAGCATTTGTAAAAATGTAGCACCTACATTCTAAACAGTTTTTTTCTAATATGTTTTTTAAGCGTAACAGACATTTAAGTAATAATAATAGATGTGTAATAATTATAATTAATAATAATAATAATAAGTAAGTATTACGAAGCGTTTTACCTAAAATAATAATGTACATTATTGTGTAGTTTAAAATTTATTACAAGATACTTGTAGTAAATTTTAGTATAAATTAGTAAGTACGTTGTGGTCACTGGTGTTACAAAATACAGGGTGTAAATAAAATGCAAAAGTTAAATTACAAAACGCCCTGTAGTATTTGAAAATGTCGACCACAAAGAGAATCTAGATTGCACATACACATCGATATTCAGATTCACAAATGTGATTCAGGAATATCCGTATATTATTTGTTTGTAATGAACGTAGTATAGTATTAATACATTGTGGTTTTTAACCTCAAAATCGACCTATACGAAGCTGGGCTTTAAAGTTAAGTATTTATGTACAAAAGTTTAGTATGATATGGGTATTATAACTAATTATTATAACTAATTATTATAACTAATTATTATAACTATAAAGTTTTTCCCCTTTAGTATGCAGGGTGGGCTATTTTAATCTGTATATTTTTTTAATTCTTTGCGATATTTAACTGCAAAATATGATCAAATCTTGAGATTATAATAGCCCACAGTGTATAGTATCTGTATACAGCTGATTATAATAAATTTTACAAACACTGAACTTAACAGACGTCATTTTTAGTCTGCGTTTGTTTTAATTTAATATTATCAAGTATTTAGGCACACATGTCAGACCGAGCGTTATAGAATTTTGAGTGTACTTGTAATTTGGGTTTTTGTTTTTTTTTTTCATGATTGACATGTTTTGTGCATCGTGTTCCAAAAATGTATACCCTTATCAAGTAAGATTTAATCGTATAGATTTTAGACCAAAAAATGACATCATTATTAATGTACAGTTAGGTTCTTCGATTTTAATTAAATCCCTAGCAAAATATATATGTTTATATTTATGTATATATAAGTTTTTTCTTATTTTCGAAGTATATTAGTGTAATAGTATGTACAAGTGTCGAGAGATATACCGGATGGTCAAATTTGGCCACCCTGTACATTAGGGTGGTTCAAAAATGCATTGAAAAAATTTTTGTGATGATAGAAAGCAACGATCCCCCCAAATCGTTTCCAAATCCAAAAGAAGTGGACTCGTATTTTTTTGTTCTTCGAAATTTTCATTTTTAATGGTGCCTATCGATGCAGCAAATTTACATAAGAAAATCCATGGGAAAAAGACATTTCTTGGTATTTTTCGAATAATTGTTCGGGGTTTGGGAAAACTTAAGATTAAAGTTATAGGATTTGTTGGAGTTGAACGTTCATAAACATTTGTCAGGTAATTTCCATTTGTTTAAACAAATTCCATTTGTTTAAATAATTCGCTTTTCTCGAATCTCCGTCGGACATCTGTTTTCTGAGTTCGAAATGACAGTTTATAATCTTAGACTGACATTATTCATTAAACAAATTCTTCCTATTGTTTAAACAATCAATGATTATTAATTTTCAACTGTTGTTCTAATTATGGTAGAAGTCAGCTTTTTTGTGAATTTAATTTATAAATTTCATGTTCAAGGTATCTCGCCATGTTATTAGCTAATAAATCCATATTTGTTTAAACAAATTCCATTTGTTTAAACAATTTTTTTGCAATTCTCCTAACATTCATTTTTTAAGATCGGTCTGGTCAACCGTTATTATCAAGTGACATCATTTATATTTAGGGATAATTTCCATTGTTTAACTAATAAAATATTATTCAAATGCACAATGGTGATATACAGGTGGTATGTAAATTTTAAAATAAATTAAAAATTACAGCCACAACCTGGATTTGAACCAGGGACCTGGGACCTGGTTCCCAATTTTATTAATCATATTCTTTCTGCATTCCTTATTCTTATTTCCTACCACTGTGTGTCGCCAGATAAAGTTGACATGTTGCTGTCTGGAAACTGTTCCCTGTATGCTATTTGATGAAATATTGAAAACGAATAATATTTTATTATTTAAACAATGGAAATCATCCAAAAATATAAATGATGTCACTTGAGAATAACAGTTAGCCAGACCGATCTAGAAAAAATAATTTTAGTTGAATTGCAAAAAAAGAATTGTTTAAACAAATGGGATTTGTTTAAACAAATGTGGGTTTATTAGATAATATAGACAAGATATCTCGAACATGAAATTTATAGGTTAATTTGTCAAAAAAGCTGAATTTTCTACCATAAGTAGAAAGAAGTTGAAAATGAATAATAATTTATTGTTTAAACAATAGGAGGAATTTTTTAAATGAATAATGTCACTCTAAGTTAATAAACTGCCATTTCGAACTCAGAAAACAGAATTCAGACGGATTTTCGAGAAAAGCGAATTATTTAAACAAATAAAATTTGTTTAAACAAATGGAAATTAAGTGACAAATGTTTATAAACATCCCACTACACTTATAATAATGATTTCTATGAGAAAAAAGAGATTGAAATAATTAGAAGGGTCAATTTTCTGAAGAATCTACAATTTTTCATTTAAGAGTAGTTTTCAGGGCACTGTGGGGGTGGGTTGGGGGCATCAAATCCATATGTATGATAGGTCAAATTCTTTCTTGGAAAGTCCTCTGCAAGTCCTATAACTTTAGTCTTAAGTTTTCCCAAACCCCGAACAATTATTCGAAAAATACCAAAAAATGTCTTTTTCCCATGCATTTTCTTACGTAAATTTGAGGCCTCGACAGGCACCATTAAGAATCAAAATATCGGAAAAAAAATACGTGTCCACTTTTTTTGGATTTGGAAACGATTTGGGAGGATCGTTGCTTTCTAAATAAAAATAGCCAATTTGAACCACCCTACTGTACATATATTGTTGTTTTTGTTTCTGTCTAATAGAGAACTAGAGTACTAACAACAAAATAACGAAATAACACGATCCTTACACATTATCTAGTCCAGTCATTCTAGATGTGATACAACATATATCTACAAATCTAAAATAACAGGACTAATCGGCCTTAGTGAAATGAAAAAAACACTAACTTCACACTGTTTACCACAAAACACGTTTTTATAACAACATAGTTTCTAACATAGCGCACGCTGGGGGTAGAAACATCGATTTTAGGGCGGTTACTACAGTGGCAATACAAAGTCAGTCTTTTTTTTCCAACAAAAAGTATCACAAAAAAATCTAAACAAAGCAGCGTCGGTTTTTCTTTCGAACGTCTCTTTCACCATATTAGAAAAACAATCGGGAAACAAAACACTATCAAAACTTGAAGAAACTAACTAACTAACACTTACTTAATTATATTTAAATATATAGCATTTGTATCTTGTTGTATTTTATATAATATACGTATAGCACCTTTTTAGCATCACTTATAAAATGTACGAGATTTCATCTCATCACTTCATCTTCATTATTGCGTTTCTTCTTAGTTTTATTCTTCTTAATTTCACTTCTTCTTATCGGTGCGTTTCTCTGTCGTCAGATCAACGTATTTCTCAACTGGCGTTCCATCGTTGATTGTCAATTTTTTCACACTGGGGTCATAATATCCAGCCAAATAATACAAGTCCTGATTTTCGTACACTTTTGAGTATAGGTCCTTGTCGTGGTTCAGACGAGATTTGAACTGATCCAGTGGTACCACCTCACACTTCCTGCAGATCGTCTGGACGTCATTTTGATCCTCATGGTTTGACTCCAAAAGGGCACCCTATAGAAAAGAAGAGAAACATTAACTTTCGACAGTTTTTGACAACCTATGAGGAAATATACAAGAGGCCATTGGCCCATGTCCCACCTATAAGACGAAGAAACACCAAGAAACAATAAACAGAAGGCTGAAACAGAAATCCTCCAGCCCCACAACATCAAATCAGAGCCAATCACGGATGAAGATATAACCTATGAAGAAGAAGCCATACAGCTAGTTACTCCAAAGGAAGTTGCCAGAGAGATCAAGACAAACCTGAATACATGCTGAATGCTTATTTGCTCAACAATCTTTCTTGATGTGACACAAGCTTTTGATAAGATTTGGCACGAAGGATTGATACACAAACTAAAGAATATGCTACCTTTACAATACGTCGAGCTGCTACATCTGATAGACTATTCAGAATAAAACAGATCGATGAATACTCGGAAGTAAAAGAAGTAAAGCTGGGGTACCCCAGGGTAGTGTATTAGGACCAATTCTCTATCTACTATATACAAGTGACTTACCACAGCTGGAAAATATAACAGTCGTCACATTCGCAGATGACACGGCTCTAATGACAGTGGGATCAACTATTGGAGAATCTAGGAATCTCCAACAAGCTAGCAATAAAATATATGAATGGACCAAAAAATAGAAGACCAAGCTCAACGAACTGTTCATGTCAAGGCTAACGACACCATAGTTCCATATGGGAACACTGCAAAGTATTTGGGTATGACTCCGGATACAAAACTAAGGTGGAAAGAACACGTTAAGGAGAAAAGAGTAGAGCTTGGCCTCAAATACAGAGAACTGTACTGGCTTCTGGGAAGAAACTCTCAGGTGTCAGTACAGAACAAACTACAAGTTTACAACCAAGTACTAAAACCGATTTGGTTATACGTCAACCAACTTTGTGGTGTCACGCCAAAAAAAGCAAATATACAAGGAATCCAGAATTTCCAAAATAAAGTACTAAGGAATATGGTTAATGCTCCTTGGTACATACGGGACAGTGACCTGCACCGTGATCTTGGTGTCCCACAAGTCATCCAAGGGATAAAAAGATTCGCCACTAAGCATGAATCTCGCCTAAGCCATCACGTCAACGTAGAGGCCCTGCAGCTACTGGACAACCAGAATCTAGTGAGAAGAATAAAAAGATCTAAACCCTTCATGGAAGAAGCTATAAGCTAAGGAACAGCATAGAATATACATTTAATGAGTATGCCGATATGAATATGGTATACAGCTACTGTAATGGAAATGCTAACAAAGAGAATCTACATTCTAGGAACTATGAATAGCTAGTAATCAGATACGTCATGGGCCAACAAATGGAAGACCAACCAATGGAAGGTTGTACTGAAGTTTAGAGATACCATAAGGCAACTTTTGACTAACAGTTAGACTTACAGGTATTTCAAACTTGATGTCATATCCAGTTGCTTCCTCAGGATGGTAGAACCACCTGATTCGACTCCTCATGTTTCCACAAGCTTCCCATAGCCTTTCAATGATGCCAATGTACGGACGATCTGGGCTACCAGTGGACAAGAAGACAGCAGCATCACCAATCTGCAAGAAAAGAAGATTTCTCATTGATTATTCGATCTTTTTACATCTTCCTATGAAACTTACCGAAATAATCTCATTTCCTCTTTGTATGGACCTGTAGTGGACCTTCTTCTTGCCTCTGTACTTATAATTCCTGCCTTCTCCCAGCCAGCTCCATAGGTTGCTGTCTGGTAGAAATGCAGTCATCTTACTTCGGCTTTCGCAAGAAGCTTGCCTATTCCTGGCTATTCTCTGCTTTTCGTCTAAGGCTTCCTCAACATCATCAATGGTAACCTCATCATCAGGGTTGGCATCGAAGACTTCATCGTCTTCAGGTGGATTGTCATCGCAGATGTCTTCACCACCATCCCAAGCATTATCATCACCATTGGTATCAACCACTTGGGCGATGTCTTCAGGTATATCAGTACTGTCTTCCTTTTCGTCTTCTATTATGTCTACAACCTCTTCTATTTCGTCTTCTATTTCTTCTTCTTTTTCGTCATCTTTATCTTCATCTTTCTCCACCATCTGCACCAGATGCTCCACCAAGACCTCCTTGTGGTGGTGCTTCTTATGTTTCTTATGCTTCTTGTGATGCTTCTTATTCTTATGCTGGCAGTTCTCGTCGACGCACTTATGCTTCCTCTTTTTCTTCTTCTCTTGGTTCTCCAGCTCCCTCTTGAGCTTATCACGCTTCTTCTTCTTCAATTTCTTCTTATCCTTATGGACACTTTCGGTTTTTGCTTCCTCGAAGCTAGGTTCGTCTGTGATGATAGATTCTTCGGTTACCGTTGATGTCGTGGAGTTTTTTCGATCGTCAGTGGTTGAAGTTCGCCTCTTTCGCCTGCTTAGGCTTGACAGAGGGTTCGGGTCATATTCGATGAAAGGATAATCAGGTGGGAGGAGCCTGATGTCCTTCAAAGGTATCTTCCCATTATCACCATCGTCGAAATCAACTGAGATAAATTTGGGGTTTGGACTGTCTGGTTCTGCTACGCTTCCTGGGTATAGGCATCGATATTTCTGACTCCAATAAGCCACCACTCTTGTACCAGGTGATAGTTCTGCTTCGTTGGCTGGATGAACTTCCAAAATCTATAAATAAATATAATTAAATGTGTGAAAATATAAAGCGTGGTGGACTTACAGCATCTCTTAAGATTTCCTCCCTGGGCATGATGTGTGGCCTATTCCCTCTTTCGCCATCGAGGGTTATGGAATAGACGTCAGGAGGTTCGATTGCCTTCAGTTCTCCAGCGTAGAACAACCCAGCCATCGCTGTCAACACCCTAACACTACCCTTCTCCAAATCAGCAGGCTTGAGGACGCACCTGTCATCAATTTGATCCCTGATTTCCTCCTCCTCAACTTTAACAACTTCTTCCTCTTCCTCAATCGCCTCGTCTTCATCATCTTTGAAGTCGATATCGATCATATCCTCATCATCGTGACCCCAGTCATCATCATCTTCAACGTAACTCTTAATCATGGGTTCTGCTTTTAACTTAGGCCTAATTTTCGACTTCTCGGACTTCTTACTATGCTTCTTCCTATCCTCCTTCTTACTTTTGATCTTCTCTTTGGGTTCCTCGATGAACCTTGGAGGCGTATCAGAAAACGTGTTGTTCTCCAGGAGCCTTTGCTTGGCTGCTAGCAGGTAACCAATGGCGTAGCACTTCTTAGGTTTTTTGGCAACGATTGTCTCAGTGATGGTTTGAGATGGTGACGATGCTAGGAGTTTTTTGGGTCTCCCGACCTTCCGTTTCTTCGAAGAAGTCTTTTCTGGTGTTGAGTCGCTCAGGTCGTTTGGTGTGTAGCAACGCTTGTTGTTCTCATTTAGGGCTTCAATTTTTGGGGTCCTCTCGATTCTGTCGGTCATGGCGCATAATGTTGGTGGTTTTAGTAACTCGCCATTGGTCCTTAGGGGTTTGATCTGGTCTATTTTGTCTAAGACAGGTGGAGGTGTTGTCAGGTCTCGGTGTATCGACTTCTTCCTTGATTTGTGCCGCTTCGAGCATTCTTTATGGTTGGAGTGCTTCTTGGACTTCAACTTGACCAACTCCTGCTGTTTTTCTTTGTATTTACGTTGGAGGTCTGCTAGTTTTAGCCTCATGTTCAGTTCGTTGGGGTTCATGCATGGGAATTCGCCTTTTTCGAATAAGGATTGGCTTTTGCTGGCCACGAATTTCTTGGCCTTTTCTTCAGATTTGTAGGTACGGTAATCGTTGCACGTGCAAGGTTTAAGCTTGTCTTCAGTTCTCGCTTCGATGGGCTTTGAATCTCGATGCTTGATCTTGATCTTCTGACCGTTCTCGTCAAAATAGTACCTCGACTTCTTGTGTTTTGGCTCCTCTGAGTGATTCTTCAATTTCCTCTTCTCTTTTTTGCGTTCGGACTTCTCTATGGCCTTTTGGATTCTCTTCTGCTCAGAAACCTCTTCCAGTATCCGTTGTTCAGCTAGAGCACATAAGAGATTTAACCCACCGAAATTCTCTTTCTCAACTTCCTTCTCAATGACTTCTTCCTTATTCTTTGGGAGTTCCTCATGTTTGATTATCACCTCATCGTTTTGCCTTCTATTCTCAAACTCGACTATGCTGGAAAGTAGCTCCAACCCGCTTAAGTCTGGGTGTTCGCGCAGGTTTTCCGCCATCCTCAACTTAGTCTCTTCGGAGTGCTTGATTTCCGGCGTGCTGGTGACGAAATTTTGCGGTCGGAATAGCTCGGGAACCCTCGGGCGCTCTTCGGGCGTCCTCGGTCTCTCTTCGGGCATTCTCGATCGCTCTTCGGGGATTCTCGACCTCTCTTCGGGGATTCTCGACCTCTCTTCGAGGATTCTCGACCTCTCTTCGGGCGTTCTCGGTCTATCTTCGTATATTCTCGGTCTATCTTCGTGTATTCTCGGTCTATCTTCGTGTATTCTCGGTCGATCTTCGTGTATTCTCGGTCTATCTTCGTGTATTCTCGGCCTCTCTTCGGGTGTTTCCGGAATTTCGGACGTTACGACCCCGGAATCTTGAAAATCGGAATGATTGTCTAGTTTTGAAGACGAAATCGTTTCTTCTGATGGAGATTCGGTTATTTCAGCTTGGCTTTCGGGCGTATTCGCAATTTCGCTTGTTTCTTGTATGATTTCTTCAACTTTTAGATATTGTCTTTGTTCTGGTTCCTTAATAGGTCTTATCTTTAAGTCTTCTGGTTCGTCTTCACTATAAATTTGCGTATCAGTTTGATTGCTTGCGTCTTGTACCATCGTCTCGTCGTCCCTTGTTATTTCCGGTGGGGGTGTCAAGCACGCCACTGGAGATGTTGCCTGACTTCTGCAAGACGCCTCTGGAGCTGGCGTTTGTGAAACTATTAGATTCGTTGGATGCTGGTAGATGACATGAGCTGCCAACATCGATGGTATACTTTGGTCGGTATAAACAGTCGCTGTATTGTTGGCGATTGTACTAACAGCTTGTAGAGTCTTTGTATGGTCGACTGTAGCGTCGGTTTCGATCTTGATGAGGGTTGTTGCCGGTATTGGAAGGGGTATCTTGCGTTTGCTGTCCGTGGTAACGGCAAGAAGTCTTGTACTGTGGGTTTGCGTGTGTTGGTGTAGAGTTGTGCTGGTTTGCATGAAATCTGACGTTGCTGAACTTAAGAGTTGGAGAGGCGGCGGGGGCAGCTGCGGCACTAAAACGTGCGAAGAAGGCTGAGGATAACTTGGCCAGACCACCGTCTGCTGTAATGGCTCTGCTGGAACAATTAGAAATGTAAAATTAAAAGAGTTTTGGATTGGATTTTGTTTTGGTCGAAGTGGCAATATTTTAAATATACCTAATACCAGAAGTTAACAACTTTACAACAATATAACAATTTGTTTTCGTTTGTTACTTCTTTAGTTTTACTTGTGCTTTGATATTTTGAAGATGTTACAAATCTTTGATATAAATAATTTTGGTTTTATAGTTATTTACTCATTTATCTTTCCATGACTGTACAGGCTGTCCCACGCTAGAACCAAAGTACAATATTGGGCTAAAGAAATCGAAATTATTGTTCCATATACAGTGTGTCCCCCGATGGACCTAACTATACCTATAATGGAGGTAATTTCTCGAGAAAAAGTCATTCTTTATAAAGAGTTTCGGATGTCCTAAAAATTCGAAAGCCATTGTTAATACTTTGATTTAACATACATGATGGTTAGAAAACACGATTGTATTCTGTTTTATATTTTGTTTATTTTTAACAAAGTAATTTAACAAAACATTGTTAAATGTTCCCTCTCATGTCTCCACATGTTCCCCTCCTACAGCTACACATTTTTCCAATCTTCTTCTAAACTCCCGATATACCAAATCAACTGTTTTTTCATTTATTTCGTCTACTGCTTCCCTAATTTTTAATTTTAGATTGTCTACATTATCATGAGAATTATTCGCATACACCTTCTGTTTTAAATAACCCCACAGAAAAAATCCAGCGGCGTTAAATCAGGTGAACGTGGTGGCCATCCTATCGGGCCGAGTCGTTCAATCCACTTATTTGGAGAATGTCTGTTCAACCAATCCCTGACTTGATATGCGCTATGAGCAGGACAACCGTCGTGTTGATAGTGTAGTGACCACCTGACCTGTAAGTTGATATCGTCCAAGGTAGGTAGCAAAAAATCTTCCAACATATCAAAATAAGTGTTTTGGTTTACAGTACCGTCAAAAAAGTATGGTCCAATTATTTTCTTGTAATAAATCCCACACCAAACATTAATTTTTTTATATTTTTGAGAATTGGTTGTAATACGGAAATTTGGATTTTCTCGAGACCAATATCTGCAATTCTGTGAACTAACAACTCCATTTGTGGTAAACGTCGCTTCGTCAGAGAAAATAATTTTTCTGTAGAAAAATCTATCGACCATAATCCGTTCTCCCATTAATAGGCAAAATTCTAATCGACGAGCATCATCTCCTTCTACTAAAGTGTGTATCAGTACTGGTTTATAAGGATAAAATTTTTGATTTGAAAAGATCTTTTGCAGGTGGCTTTTACTGATGTTCCAGTCTCAAGATCTTTGCCTCAACGATTTTTTTGGGCAATTGGTCACGGAATCAATAGCTAACATAGCTCCTGCATTATCTTCGCAATTTCGCTTCTTTTTCTTGATATTTTTCACGTCTCCTGTTGCATGAAATTTTTTAACCAATTCACGAACACAATTGACAGAAACGTATACCTCAAGGTATTTTCTGTTCAAAACTTCAATAGCACATACAGTCAACATACTTCCAATCAGCTTCTATCAACAAACTGCTGGGATACGCTGTTACTACTGTCAACTGATCAATCATAATTGTGGGTTCTAAATTTTTTGTTCACTTTTATGTAATGTCTTTTTACTGGTTCGAGATGTAAAATTTGCAATAGAACATTCAAGTTTGATATTTGAGCATAAAATTAATTCAAACTAACTTTTACCTATAACATTTTTGATCTAATTCCGAAAAACCGATAGTTTACTCTTCGGCCAATTTAACATTTTCGTGTTTTCTAACCATCCTGTATGTTAAATCAAAATATTAACAATGGCTTTCGACTTTTTAGGACGTCCAAAACTCTTTATAAAGAATGACTTTTTCTCGAGAAATTAAAAATTACGTCCATTAACCGGTCATTTCCTCGTATAAGTTCCAGAATCATTTCGATAGTAAATTTTGTCACCTACAATGTGGTATTTTTAGTTTTGCGATTAAGTGAGTGAATTTCGAGGAATGAAGGATTAAAATTTGACAGGTACGATTGTTAAATGGTTTTTAATTAATAAAATTTACAAGCAAAATTCTTAATCCCATTAATGCATTTTGTTTCTAGCTTGGGACACCCTGTACATTTAATTATTTCTTAATGATAAAATAATGATTTTCTAATATGTAGTTGACACTAGTCCAGAAAAAATATTAAAACCTTGGACTCGTTTTGATAATCACAATAAAAAAAAGTTTATCAAAACCACTAAAGTAACGATAAAAAAAGTACAACAAAAACAAACGGCGGTACTATTTCTATGTAAACTTACTCATTAAGCCATTGCGGAAGAAATAGTTTGGGATTGGACCTTTTGATCAAAGAAAACATCAATTAAATAAGCACTAATAGTAATTTTTGCAAGCACGAACTGAATCTAGACAACCAATGTTTACGCGTTGTGTTACTAGACTAAATATTTTCGGGACTACATGCGTCATATAGTCCTAGGTCGGGATTTTCGGTTTCCTAAAGGGAGGGTAGGGGCTCTCACCCTCATAGAACACCCTCTTTACTAGGGGGGTGCGCAATCCCAAAAAAAAACATACGAGGGTTCACTATTTTGAACGAAAATCGATTCCTAGTATTAAGATGCAAAAATCAATGCTATTTTTTTTTTTAATCGTAACCGAATCATCATTAAAAACCCATCTGGGCAAAAGTTTGAGATAAAAATAGGTTGACGCCTATTGGTTTTAGTATAAATACAGTGAAAAGTGGTAAATAGTGGAAATTTGCAATTTTTAATCACCTGTTGTTGGTAAAAGCAAGAACCCTCCTGTGCTGGGGTCTCTGACCAATTGGAACCCCACTGGGGGCATTGGTAGTGACATTGGTACCAATGGTTCCATTGGCAATGGAGCTGAAAACAAAAGAATAAACAGTAAAATACCAGTATTGGTTTACATTATCACTAATCAGGGGATCTTGGTGGCCACCAAGACTTAAGAATATCAATTTACGCATCCCAATCAGGGTTGTTATGTTTTAAAACATTTGTTTTAAACATGTTTTAAAACAAATATTTTGTTTCAAATCATTTTTTTTAAACATGTTTAAAACAGTTTGTTTTAAATGTATAAAACACTTGTTTTAAGCATGTTTTAAAACAAATATTTTGGTTTAAACATGTTTAAAACAGTTTGTTTTAAATGATTAAAATACTTTGTTTTAAAAATATTGTATTTATTAATTAAAAAAAGTTCTTTTTTGGGTAATTTTGGGTAATTTAAAACATGTTTTTTTTTCATGTTCAAAAATGCTTTTTTTGCGAAGTGTTTAAAACATTGTTTCGTGTTTAAAAACACCATTTTATAAAAAAAAAATGTTTGTCTTGTTCAAAATAAAGAAAAAACGCTTTTTATAACAACACTGATCACAATTATTGCAAGGAAAAAATAATCAGTAATTACAGATTATCCTAACAAGCGGTTTGCAGACTAGTTAACTATGTCAGGGATACCAACAACACGGGTGACGCCTTACTGCCAAAAAATTGCGTCATACACAACGTAAAGCTTATTATAAAGAATGCTAGTTCCCGAAAATGCCGTTGATGATTTTATCTACAGCAGAACTGCTCTATAATTAATTCCAAATTACCTGTGGTAATTTTTGAGCTCGAAGACTTATATGGTAATATCACACGATTACATGTGAAATTTTAAAAGAAATTATGTGAGCGTGGTACCTGAAGATTTGTCGATAAGCCCTAAGAACACTGGAAGTATATGCTATGCTATCCTATAGCAACTTTCATTGTTTTTGTTTAAGGATTTTTGGTACATTTTCTCGTGGATTTACCGTTTAGGTTATAGTGTAAGCAAATTAGTTCGAAAAACAAGGAATAGAATGTTATGAATGTTATGAATTCTCAGTAGGAACCCAAATACAGATCCGAATAGTTCTCCGGTGGGAGCTTCATCCCCTTTTGCTCAAAAAACTACTCTTCGGATCTGTATGTGGGTTCGTACTGAGAGTTCATAACCAAAATTTCAAAACTTTGTAAATTTTTTCTTCTAAAAAAGCTTTTCCTACACTATTAGTTGTACCAACAACCCCATTTCAATATTATTTTGTCCTATTTATTCTTCATACCCGGCAAAAAGCTGTTTAAGCATGTTTAGCAGGTACGTGTTTTTTAGGGGACATAGCGCCAGCGCTTGGCGGCGATTGCCAGGCCAAACGCCGGTAAGATAACCCGGTAGCGCTCGAACTTTTTCCATACCCACATTTCATGATTTTGTCGGGTTTTTTTACAGTAAAACTATAAAAATTGTGCCAAACGTTACTCCTTGATTATTAAGATGAATTCTATTATGTTTATAGCAAAATTTTTAGACTAGAACGAATCAAAATATTTAATCTTTTTCTAGTTAAATAAACAAATAAACAAGTATATTCCGGGAACTTATTATGAACTATAATTATTATAAACTCCTTATCGAGATTCTTATCGATAATTAACGCATGATTAAACGTTAAGTTGGGCTTATTTTCCTTCAAGCAACCAGAACATCCTGTGCTTAAAGGTTAAAGGAACGTTTATATAGTATGTTTAATTGCCTCTTAGTTTGTTACGTTATATCATTCGCTATTTTTATGCAAAGGTTCTCGTTCTTGACATGTGGTCTCCTGTGCGACTTCCTGTTGAACCGGAAGCGCACAATTCGTTGTAAATTTTACTACTACGTTAGTTAGATTATGCTATTAGATGTTTAAATTAGTTTAAAGTTTTAATATAACACACTGCTCAAAAAAATTAGAGGAACACTATTTTCGAAACCTGTAACTGAAACCTGAAAAAATGTCAAGTACGCTTTGAATTCACGTATGAAAACCTACTAAAGATGACAAACGAATTCAGTTGTCAATTTTCGTTGATTAGAAACGTCATTAGAAGTCCAATGAGGCATCTTAGTGAAGTGCAAGTTGCTCGTGCTGTCGCCCTTATTCAGCATGGCCACTCTATTCGACATGTTAGCAGGGACCTTCGAGTTTCCCCTTCTGTTATTCAGCGTTTATGGAATCGGTTTCGGGAGACTGGCCAATATGTTAGAAGACAAGGCTGGACAAAATCGAAATCGAAAAACTACTCAAAATCAAGATCCATTTCTTGTCCTTTCCTCTCTACGTCAGCGTACTGCCTCAGCACGAGACCTCCTAAACGACCTAAGACGAGCACATGGAATAGAAATTTCTGATCAAACTGTTAGAAACAGATTAAACGAAGCGAATTTGAAACCAAGAAGACCTGTCCGCGCACCACGCCTTACGCAGCATTACAAAGCAGCGCGAATGAGGTTTGCTCTGGATCACAGAGATTGGCAACTTCGTCACTGGACGCCTGTACTGTTTACAGACGAGTCCAGATTTTGTTTAACTCGTTGCGACGGTCGAGTACGTTATATAGACGTCTTGGTGAATGCTACGCAGCCGCTACTATACAGGAATATATATGGTGGTGCCTGCTACATATGGCGTCGGTCAAAATTTCTTTTTTTTTTATTTTGTTCAAACACAGAGTGTTTGTGGCATAACACCTAGTCAATGACTAACAAGTTATTTTCACTTAACCTAAACTGATAAAATAATGAGTATTTCTACAATTTTGCCCATTGGCCCAAGTTGTTTTAGTCTGACAGTTTTTACCACTCAAGTAGACGGCGGTTGTTTTCACTTATACTATCACTGTGAATACACTACGGGTGCTCTGCTTTTAGTCACTCCCGCACTAGTTCGAATGGTTTAGTTCTTTTCAGCCGGCGCACTAGCGCACTGTTGTCTAGCAGCTGGATGGCTTCAATGTTGTCGTGGTGGAGTAGACGATCCTCGTGCTTCTTAGCAAATTTTGATATTTCGCTAGTTCACATCTCCAGGCGAAGGTCCCGATGAAGATTGGTGTTTTTGATGTACCATGGTGCACCAACAATGGCCCTTAGAACTTTATTTTTGAACCTCTGAATAAGGTTGATATTGGACTGCTTAGTGCATCCCCATAACTGTATTCCATACACCCATACTGGCTTTAATTATTGTTTGTATAGTAGGAGCTTATTTTGCACTGACAGGGCTGACCTCCGTCCCATTAGCCAATACATTTTGCGGAATTTTAGGTCGAGTTCGTCCCGCTTTTTCTTGACATGTACTTTCCATCTAAGCTTGGCATCCAGTGTGATGCCAAGGTATTTCGCTGTATCCGCGTATGGAGTATCGTTCCCATTAATGGTGTAGTTTACATGCCTGGATTTTCCTTCATTTAGTTTGATGCGCCATTTCTTTGTCCAAAGGTTGATTTTGTTTGCAGCTATCTGTAATTTTTCAGTTGCTTCTTCGACACTGTCACTAATCGCCAAAATAGCCGCGTCGTCTGCAAATGTTGCCACTGTGCTTTCTCCCGGAACAGGAATATCATAAGTATACAGTAGGTACAAGAGTGTTCCCAATACACTTCCTTGTGGTACTCCGGCATTGATATTGCGTAGCGAGGAGTATTCGTCATCCTGTTTCACCCTGAAGTGACGGTCTTTCAGATATGATTTTAACAGTTCTGTATATCCAGTAGGAAGCTGCTGTTCCAGTTTCTCAAAGAGTCCATCAAGCCACACCTTATCGAAAGCCTGAGCCACGTCTAAAAATATTGCTGAGCAAATTTTCTTTTCCTCAAGAGCCTTTTCTATAACGTCGGTAATTCGGTGTACCTGGTCGATTGTTGAATGTCGAGCTCGAAAGCCGAATTGATGCGATGGTATAGTTTGATTTTTTTCAAGAATTGGGTGTATTCTCTTGATAAGTAATTTCTCAAACCGTTTTGATATGGTTGGTAATACAATTTCATCCTATTGCAGGATAATGCAAAGCCACATACCGCCGGCATCGCCAGAAACTTTTTACAAGAACGTGGAATTCAGGCCGGCGTTAAGTCCTGACCTGAATCATATTGAACACGTGTGGGATCATCTTGGCTGACGTGTTCGCAAGCGCCCTAATCCACCACTAACCATACAGGAACTGACACAAGCCCTGATTGAGGAATGGGAAAGCATACCCCAGGTGTGAGGAAGTGATTCGTGCTGGTGGAGGGCATACACTGTATTAAACCTCACCAATCCACAGAAAACCCGACTGTCATCGATACTATGACAGTCATTTCCATTTTGTTCTGCGTTATTAATTTATATTTTTAAGTGTAAGTTAGAAGTAACTAAGAATTGTAAAATTTTTTGTAATTTTCTTTAGTTAAATATATGCCGTTGCAGTACTCCTTATTCAGTTTCGCTTTCTGGTTCTTTATGGTTAATACAGCACCAGTGTTAGATTGGCAGTATCAACAGTAAGGCATATCTAATCATAAGTTGACATAGGACCAACGCGGTCTTTTCTGAAGATATTTTCGGATAGCGTAGGCAGAAATACACGATAGGAGGTCTCTTATAGCTTCAGTTATCAACCACGAGGACCATGAGGCTTACAGCCTCCGTTCCACAAATAAACGAATTATACAGTGCGTTCTATAAATAACCATTAAGACTGGAAAATAAACAAAACGGCGGACAGTATAAAGCATATCAATCATCGCCGGTCCACAATCTTTATCTTCTACTGATTTCCACACTATTATTTATTTAGATAATGAATTGGAATTGCGATACGACGAAGTGACGTCATCGCACGATGAAGTGAATAACTGCTGATGCCAGGCATAACCATGAAGGATCCTTTGAATCCTTTTTTCTAAGATTGGTAACATTGATCAAATGCCATATGTCAATCGTACTCATGCTATAGTATTGCCAAAGGGTTGGAGCTTACTTAGTTTTGCTCTGTTCATCAAAATACGCCAGCATGACGCTTTCGGTGATGTTTTGCGACTCTTGTAAGTCACCGTGCATCATTCTCGTCAACTAAATATCAAATCCCCCTTTCAGATACAACACAAGGGTCACATTTACCTGAATAAGGAGTTATGCGAAGATCAAACCTACATCGTAGATATGGTCGGGTTCAAATACTGCTGCGGGATTGTATAAGCGCAATAAATAGTTGATTGAATACCAGCATGCACTTAGCAAGCTAAAGTACATCTATAGTGTTGAGGATTACCTAGTTTATGTAACGTATATGTTTTCGGTAACATTTTAACGGTAACACAAATGGTTGCTACCCCCATTGCATGTAATAATAAGTATAATTTATTCCAATAAACTACTTCACCGAAATTAGAATTTGGTTTCAATTATAAGTGCGCGTAAATGTATAAGCCTCAACGGCTACCTAGCGGAATATGGTAGACACCGCTATTAAACGTTAAGCGTTATTCTTTAGTAAGTTCTTGTTCTTCGAAGTAACTAATCAGTCACCGCCAAACACTTCTATTCTGATAGATTCTAAATATAGTAACCATTTCTAAACTTATATAACATTTAGTACAACTCATGGGCCAATTTGACGTCTTATAAAACTTGAATAATAATATACTAGTTTTGGTAGAAGCAAACCTATTTTTAAAGAGAACAAATCTTAGAGAACAAGGGATGTGCTTTATTATTTCTAATTTCTAATCATTTACTGACCGTTAGTGTTCAGTATTATTCCATAATACATAAATTTAGAACATCCCACACATGTTTGCGACAGGGTTGTGGTGTATACTGACAGCTAGTGATTTGATGCACTTCAACGTGCATGTTTGGGGTAGGTTATTAGGGGGTAAAGTGCTAGGGGAGGGAGCATCCGATATTGACCTACCCCACAGCTTGTGACACCCACCCTATAGTTGGCATTTTTTTTAGTTCGAACAACCAGATTCACATGACAACACGTGCTACAAAAAAACCGAGATTTTGTACTGAGTTTGGTAGCCAATACTGTCTTACAGTCTCATTGAAGTCTTATTCAAGTCTCTTATTGTAGACCAGACAATCGAGATTTTTGCGTGACAAAAATACTAGCAGGAAGCTAGTATTTGAGATGTCGAAAGTCGTGTTTTTTTTTTTTCATTTTTCGCTTGTAAAAACTGCACCGATGGAGCAATCTTGACGCTTTGTAGAGACGAATTGTAGAGAATGAAAAGACGAAAAAAATGAATCCTGCACGGACTCGATTGAATTAATATTAACGGAGGAAATTCTGAAAAACCGGAAAAATCTGAGATATTTTCAAAAATTCATAACTCCGCCATTTCCAAAGTTGTAGCGGAGGCTTTTCGCGTGAAAGTAGCGATTGATGGGTACTTTGAGTGTGGACAACCCAGGCGTTGTCCGATGATTAGTTTTTGCACAATTGCGATTTGAATATTTGTATGCGATATGATTCGGCGAGCCTGGATGCGTCGGAGGTGGTCCGATTTTAATTTTTTTTACGTATTTCGAAAGTAGAAGTATTGTGCTACAAAACGTCTATTCTGATTTTGCGTTAAAATGTTGCGAAATAGGTGAAAAATGCTTGCAAATATGACCGAAAACTGCCGCGCGCTCCAAACCGGTCTAGTAGTGGGGGTAGGCGGTCATGTTCTCAGTAGTTTATTACCCACTTAAACGGGTCTTATCGAAAAATCAGAATAGACGTTTTGTTGCTGTTCACGTCTAGTTTCAAAATCCGTTTTTTAAATTGTAATCGGACGCCCTCAAACACACCCAAGCGCACCCGCAAAAATATTGCCAAAAAAATTCAATGGAGGATTGTATGAAAACTATTAATCCGACCGAATCCAGGTTTTGCATACTTAAAGTACATGTGAATAGCAACCACTGTGCAATGTTTCAGCTGTTAATATTAAAAAATGGCGGAGTTATGAATTTTTTAAGAAAAAGCTAAATTTTTCGGTTTTTCTAGCTTTTCTCCGGTTCTAATTATCCGATCGGATCGTTTGACCTGGCATTCGCTTCGTAATTTAATTCTCTACAGTTCATCTCGTTGCACCAATAAGATTGCTTCAATAGTTTTCCTTGTACAATAAAAAAAGTAAAAAAAAGCGATTTTTTTTGTTGAAAAATTGTTTATAAAAAATTAAAAAATGGCATTTTCGAGTAGGAAGCAAAGTGGGGCTGCGGACTGTCCTTCACAGGATGGCACAGGCGGCTTCCTGCTAGTCTTTATGTCAAAAAAGCAATCATTTGTAGCTCTATTGTAACATAATATGCATGAAAGATCAAACTATGAATCAAGTCAAAACTTGGCACGTACTGAAAATACATACGCTAAAAATTCGTATTCGCGACGTTGGTGTGAAACATGTGGTTTATAAAGTTGGCATGGGAGCCAAATGAGTAGTTATGTGTCGGCTTAAAAGTTGTAGGTGTCTGTGAAATACTAGGCTAAATAACAGCGCCAGGCGCCATCTATATTGACAAAAAATACAACTAAGCGTGTTCGCGTACATTTGAAACATAGTAACAAGAGTTTGAGACGGAAGACGGACGTATGGCAATTGTTTGCGACGGATGGCTCGTATGCGAAATAACTTTGACCGACCGCGACGCGCAGTTGCAGCGTTAAGCCGCTTCGATTTTTTCCGACGGGAGTCGCGTTGCAATCGCAATTTTTGTAACTCTTGCATTTCTGGATTAAACACGTACCAATTTTCCTAATTTTTCAATTGATAAACCGCAATAACGGTTGCAAAGCCTATATCCACGCGAGCGAAGCCGCTGGTACTGCTGGGGTGGGATGAGGCAGCGTTGTAAAGAGTTAGGTTAAGTTTTTATTGGAATATCTCAGCGAATTACAAGGCAAACTAGAAGCGACGGGTCAAAACGCTTCCTGTTAACTTTCTTAGAAAAGAACATATGGTGTTGCACTATCTAAATTTTGATTATTTCTAGGCGGTTTTGAGCATGATTTACAGCGATTCTGGACAAAATAGAACATATATTACGAAAATACGCCAGCTGGCTTAATTATAACCTCCAAAGTAGGTCTTGGTTTGCATTTCTAATGAAACAATACCAGTTTTTCGCGAACGTGATAACGGATGTGTACCTAACTGCGCCATATCATGCATATTCAGAAGTTTCACGCAAAATAAAACTAGTTTTTATTTTAGTATACAAAAACACAAAAAAAAAAACGTACCACAAACTGTGACAAAAGTGCAAACGTAAGCCATGGTTCACAGTGAGGCGCAACACTCTAAAAAAAACTACGTAACAACCTATTTTTGGCGTCACTCGTATTAAAACAAAACACCGAAACGCGGAAATGGCATCTTCGATTCAATTGTTCGCCAATCGGGCGGATAAAAAACAAAAACAACGCGGCGCGCGGCTCGCACGAACTCAGACTACTAGAAGAAAGTTCGCCGAGGCATCACACAAGACGCGTATAGTTGTTTTTGATATAGTAGAAACTAGTAGTGGGCCGTGGGTACTCACCGGGGTATTGCCACACAGTGGGCGTCGCCAGGGCTCCGCCGTGCGCGCCGCCCATCGACCAAGCGGCCAATCCAGAGCCTCTATCGTCGCCACATTGTAGGAGGGTGCCGGTATTGGCCACGCCTCCCGCGCTGGACAGATTTGCAGCCATGCCTGTGTCTAAAGATCATGGTTTTAATGAATTTTTCGGAGGTTTTTCGAATTTTGAGCTTACCGATTTCCGTTAGGCGGGTCATTTCTTTGTATTGATGGGTGGAGGTGTTTACTGTTGTTAGGAGGCCTTGAGGTGGTAGTGATGGGCTGGATGCTATGTCGTGTTGTTGGATTCGCTGTCGGGCAACGGCAATGCCTACTGGGATGGTACCTGGCGATGAAATTTATGATAAAACCTTCACTTTTGACGTTTCGGTATTGGTGTTATAAATTGATGTGTGCGTCATTCAACTGGAGAGTTTTTCGTTCATGAACAGCTTTGTTATTGCTCAACATAAGCTGGGTTGGGTTTTCTACTACTTATCGAGTTTCGTTTGTTTTGAAGTGAGTACCACTTCACGGGATGATCAAGGAAGCATTGGGGAATTGATGATTAAGTACATGAAGATGGTTAATGCATCTAGTAGCCCAGGCAATAGTAGGTGAAAAAAGAAAAAAGTTATATTTTTACAAAATTCTGTAACATTGCATGAAAGTAACTTTCGCAACATCTTTTTGTTACGTTATTACAACATTGTTGAAACATTCGCAACATAATGTTTTATTGACAACATTTTATCTACATTGATACAACATACTTTTACAACATCAATACAACGTTTCATTGTCAACATTTTATTTACATCAGTTGCATCAGTGCATCAGTACACGCCTAGCGAGATTTGGGGAATTTCTTACACAATCTGGAGATTTTTTTACTTTTCTATTAAGGCTCCCGTCTCAATTCAAATAGCGAACTTATCTCCAAAGATTCTAAATAAGAAAATTTATTTCGTATTTACTACATTTGACGTATGGTATAACTTTAAAGATATTTCTATTTGTACAAATATTCAAACTGGACTGTGTTGGAGTTTTCTAGTTGATGATATAGTACTTTTACAATCGTCGCTATTGTAAACATGGTTGCCAACTCACTACAATACTCCAGAGTGCGAGTCTAGAGAAATTCAGAAGAAAGTAACTTGTGCTCTTATAGTTAACATTTGATTATATTTTATAATGTATTACAGCAGACAATAATCAGCCGCAACTGTAATCGGAAATCATTTCTATATTTGTGGTCCGAAAATTTGCATAAATAATTTTCATAAATATTGAAATTCTTTTGGAATCGAATGGTAGCGAGCATTTCACGATTGACGCAATAATTATGATGTGGATTAATTTTTATTTAACTCGCAAATTTTATTTATTACAGAATTGTTCAATTTTGTTATATATATTATGATATATTTTAACTCGACTATTTTGCTAAAATTTGGAAAATAGTTTTGAATACAAAGAATGCTGATTATTCCGCAACATATCCAAATTTGACAATATTTATAAAAAATGTATTGTGTCTACCTCATAGTACTGCAGCTGTGGAGAGTATTTTCAGCGCAACTAATTTAAATAAAACAAAAATGTTCTAAAAAATCCAAGTGCATCAAATTTGTATATACCAAATATGTTCTGTTAACACTAAAAGCATGTATACTGTATTGCTAAGAACCAAAATGCTATTTTAAGGTTTTTTTCGGAATTTATTTTCATTTGGTGAACTGCATAAACAGTTTTTTTATTTGTTTTTACTTTATCATACGCAGTATGTAAAGTATTATAATCATGCCAAAAAATTTTTTTGAGATTTTAGCGGAAATGTGTCTTTTTGGGTCCCCTGAAAATTTTTTACCAAGGTACAAAAAAATGTCTGTGTGTGTGTGTGTGTGTGTATGTGTGTGTGTACCCGTTTTGTGGCGACGATTCCGGAGAAACTACCCAAGGTATCGGGACAAAACTTCATATTTAGAAGTTTCATAACCAAACTTAGAGCTGAAAAGCTTTCTGTTGAAAAGGGTCCAAAGGAACTGGTGGTTTACTCTTAGCATTTTTCGAAGATTTTGTAAATGAGCCGCTATTTGTGTAATGTCGTCAAAATAGTTAAATAATAAATTAAAGGAGAGGAAATTTTCTATAATTTATGTATATGACATTTTTTGGTAGAATTTATAGTTTAGCTGCATGAGCAAATTCTATTTCATCGAGATCGGTCGTACTGCTTTAAAACTAGTAGCCAGGATATCAGATTTTTTGATTCTAATGACAGTAGCTAGTGTCAAACGCTAATGTTTTGAAAATACTACTGTCAATATAGGCTGCGTTCGGATATTGAACATCGTTACACTTTTTACACCCACTACCACATAAGTGTCATTTGGACGGTGTACCCGGTGTCAACGGAGTACAATATCCGAACGCAGCTTTAATCGAGATATCTGTCTAGTTCTACTAGTTTTATTTTAATGCAGACATAGCCGACCTCGATCAAATAGAATCTCATGCAGCTAAACTATTAATTTTATATATAGTATGATAAAGTCATGTGCCTGGCCACATCAGATTTTTTTTGTATCTGGGAAAAAATATCAAATCTGGGGATATTTTGCCTGTCACCCTGGGGAAAAATAAATGTTTAACCTGGCAACACTGTACGGGAGGAATAGTCTCTACTTGTGTCATTTTTGACAGTAATCGATTACGCACTGGCCAACTAGCGCATGAGTACGTAATCCGGAAGTACGCTAAATTATTCTAAAAAATGTTGCCAACTTAAACGTTGTTAAAATATTACAACAAATGTTGCTAATCTGTCATTTATATGTTGTTGAAATATTACAAGAAATGTTGCCAACTTATAATTTAAACGTTACGTAACAAAAAAATGTTACATACTTGTAACATAACAGTGCTTCCCAAACGGATAAATTCAATAAAACCTTAAATAAAAATATTTCAGAAAAATGCTCTGACACGTGGATTTTTATTTTTAAATTACTATCCTGACATACACTTTTCAGCCCCCCACCCCTTCGCCCCTAAGGGGTGGCAACCCCAAATTTAAAGATTCAAATAGCAAAGTACCCCTTGCGATACCTCAATTGATAGATTTTTTTATTCTGAATACAACGAAAAAAAGATTATCAAAATCAGTTGATAAATAACCGCGATATTTACCAAAATGTATTCAAAGAAGAACGTCAATATTCGAGTAAGCGCTGTTGAAGCGGGCATAGCAATATCGTTCAAACAATTGCAACTTGTTTTTACTTATGTCAAACACAATTCAGATTTTTTCGTCATTGAAGAAATAGTAGCAAAATGAGATTTACAGAAACCGAAAGAATCGAAGTTTTAATGATTGGGTTTGGAGATAGAAGCCGGACGCATGACGAAGTTCGTGTTTTGTTCAATGAAACGCACCCGGACCGTCCGCCAATATCGGAATCTACAGTAAGTCGAATCGAAAACAAATTTCGCGATCTCGGTCATGTACGGGATAAGCCTAAGGCAGGACGTCCATTGGCCTTAATTGAAAACCGACAATTGGATGCTATTTTAATGGTGCAAGAAAATCATTCAACCCTTGCGGAGGTCGCTTCACAAGTTAGTTCGTCAAAAAGCACAGTGTCCAGATTATTTCGAAAACACAAATTTCACCCGTATGAAGTGCACTTGGTACAAAAATTGTCCGATGATGACTTTGATCGACGAGTGCAGTTTTGTGAGACAATGATGGAACTCTCTAATGAAAATCCTTGCTTAATTAGAAACATCGTTTTTTTCTGTTGAGGCAACATTTTGTCTGAATGGCACCGCCAATAAACAAAATTGCCGTTACTGGGCTCGTCAAAATCCGCATTGGATGGTGGAACCGAACACACAATATCCTCAAAACCTTAATGTGTGGGCTGGTGTGGTGGGTTCTAGAATTATTGGACCAAATTTTTCGACGGAACACTGAATGGTGAACGTTATCTGAACTTTCTACGAAATGAACTACTACCTACTTTAGCGGTGTTGTTTCCCAACGCAGAAGATCCTGATAGACACAAGGACAGAATTTGGTTACAGCAAGACGGTGCGCCTCCACATTATGCGCGACAAGTTCGAGAATACCTGGGATCAAGTATTTCCTAATCCAAATATTTTCAAATTTCCTAATGGATTGGTAGATGAAGGCTTATTGAATGGCCAGCAAGATCGCCAGATTTAACCCCACTAGATTATTTTCTTTGGGGCTATTTAAAAAGTAAAGTTTATTTTAATAGACCTGTAAATATTGAGGCGTTAAAGGAAAGAATTCCTGCAGTAATTCACTTAATGACTCCAGGAATGTTCGAAAACTCGAAATAAAATGTTAGAAAATGTTCAACAAGCGTTTGGGGATAGATTAGGGCATTGTCTCGTCGTTAACGCGCAGCACTTTGACAATTAATTAAGGATTAGTTAATTAAATTTTGTTATTCCTCAATTTCGTGTATAAATAAATTTTGATAAATATCGCCGTTATTTATCAACCGATTTCGATAATTTTTTTTCTTTGTATTCAGATTAAAAAAGTCTATCAATTGAGGTATCGCAAGGGGTACTTTGCTATTTGAATTTTTAAAGTTGTGGTTACCACCCCTTAGGGGTGAAGGGGTGGGGGGCTGAAAAGTGTATATTAGGATAGTAAGTTAAAAGTAAAAATCGACGTGTCTGAGCATTTTTCTCAAATATTTTTATTTAAGATTTTATAGAATTTATCCGTTACCTTTGGGAAGCACTGTATACATTACATGTAACAAAGTTACAAAAAAATGTTGTATAAATGTTACAGTTATATTTCGTTGTTTAGTGTGGATAGACTAATGCTACTAAGGTAATGTTTATCTTGTTATATGAATGGCCAGAGCAAGTTACAAACAGACAAATCGTTCTTCAAAATTCCTGGCTAAAAGTTAAAGAGATTTTGATTTCGCAGCATCAGTGTGGCCACAATTTGGAACAAAAGTAAGAAATCTTTTCTTTGGAAGACACCCTTTCAACTAGGATCCAAAACCTATTGCCAATGCTGACAAAGCCATTTTACCAAAATTATGATAGCTTCTTGATGAATTTTAGGGTTTTTATGTTCAATATTTTTATGTCCAATGTCTCATAATGTTAAATCACCTTAAAAATTTTTGTACTTTTTGTACTTCCCCTGACATATGTTTCCTATATCATCATACATGTCCAGAAGACCTACAAAGTGACCATGGGTGTTAAAAAATTGTAAAACCACGGATTTTTTTCACCTTATATACTATTTCTCGCCCTTTTTGCCTGGCCTATGATACATGAGAGGTTAGCAATAGTAATGAACGCAGAAAATGTTAAGGAAACCTGAAACATTTAGACTAAAAATTTGTAAGGGGTGCACTGGTTACAGACCTAACATGCAAGAACGTAAAAACAGTTGCAGCCATTGAGAAATAATTACGAACAAAATAGAGCTTCAAAAAGTCATAAGTGGACCATATCTATATAAAGTCTCCATATATACTACTTAAGCAACAGAGAAGAAGAATTTGAAAAACATTGATATGTATATACTTACCCCAAACACAGATGTTAACACTTTTTAACTGAATATGACAATAAGCTAGTGCATATTAAAACAAAATGCGTTGCAGAAGACCAACAAAAAAGAAACAATAATTAAATTGAAATTAAAAGACAATAATAATCACATATAAGTCATGCTCAGATCCAACAATATACTGAACGTCGAGAAAAACCTGACAGCGGCGACCATCAAACTGAAAACGAAATCATTTTGAGATGAGATCAAATATAGATAGTTCAATCAAAGTTTTGACAACATTATCAAACCTTTGAACAAGTTTCGTCAGCAAGAGATATTGTTTGAACCAGAACAAATTTCAATTTCCAATTCATCTGTTAGCTAGTTATAATTTTGATCTCATCATTTTTTTCTAGCAAAGCCAATTGAAGCCAGAAGCCAGATAAACTCGAATTTTCAAAAATCTTCCTCCCAAATAATAGCAATCACCCGAAATTTGGGCAAAGTAATCAAATTGTAACATCAAATTTGTTTTACAACATGGGCAATATGTTTAAACGACTGATTTTTGAGTATCGAAACCCATCAGCTATTTATTGCCCAGATTATAAAAAACACCACTATATATATTATTAAATCCACCGAAGATAGTCCACCAATCGAGAGACTGGACCACCTCAATCCCAAGATCCGAAACAGAGACACCTATCGGCGAAATGCATGATTTATTATGTTATATGTTATGTATCTGTACCTCGACTTTCTTTAACTGAATAAAAAACTACTATAAACCAATTTTGATCATTACTTCAGCACATTGCACAGTGATCGATAATTTGAATCAAGCCTTTCGAAATTTCGTAAACCATATGATAAGAAGGGTTCCACTTCTTAACAACATTTTCCCCCGATGAAGAAACATACTACTCTATAAGACGAAGAGACGTAACATGGGCAAGAAACAAAAAAACAGAAGTTGAAACTTTTGCTGAACATCTAACAGAAATCTTCCAGCCCCACAACATTGAATCAAAGCCAATCACGGAGGAAGCCATAAGCTATGAAGAAGAAGACATCTAGCTAGTCACTCCAAAGGAAGTTGACGAAGAGATCAAAATTAAATTAGAATTAAATTAGTATCCAATAAACGAGGAAACCTTTAAAACTTTTAACCACAACTACTAGAATTTAACCAGTTGTCGTATTAATGAACCCCTTCAATTGAAACTTGTGGTTATACATATCCGAATAACCTAACCTCACAATTCAGAAATGCACTCAGACGCGAAGTCTCAGAAGAATACAAAGTTAATTTTTGCGTAAATAGTTTCCACCATTCTTCGACGTTCTTCCGGACTTTATTTTTTTGAATAAAATTAACCATGACGGCATAAATATGGCTTTTGTGTAGGTCTACTCTCGCAGATACTCCTATTCAGTATTAATTTGCATACAGAAGTGTGTACACAGCACATCGAAGGGTACTGATCAGCTGATTGAATGTTTTGTACTGAATGCGCATGTATGACATACTAGATTGGAGCGAACTAAAGGGTTATTACAGCCAACACATTATACAGAGTGTTCCATTTAAAGAAACTCAAGAAAAAGTCATTTGAAAAACATCAAACAGCTGGAAAATGTGACAGTCGCCACTTTGCAGATGACAGATGGCTCTAATGACAGTGGGATCAACTGTTGTAGACTGTGATGTGTTTCCTACTCGCAAATATCATTTCTTAATATGTTATAAACAAAAAACCTCAAAACATCGTGTTTTTTTTTTTCGTTTTTCGCTTGTAAAAATTGAACCGATGGAGCAATCTTGATGCTTTCAACAGATGAATTGTAGAGAATGAAAAGACGAAAATAAAGAACCCTGCACGGACTCGATTGAATTAATATTAACGGAGGAAATTCGGAAAAACCAGAAAAATCTGCGTTTTTTTCAAATATTCATAACTCCGCCATTTTCAAAGTTGTAGCGGAGGCTTTTCGCGTGAAAGTAGCGATTGATGTGTACTTTGAGCGTGGAGAACCCAGGCGTTGTCCGATGATTAGTTTTTGCACAATTGCGATTTGAATATTTGTATGCAATATGATTCGGCGAGCCTGGATGCGTCGGAGGTGGTCCGATTTTAACTTTTTTTACGTATTTCTAAAGTAGATGTATTGTGCTACAAAACGTCTATTCGAATTTTGCGTTAAAATGTTGCGAAATAGGTGAAAAATGCTTGCAAATATGACCGAAAACTGCCGCGCGCTCCAAACCGGTCTAGTAGTGGGGGTAGGCGGTCATGTTCTCAGTAGTTTACTACCCACTTAAACGGGTCTTATCGAAAAATCAGAATAGACGTTTTGTTGCTGTTCACGTCTAGTTTTCAAATCCGTGTTTTAAATGGCAATCGGACGACCTCGAACGCACCCAGCTCTCCGCAAAAATATTTTCAAAAAAAAAATCAAATGAGGATGTGCGAAAACTATTAATCCGACCAAATGCAGGTTTTGCACACTTAAAGTACATGTAAACAGCTACCACTGTGCAAAGTTTCAGCTGTTAATATTGAAACAATTTAAAAAAAACAAATATTACGGTTTTTCCACCTTTTCTCTGGTTCTAATTATGCGATCGGATTGTTTGACCTGTCATTCTCCTCGTAATTAAATTCTCTACAGTTACACCTTAAGATTGCTTCAATAGTTTCCCTTTTACAATAAAAAAAGGAAAAACAAGCGCGATTTTTTGTTGATAATCGTAAATAAAAAATTTAAAAAATGGCATTTTCGAGTAGAAAACATGGTGGGAATATACTACGGACTGTCCTTTATGTCAAAAAAGCAATCATTTGTAGCTCTATTGCTTGCCCTATTGGAGAATCTACCAGGAATCTTTAAAATACAGAGAACTGTACTGGCTTGTGGGAAGAAACTGTCAATTATCAGTACAGATTCACCAAGTTTTAATTCTCAAACTGAGTGCAGCTATGAGTTCAAAATCGACCACTGTGCGGCGCTTAGTGTCACAGACTGCAACAAAATTGGCGCAGTCGTGTGTAATTCGGTAGAATTCTCGCCAACACTTATCCCTCGTTTATTTTCGATCAATTTCGTACCAGAGTATCCAATAATACACGCTATAATTCAATTTCGCACACAACTATCGATATCAAACAACCAATTTAAAAAAAAGACACCTCCTGAATCAAATCGTCTCATTTCTTACCGTTACTGGTAACAATTGAAGGCATCGTGCTGTCGCCCGAGGGTTTCAGATGCGAATTTGGGGAGCCAACTTCGATTTTAACAATCGGGCTAGCGCTGGTGGATATCTCAGCCACTTGGCACGGAGTACCAGGTTCTTTTTTCACTTGAACTGTACTCCAGTCCACAGGATTAGTCCTGCTACACCCTGAGGCGTTATCTGCGAATTTTGTTTTAGGAGACGGACTGCAGACGCACTGCTTTTGTTTCATTGGACAGCATTTGTCATCAATGCAGCGCTGTTTGGACTCGGTCTGGACGGTTATAGGTTTCTTCGGGCTCGGTGGTAGCTCAGCCTGGGGATGATGAATTATAATGTTCGAACCCTTGGTGAGGAGTTCCAGTTGCGCTACTGGAACAGGGGAGTACGGGGAACCAGGCGGGGGTGTTGGGGCTCCAAATGTGTACCCAGAAAAGATAGAATCTGAAAGAGAAGAAGAGGAAATTAGTTTTGTTTGGTAAGCATTTGGAAAGCCAAATTTGACAATCTTACGTTGTGCCAAACAACCAGTGACGGATAAGGGATGGTCGGGGCCCCTATGCAAATTATCTTTGGGGGCCCCACCCACCCACAAAATAAAATATTTTTCATTTGATATCTTAGTACTGAAACAATTCCTTTCTCTATAACCATAATAAACATCAAATTCTAATGAAATGTCGATATTTGAACTAAATTGAATGTTAAAAACAAATTGAAATTCATGAAATTACAAAACATTATTTATTCATTTATTAGATGTCTTTTTTTTTATTTATTTATATTTATATAACATGAAAATTATATTGAATAATCCTTTGAAAATTATTTTTTTTTGTCATAAATAATTTTATATAATGAAATTATCCGATAAATCCTAATAACTATCTTTACTGGCACCCTCAGCGCTCGCACCTACAGCTGCCCTTCAATTTTGTCTGGCAAGATGTTAGAACTGTCGAAACTGTCTGGCTTCTCAGAAAACATCTTCTAATAGTTACCCAAGTAACATATATAAAATTCAGCCTTTATAAAATAACGAAAGTACAATTACAATTTATTAAAGTTTAAGGGTGTCTGGCGAAGGGTTGCCACGATAGTAAGTGTCTGGCAATGGTTAATGAGATTTCTAATATTATTCCGAAGAAAATATAAAAAAATTACGCTTTATACTTTGACGAAAGTAGGTAGCACTTTTCTACCCCTTTGCTACCCGTTACCTGCCAAAGCCACTATGATCCAAACTTCATAGTAGCCAATCGTTCTTTACCTGTGTCTGGGAAATGCACAGAGAAATTTTCAGCTTTTATACTATGAGGAAGGTCTGGCGGTCACGAGCTCTTGGTCTATTATATTAGTATATGGTATCTAATATAAATATCAGAATAAGAAATCAATAGCATTTAAGAAATGTTTCAAATATTTATTATATTTTATATTAAATTTTTATTTACGTTATTTAATTAATTATTAATTAATAATAACACACTATACGCTGAGGCAGTGGCTACTTCAGCGACGTCCATTCCAAGTCACCAGCGAGAGTGTGGATGGCCTTCTTTGACCGCTATGTCTCACCCAGCCTCGCCGATTTATTCGGGCTGAGTCAGGAGGTAGCATTATACTTATGGGTAATCCCATACGATAAATCCAACATATTTCCCTAGCTGTTTACGATTTGGATAACTTATACCAACAACCCCTTCATGGGGGTTGTTTGGCACAGTGCAAGCTTGTCAGGCATGACTCAGTTGTTCTGGAAGTACCTGCCAGACGTTGACAGCGTCATCAGTTTTTCGTCCATCAAAATCATGCCATGTGTGTCAAAAGATCCCAGATCGAACCTTTCGGCTGCTATTCGTCAGGGTCAAAAGAGTTTGAACTTTTAAATAATGGACTTAGCATCGCAATGCCACAGGATGATAAGAAGCCGATCCTCAAGAAAGGCTCCAAGCCTTCCGTAACGAGACATGCGCAGTTTGATGAGGCCAACGTCAAAAAGACGTTCCATCCGACTGACAAAGATTATGGCCACATGAAAATTGATGAACCGAAAACGCCTTATAATAAAGACGGTACAGCATTGGATGCTGATGAACTTGCGAAGAAGTTGATGCAAGCCGGTAAGCCAAAGGCTCTGGTTATGAGAGAGCAAGAAGACAATGAAGCGGAGGAAGCGAGAAAGAAGAGAGAGTTTGAGATGAGACGGAAGCAACATTATGACGAGTACAAGAAGGCTCAAGCCCTTAAAGGGGTAGCTGATGACGCTGGTGCAGGACCGAGTAGAAAGTAGTTTTTTTGTTTGTTTTATGTTGTTCTTTTGACTAGGGGAAATAAAATTTTTGAATCGAAAATGTCCCAATCCCCTTACTGACAACAGTACGCCATAACCTCACCACAAAGACGCACAGTGGGGTATTTGACCCAAAAAGCTGCCCAACATTGTTTTCACCTATAAGGGCTTTAGATGTGTTAAAACAGTACAAAATAGGAAACAAAGCAAAAAAAGTCTTTTACAAAGTAAATATAATTTAACTACAAAACACACAGGTCGGTGGTGAGTGATGATTAGCAAAATGATTATTGTGAGTCGCTTGCCGCGTCGCATATATAGCTTATGTATTTCCAATATCGAACAACCAACTTCAATATGCTAATTATGATAGCTCGATCATCTACAAATAAAAAAATCGGACTTCGATGCATACTTATAGACGAATTAGAACTTTCCAAAGTGAAGCGTCAACGTGTGGTTTTCCTTATTCATCAAAATTACGAGAATTTGTTCCTATTCGTTCGACCACAAAGAGCAGCTCAACAATTCATTAAATATTGCCAAAAGTATTTTAATGATATTCCTTGCAATTTTAAAAAGAAAAAATAGTTTCCTACAGCTTTTGTACCAGAGAGACAACGTGATGGTATCACAGTAACTCTCAATATTTTTATTTGTCCCAATATCTGAATGTTTGTAAAAGATAATGCTTTACTAGTAAAACTTTGCAATTTTAGCTTTAATGTTTGATAACTTTAAACGTTTACAAATTTATCAAAAGTATCACCCTTGATTATACAATATTATGGTATAATCACATCCCTTTGTATTTAACAAAATATGTAGAGATCTTGTTGCGATCAACTAAAAAACTCCGATATTCGCAGATTTCGTCACATACACTTGACAGAATTGAGCCAGATATATTTTTTATTATTAGCAAAGGTACAAACTTCACTCTAACGTA
The DNA here is from genome assembly GCA_963966075.1 of Aphodius sticticus. Taxonomy (NCBI): domain Eukaryota; kingdom Metazoa; phylum Arthropoda; class Insecta; order Coleoptera; family Scarabaeidae; genus Aphodius; species Aphodius sticticus. The sequence goes on from OZ014510.1 coordinate 4,081,700, forward strand.
ATTTTTAATGCATAAACTTAAACATGCATAATACATGTCGGAATAGCCGATTAAAAATTATAACTGCATTTTCGATTTAAACTCTACCTTAACTTGAATGTCGGAATATCCATGTATGCAAGTCATACTCGTTGCAGCCAGAATTGTGACGTCATTACCACTAACAGAAGTAAGAGTTGCGATTATTTTCATTTATTTTGCACTTAATTTTGTATTCATTAAAATGAATTTTACTTTGTACTATACAGTCGTTTGTCATTGCTTTTGTTATTATTAAAGATAGATAATCGGTTCAAGTGACAAACTGGTTCAGAATTATGTGCTCTCTAATGAGAAAACAGTTGAAGTTCTAATGATTTCAGAGATATTTTGAAAAAATAAAAAGCGTCCTTTGTAGATATGGCCATAATTTTGTGGTCCGATCAACAGGCCTTTTTGATTTTATTTACAATTAGATTATGTCAGATTTAATTTTTTTTGCTATTAAATTCACTGAAACAAATAAAATTTTGCCGGAGTCGGAGTTGGAGTCGGAGTCGGACTACCAAAATTATCTGGAGTCGGAGTCGGAGTCGAAAGTTTTTTTACCGACTCCACAGCCCTGGTTTCACCTGCTGTATATTAATTACTCCTACAATATAATTGTCATCAATATTTTTTGTGATTTTATTTCCAGTATATTGTATCTATTGTGTGAAATTTCCAAAAATATATATGGTATGTCCTATTTAAATAAGTAGTATAGACTGATTTAAAATTGAACAATACATGTCGTTTCTATGTTTTATGATTTAATATTTTTGGGTCTGTCATGTTGTAAAATAGTCCTGAAAAAGGTTTTATTTTCTAAGACCAGTAATACAGGTAGAAAATGAAAGTTTACACCAGTAGATATTGTGTATTGATGCATGCTATATTCCGTTCGACACATTCCTTTAAAGACGTTATAGTAGAAGCAATTAAGAACCTACTTAACCATATTTATTTCCTTTAAACTTTTCGAAATTTGATCATCCTTCAAGCCGAAACTGTTTTTTCAAGTGGTATGAACCTAATAGGCATGTTTTGAACCCGGATTCGCATTAAGCGTACACACATTTATCGAAAACGCCTAACCAGCTTCTATTCACAAGCTTACTATTGTCTCTCCTCAACAATAATAGTCGTTTTCGGTGTATTTTCTTGTCCTGAATATGATTGCGATCCCAAATGGTTCGTATCGAGTTTTGCGTTTTTCTTAAATTTGGTCTGAGAGGTACACTTCTACAGAGAAGCTTTGTCATTGCTTCAAGGACACATGTGAACAAATTTCCTAGAAATTCACATTAAAGTACAAAGTAATTTTTAAAGCGATTCAATATGAATGATATAAATTTCGTGCAGCGCGCACTACGTCAGTCGTAACGGTAAATGGAAACGTAGCTGGGACAGTGGAAGATTATTTCCTATGAGTACGATACGATCAGAACAATTTAATTTCGGAATTTTGAATAGTAGTGCGTGTTAAATATAAATAATGATTTTAGATGTACAATTAATTATGCCCAACAATATTTTACAAACACGGATTCATTGATCGCGTCAAAACTTCGCATCTCGTTCGACTGCCTCGAACCAAACCCCACAAGCGAGGGAAGCCGAACTGCGCAAAATATTGTTCATGTTTATTTCGGTCTTAAAAATTAACAAATAGTCGGAATGCTATTAAATTCAAGGGATATGTATCGCAGTAAATAAGGATTATTTGCATGCTGACTGCGTTGTCCTGCTAACATTCGTTCGTGAGATATCGGCTTCCATCAAAAGCTTGTTCGCAACCTTTATTACACAAAAACTGAGGAAAACAAAAACGTACTTTTTTTCACTTCTCTCGCGCTCATGTTTACACCGAGAGGCAAAGAATTTTGACAGTCATACAACTTACGTAGAAATGATAAGTTGTATGGCAACTAGGGCGATTCTCTCGTGCGTGGTCACATATATATTCACAAGGCAGTCTATCTAAAAGTGCAATTAACTCTTATAAAATTAGTCTTATAGAGTGTTTCAATTTCGCAATCATCAAGACGATATTAAATTGAAAAGCGATGCTAGTCGGGCCGTATAAAAAGCAATAGCAAACGATGCAAACACATGCAATTATATAGTAGACGTGCCATTCTTATTATAATTTTCTATAGGCTGTACCCACTCGTGTTATTCTGTATAAAGCGTTGCACTGTAAGAGCGTGTGTGAGTTTAGAAAAACACGCAATTATTCTATGCAGATTTGCTTGGTAATTGATCAAAACACTCCTTTCTCATTGCTACGAAATGACGTGGCCTACATATACAGGATGTTCGCAGTTTGCTACGACTTTAACGACTACATTTTGTATTTTTGCTAATGTGAATGTCTTCTTTTATCCAGTATTATCCAACTGTATTGTTAGATGGCGTTGTAAACACTCTCCTCGCAGTTCTGCCTTATCTTGAGTATAAACAGTAGACTGGTGAAAGCCTACCGCTCCGTTGATGCCATGCGTCTGGCTGAATTGCTAAAAAGGCCGTGTGATCGGCAGTATAGAGCACGATGCATGCAGGTACAAGTTCCGATTCCGAATCAGCGTACACTTTGCTACCCTAACCTTGACTATACGTAGGTCTGGGAAAACCAACCACTGGTCGAGGATGTGCGACATCCCTAAAGGCGGGGACACGTGGAGATTTTGCTCTACTGTATCTCCCGAAAAGTTCTAGTCAATAAAATAGGTCCGCATTAATTCGTTCAACAAAATAATAATTTCCTTAATCAAAGAACCATTTATCGCAACCTTAAAATATCGCATTTTAACTCAACCAACAATTTTGTTCATTTAAAAAATTATAATTCTTTCACCCAACACAATTATTGTAAATTTTAACTGAAAACATAGGTTGTTTGACACAAATAAACGTTCTTTCTGCTTCTATTGGAACACTAAATTTCTATTTAGTTAAGTTTGTCGCGAAAATCACTAAATACCTGCGAAAGAATATTTGCCCAGTGTAACTTTTGCGCTGTTTTATCATTTTGTGATACATTCGTTGTAAATTGAAGAAATAACATCGGGAAAACAACACTTAACAGATAAAGAAAGACCGCCATTTCACAACAAGTACAACACAAGGGCCTAGTTGCACATTTTAGGATGCACTTGTACTTGAAATTACTGAATTTACTCGATAAGTAGCAAAATTACGACGGAGTTATCAATCGGTGTACCGACAAGACACATGTTATTCCGAAACTACGTGACGTTTAACGCCTTGCATCGCAATAGTATTTCAAAAACAAGTTTTTAAGGCTCCCGTCTCAATTCAAATGGCGCGCTTTTCTCCAAAGCTTCGAAATAGAAAAATTACCAGATGTAGATGGCGCCAACATAACCAAATCTGAATTTATTTCGTATTTACTACATTTGACGTAGAGGAACCATGGAGGAACCCCGACGCCGTGTGAGTGCTACTACTATAATTGACAGTTCACGTATCGGTCTTTGTTTTTGATTTATAGAGGAGTTTTAGTGTTCTTAGAGTTATAAAGTGTGTGGGAGTTTATGGTATATGTTTGTATTATATTATTTTTGAGTAGTGATTTAGTGCAGGCAAATTAACTGATTATAAGCCAAAACCGGTATTAATTGTAGACAGGAGTTTTATCATTGGAAATGGTAAAGGGGCTCATAGTGAACGTAAAAAAAATAAATGCAGGTCATGGGGTGGTATAGTGTTTATTTGGGAGGGTTGAAAGCGGGTGCAAAGCATATTATTGCGTTTTACGGCGAAACTTGACGTTTTATTCAAAAACGGCCTATACTAAGTTGTAGATCATAAAAAAATCTACAACATTCATATTGGTCACTTTTTACTATGACCTCAAAATTTCCGAAAAAAATGCGAATGCCAATGTCAAAACGAATTTTCTGTTTTTTATTTTTCGCTGACGCAACAATGATTCAATTTTATTCAAACTTTGTGAAAGCGTGCCCTTTTATACCTTAAATAAGCACACATTTTTTATTATACAAAAAACAAGAAGTTTTTGAGATATTTAGTTTTTTCCGTCAAAATCAGACTTTTTTTGAAAAGAAATTCTGTGGTGAAAAATCATCGTACAGTTCTTCTGGGTCTCATTTTTATTGTTTTTACATGTACTTATTGACACAATAATAAAAATAATAGTCCCTATTTAACAACATGCTCAAAAATTTAAAAAACTCAAAAACGACTTTTGCAATAGTGAATTTTTCAGTAATTGTTCATTATTTGTTTAAATTTTTAAGAAAGTTACGATACTGGTTACGACATTCGATTGTACGGAAAAATATACAATGGAAACTGTCTCCCATTTCTACACTAATGCTATAACCATTAAATTAGAATAAGAAATCTTTAGATAAGTAACCAAAATAGTCAGTTTTTGTCTTAGTATCCAATACAACAGTTGTAGGTCAAGAAAAAATATACAACTTTTGTAGAGGTTACTATATAACATAACCTCAGAACTTCCGAGAAAAATGCGAAAAATTAATATTAAGTAAATTATTTATGTCTTAAAAGATCACAAACTGTTTATGAAAAAATCTTTAGTTAAAAATGTGATAACATTTAATGTGAAACAGTACTTTAATAATTGATAATAATAAATTACAAAAGTTAATATTGTAACACGCCCCTAATACCAGTGCGCTCCATGACCAGCGAGGGCGTAGGAGCCCCCTTCCACTACGTGTCGACACACGACCTGGACCGAGCAGGATAAAAGACGGTACGCAACCCTGGCACATGAGTTCGCTCACCGGCCTGGAGGAAACTATTAACTTGGCGCACCTCGTAGGGCCTTGGTGACAACGTGGAATCCAGACGGAGAGACAGGCATCGTCAGTATACGACACGCTGCACCTACCGCGACTTGCATTTTCAAATATCTTTTTCCGAACGACCCCACCCCGTCAATATATATCTACAGATTTACAAATAAAAAATGAAAAGTATTTATTTATCATTTTCTATTTGATTTTTATAGATTGGCATAGTTATTTAACTATGCCAATCATTGCCTTATTCGCAATTTTTATCGGGAGTTTTGAGGTTATGTTATATAGTAACCTCTACAAAATTTGTGGATTTTTTCTTGACCTACAACTTTTGTATTGGATACTTTTTGATTCTAAGCCAAAAACTGTTATTTTGCTTACTTATCTGAAGTTTTCTTATTCTAATTTAATGGTTATAGCATTAGTGTAGAAATTAGAGCCAGTTTCCTTTGTATTTTTTCCGTACAATTTAATGTGCCGTAACAAGTATTGCAATTTTCTTATAAATTTAAGCAAATAATGAACAATTACTGAAAAATTCAGTGTTGCAAAGGTCGTTATTGAGTTTTTTCAATGTTTGAGCATGTTGTTAAATAGTAACTATTGTTTTTATTATTGTATCAATAAGTACATGTAAAAACAACAAAATTGAGTGCCAGAAGAACTCTGTACGACGACTTTTCACCACAGAATTTTTTTTTTTAAACGGTCTGATTTTGACGGAAAAAACTAAATATCTCAAAAACTTCTTGTTTTTTGTGTAATAAAAAAATGTATACTTATTTAAGGTATAGAAAGGCACGCTTTCACAAAATTTGATTAAAATTGAATTATTGTTGCGACAAAAAAAATTAAAAACAGAAAATTCGTTTTGGCATTGGCATTCGCATTTTTCTCGGAAATTTTGAGGTCATAGTAAAAAGTGACCCATATGAATGTTGTAGATTTTTTTATGATCTACAACTTAGTATAGGACGCTTTTGGATAAAACATCAAGTTTCGCCGGAAAACGCAATAATATACTTTGCACCCGCTTTCAACCCCCCCAAATAAACATTATACCACCCCATGACCTGCATTTATTTTTTCTACGTTCACTATGAGCCCCTTTACCATTTCCAATGATAAAACTCCTGTCTACAATTAATACCCACTCTCAACATAATTTGCCTGCACTAATTATATAGTTTCCAGTTATCATAGTTATAAACAGATTTAGTAGGTTAGGTTGTAAATAACTCGTTTGTGTGACGTGTGACAAATACATATATTTTCTGCCGACAATGCAAAATTTACTAATCATTAGTTGGAATAATGGGTCGCCTATCCCATTCTCGAAGGAGTTATTCGAAAAATAAGGGCACAAATTCACGAAGTGTGGCATCAAAACTAAGGTGAGCAAGATTTCCAGAGGTTTTACGGTATGTTTTATTTTATACAAATAGGTATGCATAAATTAAAATATTATTATTTTAGATATGGTGATGTACAGCCGAACTCTCCACAACCGTTGTCACTGGATACTGTGGAAGATTCTGCTGCGGAGATGCCAGAAAGCAGTGTGAATTTGACTATTGATAATCCGTTGGGAGCAAACGATGATGTTGAAATGTTTGTTTCTTATTATACACACATGCATATCACTGGAAACGGTGGGAGATAACTGTGACCCTTCCGAAGTGAATAAGAAGTCTTTGTCAAATATGTTGTACAGTTTCTGCGGAGAATAGTGTCATAAGTGTCAAGTTTTTGCCCTTTTTCCAGAAAGTTCGTCATGACTTTTCAGTCTGTTAACATGTATAATAGACAGTAAACGTTCATCTGTTATACATATGATGTAACTGTTCTACTATTCCCCGCGGAAATTATATGTGATGTATGATATATAATTTACATACAGGTGTCCCAGTTTTTTCCCACAAAATTATTTTTAGTGGTAATTGTCATACTGAGTAAAAAGTTTCATATGAGTTTCGTATTTATTAAAATAATTCATATACAGTAGATCATCGATAATTCGAACTAATTGGGACCGAGGGTGGTTCGGATTATCAAATTGTTCGGATTATCAAATATCGAGTGTTGGATACAAGCTATAAAACAAAAGCAATATATGTTTGTAAAAAGGAACCGACAAAAATAGCTCGGTGACTTATTGTTTTATTATTTATTTTTGGGGCGTTCGGATTACCGGGGTTCGGATTATCGACGCTCGACTGTATATACGTGAGTTGTACAGTTATTGCCTAAACCCTAGTTCCTCCTTCTAAAACCGTCAGGTAAGTATATTATGAAGTACATTAATACAACAAAATACCTACCTACTACAAAAAGAATATTAATCAAATTTTACAAAACAAATTGCAATGAATATATAAGATCCACATATTTTTTAAAATTTTGCATTCTTGTAATTATAACATGGTTACATAAGAATAAGTAGTAACAATGTTACAATTAAATATATTACATTAATTGCATTTAACAATGACAAAGAAATTTGTTGTAGACATGTTGCAGATATATTTACTTGTTTAGTGGGTCCCAAAATTTAGCAAATAATATAATTTATACTAATATAATATTTATTTCTTAGCAAGTAGCATGCATTTTGTTTGAACGTGGTTTGGACATACTACATACAAAAAATCGAATAGATTTACCCATTAATAACATTAAACTAACTGGCAAACCATAGTAATTTTTAAATACAGGAAACCAATGTTGCCTTCCATATGTGGATATATGTAATTTGCAAATATATATATATATATATATATATACCTATATTAAATATATTATTGCTTTCTATTTGTATAAATATTGAAACTGGTAAACCTGGTGAAGAATGATTTGTCTGTTTGAAGCTTGCTGTTGCCATGCTTTGAATTTTGTTGGCAAAGCTATAGCTAATTCTTGTGCTTCCGCTGTTCTTGTCGAGCTGAAACAACAAAGCAGTTGTCCACGCTTACGACAAAATAAAAAAGTCCTGATATATCCTTTGTTAAGAAGCAGAAAGTAGTTAACGCCAAACCTGTTAGACTTTTTCAGAAGATGAGCGAGCAGTGAGCACCAATAAAATTGCACTGTACCTACACTGGATTTTGGAACGACACAAGATTTCACAAGACTAAAATGGTATAAAATAGTCCTTATTAATTGTTTAACTTACAATTTTGATATGTTGGAATCGTGTACCCAGATAAAAAGTCCATTTTTGTGTAATATTTTTAATTCGTTGGCACTAAGCTTAACATTTCACACAAAACTCACTTGTAGATGAGCGTATATGCGCGTGTTAACCATAGCGGAGTTAAGTTCTAACTGACCACCTTAGTTTTCTGAGATGAAACCTTTCCAGGTAGCCACAGAGCCCTTGAAGGGTCGCCCACTCCATCTAGGTCGTTGCTGCCTGACTATTTCTAGAAGCAACCCTTGAGAACCCCACGAATATCTCGCAAAGGGCTGCACCCTTATACCTGACCACGGTATAACTCCATCATCAGTCCATTGTTTGCTACATATACTGGTCAGAGATTCCTAGAAGTCTTTTTCGGTTGAAAAATAAGGGTTGTTTTCTACGTCATCAATTTTAGAACCAGCCTCAATGCTAAGAAAATTACATTTTTAACGTAATTTGTTTGTTTTAAAACACATACTTGTAATAACAATATTTCTTTAATATAAAACACTCTAGATATTTGCTTTAAGAAAACGATTGTTTTGATTTAAGAAGGTCGTTGTTTTGAAAATAGTGTGAAGGATGCCGATAGATGGCGCTTTAGTTTCTCGTCGTAAGAGGGGTCTCCTAGAAGGTATATGACCGCATACATGTCTATGCAGCAAAAAATCGAAATAAAGTTTGTCATAGTTGTATGTTTAAGAACGAAATAAACATGAGCAATATTTTGCGCAGTTCGGCTTCCCTCGCTTGTGGGTTTTGTTTTATATTTAACTCGCACTACTATTCAAAATCCCGAAAGTAAATTGTTCTGATCGTATCGTACTTACACTGATAAAAATGTGTGCGAATTTACAAATGAAATTTACATCTTTTCAGTAAACCTACCCTATTTGTCGGCAATTTTACCATAATTTTAAGCAAAAATACTAAATATCATTGAAAATGCGGTTACATTCATTAATTGTACAAACTGTATGTAAATATGCTAACAAGTTTGTAAATTACATAATTACTTTACGGAATAAAACTACATATCTATACATTAAAACTACTGTCTGATATGTAAATTTGCCTTCTGCTCGTGCAATTTTCCTTTCTGGATGGTAAAGTGCTACCGAGATAATTTTTATCGCGCTTGCGCAATAATGGGATATACAATTCGAGTTCCGTTCGCCATCCGTTTGGTTGTGAAAAGTTAGAGTTTTATTGAGTGCGATTATATACAACTAATTTAACACTGTTAGTGCCTCTGTGACTTATCCTTTATCGGTGTGGTGTGGAATATTTGCTCCATATGGTTCTAGAGTATTAAAAGATATAATATTGGTACATTCATCTCTTTGTATATTATGGAGGACTTTGCAAATATATACTACAAAGTGCAGGTAAAAGTTTGCAGTCTTGATATGTATAATTCCACTTTCACTAATTGGATGTTCTTTTTAGGATACAAGTGTTGATGATGCTGACATTCTACAAATTCAAGGACTTGTGTGGTGTCCACAGGTAAGATTTCGTTTATTGTTCTCTCTCGTACATGCGGTCTTACAATCAAATTTATTACTAACCTTTATAACACATATCATTTCAATCAACAATATAAAAAATACTTTTCTATAAACTCTCATTAATAACTTTACACACACTCTGTACCTCAAAGGAAAGCAGCTGCTGACATTATTATACCCCCTGTATATGATATATGACTCATGTAGTTCTTATTTTGATTTCAGGTAACAAATTTTGGACTATATTATATGCTGTAGTTGGATTATCGCCAGTTTCTCCTACTCTGGAGAAGGTTTAGCTTTTTAAAAATTATTCCAAGTCATGGTTCAAAAACGAATAAGGATAAAACCAAATTCACTGAAAGGTGATCAAACTTATTATGAAAATAAATAGGTAAATGTGTGTATGCAGTCTAAGTAAGTGTGTGACGTAAGTTTATCTCAACTTCATATTGTTGAAATAATATTTAATTTATATTTAAAAGATATATTTCTCTGTGTGAAGCAGATCGATTTATTTTATTATACGATATGTAGATAAGTATAGCCCATGGGTTCCTATTTTATTTCATTTACTTATGATTACATTTTTGTCAAGAACTTCTATTTATTTAATGTTAAAAATATGAAATATTTATAAAATATATGTAGATATATATTATAAATATGTTTCACATGTTATTTATTGTTAAAATTATAATAAAACTTCATACTATTATTTTTTGTTCTTATTTATGATCTCCACATTAATAGGATTTTACTAGTGATTTTACAGTTGACAATACAGACTTGTCCGAGCAGTCGCAAAACCAGTTTACAAACAGTTCTTTTGTGAGAAACCAGATAATGTTTCATTGGTATTTATAATGGAGTTATCATAGCAACATATGTGGTCTACTACAAATGTACTGATTGTTAACTGGTTTTGCAGTTGCTTGGACAAATCTAATATTAAAGTTGCAGAAAGTTTACTGTACAACAATTAATTGCAATTCTTGAAAAGTGCAAAAATCGGGGACCTTTTCTCATTTCTCTCGCGCTCATGTTTACACCGAAAGGCAAAAAATGTTGACAGTCATACAACTTATGTAGAAATGATTCAGGAGTATGATACACTTTATTTAATTTTTTTTTGTTCGGTAGTTTTAGAGTTATGTGCCTTCAATTTTTTGTTCAAATCTTAACGAAAAAGACATAACCTCACTATCCTTAATAATAGAAAACGGTGACATCTATGACTCTAAATATCTCATTCACTGCTACATTCACTCCATCTGTCGGACGCTCTATACCCACGCGATTTTTGCGTTGTTTTTTTGTTTTGTTTGGCCGGTTGCTTGCGCAAAAACAAAAGTTAATCGCGCGTAAACGCCCCGAGCGAACCGGAAGTGCCCGCTTGGGCTTTATAGGCCGAACGCCGAGTGCGATTCGCCGATTTGCAATTGAAATTTTACAGTTTCCTGCTAGACCGACCTGGTTTTTCAACGCTCCCATAATACGGGACTTGCATCATTTTACCATATTAATTAGGCAGTTGTTTTGGTTTTATTATATTTCGGCCGACAGAGGGACTATTAGCTTTCTAATATTATGTAGATATCGTTTTTATAGGTTCCGAGAAAATAAATAAATCATCTTTTATTGTTATTGTTTTAATTTTAGAGGAAAATAAAACTGGTAGAAAAGTAGGTAGGTATCTATTAGAACTCTATTTTTTTTGTAATTCAACAATTTATGGCGCATAATTTGCATATTGCGCTGTGGAAAGCGATAAATTATAATTACATACCTATTCATTTGCAGAATAGATAAATAAACTGCTTTTTTTCTGGCGAAAATTAATTTGGTTTTGAGGTTATGATTAAAAAACTATAAAAATAAAGAAACACTTACCTTTATGGGTTGTATGATATGCAGTTGGTGATGACTGCAAACCTCCTGATGAAAATCTTCCAATAGTGCTATGCGAGTAGATAGTGTTGCCAAAATTTGTTGTCCCAGGGAACAGGGAGTAGATGCCGTACTTGCCAAAACCTGAAAATATGAATTATTTACCCACTGAAACACGTGCGGGTCATTTGTCTTATTTCAAGAGATACTAAAACTCGACAATGTGCTGAAAATTGTCAAGAACACTTTTATGTACGTACTATAGTTGCTATATTGCGTCGGTTCATGTTTGTAGGCATAACATAAACATATTTTTCTACTTTGCATTCACAATGCACACATTGTAACACTGTTTTCGGTGTTACAATTAACACATTGTAATACCGAAAACAGTAACATTTTTGTCTAAGATTGGTACACATTGATATCAAATGTCATATGTCAAACGTACAATACATAACCCAACATAACCACACACTGCATCTTCTTAATCGCTTGCAATCGCATAAACTGCGAAATATCAATATTCTATACATATTTAAACATGGGTGTAGCCTGCTGTAGTATGCCCAAAGGATTGGGGCTTTCTTAGTTTTGCTGTGTTCATCAAAATACGCCAGCATGACGTTTTCGGTGATGTTTTACGACTCTGGTAAGTGATCGTTATCATTCCTTTCAACTAAACATCAAATCCCCTTTTCAGATATAATTCAAGGACCACATTTACTTTAATAAGGTATTATGCGAAGATCAAACCTACATCGTAGATCTGAACGATTTTAATTACTGCTGCGAGATTGTATATGCGCAATAAATGGTTTATCAGCATACACGTACGAAGCTATAGTACATTTAAAGTGTAGAGGATTTCTTAGTTTATGTAACGTATAAGTTTTTGGTAATATTTTGGACGCTTGGATGCTCGGTTCAATTCGTATTCGTTTTTGTCCGTCGCTTTCGACTTCGTCTTAGTTGGTTGTGTGCAAGGTATTTGTATTACCTCCATCACATGTAATTTTACAAAGTATAATTTATTCTAATAAACTACTTTGCCGAAATTAGAATTAGGTTTCAATTATAAGTGCTTGTAAATATATAAGCCGCAACGGCTACGTAGCGGAATTAGGTAGACACCGCTGTTAAACGTTAAGCGTTATAACAATTCTTTAGTAAGTTCTTGTTCATCGAAGTAACTAATCAGTTACCGCCAAACACTTCTATTCTGATTATTATACTTATGAAACCACTATTTTAAAGTTGTTAACTTTTTAGGTTAAGTTTCATGTATTTATCACAGTAGGGTTAAAAGTGTTGCCCCAAGCTCCATTATGATCATCGTTGCGACCTCGCTGAATATTTATTCAAACTTGTAGGCTAAAGTAGAGTAAAATTATTCACAATTATATTTTGTCATGATTTTATCTCATCGATCTCATCCTTAACGAAGTTGACAGTTATTACAGTGCTGCCACGTGATACCCGCAAAATACCCTAGATTCTAATTTAGCGCGATATAGTAACCACAATTTCTAAATTTATATAAAATTAATGACGCAAAGTAGAAAAAATAGTATATTACACTCGTTTTATAAGACGTATTGGCGCACTCGTTCCAATTGGGCACTCCTCGCTACGCTCGACGTCCCCAAAACAACTCGTGTGCCAATTTGACGTCTTATAAAACTTGTAAAATAATATACTATTATTTCTCTATTTGTGGATATACAGGGTGAGTTATTAGTATCCCGGCAGTCGATAGTCATAAAATCGTTTGAGAAAGAAAAAATGTGTTATACAAGAGTTGTTTGACTCATTAGTTTCTATAACGGAAAATTATTTTCATTTATACAGGGTGTTGCATTCAGGCGTGACGGAAAGTCAGTACATTTTTTTAAATAGAACGCCCTGTATATCATACCATATTATGAATACTAAGGAAGTTGTCTTTCCTACTGTGTAAGTTGTACCTGTGTAGAGTAAATAGTTTCTGACATATTCAATTGTTTGTCAAAAATTGGCTATTGCAGGCCTTTCTTAAAAACTACGTAAATACTACATTTTTACAGATATTGTCATAAAAATTGTGTCATATAATAACTAAACCCATAGCTAGATGCTGATGTCATGAAAAATTAGATGTGCTATATAGGGTGATCGTAACTAGTTTTTAAACACTTTTAAATGGCTTTTTCTTGAGATTTTTAAATGAAACGACCTATATTATTTGGTAATTGAAATGTCCCTTAAGTTCTTTGTAATTTATATTTATTTACTATATAGTATATCTATTTTCACTAGTTTTTGTGATATTTACAATTGAAAGAGTAGGATGCTATGTAGTATCTTAATATTGCTCTGTATACAGCGTGCTGGGTAGCATGATGTAAAATATTTAAAGGGTTATAGAAGAAGCCATTTAGAACCTATTTAACTAAATTTATTCATATAGAAAGTATTACGGTTATCAAGGTATTACACAATTTTATAAGTATGTTTTGCAATTTTTACAAACGTACAACGAGCGAACCTGAAGACCTAGTAACTTCAGTTGGGCTCCGAAGTAAACCAGAAACAGTGTAATTTTAGGGGGACTATTGTGAAAAATGTTCACACGTGTGAAAATTGTGCGGAGACGTTTCATTGTAATAGTATGTGCGGTCATACACAAAAACAAACAGAAACGCTAAAACCTGTCTTGATGAGCTACGTTTAAGAACGGATTTGTATTCAGTACATAAAACAACCAACAATATCTACTTACGGTTGTTAATTGATTTAAAATAGGTTATTTTTCTGGAGAGACAATTCAAAATTGGGAATGATATGAATGATGGTATGAGTAATATTGATAATGTGAATGGAAAGTGGGTTATTTGGAAGTTTTTTTAATAGATATTTTTGCTATGAATGAAAATCTGAATCTAAGGATGCCTATCAGTTTGTTTTTGTTGCATATTTGGTTTTTGTGTGTGAGCACATAAATCACATCAAAGGAAATCTGATTTTCAACACTCAGAAATCAACAAATTTTCTCGATAGTTAACTTAAAAGTACAGGGTTTAGGGTTTACTTGAGCAGTAATTTGAAATTTTTAAATCGCGTGATCGGTTGCCAAACGATAGACGGCAAAATATACTTACAAAACTTCATATAAAATTGTTAATATGTTGATAACTGTAATACTTTGTATAAGGATCAAGCTGGTTAAATCGTTTCTAAACTATCTCTTCTATCGCCACATGACGACTTTACATCAAACTACCAAATACCTTATTCACAGGAATATTAAAATTTATAGTTGCATTACATTTTTGCTAAATTGCAAATATCACAAAAAATAGTAACATTTGGTGTATGACATACTAGATGTAAATTGGAAAGAAATAAAGGGTTATTACAGCCAACACCTATTATACAGGCTGTTCCACTTAAAAAAACTCGAGAAAAAGCCATTTGAAAACCATCAAAATTTACTAAGTTCAATGAACACCCTGTACAGTGTATCTTTGGATACTATCATCTACCTACTGGCTTTGACTATTGTCTCACATAGTTTAAACGCAAAATCGGCAAAAATGTCGTTTTTACATGGTTTTTAGAAAGATCCTGCAACGGGCATATTTTGGAAAAATAGTTGAATATCTCTGGAACTATTAACGCTGTGACTTAGCAACATACACGGTTGAATAAACAAGTTTAGTAGTATTCATAATATAATAAAAATTACATACTTTCTGTCACACCTAAATGCAACAGCCTGTATGTATATGGTATATCTATTTCGCCAAATATCACATTTATTTATGCTAGTAATCTGTATTATATTGTGCCTCTGAATACTTATCATCGCTTAACAAAAAGAATGCGAATTCTAATTATCCTAACCTAACTTCCTTGACAGTTCCAAGAGTCAGTCGGTAATACAGACTTTCTTTCTGGAGAAATATCGTAGTTTTGACAGAACAAAACAAGAAATCTATCTAAAATACTCAAATATAAAATTCCTACCAACATAACCTAACTTATTTGACAGTTCTTACATTAACGCACGGTTAAACATCAAATTAATCGATCGCAGCCTTTGGGATGCGTTCGGAAATGCATTATTTCGAGTGCGTTCTTCTTGTTACGCAATTAAAAAGCGGTTGTTGTAGCAGTGAACGTGTTCAGAACGTTAATGCGCACTTACCATCTGCCGTGAAGTTGGCTGCAGAAGCAGCGGTCGCTGGTGCTATGGGCCACAGGTTGGCCCTTTGGGGCCCGCCGTGCCCAGCGGGGCTCCCTAACATGATTTAGGTCCGGCGTCCGCTGCAAACAAAAGAGAACCGTTCAGTATTTCACCCATCTTAAGAGAAATAAGGATACTATCTGTATATATGAATGTATATTGGAGAGGTTGACTATTAAGTCGGTTTACAATAACGTGTATAGGGAAATATGAAATGGGGTTTTGTTATTTGGTTTTTTTGAAAGACTGTTAGGGATTTGGGAAAGAAAAAAAACAGTACGGATGATAAATTAATATTAACGTGTAAAAACTAAGTTGGTGTTTAGTTTTGATGTTCAATATCTTTTGCAATCTTCAAGGCTCAGGAAAATAATGAAAATAATTGTTTTATTGATTATCAAGGAGGCACTACAAATTGAGATAGGCCACCAAATATACTTCATGGTTTTTTAATATATTTACGCCGAAATGTTCAGGTATTTCCATTCAAATGGTAAGATAATACAAAATACAAAACACCACTATCATAAAAGAAGATTGTTCACCTTCACATACTACGGACGCCTATCACTGATAAAAATTAGTGCGAATTTACAAATGAAATTTACATTTTTTTCAGTAAACCTACCCTATTTGTCGACAATTTTACCATAATTTTAAGCAAAAATACTAAATAACATTGAAAATGCAGTTACATTCATTAATTGTACAAACTGTATGTAAATCTGCTAATAAGTTTGTAAATTTCATAATAACATATACTGCAACTGAATAAAATTAAATATCTATACATTAAAACTACTGTCTGATATGTAAATTTGCATTCTGCTCATGCAATTTTCCTTTCTAGATGGTAAAGTGCTACCGAGATAATTTTTATCACGCTTGCGCAATAATGGGATATACAGTTCGAGCGCCGTTCGCCATCCGTTTGGTTGTGTTTACAGCAGCTAAGTTAGAGTTGTATTGAGTGCGATTGTTATATATAACTAATTTAACACTGTTAGTGCCTCTGTGACTTATCCTTTATCGGTGTGGTGTGGAACATTTGCTCCATATGGTTCTATAGTATTAAAAGATATAATATTGGTACATTCATCTCTTTGTATATTATGGAGGACTTTACAAATATATACTACAAAGTGCAGGTAAAAGTTTGCAGTCTTGATATGTATAATTCCACTTTCACTAATTGGATGTTCTTTTTAGGATACAAGTGTAGATGATACTGACATTCTACAAACTCAAGGACTTGTGTGGTGTCCATAGGTAAGATTTCGTTTATTGTTCTTTCTCGTACATGCGGTCTTACAATCAAATTTATTACTAACATGTATAACACATATCATTTCAATCACCAATATAAGAAATACTTTTCTATTAACACTCATTAATAACTTTACACACACTCTGTACCTCAAAGGAAAGCAGCTGCTGATATTGTTATACCCTGTATATGATATATGACTCATGTACTTCTTATTTTGATTTCAGGTGACACATTTTGGACTATATTATAAGCTGTGGTTCGATTATCCCCAGGTTCTCTTACTCTGGAGACGGTTTAGCTTTTTAAAAATTATTCCATATCAGGGTTCAAAAACGAATAAGGATAAAACCAAATCCACTGAAAAGTGATCAAACTTATTATTAAAATAAATAAGTAAATGTTTGTATGCAGTCTAAGTAAGTAGGTATGTGACGTAAGTTTACCATAGGTATTTCAACTTAATATTGTTGAAATAATATTTAATTTATATTTAAAAGATATATTTCTCTCCGTGAAGCAAATCGATTTATTTTATTATACGATGTGTAGATAAGTATAATCCATGGGTTCCTATTTTATTTCATTTACTTAAGTCGAAAGAAATAGTTATATAATTTGATTTTAAAGTTTACCGTCAGTTTTTGAATAGGCCCAAACATTACATAAACACTCCCTGCGGTTTGTCCAACAAGATTTAGGGAATGGGCACTGCCAGATAAGTATTCGTGCAGATCATTGAAAATGTCTTGGCCGGGGGCCCAACAACCCCTTCGTGGGGGTTGTTTGGCACAACACAAGCTTCTCAAATTTCTATATCTAAGGAACTTATAAAATACATAGGAATTTAGAAATATCAGGTCAAAATTTGCATCTAAATCTATAATATCCTCACAGTGTTCCACTATTCATCTGCGTATTACATGTATCACTCCTTTCAAACACCATTTCCGTTATCTTGCTCTCAGTTGAGCTTAACTGATATAACGCCCCGAGGTTTTCTACGCCACTGACCTGTGCCATAATTCTCGATAATCTTTCCGGGAATCCATACTCCCACCTACCCATTAAAAAAACAAAAAGCAACGCGAAAGGAGCGCATAACACTTTGCCAAACGTTATATAAAAACATCTCAAACAAAACAACTACAGTTATATCGCCGTTCATTTGTTTCAGAGAAAGAAATCGCCTAGTGAGGCGAAAACAATTGCCGGCGACGGACGGGACACTCCGATTGTGGCCAATTTTCGGTGGTGGGGGGTGAAATCAGATGAATTTTGCGACTTGGAGCCTTGCGTGAGATGTCAGAGAAAATATTGTAGATATCTGAGTTTTGTCACAAAACTTCCTCTTTGCTACTTGGTTTACTTTTCAGGAGCAACATAAAACGTTTTAGCGAACATGAAAATTATTTTTTCGTATTACTATATTTTGGTTGCTGTAGTTTACCAGGCACTTATAATAAATTGAATGATTCTAAACCTGAACGTATCACAGATTTTGAGAACAAAATAAGATTTTGGTGCAAAGAGATAGTTTTGCAAATACTAAAAATAAATCATCAAAGAAAGTTGTTGAATTTTTATTGAAAGATCATTATACAGTAAGTAATCTGTAATTAGTATTCAAAAAAAAGATTTTCAAATAAAAAAAAACGTAATTGTCGCCAATTGCCACCATAATGATTAACCAGCAAACCAATAATAGATTTTTTGTCGCCTTTAAGCTCTTTGCCTAGTAGTATCTCGCATGGTTGAATGGATGAAATTGAACAATTTTTTTTTACAAGTTCCTTTAGCTGTTCCAACGTTACTGGCGTAATTAATCTCGCCCTGTATTAAAACAGTATCCTCTTTTTTTGTAAAAAATTAAACGTTTTGCCTGGGTAAATTTGAAATGCCAGGCTCCAGAAAGCTTTACATTTTTCCTTGCTTCATTCTTCTAGTCATCTACCTTCCAGTCAATGCCAATTCTTCTGACTGTGGCGTGTCTACTTATGATGTCATCATAGTGGCTGGATTGTACAATAACAGGAGTTTTTTTTTTAATTTCTCTCTCTATAACCCAAAAACTCGATCAGGAGGGATAAAGGAATGTCCTACAATTGGAAATGTGATCTAATTTTTTTTTGGTAATGATTTATTAAGAAGCCAGTACGCTAACATTGTCATCATTGCAGTGTTCTTATTTTGATCACCGCAGCCGGCGGCGAAGAAGTTAATTCTTGTGACGGAAGTAGGAATTACTTTTGTATCCTATAGATACAAAGGTAATTCCTTCTTTCATTAATTTGGTATGTCCTAAAATTTTCTACTTTTTAAAACATACCTTAGCCTTTTTTTAACATTCCTAGAGTAGTTTTCTGGTTGTCGCTTTTCCATTCTGACAGGGTAAAATTTCACATTGAGTATTTATCTCATTCATGCTAACAAATCGCAACAACAAAACTGCCGTTAAAAATTAGAACGCACTAAAACATTGATGTTTAGACTGAAACGAATTTATTTTCCTGCGTGAAACAAAAAAAAAACACCTGTTTGCTCTGTGAACACTAGAGCACCAAGCTATTGCTTGTGCTGTAGACAGCCAGTTTTGCAGATGAACGTAAATAGAGAGTTTTGCAAATAACTTACACTTTAGCATCAAAACTTTAGGTAATAAATAGGTTGTATCTAAAAATTCTGACAAAAGCAATCGATTCCTCATTAAATAATTATGTAACTTTGCAAAAAAGAACGAATTTTTGAAATTTTGGCGGTTAGAGACTTTTGCGATAAACGTGCCTCGGCGTTCTGTATATATCAGTGAAAATAGTTTTAAAATATCTTCATTAACAGAGGCACAATCTTCCGAGATCGCACTGTTGAGACAGCCTGTATACACGGTCAACATAACCTAACTTAAATTATCATCTAGGACGGTTATTTCTGTTTTTAAATATCCGGCCTGTACACATAAAACAACCGACACAAATTGTAGATGTGTTGTCACATCAACTAAGAAACTCAATAAAACTAACCTCTAAACACAGCGAGTCCCAAAATTCTTCGTCAAACGCCGGCATCCTCTCCAAGCATCACGAAAATCACTCAAAATCACGTCGTGTGCACTTAACATCAAGTATCGCAAATCATTCTGCCGTTTGTCCCGTTAAAATCGCATTAAAAATGCCCAAACACGAGTAACAACAATTGGGAAGACGCCTTGCACGAACATAGGGAATACAACTGAATGCAATACGGCATAGGCGCTATCAGCTGATCATTACCACATACCCCCTAAGCGGGTATTCAAAACAATGCTAGGGATTGACTTGAAAGCGTGATACTAGATTTGGTAACTTTTATCGAATTTTTAATTTAATAATTTAAGTTAAACATATAGCAAACGATAGAGTTGTTCAAGTAGTGTACGCCATAGAGTTTTAACTGAATATTTATTAAACGATTTGCATAAAATTGGACCTAATAAAGAGAGTTATCTAATAACAGCGCCGGACGTCTACACAAACAATTGCGAATTACTACATCCACCGACATCACAGAACATCGATGTGAGCAAATTTGGAAAGCATATGAAATTCTGCATCCGATGTCGGATTTAGCAAGGAACTACCCTTGAGACAACTCACCCTAATGGGTCTGTAAAATGAGGATTTAGTGCGCAATTTGACAGGGTAATGCTATAAATGACTATAACTTCTACAAATAATGTCGCATAACTTTCTTTCATACGTCAAATTATAGGTAATTAAAAAGGCTAGCCACCCTTAAATGATCGGCGTTTTGCATCAGTGGTAACATCCCCTAAAAACGATAGTATGTAGATACTCATTTTACTTATATTTTTCATGTTTTTTTTGCAATAAAAGAAACTATATCTAATACTGTACGAGACTAATGAGAAACCCTTGACTAAATTAGAAGAGAAAAACTATGAATTCTTCTAAGATTTTCAGTCGCCACTTTTCCTTTTGTTCTGGAATTCTATTCTGTAAAGATGAATGCTCCAAAATAGTGTAAAATAAAAATTCTGACCAGAAAAATGCCGTAAATCTTTCAAAGTCCTTAAGATTACTCAGTGTATATAAAAAGAAACGTAACCACTCAAAGTCAAAAAAGTATCAAAAAAAAACAGGAAAAATATTCAGGATGCTATATTTAAAAAAATGGAATTTGGTCTGCTTCTTACAAATACATAACCCCGTATATTCAAAATTGATTCAAGTTTTTAGCTTAAGTCATTTCCTAACCCATTTATTTCGTTACTTTCTTCTAATCTTTGAGAACCACGAATTGACACGTTACGTTTCTTCTTGTCAAAACTGATATAGCAAAAGGCATTCGGAATAATTGTATTTTTTGATGATATGGAATCGGAATCTTAGGTAATGTTAGAAAAAGAAATAGGAAATTACATTTTATTAAAAGTTACATCTCAAGACAACTATAAAACTGCGCCACAAATTTAATAAGTACACCGTCAGAGGACATAATATATACATTTCTGATAACATAACACACAAACGATTCATTAAAATTCGAAATTATATATTATAAACAATGATTTAATTCCACGCATAGAATCAGTATTAGTAAAACTATAACTCCAATCATAATACATAAACCAATTCAAAAAGATACCCAACAGGTACCTGGCTTCACCTTTTATCCAAGCACCGCACTAATAATATGCACCTCTACAGTCTGTGACCTCTACTATGCTGTGTTAATGTGTGTTTCCGTCCGCACGTGTTTTTGTTTTCGTCCGTGCTAAACGGTTTGTAGACCCCGTGACGTAATAAAATGTTAGCGTCTTCCAATTTTTACGCGTCTCTATGTTTGCTATCAAAACTATCGGTGTATTGCTTTAATAAACGTGATAGAAATGTGACATTCGGTATTAATAGTGTTCCCGTTGACTTTTTGTTCGGTTTTCGTCGATTTTGAAGAGACAAATCGCCGGTATAAGGTAAGATGTTATTCTATTGAATACTACAATTAAAATGCACACATAGCTAGGTTTCAATAATATCATAGTGTACCGTTTTTACCAAATCTAGATACCTATCACGCTTCCTAGTCGATCCCTAGCATTGTTTTGAATACCCGCTTAGGGGGTATCTGGTAATGATCAGCTGATAGCGGCAGAGCCGTATTGCATTCAGTCGTTTCCCCTACGTTTGGGCGACCCGTATTCCTAATTGTTGTTATTCGTGTTTCGGTATTTTTAATGCGATTTTAACGGGACAAACGGCAAAATGACTTGCGATACTTGATGCTAAGTGCACACGACGTGATATTGAGTGATTTCCGTGATGCTTTGAGAGGATTCCAGCGTTTGACGAAGATCTTGGGACTCGCCGTGTTTAGAGGTTAGTTTTATAGTTTCTTAGTTGACGTGACAACACATCTCCATTTGTGTCGGTTGTTGTATGCGTACTGGCCATAGAAAATACTTCGGTACTGGCCCAATATGGACAGTTCGGATATTTTAGAGCAGAAATAACCCTCCTAGAAAATAATTTTAGTTATAGGTTAGGTAGGGGTTCCGCGGAAAAATAGTAACAAATAGCGGTCGCCGGTTCATGGGCACATTATTCAGTGTTATTTTTATGTATTATTCTAGCATGGGATAATTATTTGAAATATTGGATTAATAAACAAGGTCAATCCATGGATAATTTTGATTTAGAGCCCTTCTAACCCAATAAACCGCTGTTATTTCGATATTACATCCAACGGGCAACATTCTAGACTATTCATTAACTTCAATTGACAATATTACTTACAATGTGTGACAAATTAAACCTATAATTTGAATCTGCTGCTCATAATGGTATACCTTAGGAGAAGAACAGAGTTGTAGGTGGTGGATTTGAATATGATCCTACATTCCAGATAAGATAACTAACCTATCACCTTTTCAATTTTCGTTACTGCATTTAAATAAACAAAAAATAATTAAATTAAATTGAAGTAAGTACTAATAAAAAATAATTAGAAAAGTGCTTCACATTTTTATTTATAATTTGGTATGTTTAGCATTTAATTTTCACCTCGAGTTATAAATTACCTTGTAGCAGTTCAGTTTTCAACATTGTCTATGTATGAGCAAGCTTTTTCTTATTTAACAAACTTTAAGAGAAAATATAGAGATCATCTGTTATAGATAAAATTAGTGTGTACAAATATCTTCTACTTGGGTGTTTATTCCCACACTTTTTTTCCAGAACGTAATTATAGTTCTGACTAAAATGTTTCATAAGGACTTATTTATTTTTCTCAATACCTTAAAAAATAACAAATTATTAATAAAACAGTATTTTAAATGGCTCTAACTTCTTAAGGAATATTAACTTGTTATCAATAGGTCCATATGAAACTTTTTACTCAGAATAAATGTTTTAAATAAATGGATTTATTTATTTAATTATTTGTGAAAGGTACTTTTTGTATTATTTGTTTTCGCATTATTTGATTTGTTTTTTCTTCTTCCTTCCTTTGGTAATACTTGAAGGAACTAAAAAGAACAAATAAATTTATACCTAGAGAGAAATATCTGCAATGTTACAGAAAATGAATGTAATAAACTACCAAAAAAGCTGTAAAAGAAGAATTAACTGTAACAGCTGGTTATGGGATACCAGCTATATTTCTGTATTGTTCTTACAGAATTCACATATTCCACAAATATATTCCTGTGAAATTAGAACAGTATCACCTCAATTTTACAGGGCATTTTTTAAATTTTACAGGGAAAATACTTTAACAAAAATAAATACTTCACTCAAGTAATATTTAATCATTGAACTGCGTTTCTTTACAGACTTGTATCTGGTTACTTGTCTTTTGATATTGGTATAAGATAGTTTTATTAATTTATCAAACAAAAAGTTACCGCAAATGTTTTATTAGCTCTGTTCGCGGAAATGGTTTTGTTGCGAGTTTGTGCAGTATAATGAGTAGGTAAATTACATTATCACTGTGAAGTGGATACGAGTGGGTACCGCAAGAAAATATAAGTACTTATATTTTATTAAATACCACGTAACAAACACACGTTGATTCTTAAAAATAAAATAAAGATTGCGTAACATAAACCAAACATAACTCGTTTTTTATTAGGCAGTCGATAATATTTTAAATATAATAGAAGTATTTTTTAAGGAATTTCTTTGGCATGGCTCACACAACTGCAGATATAGAACAATCGAACCAATAGATTTTTTTTTATTTATGGTTAGCTCCCTTAAAAGTTCTTGTTCTATCTCTGTGGCCACCCGTAGCTAGATGTGTTTCATGTAGGGATATACGGATTTTTTTATTACAGTAGTTTACAGCTTAAATTACCAAAGGCAATTTACGTCAATATATATTACCGTTGGTAATTTACTGATATTTATAATAATAAAAAATCTGATGTGGCCAGGCACATGACTTTATCATACTATATATAAAAACAATATTTTTTTTTTTATTATTATTATTATTATTATTAGAACTAGACAGATATTATGTCGATTAAGCTGCGTTCGGATATTGTACACCGTTGACACCGGGTACACCGTTCAAATGACACTTACGTGTTATTGGATGTAAATAGTGACGGTGTACAATATCCGAACGCAGCTTATATTGACAGTAGGTGTTGTCGAAATCATGTCAAAACATTAGCCTGACATTACCTACTGTCATTAGAATCATAATTTCTGACATATGCTGGCTTCTAGTTTAAATGCAGTACGGCCGATCTCGATGAAATAGAATTTGCTCATGCAACTATACTATTGATTGTACCAAAAAATGTCATAGTCATAAATTATTCAGAATTTCCTCATCTTTAATTTATTATTTAACTATTTCGACGAAATTCCAGAAATGGCGGCTTATTTGCAAAATCTTTCAAAAATGCTAAGACTAAACCTCCAGTTCCTTTGGACCCTTTTCAACAGAAAGCTTTTCAGCTCTAAGTTTGGTTATGAAACTTCTAAATATGAAGTTTCGTCCCGATACCTTTAGTAGTTTCTCCGGAATCGTCGTCACAAAAAACGGACACACACACACACACACACACAGACATTTTTTTGTACCTTGGTCAAAAATGATCAGGGGACCCAAAAAGACATATTTCCGCTAAAATCTCAAAATTTTTTTTGGCACGATTACAATACTTTACATACTGCGTATGATAAAGTAAAAAGCCTGAACAATAATTAACCATTACAAAAATTTACTTTATTTTTGTTTCTTTATTATTTTACTGTATTTTGTGCCTGGTTTGACAAAAAAAATAATCATCTTTTATCGGGATATTATTTTAACACTGGGATATTTGCTTACTGTTTTTTTGTTATTAAATTTGTCAAATATTTTTCCACTCCTCAATTGTTTGTAAAACCAAGCGTTGCTGTTTTGTGAGTCGGTAAAGAATTCAAGTATTTTATACTATAATTAAGTCTTTGGTATGATTTTTTTAATGAATTACTACTATCAAATTAGGGAAAGCACCAGAGATTGGTAGTTATCTACAAAATAATGACTTTTAAGGTTATACCCTACATTTTAATTGCCATAAGTAGTTATCATAACTTATGTTATCGATAATTTATCATTTTTAATTTTCAGTTTTTAATTACTTGGTAATTTAAACCCGCGTAATTCACCATTTTGAATTTTTAATTACGTGGTAAATTATTATTAGAAATTAATGATTTTACGTTCTTCGGAAATTTACCGAAATTTAGCATCCTTGGTTTCATGCACCTATAGGTTTTACAAAATCTTCATAGTTCACAAAATAACGTATGTTTTCATATCCTGGTAAAAACGGTGCGATACTTTTCGTCACCACGAACATTGAAAACATCAAATCGAGTTAGACTTCTCTAATGTAGATTTTTAGGGCTGATTTTTACATACCTACAAAATCTTCAATTAGTTATTAGACAGATATGTCAGATTTATTGCGCTATTTTAGCTTGTTAGATGAGAAGATGTACCGGCGGCGACATGTAGCGTGCGACACGTTATTGTTTGTGACGGACCTTATCTGGTCAATGATATTTTTATTGGAGTTGTCAATAATAGCAATATATTTGATCTAATGTTGTTGCTTGCTGCTGTCGCCATCTGTTGCCCTGGTCTAAACTAAGCACAGGCAAGTGTCAACGCAAATAAACATCTGAGGTTCACCAACAGGTCCAACACGAACCATCTTGGTAAAAGCCCGAAATTATATTGATAAATATCATTTTTCGGACATTTTCCAATTCATATTGGTCAAACAAGTTCCGTTTTCAAGTGTCCTCACTTCAAAACACAGACAAAAATACAACTCCACCCAGCATACTGGAGCAAGGAAACAAATTCTTCAAATAACTTCTTAACCTGACCGATCAGCACAGTCTGACTTGCACACACACACTCTCACACACACACACACATATACATCATACAAGTAGAACTTGGCCACGTCTCTGCTGGCGCTACATATCGCTCTTATAGAATCTATCTGCCGAGGCATTCTAGTCCTTTATTTGGTCCTCCAACGGTCGTGTTCTTTTCATTTTTAACCTGTGCTCAACGAAGCGAGCACGACCAGCAAAAAATGCTCACCTCGGCTCATGGTGCGTACTGCGACCCAGTACAGACGACCAACGCGACGGCGCGGTCGTGTGTATGAAAACGCAATTAAAATTGCTTTATAATCACGTCTCAGAGGCCCGCATTCGACGCAATCTTATCTATATTAGAGGATTTGGTCTCGTGGATAATGTTGGTATTATTTGCTGGGGCCCCTATAGCCTGGGCTACACATTCGTATACTTGCCAAATATCAAATATTTGCCACATGTTAAATATTTGGCAAATATATTTGCCACGCAAATCGATCTAAAGTCTAAACGACGCCATGAGTGATTCATTCTTCCTTTTAAGTTCGTTCACCGAATATTTTTCATCCATCCTTGATTACCGGCTGATTTTTATAAAACTCAAAAAAATCTATGACATACCAACTAATTTGTACAATATTCGTTTGTGATTTCGGACCGTCAGAGTTGCACTGCAGCAGTAAATACATCGGACATTGATGCATCGCCACATAGCATTTTCTAATACGTGAAAATCTTCTATGAGGACTTGCTACATGTGCGTACCGAATGGGCACTAGCTATTTTTTGATTAGTTCGCCTTATTTGCACATTAGCTTTTTCAAATCAATCTGATAATTTGATTACGAACAAGCAAGGTTTTATTTTATAATGCCGACATATTTTTAATTACATAAGTGCAGAATTCACTGCGTACTAACAAGGGCGGCATTCTTGTGGAAATTTACAAAACAAATCTGGACGAAACTGTTTATTTTATTTTAATGATTTTTTGTTTAATTCTTTAGCTTTCTGTATTATTAATTCGCAGCATCTAATTTTAACAGACTGTAAAATAATTGGTCATTTGATGTGAACTAGTTTAAATAAATTATTATTTTAATGAGAAAAAATATATATTATTTTATTTAAATTAGGAACCTATTGCCCATCAAAGAAATGTTAGATATGGTTTCTTCGTCATCTTTAAAGTTCTACTAAATCCAATTGTACTACTAGGTTCTTTGTATAAATATGTCGTAATATTGTCTGAAATACAGATCAAAATTAGCTTCTGAAACAAAAAGTTAAACAAATGAGGTTTCAAAATATAACCTTTTTGTTGAATAAAAAAGCTACACAAAATTGTCTCTACTATTAAAATATTTTTAACCGCTTTCGTTTCTCTTCAAATAATAAACATAATAAATCGACAAATATATAAATACAAGCAAATAAAGTATAATTTTCCAAATAAATTATTTTATAGACATGCTGTCTATAAAATTTGTATGATGTGTCTTACTTGAAGAGAAACGAAAACGATTAAAAATATTTTAATAGTAGAGACAATTGTGTGTAGCTTTTTTTGGTATTAAACAAAAAGGTTATATTTTGAAAGCTCATAAATGAGTATCATCTATTTTGTTCATAAAATAAAAGCATCAACTTAGGATACACTCTGTATTTGGTGTACGTTTTTCGTTGAAAGAAATACCATTGCGTTTATGTGCACAGATAAAAGCAACAATATATTTTTTTAATTTCTGCCGGACGGTTTCCGGAAAACTGTCTGTCTGACGGTTTCACAAAATTACAATTTTATGCGGTTTTCGCCCTTTAGAAAAATCAAAAGTCTTACTAATAATTACAAATCTATTGTCAATCTTCGTATACGACCTACTACACACAAAACGAAATTACAAAATGGAAAAATTACACAGCGTACTAAAATGTTCATCGAGTGCAAATAAATGAAACCAATATTTGTCGCCTAGGCACTTGCTATATCTACTTCAACTGGATATTGCATATACCAAGTATTCGTCGTAAAAAAATCCGTCCGCACAGCCGACCGTCGAATATATAAATCTATTTTTGAGATGGACTCGATAGGAACTGAATAGAACTGTTTTTTTCTTTTCACAAATAATCGTATACTTGTACAAATTTTTGATATTTGGTAAGTATACGAATGTGTAGCCCCGGCTTAACACAAACTCACCACTTGTAGCAAAACTATAAATGACAAATATGTGACCTGCTAATTATAAGCTTCAACTTATTGTTTTGTAGTTTACATTCTTGCATTTTATGCATTGCCATCAAAAAGTTGCCAGTGGTCTCATTTTTTCATAAATAATTCCATATTCTTTTCCAAAAATTATGCCACATCTCTCAGGATCAAATTTTAATGCTTATTCATGCAATACCAGGTCAATTGCGTTCTGTTATATCAATAAGAGATAAATTAATACTCTCAATTAAGTAACATTTACTGCAAGGTCCAACTCCATTTAAATTTGAAAAATTTTACTTGTAGTTCTTTAACTGTGTATCTATATAAAATTTATGGTAATAATAGGTCCACATTAATTCCTTCAACAAATTAATAATTATTTCTTTAGTCGAAGAACCGTTTAATAAATCTCTAAATAAATCTCTTTCGTTATAATACACAAATTGTAAATTTTAACTGAAAATTAAAGTTGTTTGACACCAATAAACGTTCTTTCTACCAGACAAATATTTCAAACAATTGCATTTTCCAGAATTTCTCAGAAATTTAACCACTGGAAAATTTTCTATACCTTTTTTAATCTTATATTCTTACATAAGTATGTAGGAGTGTTATTTATGCTAACCGGTCACATCATTTGCTAATATAATTCTTGGAATCAAGTGTTCTTGTTAAACTGCGGTAACTTATATCTATATGAATAAATGTCCTTCAAAGGTCGTAGCAACACGTATAATTAGTTACTCATGCTTACTACAAACCGCCGATGTTCAAATTTTAAAAAGTTTATAGGTGTCTAAGCAAAGCAAGACATAACAAACTCTATTTTTAAGTTTCCTCGAAAAAAAAAAAACAAATCTTTACACTCGAAACGGATCGTTAAATTAAACTAAAAATGAAATAAGAAATGAAGGAGTCAACAGTTTAATTTCTAAAACCTGATCTGGATTCGGATCATTCGACAATAATTATTGTTGTTACTTCAAGCGAAATGTGTAATAAAAAAGAAAAGGAATCCAACACTTTTAAGTAAATATATGTGCTGGGGTACATTCAAAAGCATTCTTGAAAATAGAATAAATCTACAAGTACCAATCAAGCATACCTCACAAATAAAAGATGAAACACTTGGATTAATTACAGATATACACAGTTCTGATTCTGACTGTATTATTAGAAATAGTACTGGCTGTATTATTGGAAATAGTAATATTGTAGAAAAATTAGCGATAATATTCATGTTACAAATCCATTAGCAGAAATACATATCGTAATAGTATATTATTATACAAGTTTTATAAGACGTCAAATTGGCGCACGAGAACGAGTGCGCCAATAAGTCTTATAAAACGAGTGTAATATACTATTTTTTCTACTTTGCGTCATTAATTTTATATAAATTTAGAAATTGTGGTTACTATATCGCGCTAAATTAGAATCTAGGGTATTTTGCGGGTACCACGTGGCAGCACTGTAGTAACTGTCAACTTCGTTATGGATGAGCTCGATGAGATAAAATCATGACAAAATCTAATTGTGAATAATTTTACTCTACTTTAGCCTACAAGTTTGAATAAATATTCAGCGAGGTCGCAACGATGATCATAATGGAGCCTGGGGCAACACTTTTAACCCTACTGGGATAAATACATGAAACTTAACCTAAAAAGTTAACAACTTTAAAATAGTGGTTGCATAAGTATAATAATCACAATAGAAGTGTTTGGCGGTGACTGATTAGTTACTTCGAAGAACAGGAACTTACTAAAGAATTGTTATAACGCTTAACGTTTAATAGCGGTGTGTACCAAATTCCGCTACGTAGCTGTTGCGGCTTATATATTTACAAGCACTTATAATTGAAACCCATTTCTAATTTCGGCAAAGTAGTTTATTAGGATAAATTATACTTAGTATAATTACATGTGATGGAGGTAATTCAAATACGTTGCACACAACCAGAACTAAGACGAAGTCGAGAGCGGCGAACAAAAACGAATACGAATTGAACCGAGCATCCAAGCGTCCAAAATATTACCGAAAACTTATACGTTACATAAGCTAAGAAATCCTCTACACTTTAAATATACTATAGCTTCGTATGTGTATGCTGATAAACCATTTATTGCGCATATACAATCTCGCAGCAGTAATTAAAATCGTTCATATCTATGATGTAGGTTTGATCTTCGCATAATACCTTATTAAAGTAAATGTGGTCCTTGAATTATATCTGAAAAGGAGATTTGATGTTTAGTTGAAAAGAATGATAACGATCACTTACCAGAGACGTAAAACATCACCGAAAACGTCACGCTGGCGTATTTTGATGAATACAGCAAAATTAAGAAAGCCCCAATCCTTTGGCCATACTATAGCAGGCTACACCCATGTTTAAATATGTATAGAATATTGATATTTCGCAGTTTATGCGATTGCAAGCAATTAAGAAGATGCAGTGTGTGGTTATGTTGAGTTATGTATTGTACGTTTGACATATGGCATTTGATATCAATGTGTACCAATCTTAGACAAAAATGTTACTGTTTTCGGTATTATAATGTGTTAATTGTAACACCGAAAACAGTGTTACAATGTGTGCATTGTGAATGCAAAGTAGAAAAAATACATATTGTTAAGATGAAGGACAGAGATGACAAGTATAACGCTGTCAATAATACAGTTATCAATGAAATATTTACATGATAATTGATAAGGTACAATTTGTTCTTATTTTACTCTATGGTTTCGTATACCAGTTTTAACTGTATCACAGTTATTCGATTCCAAATATTTATTATTAATATTGAAGAAATAAAAAGTTTATTAGCTTTATTTTATATCGTTTTAAATCCCAATATTTATAAAATGTTTACTTCTCTAATAGATAGGATGGTTTAGTAGAGAATTTCTCTACTAAACCATTCGGAGATCTGTCAATAATATTTGTGATTGGTTGGAATTTTCACTCCGCATGTTTTTGTATAACTTGTGTATGAACTAAAACATCTAACTTCAATGGCTAAAGCGTTATTATGCTAGGAATTTCATTCCTTGTATGTGGGTATTTCCTGTGTTCTACCAATCGTTAAATGACAGATAATTCTTTATCTCAACGTACTATCACAAGCAAACCTTTAGCTTACAGCATATTCACAACAATAAACCGTATAATATAAACGTTTGATTGTCTCAAAACTACCCACAAATTGGTTCTGGTGGATTAGGGAGCTTGCGAACACGTCGGTCAAGCTGATCCCACACGTGTTCAACAGGATTCACGTCAGGACTTAACGCCGGCCATTCCATGACCTGAATTCAACGTTCTTGTAAAAAGTTTCTGGTGATGCCGGCGGTATGTGGCTTTGCATTGTCCTGCATGAGGATGAAATTTTGACCGACGCCATATGCAGCAGGCACCACATGGTCCTCCTTTTCGATGTAATTCATGGCATTTAGTCTACCAGGAACCACAAGAAGATCAGTTCTGTTGTCTATACTGATTCCAGCCCAAACCATCACAGATCCACGACCAAATCTATCCACTTCCTGTATAGTAGCGGCTGCGTAGCGTTCACTAGGACGTCTATATACACGTACTCGACCGTCGCAACGAGTTAAACGAAATCTGGACTTGTCTGTAAACAGTACAGGGTCAATCCAGCTGAAATGGTCCAGAAAACGATAAGTTGATCGCTTGACCATTTTAGAAAAAAGTCATTTTTTCTTATTGGATTTGCCTATCTTCTGGGAGTGCAAAACCATTTTTTTTTATTATTGTTTTATTCAGTTCAGAAATAGCAACCAGTTTTATGTCAGCGAACCCGACATTTTTGACATTGGTATGTGTTTGCGTTAAACGAAATAACTTTGTTTGAAATTGTCATAGAGAGTTGAAATAAAAACCACTCGATTAAGCACATTCCAAGCTATCTGTTAGGTATATAATATATAGAGTTTACGCTTATTTTCTGTTAAAAAAAAATCTTAAAGTTTACTTACTATAGTCCATTAGGAGGCGTTTTTTTTAGACATGAAGGGGTACTTAATTTGTCCATTCAATATTTTTTAGTTATAACCTTGTATGCAAAGGGCTTACTTAATAAAAAAATAGCTTTCTTACTCCTTCTCCCTATTGATGACAAGCTATTGAAATTTCAAAATTTCTTATTTTTACGATGTTTAATGTCAAATATCTCTGATGGAACCAGGACAAAAAATCTGAAACTTTCAAAATTAATTCATCTTTTCATAAGGTTTAATAATAAATAAGAACATTCTTTTGTATTGCACTGTCTTTGGAATAACAGCCCTTTAAAATGAGAGAAAAATCACATGACGGTAAAACAAATTTAATTAAAAATTCTCAGTAAATACAAAACAAAGCATACTATTCATAACAATTATATCATTTTTTACAAACGAGACTTATAAAGCTAAGTGATCTTCATACGTTTTTGAAATTGATGTGATGTAACACCTTATTACACCTTTTGTTGGTTGAGGAGACAATTTGTGGTGCAATACACAAGAATGTTTTTATTTATTATTGAACCTTATAAAAAGGTGAATTAATTATGAAAGTTTCAGATTTTTTGTCCTGGTCCCATCAGAGATATTTGACATTCAATATAGCAAAAATGAGAAATTTTCAAATTTCAATAGCTTGTTATCAATTGGGGAAAGGAGTAAGAAAGCTACTTTTTTTATTACAAGCCCTTTGCATACAAGTTTATAACTAAAACATATTGAATGGACAAATGAAGTACCACTTCATGTCAACAAAAAAATCATGAAAACAGTTCTTAATAACAATAG
Source organism: Aphodius sticticus (assembly GCA_963966075.1). Taxonomy (NCBI): domain Eukaryota; kingdom Metazoa; phylum Arthropoda; class Insecta; order Coleoptera; family Scarabaeidae; genus Aphodius; species Aphodius sticticus. The sequence goes on from OZ014510.1 coordinate 4,115,046, forward strand.
CTTATTAAGAACTGTTTTCATGATTTTTTTTTAAGTAAACTTTAAAATATTTTTTAAAATAAACGGAAACTACGCGTATTATATACTTAACAGGTAGCTTGAAATCTGCATAATAGAGTGGTTTCTATTACAACTCTCTAGGACCATCCCAAAAATATTTTGTTTAACGCAAACACATACCAATGTCAAAATTGTCTGATTCGCTGACACAAAACTGGGCGCCATTTCTGAACGGAGTAAAATAATTTTAAAAAAATGTTTTGTACAGGGTGGGCCAAATTCGATGTTACTATAGGAGATCTCGGTAACTATAAGAGATATCGAAAAATGAGTAAGGTTGTTGTGTGTTAAATCAGACGAATGATATTTGCACATTCTTCAGGCTCTTTTTCGATAAGAATTCAGTGGAATTCACAGATTTTAAATATCTCTAATAGTTTTGTAGATATAACATAAAGTTGTGTTTTTTAAATGGAAACCATAGCTGGCTATGACTGAAATAAATAGAGCCTTTTTTCCCCTTTTCAACGATATATGAGATGCCGGTCCAAAATATTCCAAAAGTAATGTTTTATTGAATAACATGAAATTAGTATATATCAGAGAAATTATAATTATTGTCTTCGAGATTTCTCCGAGTAGGCGTATGTCACTAGTGGTTTGATACTACTAATCAGTGACTTAAGTATTGAATTTGCATTCTTTTGAATATTTATTTCAATTAAAAGTTACGAAATGCCGTATGAATCATATGAAAAATACGCAATGATCGAATGCTTTATTCAAAGTAATAACAATGCTGAAATTGCATCCGAAACATTCTTTAATCGTTATCCAGAAAGAACACAACCTCACAAATCTATTTTTGAGAGATTAAAAGTAAATCTCATAAATCACGGGTCATTTAGTATGCCAAGACCCAAACATTACCATATTGAAAATGCTGAAGAAGCTGCCACCAACACAGTTGCAGCCGCACTTGCAAATCCCTCAACTTCAAGTAGTGAAATAGAAACTGAGTCTGGAGTATCAAGACATCGAGCTTTGAGAATCCTCAAGAAGCATAAATTTAGGCCATATGCTTTAAGAAAAACAACATCATTTGCAACCAACAAACCCTCAGCAACGAACGGAGTTTTGCCATTGGTACCGTTATTTAAAAAAAAAAGTTATTTGGACTGATGAAGCCTAGATATTTAAAATCTGTGAATTCCACTGAATTCTTATCGAAAAAGAGCCTGAAGAATGTGCAAATATCATTCGTCTGATTTAACACACAACAACCTTACTCATTTTTCGATATCTTTTATAGTTACCGAAATCTCCTATAGTAACATCGAATTTGGCCCACCCTGTACTCCCAGAACATAGGCAAATTCATTAAAAAAATGATTTTTTTCTGAAATGGTCAAGCGACCAGCACGTCTGGACCACTTCAGATGGATTTGATTTTCCTAGAACTGTTATTTAAAAAGTTACAGGTTTTGAAAAAAATGTTTCCCTAATTTTTTTGAGCGGTGTATAATATAGTTCTTCTTGTAATATAATATGAACGAATTTAAATGGCTTCCTTCTTCGTTGAGAATACGTAAAGGAAGCTTAATATTGCCCTAAATATTATTAGCTTCGCATGTTATATCAAACACGAGATATCATGAAATATAGATTGAATCAATAAACAGTCGTATAAACGTTTTATATTGTGGACCATCGATTCAATATCGTTCTTCAATAGATTTCAAACTGTTTTTTTAGGATTGTACATATTCAGCAAACAGCGGAAACGAACGAACTCAAAATCGCGAGTTTTTTTTTTAATTATCAGCGGATCCATTTGTTTGTTTTCGTATATTGACTGTTAATTTTTAATTCGTCGTTTCACAGTCTCTGACCGTCTATGTTTGTGAACTATTCAACCGCTCTGCTAGCCATGTGTTCGTTACTTTTTCGCGCACAACGATAGGTGTTCAATATTCAAATTGTAACCAGTTACTGTGCGTTTTTCCCCCCTCCTCTTTACGCTTTTATTTGCGTATCGACTGGACAAGTTTGATAAAATCAACGCAAATATTGAATTGGTTTTATTTGATTTGGCGCGAAATTCAGTAGTACGCCAAATACTGAATCAATAAATAATTTGTTCATTCAGTAACATTGAACAACGTTGGGTGGTTATAATGTTAAAGTGATAAGTTTCTGGTTTGTCTTCTAATAACTTTTTTTCTACTTCGTATTGACAATGCACACATTGTAACACTGTTTTCGGTGTTACAATTAATTTTCTAAGATTGGTCACATTGATATCAAATGCCATATGTCAAATGTAAATACACATAACCACAAACTGCAATCGCATAAACTGCGAAATATCTATATTCTATACATACAGTGCTTCCCAAAGGTAACGGATAAATTCTATAAAATCTTAAATAAAAATATTTGAGAAAAATGCTCCGACACGTCGATTTTTACTTTTAAATTACTATCCTAATGTACACTTTTCAGCCCCCCACCCCTTCACCCCTAAGGGGTGGTAACCACAACTTTAAAAATTCAAAAAGCAAAGTACCCCTTGCGATACCTATTGATAGACTTTTTTAATCTGAATACAAAGAAAAAAAAATTATCGAAATCGGTTGATAAATAACGGCGATATTTATCAAAATTTATTTATACACGAAATTGAGGAATAACAAAATTTAATTTACTAATCCTTAATTAATTGTTCAAAGTGCTGCGCGTTAACGACGAGACAATGCCCTAATCTATCCCCAAACGCTTGTTGAACTTTTTCTAACATTTTATTTTGAGTTTTCGAACATTCCTGGAGTCATTAAGTGAATTACTGCAGGAATTCTTTCCTTTAACGCCTCAATATTTACAGGTCTATTAAAATAAACTTTACTTTTTAAATAGCCCCAAAGAAAATAATCTAGTGGGGTTAAATCTGGCGATCTTGCTGGCCATTTAATATGCCTTCATCTACCAATCCATTAGGAAATTTGAAAATATTTGGATTAGGAAATACTTGATCGAGGTATTCTCGAACTTTTCGCGCATAGTGTAGAGGCGCACCGTCTTGCTGTAACCAAATTCCGTCCTTGTGTCTATCAGGATCTTCTGCGTTGGGAAACAATACCGCTAAAGTAGGTAGTAGTTCATTTCGTACTAAGTTCAGATAACGTTCACCACTCAGTGCTCCGTCGAAAAATATGGTCCAATAATTCGAGAACCCACCACACCAGCCCACACATTAAGGTTTTGAGGATATTGTGTTTTCGCTTCCACCATCCAATGCGGATTTTGACGAGCCCAGTAACGGCAATTTTGTTTATTGGCGGTGCCATTCAGACAAAATGTTGCCTCATAAGAAAAAAAAACGATGTTTCTAATTAAGCAAGGATTTTCATTAGAGAGTTCCATCATTGTCTCACAAAATCATACTCATACACACTCATACTCACTTCATACGGGTGAAATTTGTGTTTTCGAAATAATCTGGACACAATCTGTACTTTTTGACGCACTAACTTGTGAAGCGACCTCAGCAAGGGTTGAATGATTTTCTGGCACCATATCCACAAGAAGATTTTGTCCTGATTTTATCCCAACTTTACGAAGTTGACAGTTTACTTCAGTACCAAAAGTACTACAACCGGTACCCGCAAAATACCCTAGATTCTAAATATAGTAACAACAATTTCTAAATTTATGTAAAATTAATGACGCAAAGTAGAAAAAATAGTATATTAGTCGATTTATAAGACTTCTTGACGCATTCGTTCATTTAGTGCACTCGTCGCTGGCACTCCTCGTGTCCCAAACAACTCATGCGCCGATTTGACTAATTTATAGGATATATAGGATGTTAAATCAAACATCAATAAAAATCATCAAAAAAGACCGTATAACAATATTTTATTAAAGCTCCTCTTATAAAACGATAAACCATCATAAGAACACATCACCACAAATTTGCCATCGCCATAGTTTATCCAAAAAAATCGAAAAAAATAAATAAATATAAAAATAAACGAAGATCACCGATGCATGTACAAATCGAAGACTTTCCAAAATGCAGCCAAAACAACGGTTTTGAAGAAGATCAGCGTGTTGATTGTCAACAGAAAAGCCAAAAGCTTCGCATACAGCTCAAAATTGATACTGACGCTAATAGCAGTGACGCTATCAGCATAGGCAGTGGCGAAATCGCCTTGAGCTTGCGGATCTCTCAGTAGAGGCTTGTCAAATTCCAAAGCTGGAAGACCGTTTGCCATCACCGACACGACAGAGCTCTGCACAGAAACGTCTTTACCGAGGAAAGCTGTTGAAGTTGCAGCTGGAACAGCATCTATTTCCTGGGCTATGTTCGTCAATAAGTTCCGTTTCTTCCGCTCAGGTTTAGCCACAATCAACTCCGAGCTTATGCTCATATATTCTAAACCTTCGTAGTCTTCAAAAGGCTCCTCCACGACCGATTTCGTCGAGTTGGAACGCTTACAAGGCAACAACGGTGGTAGCATCAAATCTCTGTTATTGCTGAAGATATCCCTGAAGTTATGGTTTAGGTCTTGCTTGACATAGTTGACCTGGGTTGGCGGTAGCATTGGTATTGTTTTGCTTGGGCAACAAACCTCTCTGATGTTGTCGTTTTCATCACTTAAGGTTTTGATTGATGATAGTGAGTCTGGACCATCTGTGGAAGCATGAGAAGTGATGATGTGGTTAGAACAGCGTTTCTCAAATGAAACTACATGGTATACTGACCATAAGCTTTGGATTTCATGATAATCAAGCCGGGAAGGTCTTGGTCACGGAATGGGTTTTCTTCTTCGTAGGTCTTGAGCAGAATGTTCTCCATGATTTCGGAGCATGCGCCTGAGACGACATCTCTCGACAGGTATACCAACTTTGTACCTTGAGAACTCTCCTTCACCTGTTTCGGTAGCATCGCTGTGCCAAAAGTGGTTTGTGGACACTAAGAATTTTGGTGGTGCGCGTGTGTTTCCTGAGGATGTGTGTAAACTTCTACCACCTCAAAGGTGACATTTTCGCAGACGCGGTTGTGTACAATTTGACGTAGTCAAATTTTGGGATAGTTTTCATGGTAACAGGTTAGCTCCATAGGAGATTCAAATTAGGCGAAAAATGGGCTATGAAGGGAATTAAATCCAATACGGTGGTTGACCTTTTTTGGGATCCAACGCGAAATGTGTTGAGTTTCCATACTTTTTGGCGCACAGTGGTTGAAATAGTCTTTTTGAACGCGCAACACTATTTTTTTTCACTTATTTTATTTCAGTTTTTTTAAAACGGTATTTCGATATGTCAGAAAGCATTAAAAATACCTTATATATATATATATATATATATATATATATATATATATATATACCTTAAATATAGTCACTTTCGACGTTGCATATACCGGGTGTTGCCAAAAAAATGAAAACACTAAATTACCTTTAGGTATTTTGAAAGATACGCAAAGTTTGTTTGAAAATGATGTTTTGAAATATTATAAAGACACCATCAATGAGAGTTTGACTTTAGAAAAATTGTTAATACAAAATTTTTCCAGTGTCCAACTTTCTACCGGGCACTAAATTTATTTGATGCGTGCGGTTCGCTCAGAAAATGTATAAAACTATGATTTTCGCGATTTTCTCGCTAACCGAGCATCTTAGAGCAACGCGGTCGTCAGAAATGTTTTCCTCGGCCAATTTCCTATCTACTAACGTCGGAATCGTTAAAATCGGATGGTTAGATCAAACACAGTTCGCTTTAACATTTCCAAATATAGTGAAATGGCAGATTTTTGCAGTTTTTGATACTTTGGAAAGTCATAACTTCCGTACCGTTCGATATACAGCGTAATCAGCGTCAAAAACTGTAGCATGGACCAAAATCTTAATTGGATGGGAAGTAGTTTTGCTTTTGCCCACTGGACAAAATTTTGATAAAAATCGTATTTCTATAATTTTAAATTTGAAGTAGCGCACCTAATTCGAAATCTAGACCCCGTGAAAGTCATAACTTCCGTACCGTTCGATATACAAAAAATCCCATTACTCCAGCGTACTCAGCGTCAAAAACTGTACCATGGACCAAAATCTTAATTGGATGGGAAGTAGTTTTGCTTTTGCCCACTGAACAAAATTTTGATAAAAATCGTATTTCTATAATTTTTGTCGACATGAAACCTTCGCTATCTTACTAAAATGAGTGCGCTGATTACGAATTTACACAGAACAGGTCTCTATCTCTACTGGTTACAGAGTTGTGCTCAAATTAAGTTTTTTTAAATAACACTAAAATAAGCGAATTGGACCACATAATTTAAAAATGGTACTTCTTAGGCATATAAAAGTCTACATATTCTTGATGTACTCGTCGAGAGCAATCATTTGGTGGTGGGTAAATCTCTCTATCGCCAACGGTTGCAAAGTTCAATTTTTTTCTATCTGAATGGGCTAAATTTAGACTGAAAGAATAATTAAAATTTTTTTAGAGCTAGAGCATTCTAATGTAGTCATGTTTATGCATTGGGACGTGCTGAATTCAATGGTGAGCTCGGTTTTCCCGTAAAGCGTACGGTTCGCTCAGAAAATGTATAAAACTATGATTTTTGCGGTTTTTCGCGATTTTCTCGCGAACCAAGCATCTTAGAGCAGCGCGGTCGTCAGAAATGTTTTCCTCGGCCAATTTCCTATCTAGTAACGTCGGAATCGTTAAAATCGCATGGTTAGATCAAACACAGTTCGCTTTAACATTTCTAAATATAGTGAAATGGCAGATTTTTGCAGTTTTTGATACTTTGGCAAGTCATAACTTCCGTACCGTTCGATATACAAAAAATTCCATTACTCCAGCGCAATCAGCGTCAAAAACTGTACCATGGACCAAAATCTTAATTGGATGGGAAGTAGTTTTGCTTTTGCCCACTGGGCAAAATTTTGATAAAAATCGTATTTCTATAATTTTAAATTCGAAGTAGCGCACCTAATTCGAAATCTAGACCCCGTGTCGATATGAAACCATCGCTATCTTACTAAAATGAGTGCGCTGATTACGAATTTACACAGAACAGGTCTCTATCTCTACTGGTTACAAAGTTGTGCTCAAATTACAATTTTTTAAATAACACTAAAATAAGCGAATTGGACCACATAACTTCAAAATGGTACTTCTTAGGCATATAAAAGTCTACATATTCTTGATGTACTCGTCGAGAGCAATCATTTGGTGGTGGGTAAATCTCTCTATCGCCAACGGTTGCAAAGTTCAATTTTTTTCTATCTGTATGGGCTAAATTTAGACTGAAAGAATAATTAAATTTTTTTGAGAGCTAGAGCATTCTAATGTAGTCATGTGTATGCATTGGGACGTGCTGAATTCAATGGTGTGCTCGGTTTTCCCGTAAAGCGTACGGTTCGCTCAGAAAATGTATAAAACTATGATTTTCGCGTATTTTTGCGATTTTCTCGCGAACCGAACATCTTAGAGCAACACGGTCGTCAGAAATGGTTTCCTCGGCCAATTTCCTATCTAGTACCGTCGGAATCGTTAAAGTCGGATGGTTATATTAAACACAGTTCGCTTCAACATTTCCAAATATAGTGAAATGGCAGTTTTTTGCAGTTTTAATACTTTGGCGAGTCATAACTTCCGTACCGTTCGATATACACAAAATTCCATTACTCCAGCGTAATCAGCGTCAAAAACTGTACCATGGGCTAAAATCTTAATTGGATGGGAAGTAGTTTTGCTTTTGCCCACTGGACAAATTTTGCTAAAAATCGTATTTCTATAATTTTAAATTCGAAGTAGCGCACCTAATTCGAAATCTAGACCCCGTGTCGATATGAAACCTTCGCTATCTTATTAAAATGAGTGCGCTGATTACGAATTTACACAGAACAGGTCTCTATCTCTACTGGTTACAGAGTTGTTCTCAAATTACGTTTTTTTAAATAACACTAAAATAAGCGAATTGGACCACAACTTCAAAATGGTACTTCTTACGCATATAAAAGTCTACATATTCTTGAAGTACTCGTCGGGAGCAATCATTTGGTGGTGGGTAAATCTCTCTATCGCCAACGGTTGCAAAGTTCAATTTTTTTCTATCTGAATGGGCTAAATTTAGATTGAAAGAATAATTCAAATTTTTTGAGAGCTAGAGCATTCTAATGTAGTCATGTGTATGCATTGGGACGTGCTGAATTCAATGGTGAGCACGGTTTTCCCGTAAAGCGCACGGTTCGCTCAGAAAATGCATAAAACTATGGTTTTCGCGGTTTTTCGCGATTTTCTCGCGAACCGAGCATCTTAGAGCAACGCGGTCGTCAGAAATGTTTTCCTCGGCCAATTTCCCATCTAGTAACGTCGGAATCGTTAAAATCGGATGGTTAGATCAAACACAGTTCGCTTTAACATTTCCAAATATAGTGAAATGGCAGTTTTTTGCAGTTTTTGATACGTTGGCAAGTCATAACTTCCGTACCGTTCGATATACAAAAAATCCCATTACTCCAGCGTAATCAGCGTCAAAAACTGTACCATGGACCAAAATCTTAATTGGATGGGAAGTAGTTTTGCTTTTGCCCACTGGACAAAATTTTGATAAAAATCGTATTTCTATAATTTTAAATTTGAAGTAGCGCACCTAATTCGAAATCTAGACCCCGTGTCGATATGAAACCTTCGCTATCTTACTAAAACGAGTGCGCTGATTACGAATTTACACAGAACAGGTCTCTATCTCTACTGGTTACAGAGTTGTGCTCAAATGACAATTTTTTAAATAACACTAAAATAAGCGAATTGGACCATATAACTTCAAAATGGTACTTCTTAGGCATATAAAAGTCTACATATTCTTGATGTACTCGTCGAGAGCAATCATTTGGTGGTGGGTAAGTCTCTCTATCGCCAACGGTCGCAAAGTTCAATTTTTTTCTATCTGAATGGGCTAAATTTAGACTGAAAGAATAATTAAAATTTTTTGAGAGCTAGAGCATTCTAATGTAGTCATGTGTATGCATTGGGACGTGCTGAATTTAATGGTGAGCTCGGTTTTCCCGTAAAGCGTACGGTTCGCTCAGAAAATGTATAAAACTATGATTTTCGCGGTTTTTCGCGATTTTTTTGCGAACCGAGCATCTTAGAGCAACGCGCTCGTCAGAAATGTTTTCCTCGGCCAATTTCCTATCTAGTAACGTCGGAATCGGTAAAATCGGATGGTTAGATCAAACACAGTTCGCTTTAACATTTCCAAATATAGTGAAAAGGCAGTTTTTTGCAGGTTTTGATACGTTGGCAAGTCCTAACTTCCGTACCGTTCGATATACAAAAAATCCCATTACTCCAGCGTAATCAGCGTCAAAAACTGTACCATGGACCAAAATCTTAATTGGATGGGAAGTAGTTTTGCTTTTGCCCACTGGACAAAATTTTGATAAAAACCGTATTTCTATAAGTTTTAATTTGAAGTAGCGCACCTAATTTGAAATTTAGACCCCGTGTCGATATGAAACCTTCGCTATCTTACTAAAATGAGTGCGCTGATTACGAATTTACACAGAACAGGTCTCTATCTCTACTGGTTATAAAGTTGTGCTCAAATTACGTTTTTTCAAATAACACTAAAATAAGCGAATTGGACCATATAACTTCAAAATGGTACTTCTTAGGCATATAAGAGTCTACATATTCTTGATGTACTCGTCGAGAGCAATCATTTGGTGGTGGGTAAATCTCTCTATCGCCAACGGTTGCAAAGTTCAATTTTTTTCTATCTGAATGGGCTAAATTTAGACTGAAAGAATAATTAAAATTTTTTGAGAGCTAGAGCATTCTAATGTAGTCATGTGGATGCATTGGGACGTGCTGAATTCAATGGTGAGCTCGGTTTTTCCGTAAAGCGTACGGTTCGCTCAGAAAATGTATAAAACTATGATTTTCGCGGTTTTTCGCGATTTTCTCGCGAACCGAGCATCTTAGAGCAACGCGGTCGTCAGAAATGGGTTGCTCGGCCAATTTCCTATCTAGTAACTTCGGAATCGTTAAAATCGGATGGTTAGATCAAACACAGTTCGCTTTAACATTTCCAAATATAGTGAAATGGCAGTTTTTTGCAGTTTTTGATACGTTGGCAAGTCATAACTTCCGTACCGTTCGATATACAAAAAATCCCATTACCCCAGCGTAATCAGCCTCAAAAACTGTACCATGGACCAAAATCTTAATTGGATGGGAAGTAGTTTTGCTTTTGCCCACTGGACAAAATTTTGATAAAAATCGTAGTTCTATAATTTTAAATTTGAAGTAGCGCACCTAATTCGAAATCTAGACCCCGTGTCGATATGAAACCTTCGCTATCTTACTAAAATGAGTGCGCTGATTACGAATTTACACAGAACAGGTCTCTATCTCTACTGGTTACAGAGTTGTGCTCAAATTAAGTAAAGGTAAGGTAAAGGTAAGGATAAGCCATTATGATGAAAGTGTCTCATTTCACAGTACACAACATTATTACCGCTACCTAGTGGTTTTTAAATACACGTAACGAAATAATAAATGACCAAGTACGGCCAAGTACAGTCAAATAGATCCAAACGGACAAACGGCTCTCTTCTAACACTTCCATCATTGGTAACAGTCTCCAGAAAACTAATACGGAAGTATTTCAATAATTATATGCAGCCTCTTCGGGTCTCTGTTGTTTTGTCAAAAGGTGTGCTTCTTAAACTCACCATGAAAGCCAGTCTACCACGAGCTAGAAGACCTTGAAACTAGTAACGTGAAGCTCTTCGTGTTAGACTGAGAGAGAGTCAGAAGTTTTTGTCGCTGTCTTCACGTAGAAACCTATCAGAAGCGATCCTCCTGCTATGGACTATGGTGTAGGATTTACCCAGCGTGTTGTATAGTTGCTGGTAGGTTTTAAGAAGCGTTTTTCCTTTTTGCTTCTGTCCGCATTTTGAACCGTCGGATAAAAGTTACGCTTATGCATACGCTTTGCTACATTTCTCATGTTTCTCTGTGCTGATTTTACTAAATTTGTAAAACTAGATGTTTCGGTGTGTCTGAGATATCCTATGTGGAAATTAAGGAACTCGATAGAGGTCTCAAGGCCTCTGTTCTAAAGGCTTGTGTTTGTGTATATTGTCAACATGGACTCAAAGAAATTTGGTGTTTCGATAGAGGAAATGAAATTTGAATCAAAATATGATTTTTTTTGGCGGAAGTAAACCTATTTTTAAGCCAAAGCAAAAATATTTCTTTGAAATAAATAAATCTCTTCTACAGGGTGTCTCACGGAACTGGTCCAAAACTAGAAATATAACCAAATAAGACGATGTATAGTTCATCATGATATCTTATACAGGCTGTTCAAAATTTACAACACAATAATTGAATTATCAAACGTAAAAACTGAAAAAAAAAAAATTTTTTTTTTTCAAATGCACACAGCGAAGTATATTCTCAAAACGTGAGAAAATTATTTACTTGCGGTTAGTTCTCAGAGTTATTAGTTTCGGTTAAGTATATAATTTTCAAACCAAGTAGTTCTCAATTCTCAATTCTCAATTCAAGAAGTTGATCAATAACTTGAATCATTAAGCCATTGCTTGCAGCGCGCTTGCGCATTTACACTCAAACGTGCACGAACGTTGCCGAGATTTAAGATTTTTCGCATCGGCCTTTGCCTTCAGTTAGTTGGGGTCTGCTATGGCGTCATGTTCGCTGACTATCGAGTATTGTCCGGGAAGAGTTCAATATGTTAGTACTAATTTTGTGGGTACTGTACGCAATAACTACGCGATCTATAATATTATGAAAGTATATAGTTTTAATTTTGCGTGAATAGCCTACAGTACTTATGTTCAACGTATTTGCGACGCAGTTCGTAGTTGTGACTTGTGACGCACACGGTACGTAAATTTTGCCTAGCCATATAGTGGTCACCAAATCAACATAGATGCCACAGAAAACTTACTTGTGTAATATAATGGAAACAATTTGATGTCTAATAGAATATGGTGTTTTTTTCCATGCCTTAGATATTGTAGGTAGTGATAATTTATAAATAGGTAAGTATATATGTAATTAAGCAAAGAAATTTCATACAATAAAACAAATATCATTCGCTAAGTTATTGTCTATTTATTTCACACAATTCCCTACCTTTAAAAAAAAAAACTAAAACAGTAATTTCTATTCAATACATTATGATCATGTTCTTGAACTAATAATATCTATACTCATTTCAAGAAAATATTTTCTCATTGTCAAGCATATATATTCCCTTTAAGAAAATTCCATTATTCTCAACGTGAGAATAGTTTTCTTGAATGAATAATATCTATACTCATTGCAAGAAAATATTTTCTCAGATATACAAACATATGATCATTTCAATTCAACAATATCTCTTTATTCTTAACTTCAGAAAATATCTACTTGCGGCTATAGCAAACTAATCATTTACTTGGATGAAAGCATATTGCTTTGAGTGAAGTATTTACTTTTCTGTGTGTGGAATACCCTGTACACCGATACGCCATTCGATAGGAAATCTTATTCCCTATCAATCAATATAAGGATTCCCTATATCTATCTTTAATAGTTTTTGAGATATTGTCACTTTTTCTTTAAATCCATTTTGAATAGTCCTGGGTTGCATAAGGAGGCCTTCATATTTTGGCAGTTAAAGTATTTCATTATCGATAACCTTTCACAACATAATTTTTATAAATTGGCATTTCTATGTGCAGTATTTAAATAATAAAATGTATTTCAATACAGATATTTTCATACTTTTCATGTTATTTTTTGGCATATTTGCAGTGCTCGGGATTTATCGTGTACGCCCGATGGTGGTCGCTGCTAATGCACTTCTACCTTAATTTGTATAGATCTTTACATTTGACAGATATGTTTGTTTGTATTGTTGTTCATCTACCGCTAATAATTGTGTATACAGTTGTACGTTGTTATTAGTTATTAGTTACGAAATGGAAAACGCTGATGGTTATTCAAATAGTGATATTTTGAATTTATTATCTTGGAGAATGTAACAAAATTTTGGAAGAGCGACGATGACGGAAGTACAGCGAACAGTTTTAAAATGTTTGGAGCAGAACGGGCAGCATTTCGAACAAAATAATTAAGTTTTAATTTAAGTTGGATATCCCAAATACATTATTTTAGTTTTAACAAACCTTTTCAATATTTTTCTGTTTCCTGCTGGTCCAAAGTTGCTACATTCTCTATAAATGAAGAATAAATCGTTTTGGATTTAGTTTGCATTCTTTTATACTGACAATATCTCAAAAACGATTAAAGATAGATATAGGGAACCCTAATATTGATTGATACAGGATGTTCCATTTGAAAAAGTGAGTTTTTTACCTTCGAAAATTCAATTATTGTGTGGTAAACGTCCTGTATAAGATATCATGATGAACTAAACATAGTCTTATTTGGTTATGTTTCTAGTTTTGGACCACCAATCATGAAACTTTGAAAAGTTTCAATAATAATCGAGATATTTCATAAAAACAAGAAATGTGTGTACGATATTTTCCAACATGCGTATATTATTGCAACTGCGCGTATTTCAAAATACATCGTATATTTGGGTGTGGAAACTGCGTCATAGGGAAATTCTGGAATCTGTCCGGGAAACTGAGGGGACGCGCTTTCGCTTTTGCTCCCCTAATTCTGTCTGGGCACGCATTTCCACAACAAGCCCCGCACAACCCTATATTCCCTGCAAAAGCGAAAACTTTCGCTTGCGCATGATATTATATTCGTCATGGATTCTATATAAACCTGAAAAGAAGCGAAATTTGTCGGTTTTTCTCATTCCGAATTACGTTTAAGGAATTTATCAATCAAAATATTTTAAGTTCCTACTTTACCGACATAAAAAAACACGTTATCTTGACGTAATCTTGAGTATTTATAAATAAACAATCGAGGTTGGGTCTGTTTGTGCTTTTATTGGCCTGGGTGCTCATGACACGATCAGCCAACAGACGTCTTTTTCATGTTTAAGTTATGTGTGAAGGTTTAGGTTATGTGAGCTTACATGTATGAATTTGACATCCAAGTCCAACTTTCCAACATTCTTTTTAATTAGAATTTACGTAACCTATTTCTTATTGGATCGAAGGACTCTAATAGACATGTCAGAATGCTGTCAGTTGCATCGAATGCATGTTGCATTATAAGGCACGTTGCGTGACAGCTTTCTAGGGGGGGGGGACGAGTTATACAAGTAATTAATTGGTATTTTAATACATTGCCGACGAATAGACCTGAAAAATTCCGGTTTTATTGCAAATCCTATAAGAATAAGTTACAAAAGTTAACGAAGTAGATTGAACAGTAGTTAATCCTAAATTTATCTCACACAAAAAATATTACAGATAATAAAAAAAAGGAAACACGTAGATACAATAATCCACTTAAAACGTCGACATCGTACAGAAAACAATTTTTATATTAAATTCTCACAGCGACGTGACAGGACAAAAGAGGGTCGGTCGCCACACGCCGCATTTCCACTTTTACGACAAAAAACGGTCGATATAGTGTGAAAAAATAATACAAGAGCGTGTTTTACGGCATACTCGGTACTATTAAAGTTTTGTTACATTTTTCGCTTCAACTGTTTTTTTTTAAGGTAGAATTGCGGAGTAATAAAAAATGGAGAAAAACGAGCTATATATTCGCTACCCTTATGTACCTACGTAAATTGAGGGTAGCTGGAAAATGCCCGAGGGGATCGTGGAGCAAATTGGACAGATATGGAACGATTTAATGGAGTTAAATTGCTATTTACTTACTTCGCAGAATTACGAAAATAGTATAACTATGTTAAATAGTCCAAATTCTTAAGGAGTATTTTATCTTACACGTACCGAAGACAGAACGGGTCGTAGATAGCTCACGTACCGAAGACAGAATTGTTTAATTGACTAGATTTTAGCACGTACCGAAGACAGAACAACTTTTAACGGACAGCTAATATTAAATAGGTGCTTACGCGTACCGAGGACAGACTGACTCAAAGCGATAGCAATTCTCTATGCGGTAATTATCGACAAATGTTAATCTGGTATTTTAGCTACAATTCGCAATATTCGCGATTGTTTAGACGGGCGTTTTAAACACTCCACACGTTCGCGATTGCGGATGACTCATTCTATTTATAAACACTCGTATTTATTTTAAAATCTACGTATAATACGACTAGATAATTTGATAAAATTATTTACTTTAGCCGGCTGTTTTGTAGACAATGTAGACAGCCTAAAACAATTCGCGCTGGAAACAGAACGATCGCAAATAATGTTCATTAAGTTGCCAATAGGGCGCTAAGATTATAAATCTTTCGCATGTGGAGTATAGAGAGATTTATCTTGTTTTGTGTATAATAAAGCACTTCAAGCTATACCCACAGAAAAGCAGCTCCTCCTCTTGTTTATCATACGAAATTTATTACGATCTTAGCTGTAGTTACAATAGAATTGTTACGAAATTATCTTGATACGTTCAAAACTAACTTTAAACTAAGTTAAAACTAAAACAAGAGCACGCTTTTGCTACCCAAGTCATTGAAAACATCGCAGAACATTGTCTTATAACAAGAAAAGGGTAGGGAGGGGCACACATGGACATGTCCCGCGTCCCGCGGAGTTTTAAAATAGTCCCGCTTTTTAGGAAATATTATTTAACTAAATTTTTACAGAATTACTAAAAAAAAATAAAATACTTTTTTTCAAATCGTTCATTCATATTTTTATAATTTGAAAACAATGTTGTGGGGTCGCCACCGGTTTTCCAAATTAGTATTTTTTACAAAAAATTAATGCCTTTTGTATTCTTTGACCAATTTCCACTATTTTTTCAGAACATGTAAAGTAAACTTACCTACTTTTGAAAGATAAAGAAAATAATGTTCCTGGTTATTAAAAAAAAATGGTGTTTTTCGACTAAGTTTGAGACATCCTGTGGGGTAACAAACGAAGTTGTTCTCTCGCATGTTCTCAAGTGCTCAGTTACAAAAACCATATCAATTTTCAACATCTTATTTTGTAATTCATCCCAATATCTGATTTTTTGTAGGAGATACACATTTGTAAGTAAAATTTGCATTATTTTTGGACCAGAAACACTGGCAAATCTGGCAGGCTGAATATGCTGCAAGGATCAAAACCGAAATTTGAAACGTATCATTTAGATTCCATGTCGACTTGCTGTTATTTCAACAAGTGCTGTTATCTCATCACACATTATTAAAGTGTCACATACACGTTGAGTTTCGCTTAGTATAATTTAGTTTTTTATCCATCTGTTTACCTGTAAGTTTCTGGTCAGTATCTTTAAATTAATTCGTTGTTGGTACTAAAAACAATAGTAAAAACACTTATAATCAAGTAACATTCGCTGCAAGGTTGAACAGCATTTTAAATTGCAACGGTGTACTTTAAATTATGTATCTTCTAAAAAAATGCAGATATGGGAATGAACCAAAAACAAAATGTTGAGAATATCGATCAGATCAAAACTATCCTTATAGTTTACTCGGTGTAATCGGATGTAAAATATGAATAAATAATTATGAAAGTCGTCAAAGATTACAAAAGCTACTTAACATCAAAGTTTAACAAAATAGGCATTCCTTTAATATAGGCTGGTAAGTTTCTCGCAAAAACGTACTCCTAACTTTGGTATATTTTGTTGTATTGTGCAGGGTCGTTAGATTAGAACATTTGTTTAGTATCTTCTTTGACCGTAAGATTTGTTTTATTAACCATAAGAATGTAATTAATCTTTCTTAGTCTTCTTAATATTATTTATTGGTTGACGAAAAGCTATTTATTTCGCGCAAAAGGCATATATTTGAAAAATCTATGTTAAAAAAGGAAACAGTTATTTTGTTTAAACAAGTATGTTTTGATCAAAAGTACTAAAATTTAAATGAAAAAGTGATAATGTGAAAAAATCTGTATAAAAAACTATTTTTGTGTTAAATTTGTCGTTTTGCGTCTTTTGCAAAGATGAATTTCAAATTCAAAAGGTTGAGGTTATATCTCAGAAACTGTAAACGTTGCATCAACGAAAATAACGCCAGTGACTTCACATGGTTGCAAAATAGTTAATTCCAAAAATTTGTTAAATTCGGTCGAACCGTTCCGGAGATTTTGTCACTTTTATTTCATAACCTTCAATTGTCTCTTTCTCGAAAATTTTCTTATGTAAGGCCATAAAAATATTATGCTACCACTAAGACAATTAAAAGGTCTGTCAAATTTATTAAAAACTATAGGGTTGTCATTTAAAAAAAATGTCGATCATCTGTTAAAAACAATTGAAAGTAAATAAATTAATTTGAAATCATAAGGTGTATTTTGATAATTATAAATCGACGTGATCGAGGATTTTTTAAAATAGCAAACCGTTCGTGAGATTTTCTCATGTTTCCATACTTTACTCGCTCACTGTATAGATGGCTATCCCACCCTTATTTTCAAACTATCAACAGAAACTACAAATCGTCCCACACATCCAACAAAATCAGCATACAAAAACCCAATATTGACTATCTAAAAATTGCTTAAGAAAAGTGATACTTACACTATTTAGAAGGAGAAGATCTTGAATTTTATTACTATATTACTTCTTGGGAAATATCAAATCATGATGAAGACTAATGACAAGTTTAACAATGTTGTTTTTTTGTTAGTATTGATTTTGTTTCTAATATTAAACTTGTTGTTGTTTTCGTATTTATGCATTTTTATTAGATGTTTTATCTAATTGTTTATTTATTATTGCCTTTTGAACCAAAATTTACTTCCAGAACAACTGCAAATGAAATTTAGTACACCTTTTTTGTGCTTACAAAATTTGTAAAATATTGACGAATTATGCAGTTTTTTTCAGTTTGCCACAAATGCCTGATTTGAACTTATTCTGTTCTTCTACTCACCGATTCAAATATATAGTAAATAAGGTCCCAAATTTCTCCATGGACCCCCAAAATTTGCTTGCGGGCCACTAGGGGTCCGCGGACCACCGGTTGGCGACCGCTGATCTAGGGGACAGTCTTGGGAATGAGTTGGTGCAGTGTAGACGCGTTTAGACACCTTTAGGCAGGGTTGCCAATTTAGTAGAATTTCTACTAAATCTGGTAGAATGAAACATTGATCTGGTGGTCAAATTTTGAATCTAGTAGATAGCGGAAAATCTGGTAGATTGACATACTTTGTTTAGTAGTTCTCTGTTCTGTAGTCGTATTACTTAACTTAAACTAATATAAGTAGGTACAGAATTTCTTACTAATGTTCTGTTCTATACCATCTTTAGTATTTCTACAACAAATATTTATTGTATAGTACGTAGGTATATACATTATACCGCATTGTAGGATATGCATAGGTGATTGTAATGTTGGTAGATTTAAGTAGAATTTATGTAAACCTAGGCGAGAAAACAGTCGCTAGTGGAATTTTAGATTATGCACGGTTAGTCAAAATTATTGGAACAACTAAATAATTCTCCAATCATTAACAATTTCAAAAAATGTTCAAACAAAAGTGTTTTGTGTTTAAACAATCTTTCGTTTAAATATATTTTTACTTTATCATACGCAGTAGGTAAAGTATTGTAATCGTGCCAAAAAAAAATTTTGAGATTTTAGCGGAAATATGTCTTTTTGGGTCCCCTGAATATTTTTGACCAAGGTACAAAAAAATGTCTGTGTGTGTGTGTGTGTGTGTGTGTGTGTGTGTGTGTGTGTGTGTGTGTGTGTGTGTGTGTGTGTGTGTGTGTGTGTGTGTGTGTGTGTGTATGTGTGGATGTGTGTACCCGTTTTTGTGGCGACGATTCCGGAGAAACTACTAAAGGTATCGGGACGAAACTTCATATTTCGAAGTTTCATAACCAAACTTAGAGCTAAAAAGCTTTCTGTTGAAAATGGTCCAAAGGAACTGCAGGTTTAGTCTTAGCATTTTTGAAACATTTTGTAAATAAGCCGCCATTTCTGGAATTTCGTCGAAATAGTTAAATAATAAATTAAAGAAGATGAAATTCTGAATAATTTATCACTATGACATTTTTTGGTACAATCAATAGTTTAGCTGCATGAGCAAATTCTATTTCATCGAGATCGGTCGTACTGCATGAAAACTAGTAGCCAGGATTTGTCAGATTTTTTGATTCTAATGACGGTAGGTAGTCTTGGTGTCAAACGCTAATGTTTTGACAATAACTTCTGTCAATATAAGCTGCGTTCGCATATTGCATTACACTTTTTACACCCAATAACACGTAAGTGTCATATGGACAGTGTACCCGGTGTCAACGGAGTATAATATCCGAACGCAGCTTTAATCGACATATCTGTCTAGTTCTAGTAGTTTTATTTTAATGCAGACATGGCCGATCTCGATCAAATAGAGTCTCATGCAGATAAACTATTAATTTTATATATAGTATGATAAAGTCATGTGCCTGGCCACATCAGATTTTTTATTTTATTATGGAAATTTGGTAACCTTTCCCTTTTCTAATAGAACACTGTATATTTTTATATTTGTTTATTCTAAAATTAATCTAAGAATTTTTTGTAAGAAATAATTTTTTTAATCATTTTTGAGTTATAAACAATTAATCAAAACTCCTGAACTGTAATTAATACATACACACATTTATATATTTTTTAAATCCAGTTTGAACATTTAATTTAATTTCATTTAATAGCTTTGATTTTTTTTTACTTTATCATACGCAGTATGTAAAGTATTGTAATCATGCCAAAAAAAATTTTTGAGATTTTAGCGGAAATATGTCTTTTTGGGTCTCCTGAACATTTTTGACCAAGGTACAAAAAAATGTCTGTGTGTGTGTGTGTGTGTGTGTGTGTGTGTGTGTGTGTGTGTGTGTACCCGTTTTTGTGGCGACGATTCCGGAGAAACTACTAAATGTATCGGGACAAAACTTCATATTTAGAAGTTTCATAACCAAACTTAGAGCTGAAAAGCTTTCTGTTGAAAAGGGTCCAAACGAACTGGTGGTTTACTCTTAGCATTTTTCGAAGATTTTGTAAATGAGCCGCTATTTGTGTAATGTCGTCAAAATAGTTAAATAATAAATTAAAGGAGAGGAAATTTTCTATAATTTATGTATATGACATTTTTTGGTAGAATTTATAGTTTAGCTGCATGAGCAAGTTCCATTTCATCGAGATCGGTCGTACTGCTTTAAAACTAGTAGCCAGGATATGTCAGATTTTTTGATTCTAATGACAGTAGCTAGTGTCAAACGCTAATGTTTTGAAAATACTACTGTCAATATAGGCTGCGTTCGGATATTGAACACCGTTACACTTTTTACACGTAAGTGTCATTTGGACGGTGTACCCGGTGTCAACGGAGTACAATATCCGAACGCAGCTTTAATCGAGATATCTGTCTAGTTCTACTAGTTTTATTTTAATGCAGACATAGCCGATTTCGATCAAATAGAATCTCATGCAGCTAAACTATTAATGTTATATATATATAGTATGATAAAGTCATGTGCCTGGCCACATCAGATTTTTTTATTTTGTATCCGTTTTGTTAAAATAAAAGTTCATGAGTTATTTTGTAAATAAAATTATCCCTGCAAAAAATTCTTAGAATTAATAGAATAAAAAATAAAATATACAGGTTATTCTATTAGAAAAAGGAATGGTTACCAAATTTCCATGTTATATATAATATTAAAAATATATTGAAACGATAGCTTGTTTAAAACAAAACAAAATTGTTTAAAAATTAGTTTGAATTTTTTTTAGCGAGAATTCTAGATATTCCGATGATTTTGAGAAACCCTGTATAAAACCTTGTGCGATTCATATTTTCAATCGGCTGTCCTGAACGTTTAAGTTTTTGCATTCAAACTAAATTGCTAATAATAAAAAGAACCGAGCTGAATTCAGTCGAGTGAAAGTATAAAAACAAACTGAAATACTAAAATCACAAATAAAAAAATATTTTGAATTATTAAATAATGAAATATGAAGTTTTTGTCCACTACTAAAATCTAGTAGAACATTTTAGTAAAAGTAATGATAATCTAGTGGAATTTTAGTTGAAAAAGGTAGGCGTTCTAGTGGATAAGCATCCGTTGGATTTGGCAACACTGCCTTTAGGCCTTTGGACGCTTTTAAGAAGGTTTTTTTATCATATAATATAATGATCCTATAACTTTTTGGTACTCGGAAGGTATACAATGTGTGCCGTGTTTCTTGAAAAATATAGCTATTTTATCCCAACATTTACTCTCGCCAGTTCATAGGAAGGAATATATTGACAAAAAAAAAACGATTATAAAAGTTGGGCAAAATCGTGTATGTGACATTAATCATGTAGTCAAAAGTTGGCGGTTTTCGAGTTATGTCCTTAAAAAAAAAGAAGCGATTTTAATAAATACCCCCGTTGTTTTTTTTGTATGGGATCTTTTTCCAAAAGTAGTATCCTTTGTTAGCGGAGATTTGAATACATAACTCCCAGAGTTTTGTTGCATTTTTGCTAGAAAACAAGGTGGGTATTACATAAGACAGTTCTTAACCTTCTGATAGCGATCATTTCTTTTAAAAACCAATTCATTTTAATTAACATTGTAGCTACGAGTAACGATCTGTAATTCTCAAGAAAAATACTACACAGTATTTTACGTCAGTGTTTACAATTCGGTAACAATATTAGGCTATTGACCCACTATGAATAATACCATCAGGTCTGATGTTGTAATTGTGTTATAAGCGATTTATAGTGTTTACTTTTGGTGTTTTTTTTTGTTTTTCGTATATTAAGGTGGTTATAACATAATACGTAAGATGCGTGACGAAAAACTAACCGTTTAGTTGCTGCGTTGGGCATTCCGCAGGGTGGTAGCCTGGGTCCTCTACTGTTTATAATTCCTGGTTACGCCGCTATAGGGCGGGACACAACAAACGAACACTGTAACCATCTTTTTTCACGATTAACTAGGGTTAACACACACACACGGAAGCGGCGCACCACAACAGTTCAATCACACAAAACTCTCGAAAAACCGGACTTCCGGTTGCACGAAATTTTTTATTTATTTTTTTTTAGGTTATGATTCGCGTTTTAGGCCGTACGAAAACGTCGATTGTTTCTCTCAAGGTATCCGCAACGCGGTAAACGATAGCTTTAACATTTTGTATAGCGCGAGCGTTTCTGTTTTACTACTGTGGCCTCAGAATGCTCTGGTAGGTTGCCGGACGTTTCGTGCGGGTCTTTCGGGTGTTGTCGGGAGAAATCGGGACTGCCTAAAGTTTATGAACGGGTTAGCTGAGGGTACAGCCGGGTGCTATCTGTCGACCAGTTGGTGGGACTCTGGTCTATGCCCTTTAAGAGGAAATTCTGTCATAGTGGCCGGGCTAGCATCATAAAATGCGGCTGAGGATGCCTGTAGATGTTTTTGGGGGCCTTTAAAGTCCATTATGGATGACGGTTTTTAATTTTTTTTTTCACGAGGTCTATATGGATGGGAAATTGTATAATCCAGACCGTCAGTCCTCAGAGGAAAAAATTTCTTTGTCAGTAAGAAATTTTATTTAAGTCAAATATACATGATTGTAGAATATCAGCAAAGTAACTTTACCTACTTCTTTTAACCCTTAAAGGTATAGTTTTTTTTGAATGTTTAAACTTTAAGTGAAAAAAATTATTTTACGCATTTTTATACGTAGCTAACAGCTAGCGAATGAATTAGAAGTGTATTTTCGATTTTCAAGGAATTTAATGTATAAATGTTGCAGACATATACTACATTGCGCGTTATGACATATAATAATTATAGATACTACTGTTCTATATGAAACATTTTAAAACAACTATTTTTCTTATCACAGTACAAGTTTAGCCCACATATTTGTCCTAGTTGACCCAACCGTACATCTTTCAGAGTTGCATGTTCAGATGGTCCACCCTTCTTCTTTATCATCATTTCTTCTAGGTTGATTAAAGATGGATCCTTTTTTTACATTGATCGATTGTCTAACTCGACACAACTATTCCGATGTAATATCCATGCCTTTACTAATGTCATATCTAGCAAATGGTAAAACATTCGAATATATAATTTTTTACTCCTCGTGAATATTTGATGTCGAGCTATGATGGCAACCAAAAGAACGACGCTCATGGGTTTCTCAAGTTTGTGACGCCTGTTTTTTTACCGGATTCTCTTGGAGAATATGCATTATTGTCGTTAAAATGTGGAAAATTTACTTACCAACAAAATCGTAAATAGTTAGGAGAGACCTGACAAGTTTTGGTGCGATGTTTTAGTCCGTTAAAAGAGAAGATGTGTCGGAGGCGGTGGTGGGTCGCGTCCTGTTCTCCTCATGTTCACGTTCTGCTCACTGCCGTAGGCACATCTTCTTATTTAATGGGCTAAAATAGCGCACAACATTAACAACCCTGGCAGATCTGTCTGGACTTTATTGGTGGCTGAAAATACCAGCACTTTACCAGTGTCAGTTTTTATTATCATATCCACTCCGATGTCACTATATATTGTTTCAAATCTGCTGCTGTAATATGTAATGGTTTAGAAACACCAGTTTGTTACACATATAAATTTGATTCAATATCAATTTTATCTGAAAAGTGTCGGTAAATAAATATTTTAAACATTCAAGGGGTGTGAACAAATTATAAAGTTATCCATTTATTATGAAGTTATCCATTTCTGTGAAAAGTTAATTTTAAATCATTTTCTTTACTCTTTGCTTTGTTACGTTTACATTTTCTTTGGTATTTTCGTTGGTACTGGCAGAAACTCCATTATCATAGTTATCTTGTTGCTTGTTCTTGAACCGATGGCGTATAATATACAGAATCCAGTAAGTTATCAATTCAAGTGGGTCCGTAACATGCTTGTAGCAATTAAATAAACTTGCAAACTTTCAAGGAGCTTTTCATTTCATCTAATAAGCTATTGGTGTCAGAGAATTCTTCATGATCCCTAAGATTATTAATTTCACTAAAATCATGGCCAAATATTCTTTCTTTTTCACGTAAGGGTTTCTTAGGTACCACGTTTTATCCTTAAAAGTTAGATTAAACTATATGTAATTATAGAAAATACTATTGTTGTCTTTCGTAGCAGATATTTACACATTTAGCTACTATAAAAAAAATAAATTCTGTACTGAACGCATAATGTATAGGAACTACAACTAACCAACCTTATACTACAACATTATATGATAACTTTACCTATTACAAATGTCAAATAAAACAAATTCTGTACTAAACGCATCATGTTGTAGAACTACAGCAAACAAATTTCGTAACACATCTCTATATCACAAACAGATCTTTTATTATATGTGAAATACATAGTACAAATTCTGCACTAAACGCATAATGTTGTAGAACTACAACAAACACATTTTGTAACGCTACATCTTTATATTACAACTTTACCAATTATAAAATGTCATAAACTGTTCTACTAACTTTAAATCAACCCCTACAATTTTATTTCACCATTATTAAAGGGCTATCCTTTCAGCTCAAACCCAATCAAATATGTTAATATTACTCGTAGATAAAACGTAGGTAGATAAACAAGTTGTTTCAGTACGAGATGAGCTCCCACGATCTATTGATAGATTAACAAAAGTCTAAAATTTTAAGAAAATAAGTCTAAAAATCTTCCCTGTTAATTTTTCTGGCAAAAAAAGTGTCGCGTAATCTTAAAATCAAATTTTCAGCCATACTGAGCATTTTTATAATGAACTCCGCAAATATGAATCTGTTGAGTCAGGAAACTTATTTTCTTTATGTCTTTATATCGAAAACTTAATAGGTGATATACAAAATTAAAAAGAAATAGTTTTTAACATATATTTTGCGTACCTACTACCCATAGCTCGCGGGAGTGCTGCGCCTATGACAACATGTCAATCGCGGAATATTTTAAGGATAAAAGGTAGATCTTAAGTAGACAAAAGTTGGCCACCCCTGCTCTAGGAGACCCCTCTTACAACGAGAAAACTAAAGCACCATCTATCGGCATCCTTCACAGTTTTCTTTTCTATATACAATCCTAAATTTCGTTAGCCTAAACTTAATGGTGTTTGGACCATTCACATAGAGACAAAACCCAGATATTTGTAGTTCCGTCTATGTTCTATATATTTCTATAGTTTCTATAATTTTGTTTATGAATCGCATCGATCTCAAGCAGTCTAATCTCAATAACAATACGGCTGTCAGCCTGACCTGCCAACATAATAACGGAACATACCTAACTATGTTAGAAATGAAGCAACATTGTCAAATAACTCATGATATTTGTTTCCTGTGATGTCATTAGAAGTAATTTTAGCGATGCATGACTGGTTGGCTGATAATTTCTTATTTTGCTTTCACGTCTCTATCACGTATGAATTACCACATTGTTGATGATCAGACGATTGCTATATTAGTAAGTATCGTAATAAAAGGTGTCTAAGTATAAAGTTAATTCATATAAATATGCATTAGCTCGAAGAAATCTGGTGTTCCAATAGAGGCAAAGAAATATTTCTTTGCGGATAAAAATGCATTTTTTGGAAATATTTGGGTGCCTGTTCCAGGAAAAAAATATTGAATTTTTTTTCTCTCACTCTATATGTTTATTGGGGTGCTGAATCCGAATTTCAACTTCGGTACTTCCCATGGATGTGGCTTCCCAAAGAAAATTACAAAAAAAACTAAACATTTTTGACCGTTTTCCAGTTTTTTGCGAAAAAGTGATAAAACTATGCACTTTTCGAGGT
The DNA here is from genome assembly GCA_963966075.1 of Aphodius sticticus. Lineage (NCBI taxonomy): Eukaryota > Metazoa > Arthropoda > Insecta > Coleoptera > Scarabaeidae > Aphodius > Aphodius sticticus. The sequence goes on from OZ014510.1 coordinate 4,140,913, forward strand.
AGACCATTCCATACAAAAATAAAGTAAATTAAATTTCCTATAAGAGCACTCAAGAAATGCATTTTTGATTGAACGGTTTGGCCGCTAGAGCGCGCTGAAAGAAGGGAAAATTTTCCTACTTTATGTAAAACCCAGTTTTTAAGTTAGTTAAAAAGGCTGATTGTGCTAAAACTACATTAATTTCCCTATAAATTGCACATCTTAATTTTATTTTGGCCAAACCGTGTAGCCGTGAAATTGGGTTGATATACAGTAGAGCGTCGATAATCCGAACTAATTGGGACCGAATGTGATTCGGATTATCAAATTGTTCGGATTATCAAATATTGCAGCTAAATACTAGAAACTACGAGTATTGGATAGAAGTTCAATCTTAATAAAACCAACACCATTCGATCCCGCTCTTCTTAAACTATAGGAATGTCAAAAAGTAAAAATCGAAGGATATCGAAGAGATATCGAAGGGATATCGAAGAGATATCGAAAGGATATCGAAGGGATATCAAAGATTATTATTATTTATTAATTATTCATTTAACTAATTGAGACCGCAAGTAATTCCGATTACTAATATATATATATATATATATATATATATATATATATTAGGGTAGCAAAGTGCACGCTGATTCGGAATCGGAACAGTTGGATGAGGTATTCACACTAAAAACATATTTTTTGAATCCAAATATTATTTTTTGGCGGAAGTAAATCTATTTCATTTCTAAGCCAAAAATATTTCAAAATTCAAAGAAATATATTTTTTAAAAACAAGAAATCTTTTCTATGTGTTTACAAATTGATTATTTTAAACGACATGATTCAACCCAATGAAAATTCTAGTTTTCTCTGGCCTTGATTCGGAAGCAATTACTCATAGAAGTGCAAAGGTTGCCCTGTCGCTGTCTTTGATTACAACAATAGCTTCCTGCACTTAAAAACTATGACTCAGGTCTACTGTCTAATGTTGTTAAACGATCACTTTTATACTAACATCATCGTGGTATAACTTATAAGATAGTTGAAAACGAAACAAGCAGAACAGATGAGTGTAAAGCAGGCAGCAGCAAGCAAAATCTGGTGTGCCGCAAGATGGTATCTTGGGCCCAATCCTTTAGTTTTAATGTTAAAAAACCGGTAAACTCTATACGAACTATTAGCGAGGTATTTATCTTTATCAATATTACCTGTATCAGTTATCGCAAATCTGAGTATTATGTGTGCTCATGTCAAGCGATGTTTTCGCGATTATATGGCATTATTATCAGATGCCAATCTACGATGATTCACTCGCTATTATCGCAAACAATATTTCGACAGCCCAAGAGAGTTTTTTTTTTATTTCTAAATAAAGATTGGCTGTTTTAAATCCAGATCTTAAGTAAAAAATCGTTTCACTTACACATAAAAGATGGCAGCACCCATCGGAATACAAACCTAACAACAACCGCCATCTAGTGTCAATCAAACAAAACTTCTCATAATCTAAGATAAACGCCCACTTTTCTATTTATCTAAAGATTTTCCATATAAAATATTGCTGTAATCGATAAAGTGCAATACATTTTGACTTAAAACGTTGGTATTAAGTTTGTGTTTTGGTTGTTTATCAACGACATCTATCGTAAAACATCCGAACCGCGTCCAAATATGGCTTTGTTATTAAATTATGTAGGGATAAACTGGTGGGCGTGGCCTAGTTAACGGACACGCCCCCAATTACGCCACGCCCCTTTTGCGGCACGCCCACTTGACCCCCATATCTGAATGATTTATACACCTACTTGCAAGACTTGTAGTTTTTCCAGTCGTTTTTTTTTGTTCTTCGTGCTTTTGATGACTTTGCATATTATGGTTGGAGAAGGAAAGCTTTTGTTATGATATAGCTATCACAGTCTTTTTTATTTGTAAGTTTTTGTATTTATAGTTTCAAACAATACGTGAAATTTTCTTAAATTTTGAGAAACTAACAAAGCAAAAACGTGAGTAACTAAGTAGCTAAGAAGAGGACATTTAAACTAAGAAGAGGGTCTGACGTCATTTTTAAATTGACCCCTTTTAATATTACAATTTTATTAAGAACAACCTACTTTTAATACCTGTAATACATAACAGTGACCTGACATCTACACGTTAGGCACAAAATAATCATTCGACAAAACGCTCGTAGATGTCGCTGACTGTCTCTAGTTTTGAGTGCCCTTGGTAGATGGCGCTGTTATATTTTCTTAGCAGATCAGCGTCGTTGTCATGTTTCTTTTTCAGTAGGATTTAAATAAATCAAACAATCGATAATTGTATTCTCTTTTATTATTAAACAATTTGTTTATATAATACCTTTGTTCGACAGTTATATTATTTATAATGTTATAGTGTTCCTGTTTTTAACTTGCTGCATATTTAGTAGTATATAATATATTATATAGATAGATAATATATATCTGCATATAAAATGGTACAATATTGTGATAAACACACCTTTGAAGTAGGTACATATTTTTATTTAAAAATAACAGTATATTTGCAGTAATCGTACTTTTATTGATAAGCAAGACATTATAAAATATATTTGTGAATATGTGACCCCGCACGAGAGAATCGCCCTAACTGCCATCTCTGGTTTCGATAATATTGACTCCTGTGTTTGAAGACGCATGACTCTAAAACTACAGAACAGAAAAAATTGAAATAAAGTGTATCATACTTCTGAATCATTTCTACATAAGTTGTATGACTGTCAACATTTTTTGCCTCTCGGTGTAAACATGAGCGCGAGAGAAATGAGAAAATGTACCCGATTTTTGCACTTTTAAATTAACGTTCGTATTTCCATTTTTTCCTCGTAAACCGCCTGCCAGAAAAATTTCAATTTTTGTTCAGGTTGCATTTAGAGCCTCTTCTACAGATTGGCGTTTTTGTTTTCTTCAGTTTTTGTGTAAAAATAGGTTGCGAACAAGATTTTCATGGAAGCGGATATCTCAGTAACGAATATTAGCAAGATATCGGGATATGCACGTAATCAATCGTCATATTTTATTTAATGCGACTGTAGAAACAGAATTGCATAATACTTTTTAAGTAGAAAATAAACTGCTTCCGGGTTATGCCGTGTGTCAAGATTTGTTAATGCTGACGTTTCGCGAGCCATGTTGCTCGCTTCTTCAAAGCTAATTGATCAATTAGCTTTGAAGAAGCGAGCAACATGGCTCGCGAAACGTCAGCATTAACAAATCTTGACACACGGCATAACCCGGAAGCAGTTTATTTTCTAAATGATTCTGGCCGTGAAAGCCTACGTACTTACTTTTTAAGTAATTTTTAAAGCAATTTAATATGAATGATATAAATTACGTGCAGCGCGCACTACGTCAATCGTAACGGTAAATGGAAACGTAGCTGGGACAGTGGAAGATTATTTACTATTAGTACGATACGATCAGAACAATTTAATTTCGGAATTTTGAATAGTAGTGCGAGTTAAATATAAATAATGAATATAGATGTACAATTATTTATAACCAACAATATTTTACAAACACGGATTCAAACGGATTCACTGATCGCGTCAAAACTTAGCATCTCGTTCGACTGCCTCGCACCAAAACCCACAAGCGAGGGAAGCCGAACTGCGCAAAATATTGTTCATGTTTAGTTCAGTCTTAAAAATTAACAAATAGTCGGAAAAGGATGTTGACAGTCATACAACTTGTTTCGGGAGTATGACATACTTTATTTCAGTTTTTTCTGTTCAGTAGTTTAGAGTTATGGGCCTTCAAACACAGAAGTCAATACTATCGAAACGAGAGATGGCAGTTAGGGCGATTCTCTCGTGCGGGGTCACAATTGTGTATCTACATATTTGCTAAATTTTGCTCTAACACACTTTATAAAATAAATATAGTTTTGAGGCACAATAATACCATGTATTGTAAGAGAATAGGTAGGTACAAAGTTGTCCACCCTGTACATAATCGGTGATTTTGTAGAAATCACCCTGTATATTCTTAAACTTAGTCTTAACGTAGTTATGAAAACGAATGTTCCACAATTAATATTAAATATATCAGATATTTGGCCCGTTTTGGCGATATATTAGAGCAAAATTTAATAATAATTAAGTAGATATAACATAGATATACATCATATATAATTTATAATTCATAATAAAATGATTACTAGAAATACTAGAGATCACATAAATATAATATATTTTAATTAAAACAGTTTTTGTGCAGTTTTTTTAAAGTATTTTTGGCGATTAAGTAACAGAGAAGTCTCAAGAAGACTTTATAGATATAGATATAATATATATATATATATATATATATATATATATATATATATATATATATATATATATATATATATATATATATATATATATATATATATATATATATATATATATATATATATATTCATATAAACACCGAAAAGGCTATAATATTTTTAATGCATTGGAAAGACAATACTTGTATATAATAATGTAGTCATAATTGCATATAGTACAATAGTTTAACAGTAAAGAGTACAAAATAACACTTGGCACAGAGCATTATATTATATTTTAATCTTGTAAAATTTGATTTTAAGTGATAATTGTACGTTTAGCTTAAGATTTTTTGGACATAAAGACGTCATTATCATAAATTTTTAGACATTATAGAAAAACTAAATACACCTATTAAGTATATTATAACAATTTTCACATCGAAAAATATGAGTTACTTAAGTTAAGATAAGTTAAATGTAATAGTTGTGCTAATTTTTGGAATTAGAGTGTTTTTTTGGCTAAGTACAAAACATTGCATATTCTAATAAATTCTAAGAAAAAGTTTCTTTTAGAATATCCAACATTTCGCGAATATATAAAATTAGTTTTAGGTTAAAATTTTGTAGTAGTAAATTGTCACAGCTTTAATCACATTTCAGTATAAAAAATACTTTATATTTTTAATCTTGTATGTATATTTCGTCTATTTTTTGTCTATTGCGTGACCCTTAGCGACATCTATTGTTCAGATCTGCAACTGAAGCTTGTCCCATTAAACCTAACCTACAAATCTCCCGACCCTGAAGTAGAAAAATATCGAAACGTCGCAGTACTTTTTTTTTTGTTCCCAATTCGACGCTCTGTCAAAAGCGTCCTCCAAAAAAGCTCCACTCTTCATCGAAGAAAGCGCAAGCGATCACATTTTTCAAAAGCAGATGTTTATCGCAAAAATCGCTCATAGAAAACTAAGCCCTCTATGTGTCTTCCATGTTGATAGATTCTTTGTCTTCTTCATCTTTCGGTTTATCTATAAGGGCATCCAATTCCGTAGGTGACATAACCTGAAAAATAATCGAATTTAAATCAATTTTATAGGTTAGGGCAATTTTTGATAAATAATGTAATAATTTGCATAAAACAACTCAGAAGCTCTTTAAGATTAGTGATATTTTTTTTTCAATTCTTATTATGTTCTACATAGCTGTGGTGTGACAAATACATGTTAGACTGCTTTGCAAATGCTAGAAAATACTGAACACTAATCTAAATCTAGTTAGTGTATTAGTACGCTACAACAGGAGTTTAACTTACCCAAACTAAACCTGTAGAAACTAAGTTTTATTCTCAAAGTTGTCAATGAATTAGGGGAACTCGTAGTGTTTAACGTTTAAACTCGTAGTTTAAAGTTAGTATTAGTAGTACACTCTTGGAATTAAGTAAGTTCTATAAATATTTTAGTAGTGTGTCGATGATACATCCAAGTACAAGTTTTTTGTTATTCTGGTCGACCGCTCGGCCGCTAAGTGCAAAAAATTGTCCGTTTACGCTTCAACTCGTATATCGGAAATTTATTATTTGCGAAACCTTGTTCGAATGCTTTGAATTGGTTTATAATGATTTATATGTTTCTATTTATTAGCTTAATGTGTAATTAATTAATTAATTTAATTCCTACATTTCAATAATTGTGTTTTTATTAAATATGACGTTAATTTTATATTAATAAACATAAAAGTTTTCGATTACATGTAATGAAAATCTCATTTCAAGATATTGCATACAACACAGCAAATTATACTTACAACCTTATTGCATCTAATAGCTTTTTTGTGTTAATAAATACAAAAATCAATATTTTTACTTTTCAGAGTATTTCAGAACTGACATATGTATTGACATTTATTCACAAAATAGAAATAAAATAAAATTAAATTGTTTTAAATTTGTCTTTATGGTAATTTGTTAATTGTGATTTACTGGTGTTTTCGAGATATTTAGCTTCAACGATATTTTGCAGTGTTTAACTTAATAAACAGAAAGGAGTATGTATTTTGTATAGCATGAATGTATCATTACTATTTTTTTTATATTATTATTTTGTATTTACTTTACAGCAATATGTTTCAAATATCTGACAACTGAAAATAATGACAATTATGTATATCACTAATTTACAAAAATTTTTGGAAGCAAGCTCTAAATTTTCGACGAATTGTGATGGAATGTAAATATGTTATAATTATTATTAAAAAAAAATAAACCAAAATATACGACCATCTAAAAGAACATTTATACACCATAAAAATTATCTCATCAAATTTGACCTGGGATAAATTGTGTTGGTAACGGGTATATAATTTCCCAAAAGGAGACGCTTCAGAAAGAAAAGTTGTTGGTTTCTCTTACGTATAGCTTTTATTGCATATTAATTACTCACAATCATATGCAATAAGAGCTATACGTAAGAGAAACCAACAACTTGACGATTTGAACCAGGGACCTTTGCGTCGCTAGCACAATGCTCTCCCATCTGAGCTATTGACATTGTGCTAGCGACGCAAAGGGCCTTGGTTCAAATCCAGGTTGTGGCTGTAATTTTTGATATATTTAAAATTTACATCCCGCCTGTATGTTACCATATTATTAACTTATAATATTACTTTGACAAAGTATGTCGTTAAACATTTTCAGTTATAGTTTATATTGTTTGGAAATTAAAAAGACCTTCATTTTTAATGTATATGCATTTTAGGTAACCTTACAGTACACAATTCATAAGTCAAAATGTTATTTTTAACTTATTATCGTTGTTAATGCACGCCTCTTAATTTATTTAGAAAACAAATTTAGAAATAAAATTTCCAATAATTTTCCAGCTAATATATAGTAAATGAAAAATGTGTGCTTATTGCACTGGAACTATATTACAATAAAACTTCTGTAGAGCTCTTTGAAATATTAACAAAGAAAGAAAAATAAAAAGTTAATTAGTTATCAAACAATGCAAAACCAAAAATGAAACACAATAAATACATATTACAACAATGAAAAATTATTAAAAAATAAAATTTTAATAATTGTCTTAACAAATGAACAAAAGAAAATACCAAAATGTTTTGTTTTTTTTCTAGAAAGTAATATGTTTCATATGGTCTTATTGGTTTTCACTGTTCTTTCTGAAGTTGGAGCCGTTTAAAATAAGATGTTGTTAATAATTCAAACAGCTGTAACTTTTTAAATGAATTGAAAAAGTAATTTACTTTCAGAAAAAAATTGTTTTGCGGAAGAAACGTGGGACAGCCTGTATGTATTGCTATAATTTAAATTATTTTGGTTGTCAAGCATGTATTAGATGTCATGAAAGATAATTGAACATTAACTGCTGTAAAGTAAATGCAGATATAAAATTTCCATTGTCCTTCATACAAAATACATGCTCGTCCTAAATGTAAATTTAAATTAAATTTAGAGAATTTATTTACATTTAGTGAATATATTTTAATATTACAATTCTGAAATAGTCTATATTTAGTGATAATCCTTGGCATCAAGTTGATTTGCGCATTTACTTACTTACTTACTTAAGCCCGTCATCCTACTGCTGGGCAAATGCATTTACTTGCGTAATTAATATGTGTATTAGTTAGCATAAATTTATATAATGTGTCATGATTTTACGCAATACCTTAAAATGAGCTTTTCGTATCATATTAATTTCATGTTTATTAATATTATTATAAAAGTTTTTGTATATTTAATTAAATGCAATACCTACTCGTAAACTTAACTGTAGTGATCATATTTCATTTATTACATTGCAATGAATATATCACATTAAGGAAAAGGTCGGACACTAAAAATAAACTAAATCCCGTTACATTACATCCATCGAAAAACCACGTCGTGACGGACAACTTTTTGCGATGCGGCCGGGTCGAGGTAGAACAGTACACGAATATATAACCGACATACTATTTTCAAATCCTGCGATAGCGATACGAACTTACTTATTTCCATGACTGTACATGTAACTACATGTTAATAAAGATATTTGCATTACGAATCACCCTGTACATGGACGCCATTACTAAGTGTACTTATTTTTCGTTCATACCTGACAAGCTTGCGTTGTACCAAACAACCCCACGAAGGGGTTGTTGGTACAACTAATCTAGATAATTTTGCAAAAATTGCTTCTAGTTACTATTGAATAAACACTCAGTATATATAACGGCGCCCATGATATTCTAATTCTCTACTTTTCTACAAAAGAAGGGGTCTATTTCAAATATTAAATAAAACCAATAAAAATGCATCATTCTTCTTGTATAAAACATTTAATAAAATTTCAAACACCAAAATAGTATATACTTTTACACATATAAAAAATACTGCTGTTTAATTAATAATTAAGCAATCAATAAATTGACAACTACTAGACTAGAATTCTACATGATGTACCTGCGCGGTACTGGAAATGAAAGGTAGATGGCGCGCGTAACCAAGTGACCGTAAAAATACTATTTAAAAATCGATATAAAGCTGGAAAATGTATACCTATATTAAAAATGCATGCGGTTGGTCACGGCTGCGCGTTTGGAAAACAATTGTTTCTGCCCGTAGACACGTATAACATTAAAAAACTTAACGTTACTTCGAAAAACATCGTAAAAAATACGTATATCAAAAGATTTGGTCGAAGAAGAAATTTGGCCGTATTCGAGCTTTTCAAAACAGTATTTAAAAATTAATTGGTATTCTCTGGTACGTTCAATTGATATGTAATGTATATATTCAAATCTTATAAATTTTATAATTGAGTAAGGAGACATTATTGGTCAGATAATTGTTCGATTATAAAAATATCGTTTCGTGAACAAATAATATACAGACTTATAATACACTGCCCAAAAAAATTAGGGACCACTTTTTCTCGAAACCTGTAACTTTTTAAATAATAGTTCTAGGCAAATCAAATTTGGTTTATCAGCAGCATATATTTAACTAAAGGAAATTACAAAAAACAATGTTACAACACTTAGTTACTTCTAAGTTACACTTAAAAATGTAAATTAGTAACGCAAAACAAAATGGAAAAATGTCAAGTATGCTTTGAATTCCCGTATGAAAGCGTACTAAAGATGACAAATGAATTCAGTTGTCAATTTTCGTTGATTAGAAACGTCATTAGAAATAAAATGAGGCATCTTAGGCTCGTATAATAGTGCAACAGAAATCAATACTTAAAATTCTACTTGCGTGATGATTACTTAAGTATCCATTCGCAACTTGAGACACGCATGTATTAATAGTCATGGGAGATCAACGCTTTGGCTAAACAGTACTTGGCCAATCAATGAAATCTCGTATCAGACGGCACGAGATTTGAGCAGAGTGAAGTGTGCGTCAGATGGTGCATATCCGAACGTATTCAAAATGTCCGCCTATCGAAAATAACTGAACAAAGCAATGCGTTAGTTTCGTACAAGTCTCTTTGCCACGTTTCGGCACGAGAACAACAACGAATCAAGAAAAAACAATTTCACCCTGTTTGAGAGGGGTTTATTGAGTAACTGCATAAAAAATCATTAAAATCATTATATAAAAAATAAGATTTTGATAACATTGTAACTTTTTAACAAACAGAAAATGCTTTTATTATTAATTCCTCAGAAAATTTATTCTTTGAAAACGTTAGTGCAATCTCTAAAATTGGTACCTACTCAAACCATCAAATTTTACAATTTATGCATCTTATACGGGGTAGTTAAGAAACTGAATTTGTGTTACAAAGCAGGACGAATTAAATTTGGAGAATTGAAAATCCATTTGTCTTTCTTCATAAATAAAAAAAAAACAATTCAGTAATAGTAAAATATAACAAAACACAGAAAATATTCATCATATATGACTTCAAATTTTAATATAATTACTAATCTAAAAAAAAATTTACCAAATACAATTTTTTGGTAATATTGAAATTAAATTATTAACATAAAATAGTTTTTAAAGTATCTCGTATATGGTGCATAAATTATAAAATGTGATGGTTGCGGTATTAGTTTCAGATGATCCACCAACTTTTATTAACTGAAACATTTTCTGAGAAATCTATTATAAAAGTTAGATTTCTTGCAAATTTAATTTAATGATCAATAGTAGGTACCTTTCAGTAACGGATACAGAAAAAAACTCAAGGGCGATAAAAGACATCTTGAGCTATGGGTGTCATCAAGTCTGGTGCAAAGCTTAAAAAAACTTTTTCATATAACTGTATCTTACAATCAACCGAATAAAAACACACATACAAGACCTAGCCGGTAACATAACAATCGCTTTCTTCTCCGCCGTACCAACAAATTCGCGCCAAGGGAGGGGGGGGGCTGCGCGCACCCCCCCCCCCCCCCCTGTATCCGCCACTGGTACCTTGACACTTCGTAAAAATTCTTTGGCGTCTTTGACTACAGTGACAGGACACTGACATGAACAACCAATGTATGAATTTTGGTGACAGAAATCCGGCTAATACAGACTCAAGGCACCTATGGACCATCATCAGCCAAGTATCGCATATTCTTTACTTGACCGCATTATGATCAGTGATTTTCGGACTATTAATACGGATAAACTTAAGCAACGATTCACGTAGGTTGATAGGCCACTAATAATACGCGCCAAATTGCTTTTTAGGCAAGTAACCACGTGCGAGACGTACCGGCCAAGTATTACTCAAGCGCCACCTAATAACCGATTATTGAATCGTGCAGTCCTTGATCAGAACTTAAAACTAGATTTATGTGAGTTTTTCACCCAAGTACCGTCTATTAATACGGGCCTTAGTGAAGTGCAAGTTGCTCGTGCTGTCGCCCTTACTCAGCATGGCCACTCTATTCGACATGTTAGCAGGGACCTTCGAGTTTCCCCTTCTGTTATTCAGCGTTTATGGTTTCGGGAGACTGACCAACATGTTAGAAGCGCTGGACAAGGTCGAAATCGAAAAACTACTCAAAATCAAGACCGATTTCTTGTCCTTTCCTCTCTACGTCAGCGGACTGCCACAGCACGAGACCTCCTAAACGACCTAAGACGAGTACATGGAATAGGAATTTCCGATCAAACTGTCAAACAGATTAAAAGAAGCGAATTTGGAACCAAGCAGACCTGTCCGCGCACCACGCCTTAACCCAGCTTCACAAAGCAGTGCTCTGCATCATAGAGTTTGGCAACTTCGTCACTGGGCGCCTATACTGTTTACAGACTAGTCCAGATTTTCTTTAACTCGTTGCGACGATCGAGTACGTGTATATAGATATCCTGGTGAACGCTACGCAGCCGCTACTATACAGACAGTGGATAGTCGTGGATCTGTGATGGTTTAGGCTGCAATCAGTATAGACAACAGAACTGATTTTGTTGTGGTTCGTGGTAGACTAAATGCCATGAATTACATCGAAAACATCTTGAAGGACCATGTGGTGCCTGCTACATATGGCGCCGGTCAAAATTTCAACGAAATGCAGGACAATGCAAAGCCACATACCGCCGGCATCACCAGAAACTTTTTACAACGTGGAATTCAGGTCATGAAATGGCCGGCGTTAAGTCCTGACCTGAATCCTATTGAACACGTGTGGGATCAGTTTGACCGACGTGTTCGCAAGCGCCCTAATCCACCACTAACCATACAGGAACTGACACAACCCTGATTGAGGAATGGGAAAGCATACCCCAAGAATCTCTTCGCAGACTAGTGCGAAGCATGGCACGCAGGTGTGAGGAAGTGATTCGTGCTCGTGGAGGGCATACACTGTATTAAACCTCACCAATACACAGAAAACCCGACTGCATCGATACATTTTCAAGTGTAACTTAGAAGTAACTAAGAATAATACTTAATACTGAAGCGGTTGTATTAAGTCATAAAAGTAGGCAATTTTTATTTGGCAATTTGTGTTTTATTGACAGCTATTACAGCAAGAGGTCGTAAACTTGGACAGAGCATCCATTAAATTTAGATATTCATAGCTTAAAAGGTCGGTACAGTACCGGGGAAAGGTTAATTTTTGATGGACCCAAATTATTACCCAAATACTCTTTTTTAACGACTTTCGTGAGGTAACCTTTAATGATACTAGTCTGCATATTATTGTCACATTCGCGGACAATGTTCATTGTTCACGTTTATAATACTTTTCATAGAAAATACGTCAATACTACATACTTCTAAATCTTTTATGCATTTCGTTTTTTTTTAAGTTAAAGAAAATTAGTTAAAATATCTAGGTTTGTCTACAGAATCTTCTTCGTACGTTAGCAAAATGTAGCCAAGTCCGTTTGTTCTAACCTAAAAAAGAAGAGAAAGAACAGCGTCAAGAAACAAGAAAGACTGAAAGGTGTTGAAATAGTGACAGTTTTTTTTTTATTTTTGTTCTAGGATTAATGAAACGGCTTCAAATTACAAAAACAATTTTAAAAAAATTGAAAATTTAATGAACCCACACTATAATTAGGTGAGTACTGCGCTTTAAACATCGGATATCCTTTAAAAACATCAAAGTTAACCACACAAAAAGAACAGGTTTACTTACTGGCGTGTCTTTTCTTTGAACTAGAACGTCTATGCTGTTGACAGCATCCACTGTTGCTGGTGTATCCCCATCAGAAACATGAGGTGGCCGACTCCTTCTACAATGTATACAGTAACATCTGACTCCAGTCAATAGCAAACCTAAGAATAGCAGTATTCCTCCTGAACCAAGAAATATGTAGCGGTGATCAGCATCAGCAGCGTTTGGTACAAGTTGGACTAACCCAACAATGAGTACTATTGCACCAAGAAGGATGGAACCGACTATCAGTTGCAATGCTGACACCTAAAACAAAAAAAAAGTACTTCAGGTCTTTTGTCTTTATGTGAAATTACAAGAAAAGTAGATGAGATAAAAATTACACATATCTAATAGCCCTTTTACACCTGTGCAATTTTAACCTGCAATCTCAATCATGCGACAAATCGCATGCGATTTTTCGTTTTACACTATGCAATTTTTGTATATATAGGTTATATGAAAAAATCGCATGGGTTTAGAATCAGTTCTAAATCCATGCGATTTTTACGTGCGATTTTAGTAACTTTCTAGGAACTTAAGCCAGAAAACATAAATGTAGTAGTGGTACCATTGCTGATAGACGCGTAGCGTAGGCCCAAGCGAAACATAACCTATTCCGCCAATTGTTTTTGTTCGTGCTTAGTTTGAGAGGAGTTTGTTAAGATGTCGAAGGAGAATCAAGAAGATAAGAAGGAAAATATTGATAAATTCGTGTGGTCGAAATCAATTACTGAAGATCTAATCGAACTATATCAGAACTAACCAGTACTCTACTGTTCTTCCGTGCCAGAGTACAAAAACAAAAATATAAGGCTAGACGCGTTAGATGTAATACAACGAGACTTGGTGGCGAAAAATGCCTTAGCTGCTGCACAAGTCCTCACAGTTGAAGCAATTAAGAACAAAATACATAATCTAAGGACGCAGTTTTTTAAGGAGTTGGGAAGAATTAAAATTAGTGAAAAAAGTGGTGCCGGCACGTCGGACAGATACACACCAATATTGTGGTATTATGAACATTTAAAATTCCTTCAGGAATCAGAGGCAACAATGGAGTCGGAGTCAAACTTACCAGAAGTCACGCTACAACCGGAATATATTATGGATAGTGAGGATAGCCAACCGGAGCTCATATTTGATGGCACGGTTGAAGATTTCAATTCTTCGGAAATTTTGTCACCGACACCCAGTAGCTCAAGAACGACTCCAATGGCAAAAAGAGCAAAACTTATCCCTAAACCCCAAGAGGTTGCAGAATTAATTAGCGCTACAACCAATGCACTAACAAAACGTGTCCAGTCACAAAATCAAGAAGATGATTTAACGTCATTTGCCAAAACCATCGAACACGAATTAAGAAGAATTGCAAACCCGAGCATTTTAAGAATGGTGAAGAGAAAGATTTTTAATATTGTGTTGGATGGCCAAGAGGAGCATATGGAGTAACCCTCTATTTATTTACTAGAATTTTTTTATTTTTGTATATTAACTTTTGTAAATTTTTTTCTTAAAAATAAAATAATATTGTATTAGCAAGTGTATTTTTATTTAATATAATGAATAATTTATAATGATTTTAATATACTATACTAACTATACTATAAATAATAATGATAATAACAGAATTAATGTTAGTTTATGCCAAGTCATTTTGCCAAGGTACTGCTCATTCAACACTATTGAAAAATTCTAAAAACTCCTGACTGTTGTCTAAGGCTGAACGAGCACTTCTGTTTCCAGCTACAAAATGCATATTTAATGACGTATCGCCTATCGATGTTTCATCTCGTATGCCATACGTATTGGGGCATTCTGTTCGTAGAAAATTATGCAAAACTATACAAGTCAAAGTTCATTATTTACTAAATGTAGATTTACCCGATCTTTTCGCTAAGCCATGGTTTAGTCTACCAACGCCGCTCCGTTCTTTGTCTTAACAACAAACTCGCAGCTCCAATTATGATGCTACGGAGAGCAATTTGACGACGTTAGGCATTTTAACACATATGTATATCAACACATAGTTGCGATAGTTTTGGTGCTAAGAAGGTTATGTTTTTGTATAAATAACAAAACAACGAGGTTATGCGTATTGATGTGTGTAGCACTGTTGTCAATCAAAGAAGTTACAGTTGTTAAAAAATAAAATCACTGATGCTGAAGCCATGCAATTTATTAAAGTTGCACAGATGTAAACGGTCGACAAACGGTGATAAAATTGCATGCGATTTTGAAAAATCGCATGGTTGAGATTGCAGGTAAAAATTGTATACATGTAAAAGGGCTATTAGAAGTAGTAATGTCTAATTAATGTGTATAAAGACTACGGATTTATTACAGTCTGCCTGTATATTTCTTCTCCGTAGTGTGATGTGTCTAGCCGGTCAATAAAATTTGATAATTCTGTTAAATTTCAACCGATTCTAATAAACGCGTATTAGACGCAAATTTAAATGGGCTTTCAACAAAAAAATAGCAAAAAATATTACGGATTCAAACAGGTCATCAAATTGTTGTTAAAGTTGAAAAAATCTGAAAATAATTGGAAACTTCTCAACTTGAACGTCCATAACTTTTCGATTTGTTATTGGATCTGACCGAACAGTACATCTTTAGAATGGTCTACGCTTCCTCTTTCATTTGCATTTATTTTGGATATTAAATAGAAAATGGCGGAGTTATGAATTTTTATGCACGTGCAAGTACCTAAGAACGTTTTTTTTTTATAAACACGGTTGTAACACTGTTATTACTGAAGGTTACTAACTCATACATCAATTCGGTAATGACTCCTGAAAATTACAGCTTTTAATCTGCTGTATTTAATTCAGAAATAAATAAAATAAACATGTGATGTTTTCCCATAAATCCTGGAATCTGTCTACAAACACTTAGATCGACTCGCTTACCAACTCGTAAATTGAAGTCGTACAAACTCGCAAAGCTTTAATAATACTCGGTAGTCCCGCCGAGATGGCGCTGCAAGCGCCTATCTCACATCGCTAACAACCTACTACGTATATTTCAGCCAATAAGCGCTTAATTGACACCGCTTTGATTTTATGGGAAAACAACTTTTATTACGCAACTTGTCATTTGCGTAACGAAGCTGCCGAGGGTGTATTTTAAGGGTAGAATGAGTAACCAGGCAGAAAATGATACCGACGACCTGACAGTTGAGCAGCATTAATTAAACTGTCAATTATTGGTAAGGAAAATGGGGGAGTTTTTTAGGGTGCTTTTTAACGATGGTAATAATAATTAATACGAAATTGAAAATTAAACACTGAATCTTTACAATCTGAGTCTCCACAACCACCAACACGCACCATCAGAAAGAACACGAGAACTGGAGGCGGAGAGAATAAAAAGTTTAAAGTTTCAAAATCAAGAAAATACGACCATGACTATTTGAAATTTGGATTCATGTAAGGACATGGAACTGGGATGAATACGCGGCCGCGTGTATCGAAGGGAAAATACCATGTGGTTTGTAATTTTACTTTGAGCTAATAAATTTACTTCTCATATGAAATGAGGTTTCCGATGTGTACGGTTTTATATATACTTTTGTAAGTAAAATTACTGACGTTCAGTAAATTTACCGTAAACGCGGAATTGCAATTAATTGTTGTACAGTAAACTTTCTGCAACTTTAATATTAGATTTGTCCTAGCAACTGCAAAACCAGTTAACAATCAGTACTTTTGCGATGGACCACATATGTTGCTATGATAACTCCATTATAAATACCAATGAAACATTATCTGGTTTCTCACAAAACAACTGTTTGTAAACTGGTTTTGCGACTGCTCGGACAAGCCTGTATTGTCAACTGTAAAATCACTAGTAAAATCTTATTAATGTGGAGATCATAAAATAATAAGAACAAAAAATAATAGTGTATGAAATTTTATTATAATTTTAACAATAAATAACATGTGAAACATATTTATAATATATATATCTACTAATTTTTTTATAAATATTTCATATTCTTAACATTAAACTTCTATTTAGTTCTTGACAAAAATGTAATCATAAGTAAATGAAATAAAATAGGAACCCATGGAACCCTGGGGAAAATCCAACCACAGCATATAATATAGTCCAAAATATGTCACCTGAAATCAAAATAAGAAGTACATGAGTCATACATCACATACAGGGTATAACAATGTCAGCAGCTGCTTTCCTTTGAGGTACAGAGTGTGTGTAAAGTTATTAATGAGTGTTTATAGAAAAGTATTTTTTATATTGGTGATTGAAATGATATGTGTTATACATGTTAGTAATAAATTTGATTGTAAGACCGCATGTGCGAGAAAGAACAAGAAACGAAATCTTACCTATGGACACCACACAAGTCCTTGAATTTGTAGAATGTCAGTATCATCAACACTTGTATCCTAAAAAGAACATCCAATTAGTGAAAGTGGAATTATACATATCAAGACTGCAAACTTTTACCTGCACTTTGTAGTATATATTTGCAAAGTCCTCCATAATTCACAAAGAGATGAATGTACCAATATTATATCTTTTAATACTATAGAACCATATGGAGCAAATGTTCCACACCACACCGATAAAGGATAAGTCACAGAGGCACTAACAGTGTTAAGTTACTTGCATATAACAATCGCACTCAATAAAACTCTAACTTAGCTGCAGTAAACACAACCAAACGGATGGCGAACGGAACTCGAACTGTATATCCCATTATTGCGCAAGCGCGGTAAAAATTCGCTCGGTAGCACTTTACCATCTAGAAAGGAAAATTGCACGAGCAGAAGGCAAATTTACATATCAGACAGTAGTTTTAATGTATAGATATGTAATTTTATTCCGTTGAAGTAATTGTTATAATGAAATTTACAAACTTGTTAGCAAATTTATATACAGTTTGTACAATTAATGAATGTAACAGCATTTGATATTTTTTTTCAATGATATTTAGTATTTTCGCTTAAAATTATGGTAAAATTGCCGACAAATAGGGTAGGTTTACTGAAAAAAATGTAAATTTTATTAGTAAATTCGCACTCATTTTTATCAGTGTAATGATGCCACGAAGCCTACAAACCTCGACAGACACCTGCAGTCGGAACACCCAGATTGTGCTAAGAAACCAAATGAATACTTCATTAAAAAACATTTTGCGAATAAGTCTCTAGCAAAAGTTTATTATTGAATTGCAACATGCTGTTCATAAGCTGAAAGTAACTGCTATGTCGGCTAACACTGTGAAGCGCCGAATTAACGACATGACAGAAGATATTGAAAATCGAGTGATTGAAATGATAACAAAATCAACGGTTTATTCAATTCAACTCGACTAATCAGCAGATATAACAAACAAGATTTTGTTTTGTGAGGTTTGGGTGCCAAGGAGAGTTAAAGGAAGAACTCTGTTCGCTCAACTTACCTGTAGAACAATTGGCACAGAGGTTTTTGATGCACTTAAGTGCATCAGAAAAACGGCGTTGAGTGGAAGAAATGTGTTGGCATATAGGCAGATAGTGCAGCAAGCATGACCAAGCGTCTTTCAGGAGTTGTTAGAAGAGTGAAAGATGTTTACGCATTGTATTATTCGTCGTGAGCAACTAGCAGCAACAAGAATGTACCCAGATCTTCACACTCTGATGTAGTCAAAATTGTAAATAAAATTCGGCACAAGGCAATCAATTCTCGAAAATTTTGTTGTGCAATCGCGATTGGCTGAAGACGATCTGTAAATGTTTCCAAATCGAGCTCACTGTATGAAAGAAGAGGACGTCAATCGTCAGGTAATAACCATTGTTCGACAGCACTGACTGTAAGTCACAGAATCTTTTGCCCGTTATTATCCAAAGGAAGATCACCCCACGAATGGAAACATGAGGATAGCAGATCCACTTTCTGTATAAATTAAAGAAAGCAAAAAAAATATATATATATTATAGGGAATTACAGTACGTCGCAAAATTCGTTTAAAAATCAATCAAAAACGAATCATGGTGTCAATTTCAACGTAGCGTAACGAATTTTTACCACGCTAAATCGAATGGTATTCACACTGAAGTGAAGTCTCGAAAGTGTAAAGGTTAGAGTGAAACAGAGATATATGGGGAAAGAGACATGGCCATATCTGTAGCGTAGTGCCCTTCATATTACTTTCCTGTCATTGGAGTTGACACGACTCATTGTGTGCTCACGTTGTGCTACATTCAGCTATAGATTGCACTCAGATTGTACAGAATGCTTAAATTGCATTAAAGCTTGAGAGTTTATTACTGGTTCACCAATTGATTCACCAATAGCAAGCAAATGTAAGGTAATAACTAAAGGTGCTCCTACACGCAGTGCCAATAGGGGCCATCATTGGCCATCGGAGTGCTTCGCGTAGCGGGACCCAACTGTGCCAATGCACATCGCCAATATGTCGACCTTGTCCGCTTTATTTCATTCTGTTTTAGCATTGTACGTACTACCGATGAAAAGTTTAGTTATCTATCTATGTTTTATCATATATACTGCATTATTTATGTTTGTACGTACTTTAAGGACAATGATGATTTATTATTTGCCCAAATGCCTGATTGCGCAGATGTAAAAACATGAAAACTTTTTTTAATATTTTGTAAATTTATTCACAATAATTATGGTTCTTATAAGCCATATATTAATCTTACAGTTACAATAAATTAACAAGCAATAAAATAATATTCTGAAGACAATATTGAAGTCGTTATAATGGGTGACCCACGGCATAGGTACGTTTGTTTATTTTTTGTGTTTTTGACGCCGAAGGAATGAACGTTGTGTTAATAGACAGAAAATGCCAATATATGGGATGGTCTTGAGGTTAGTATGACTTCCGGGTTTTCCAGAAATGACGTCACCATTCAAATTTTAAAAATGAATTCGCACACAATGGGGAGGCATACGGTATTTAGGTTCTGGGAATGCGGTCAACCTTATTCATTAGGGTGGGGTGGGAAAGGTGAGGGAGGGGGTTGGAGGGAAGCGGGATATGAATCTACACACGATGGGGAGTTATACGGTATAGGGGTCCAAGGACTGCGGTCAACCCTCTTCCCTACAATCTTGACTACAATCAAACAAAGTTGCATTTATATAATTAACAACAATTAACTATTTATTAATTAACAATTTATAGATTAGTTTTAAGCGGCAAATTTAAATAATCTGATGTATTTAATGTATTCAACAAAGTTTAAAAACTATACTGGATGCTTTTCCTTATTTTGATTATCAGAAAAATATCAAAAAGTATATCTGTTACTAAAAATATTGGGTTGATAATAAATATACCTACATAATATACATACACGGAGTATTAATATAATATATAATTAAAACTCCGTGTATGTAAGGGTTCTCAATTTTTCTTTGTATCTTATTATAAATAATTTCAGTTTTATTATATAAATTATATTTTAAATCAAAATTATGAATTCATCGATTTGACTGAAATGAAATATTTATATAAAGAAACGACAGAAATTAACAGGGTCCTGCATAAAAATATAGACCACTCAGTGTATCAGATCTTATCCCATCTTATTCTGCATTTGTTGCTTGAAACATAAAGAAAATAACAAGGGAGATTTTTTAATGTCACGTGGCAAATATAAAAAACTAAATAATTTTGTTTCCTGTATTGCTGTATATTTGTATTCCTTAATGTATTTAATATTTTCGAACGTACTGTATAAATAATGACTGAAAAACATGTTTAATATTTAACAACCTTATTAAACAGTGTCCGTTTTCGAGGGTTCCTTTTTTTAATTCTAAGCAACAATGCACTGCTTAAAATAATGGGAGCTGCGGCAACAGCAATGATATCGTCTTCACTGTTCATTTTTAATTCTCTACGGGACGCTAGGAGCCTTCTACGATACACAGAAATACCTTGCGCCCAATACCAACGTTGGCCAATGTTGGCGAAGCGAATGCGCGCACTACGCGCACCGCGTCACATCACCAACGTTGGCGAGACGTTGGCACTGCGTGTAGGAGCTCCTTAAGAGAAATATGTAAGCGCCTCCACCATATTTGTATTTAGTTACTAGAGAAAGCTAGTTATATTATATCGATGGTCACTGATTTTGCCCATCTGGTGACGGCGACTCTAAAGCCCTTTAAGTCAGTTTTAGACAGTCAACTGTCCAAGAAATAAGCTTTTCTACTTTGCATTCACAATGCACACATTGTAACATAATAACTGCATTTTCAGAATCGCTTGCAATCGCATAAACTGCGAAATATCTATATTCAATAGCAGCATGACAGCATGACGTTTTCGGTGATGTTTTGCGACTCTGCTAAGCGGTCGTGCATCATTCTCGTCAACTAAACATCAAATCCCCCTTTCAGATACAATACAAGGACCACATTTACTGGAATAAGGAGTTATGCGAAGATCAAACCCGCATCGTAGATATGATCGGGTTCAAATACTGCCGCGGGATTGTATATGCGCAATAAATAGTTTATTGAATATCAGCATGCACGTAGTAAGCTATAGTAGATCTAAAGTGTTGAGGATTTCTTAGTTTTTGTAACGTATATGTTTTCGGCAACATTTTGGACAACATTCTGGTCGTGCCAATACTGTATTCTTTTATGTACGTCGCAATTATGACTACTTTTGGCACATTCCGGAAATGAAAATAGTTATATATAAAGTCTTCAGGATGGCTTATTTTGTTAGTTTCTTCCGAATCGCTATGACGTTATAAGACTCAAATTTTTTTCACTATTTTTTCGCTTATATAACAACTACTTTAAGTTCATTTACAAAGAAAAAATAAAAATATAATAAAAAGTCCACAAAGTGAGTTCTGGGAAAATCAACAAAATTATTTGGTCAGTGCAATATCTTGAAAAGTATAGCAGTTAGCTATTTTGTGCAACAGACAAAATATAAAGTAGTTCACGGAGAATTAAATGTATTACATATTTTATTTATATTTGCATTAAAAGCAGAGCTATGATTAAAACAATCATCATGGACATGTACTGTTTTTGAACTCGACGGAAAAACAGCGTATATTTTTAACAATATTTGTTTATTTAAAGCATTTCAATAATATTTTTATTGTGATGTAGGTATGTATAGTGTTTTTGGCGTCAACAATAAATTCCGAAACGCGTTAGTAATGCAGCTAAAACATACATGTGCATACTTCGTACAAGGATATTAATTCCTTGTCGAAATTCAAATATAAAAAGACATCTCGTGTTATGCCACGAAAACAATTTCTTTTGACAACAAAAATGTATTTTTCTGTGGAGCCTTGACGGTATGAGTATGTTTTCGTCAAATATTCGAGCAACATTCGGCGTAGTTATTTTACAACCATAATAGAACAGGTTTTTGTCCAGCCGGCCGGTCCGCTTCGAGAATTTGAAACGTGGTTTGTATATGTGAGATGTTTCGCATCGAAATAACATTTTTATACTCTAGGAATTTTTAAGCGTTGACTTATTTATAAAATATAAATCTCAGCTTAATTTGCTTAGACGAATAATATACTGGGTATTTAAACAACTTAACATTTTTTGTATTTCTGCAACGAATTAAATTGAAAATTTTAATATTTCTAGTACTGTTGTTGGACTAAAATTCTTTGTTTTTTTTTTAACTAAGGATATTATCTAAATAGACACCAGATCTAACGATGCTATTAACTTAACAAAACCGGATACCCAAAGAATTTTTAAATGAAGATTTGTAAACAAAAACTTATTTGTTGATTTATCAAATGAGTCGGTCGGTTCGAAAACACTACAAGTCCAAAAAGTGAGTTCTGAGAAAATTTTGTTGGTGCAATATCTTGAAAAGTATAGCAGTTAGCTATTTTGTGCCAATAGACAAAATATCAAGTAGTTCACAGAGAATTAAATGTACACATATTTTATTTATATTTGGTTAAAAGCAGAGCTATGATTAAAACAATCATCATGGACATGTACTGTCTTTGAACTCGCCGGAAAAACAACTTATATTTTTAACAATACTTGTTTATTTAATTAATTTATTTTTATTGTGATGTAGGATTTGCATTAAACTTATTTCCCGTAATATTTGAAGATTGATAATTAAAAATGTCATATCAGATTTCAAATAAATTCAAAATGGCGGATTATACATGATTAGTCAAAATTACCGGAACACCTTAGTTAAACATTCAAACAAAAGTTTTTTGGATTTAAACAAGCTATATATTTTCAATATACGGATGTTCATTTTATTCTGAAAATTTGGTAAAAAAATGTAATTCTAAGCGTTTGTAAGAATCATTTTTTTATAAAATGCATCATCTTTGAGTTATGAGCAATTAACCGATCATTAACGGATAAAAAAATAAAAAAATCAAGAAAAAATAACTAAACTATGAAATAGCATAATAAATTAAATATTCAAGCTGGCAAATTAAATAAATGTTTATGTATGTGGGAAAGTATTCTTAATTTTAAGTCCAGGAATTTTGATTTATTGCTTATAACTAAAAAATGACAGTATTGTATTTAAGAAAAAGGATTTCTATAAAAGAATTAATCCTAGAATTAAAAAATTTATGTTACCAAATTTCCAGAATAAACAATAGTTTGTTTAAATACAAATTTTTTTCTCAGTTGGAGAATTATTTAGGTTTTCGGTAATTTCGTCTATTTTTGATTAATTGATCATAACTCAAATATAAGGCATTTTATAAAAAAATCATACAAAAGATTCTTGAATTAATCTTAGAATTGAAAAATGTAAAGTTATACAGGATGTTCTATTTGAAAAAGGGAAGGTTACGAGATATCCAGAATAAAATGAACAGCCTGTATAATAAAAATATATTTAAACGATAGATAGTTTAAAACAAAACATGTACAACTTTGACTTGAAATTTTTTTTTGAAATTGTCTAAATTTTCACGAGTTACAACTTGTGGACGTTTTTAATATTATTTATCTTTTTGATATTGATATTCATATTGATTACGACTGATATCAGTAGAAACTGAGTAGAAACGCGTTGCATGAGCGAGCAAAAAAGCACTGTTCTGGACTTGTTTATTTCGCTCAAGCATTCTCTTTAGATCTATTCGATAGAATAAATCATAGTGAACATTTTGGCTATTTCAGTTCAAAATTGCCAATTTTGGACTTGTACGGTTTTCGAACTCGCCGATTCAATTCATTTCTGCTGTTTTACAATATCAAAATATCTCAAAACATTCCAAAAAAAATTTCTATAATGTAATTTCTAACATTCGCATTTTCAATTAGGGCAATCCCATGTCAAATCAACCGTTTTATTCCTCACCACTTCAGATTTTGCTGAAATTGTGTACCATTATTGTGTTCATGTAGTTATAGGTTTGGTATTTTTCTAAAAGTACATGAAGACAACAATTGTACAAAATTTCATCAAAATTCGAAGTGATAAGGAATGAATTTAAAAATTAACAAATAGTCGGAATGCTATTAAATTCAAGGGATATGTATCGCAGTAAATAAGGATTATTTGCATGCTAACTGCGTTGTCCTGCTAACATTCGTTCCTGGGATATCGGCTTCCATCAAAATCTTGTTCGCAACCTTTATGACATAAAAACTGAAGAAAACAAAATCGCCAATCTATAGAAGGGACTCTAGATGCAACCTGAACAAAAACTGAAATTTTTGTGGTAAGTGGTTTAAGAGAAAATAAATCGGAAAGACGAGCGTTAATTGAAACTGCAAAAATCGGGTACTTTTTTCACTTCTCTCGCGCTCATGTTTATACCGAGAGGCAAACAATTTTGACAGTCATACAACTTATGTAGAAATGATTCAGGAGTATGACATACTTTGTTTCAATTTTTTCTGTTCAGTAGTTTTAGAGTTATGGGCATTCAAACACAGGCGTCAATACTATCGAAACGAGAGATGGCAGTCGTGCGTAGTCACATATATCAGGTAAGCGGGACATCGCACGCAGGTATATGCTAGCGTGCGATGTGCCGCCTACCTTGAATACTGGTTTTTGCAAATGACTATAGCAATCCAGGCTGAACATACGCAGTTTCGAAATACCACGCGTCTTGTTGGTACACCGATTGATAACTCCGTCGTATTTTGCTAATAATCGAGTAAATTCGAAATAATTTCAAGTACAAGTGTATCCTAAATGTGCAACTAAGCCCTTGTGTTGTACTTGTAGCGAAACGGCGGTCTTTCTTTATCTGGTAAGTGTTGGTTTCCCGATTTTATTTCTTGTATTAACTATGTATGTACCACAAACAATAAAACAGCGCAAAACTTATTATGAGAAAATAATCTTTTGCATGTATTTAATGATTTTCACGGGTAATTTTAACTAAATATGTTGTTGGTTCGTAAATATGTACCTTTTAGACAATTTTGCAATAGAACAAGTACGTTCTTTATTGAGAATGTTTAAAATTGTCTAAACTAGTCGCGTTTGTGAATTATGAATCTTTATTTTATGGTCAATCAATCTCGTAGATTATACAGCATTACCTAATGTTCTGGAAAATGACTTCACATTAAAATATAAAAATGAAAATGACTTCATATAAAAATATAATAAAATTGTAATCTTTGGATGTATATGCGCCCACCATCTACAGTTTTGTGAAAAATATGAAGGATGCCAAGGCCAGATTTTCGTCATGTATTAAAGCAATTAAGCGAGTTCGAAAACAGTACAAGTCCAAAATTGGCCATTTTGAACTGAAATAGCCAAAATGTTCACTATGATTTATTCTATGGAATAGACCTAAAGAGAATGCTTGGGCGAAATAAACAAGTCCAGAACAGTGCTTTTTTGCTCGCTCATGCAACGCGTTTCTACTCAGTTTCTACTGACATCATGTCGTAAACATTCGCTAACTTCGTAATTTACATTCAAATCGTTGTTAAGGTACGTCGAAGTAATCAATACGAATATCAATAGCAAAAAGATAAATAATATTAAAAAAGTCCTCAAGTATGTAACTGGTGAAAATTTAGAATTTTAGTACCACGTGACTTCCGGACCGACTACCGTAGAAGAGGAAATTTAATACTATGTATTATGTGTAAACAATTTCAAGTAAATTTTTCAAATTTTTCAATATTTTTCAAGTAAAAGTTGTTTTGTTTTAAACTATCTATCGTTTAAATATATTTTTATTATATAGGGTGTTCATTTTATTCTGGATATCTCGTGACCTTCCCTTTTTCAAATAGAACATCCTGTATAACGTTAGATTTTTAATTCTAATTGTTTATTCTGGAAATTTGGTAACATATTTTTTAATTCTAGGATTAATTCTTTTATAGAAATAATTTTTTTAATACAATACTGTCATTTTTTAGTTATAAGCAATTAATCAAAATTCCTGGACTTCAAATTAAGAATATTTTCCCTCATACATACACATTTATTTAATTTGCCAGCTTGAATATTTAATTTATTATGCTATTTCATAGTTTAGTTATTTTTTCTTGATTTTTTTATTTTTTTATCCGTAAATGATCGGTTAATTGCTCATAACTCAAAGATGATGCATTTTATAAAAAAAATGATTCTTACAAACGCCTACAATTATTTTTTTTTAAATATACTGGGTGTTCTATTTTGAAAATGAAAAGTTTACCAAATTTTCAGAATAAAATGAACATCCGTTTATTATATAAAAATATATAGCTTGTTTAAAACCAAAAAACATCTGTTTGAATTTTTCTTTGAAATTCTTTACGGTTAAAGAATTACTAAGGTGTTTGGGCAATTTTGGAAATAAGTTTAATGCAAATCCTACATCATATATACCTACATCACAATAAAAATATTATTTAAATGCTTTAAATAAACAAGTATTATTAAAAATATAAGCTGTTTTTCCGTCGAGTTCAAAGATAGTACATGTCCATGATGATTGTTTTAATCATAGCTCTGCTTTTAATCAAATATAAATAAAATATGTAGTACATTTAATTCTCTGTGAACTACTTTATATTTTGTCTATTGGCAGAAAATAGCTAACTGCTATACTTTTCAAGATATTGCACCGACAAAATTATTTTGTTAATTTTCTCAGAACGCTCTTTTTGGACTTGTAGTGTTTTCGAACCGACTGATTCATTTCTAAACATCATTTTTAAACAAACTTTGACAAACTTGTGACTATAATTTCATATTTAATTCCTTCGGACATATCGAAATACCTTTTTCAAATAACATGTTTGTATAGATTTGAAAATGAAGGTACTTACTCTTCAGACATATTCATCTTTTTGGCAACACCCGGTATATGCAAGGAGAAAGATATTATAATTTTGTATTTAATGAACTATAATATTTCTAAATACTTTTTCAGATAACATTTTTGCATAGCTTTGAACATAAATATGCTTCACATACACACAAGTGTCTTTCACGTTTTTAGTAACATCCGGTATATGCAAGCAGATACTTACTTTTTAATATTTACATTTTAAGTTTAAAATAATCCGAACACTTTTATGAAGAATAGCATTTTCTGAGAAATTGATAATGTACAAATTTTTCAAATATACAATCACGGCAACGAAGCGTTTGCGGACCTATGTTTATATGAATTTTTAGTCATTAAATAAGCCAAAGAATTACCCCTTTTCGTATTTACATGATATTTAGGAACATCCTGTATATTTACGTACCTTTCCACAAACATAATATTCTGGAAGCCTGTCATCTGTGTCATAATTTGGTCCATTGGGGCTCGGCGTGGGACTGGGACTTGTTGGGGGCAACCAGTGACCCCCAATATACAGCTGACTGGGTCTTTTGTTCCTTTTATCTTGGCCTTTTCTGCGTTCATGCCTGACAGCAACAGCTGGCATAGCACCTATCATTTTCTGTGTCAAAAAAAGCAAAGAAATAGAAAATAGACTAAATATACAAACTTTTTTTTTATTTTTTGATAAAACTACTGACATAAATGGTAGGTAGATGTGTCATCGGTCATGTGTTATTTACCTAGGAAATGTTTGTTTGAAAATGAATATAAATGAAACCACCTTTTCTTTATTTGAACGTATATATTTGAATGCAATAGTTTGTATATACAAAAGTAGGAAATCACGCAAACTGGCAAAAGCTGTTGTAGTATCTTTCGCAATTTCGAATTCATACATCTATCTATATAATATAATATATAAATTACATATACATTTGATGATAATAACACTAGTTTACACGTTTTGTTTTTTATAATATGTGTGAACATAATGAATCCTTATGTTTTGACCAACATTTTCAAGTTACATTAGAATGTTTTGAACGTCAAATTTTAGTTTTAAACAACCGTTTGATATACCGGGTGGCCCACGTCATAGGTACACCATAGGTTTTTGTTCAAAAGGGTCCAAAGGAACTGGATGTTTACTGTAAGCCTTTTATCAAGGATTTTGCAAATGAGCCGCTATTTCTGTAATTTTGTCAAAATAGTTAAATAATAAATTAAAGTGTAGGAAATTTTGTATAATTTATGTCTATGAAATTCTTTGGTAAAATTAATAGTTTAGCTACAGGAGCAAATTCTATTTGATCGAGATCGGTTGTGTCTGTATTCATATAAAACTAGCTAGCCAAACGCCGATGGTTTTGACCAGGGCTGTGGAGTCAGAATCGGAGTTCAGATACATTTCAGAGGTGTCGGAGTCGGAAAAAATGTACCGACTCCGACTCCGGGTCCATGTTTAAATGATGTAGAAAAAGACATGCGAGATGGCCGTTGCCGCAATAGATAGTAAACGATTAACTAAACATTATTAGGTCTTTTACAAAGCAGATATAGTTTAACTACAAAACACACAGGTCGGTGGTGAGTGATGATTAGCAAAATGATTATTGTGAGTCGCTTGCCGCGTCGCATATATAGTGTATCTATTTCCAATTTCCAACAACGAACTACAATATGCTAATTATGATTGCTCGATCATCTACAAATAAAAGAAATCGGACTTCGATGCATACTTATAGACGAATTAGAACTTTCCAAAGTGAAGCGTCAACGTGTGGTTTTCCTTATTCATCAAAATTACGAGAATTTGCTCCTATTCGTTCAGCCACAAAGAACAGCTGAACAATTCATTAAATATTACAAAAAGTATTTTAATGATATTCCCTTGCAATTTTAAAAAGAAAAAACAGTTTCCTACAGCTTTTGTACCTTTAGAAACAACGTGATGGTATCACAGTCGTATTATCAACTCTCAACATATTTTTTTATTTTTATTTGTCCAAATATCTGAATGTTTGTAAAAGATAATGCTTTACTAGGAAAACTTTGCAATTTTAGCTTTAATGTTTGATAACTTTAAACGTTTAACCGAAATTGATTCTCTTTTTTGGAACTTGAACAAATTTATCAAAAGTATCACCCTTGATTATACAATATTATGGTATAATCACATCCCTTTGTATTTAACAAAATATGTAGAGATTTTAAATTGTTACTGATTCTGTCGAGTGTAGGTTAAAGCTTTTAAGATTATTGGTGGCTATGTCGTAGTCTTCTTGCGATCAACTAAAAAACACCGATATTCGCAGATTCGCAAGTCATACTCATTGCAGCCAGAATTGTGACGTCATTTTACCACTAACAGAAGTAAGAGTTGAGATTATTTTCAGCTCTCTAATGAGAAAACAGTTGAAGTTCTAATGATTTCAGAGATATTATGAAAATATAAAAAAACGTCCTTTTTAAATATGGCCATAATTTTGTGGTGCGATCAACAGGCCTTTTTGATTTTATTTACAATTAGATTATGTCAGATTTAATTTTTTTTGCCCTTACATTCGCTGGAAACAAATAAAATTTTGCCTGAGTCGGAGTTGGAGTCGGAGTCGGACTACCAAAGATATCTGGAGTCGGAATCGGTGTCGACAGTTTTTTTACCGGCTCCACAGCCCTGGTTTTGACATTTTATATATAGTATGGTAAAGTCATGTGCCTGTCCACATCAGATTTTTTGTTTATGACGCTGGACAAATGTTCAAATGAATTTTGAGTGCTAATAGACAAAAAATGAAATTTTTTGGTTATATTCTTGAGGCTAGTATGTCTTCCGGTTTTTCCGGAAATGACGTCAATTTGAAGTTTGAAGTCGTACTTCAAGAGTCTTTTAGCATAAACGGGAGTACCTATGGCGTGGGTCACCCGGTATTTTCGTTTATGTTATTAGGTATATGAAAAAAATAAAAATGTTGTAAACTAGTGTAACTAATTAAATTAATAAACTCTTAGACTAGTAATGTACGTACTAGATATAATAATTATATTTTAAATACATGGAATATAAGTTTAAAAACTTCGAGCTTAACAGTTGAACGTCAAACTTATACTTTTAAATCTTATTGATAAACAATTTAAAATGGCGGCTTGATGTTCAACTCCAATACAACTGACAACATTGATTTAAAATACGAATAAAAATATTTTTATCTGTGTGTACAACATCAAACATCAAAGTAAGAATCAAGTTGGCAAAAAACGCAAATCTCCCCCATTTTATGTATATAGATCGATGTGAATCTTCAACTAATCTTCAACAAATTCACAAGACAACACAAAACTTTGAATATATTCGTGTTAACATCTAAGTAGATAGATATTATTAGAGAAAATCAGCCTTAATATAACATCACAATGTTATTTTTCCTTTATCTTCTTAAATTCTGACGCAATAATATCACCGGCGCAAAAAAAAAAATATCACTAAAATTAATTTTCGAAGAGATCCACTTTGCAACCGCACCTCGTATAATTGAATCGATTATTATGGTGTATACGAGGTCCGTCTAAAAAGTATCCGACCAAATCGATAGATTACTTCCCAGACAAACCTCGTGCTTGTTTGTTTAGAGTTTAAGTTAAGAATAAGACTTAATTATCTTAGAGTATTTAGTGAAAAATAATTTATTGTAGAGTTAGTATTATTATAAATTGATTATAACTTCTTAAGGTTATTTTTTTTATTTCTGTAGAGTCTAGACGAAAACAAGGGAGCACTAATAAATTTTAGAGCCTTGCCAAAAGAGCTTTTTACTGGATTTTAATGATTTTTCTGAATTGAATTATTGCCAAGTTTTTCCAAGTCGTATTTCATTTCATTCTGCGTCTTTTGTATTATCTAGGTTCATATGTGAGGTGCATGGCGTCACTACCATCATAATATCAAACAAATAACTAATTTAAAAAGCGATTTGATTGTCTAAAAATATAATATATAAAGAAGTAAAAACACAACAACAATATATGAGTGAGTTTTTTTAGGTTTAATCACAGTGCGTCTTAGGAATTAAAAAGTTTATATAATAAGGTGCGCTTTTCTTTTGTTTTAACATCGAGACATAGGGTAAATTTAGTTTATACAATAAGGGTTGTGTATAGATATAAAGTTAGAGAACACACGTCAAATCTGGTTGCTTCATTTCATCAGTTTCGTAAAGTTTTATCTTTTAATAATTTAGAAAACAAAATCTATTTGTTGTTTTTTTTTCAGTATATTTTCGAATATCTTGGTTATCATTGAAGCAAGCAGTTTCAGTTTGATGCCAATATACCGTAAATATGGTAAAAACAACTAATAACCAAGATATTCAATTTTTCCGAAGTTGAATCCTAATGTTACTAAAAGTGAGATCTAGTAAATTTGCTAGATTTTTGTTATAGAAAATAAGCGGCAAAAGCCCTACTTTTAGCTTAAAAGAAAAACTAATACTATAAACTATCAATAATTTTTATCGACGACGCTAAAAAAACTGTGATGATGTGTTTTGCACAGGTACTGTTTTAACATGTTTTGGCGATTTTCTTACAAACCTATCTTCAGAATAACATTCATACAACATATAAACACGTATGGTTTCTAACAAAATATAAATAACATAAATTAAAATTTTATTACTACAAAATTCCAACAGAAAATAACTATTTTTAAGGTTATAAAGCATCAAGTTCACGATTTCTTCGTATCATACTGTATACAGGTGTCCCAAAACTCAACGTCATGCCCACAGTGACGAAAAATCCCGAAAACATTGCCAAAACTCGTAATAAGCTTGGGCTTTTGAAACACATGTGTTAAACATGCTCATAAGAAGTTTTTGGGGTCTCTGATTCCAAATATAATATCAGATTTTCAAAATTTTGCATGAAACTTTTGCATGAAACTTGTATCCTGCAATATTACAAGACTTCTGATTCCAAATCTGACATCAGATGTTCAAAATATTGTGGCATTTTATGAATTTAATATAGGTTTCACACAAGCAAATACTATTGTATTATTGTGCGTTTTTCCAAAGTTTTTTTCTAAATGCTTATAAAAGTAAATTCAGTTCGATTTATCAGCCTGTGAATTCTGTTGATTATTTTTTGACGTTTCTTAAAACCAATGAAATGCTTCTTTATTTGTCACAACGGTAAGTTTCAACCAATTATGTCATTATAATAGTGGGAATAAATCTCTTGTGATTATTCTCGGGAATAATCACTGTAGCTTTTATTTGCCTAGCAACTGTCAGATACTTGTCAAAATAATTACTTAATTGTGTCAACGCGAAATGGGTGAAAGTCATCGGTTTAGTACCTTTTCTAATGCAGAAATTACAAAAAAAGATTTTAGAAACTACTTCGAAAAATACTCTAATAAGTAATCAGTCTATATGGAGACAATTTAAGACCTTCACCAAAGAAAGAAATTATATTCTGGATCAATCTACTACAACAGCTACTCTGGCATTGATTTTAAAAGATTGGGCTTATAACATGAAAAGAAAAGACGGAAATGATTATAAAGAAGCAGTAATAAAGACAATGTGGAATAAAACGGCAAAATTAGTTCAAGAACTTTACTTTAATAAGTATAACAGGTCCTTTGATCCTTTCCATGATATAGAATTCAGAAATGCTCGGAATGCAAGAGATGCAAAAAGAAAAATTTTACAAAAACATCCTGAAAAGCACAAACAAAGTTCTGTGGCACTTTCTAATACAGAATTGTTGCAAATTTTTAACTATTGGGACGACGATACACCTTGTGGATTGCAAAGAAAGTTTTTTCACGTTGCATCGTATGAAGTAGCTTGGAGGGGAGTAGAAGCTACGAAATGTTTAGTTCATTATTTTAAAAAAGAAACCGACATAAAAAGATTAAATACTGGCCGCATTGAATACAATCCCATCTTTACAAAAACTGCACAGGGTGGAGCACAAAGGTGCGCTAATAGTAAATGGTTGACTCCAAACATAAATAACCCAGATATTTGCCCTGTTCGTCTTTTTGAAAAACTAATGAGTAAACGTGAAGAAAATATTAAAACCGAACGCTTGTTTCTTACTCCAAATCCGGCTTGGCAAACTCATGGTTTTTGGTATAAAAACGTTCCTGTGGGAATAAATTCCATTTCAAAATGGATGAAAGAATCCGCAGAAAAAGTAGGTCTAGACACAGTTACTAAAAAAATAACTAACCATTCTGCCAGATCAAGTGCAGTAAGTTACCTTTCAAAAGCTGGTGTAGGAGAACAAGAACTAATCAAGGTCACTGGTCATAATTCTGCAAGTTCGATTAAACCATACTTACAATTGAACCAAGAACATCATTCAAATATAATAAATAATCTTAGAGAAAATACGCAGGAGGAAACACTTAATATAACAAGCAATTCCAAATCCTCAATAAATAATGAGTCTCGAAATATTTTTAATAATTGCGTTTTTCATTGTACTAATTTAAATTGTTAATTCTTTTAATATATTCACAATGTGTCAACGATATTTTCATATATTGTAAGTAATAATTAATTAAATTAAATTTTTCAATAATTTTATGATAGTTTTATTGATCTTTTTTATTGTAAAAATTTGTGAATCAAAAAATAATCTAGTCAAATATAACTCGAGAGTTCCATAAATTAGAAAATAATTTGACAGATTTTGTTCAAACTTGTTACCATTTGGCAATAGCCACCTCTCGTGACTATTGCCTGGCAACAAGTTTTCAAACAATCTGTCAAATTATTTTCAATTTATTCTCACTCTCTTGTTATATTATTACTGAAAATTTGACATCAGATTTGAAATCGACAGCTTAAATATCACAGGAAATCAGTTTCAATCAAATCCGACAGTTTCTAGACTTTGGTTTGCAATATTAAATCCGCCATTTTGAATTTTGAAAATCTGACGACAGATTTGGAATTAGAGACCCTCAAATGTCGCAGGAAAAAAGTTTCATGTGAATCAATATATTTTAATTTTGAGTCCGCCATATTGAATCCGCCATTCTCAATTTGCAAAATCTGACATGAGATTTGGAATCAGGAAGCTTACAATATTATATGATAGGAAATAAGTTTCATGCGAATCCATATCCTTCACATTTTTGGTCGTCATATTTAATCCGCCATTTTGAATTTGATAAAAAATGGTACAGATTTAGAATCAGTGATACCAAAAAAAACCTTTGTCAACATATTTAATGCATATTTTACAATAGCCCAAGAAGGTTGTGCCATATAAACGCGAATAATAAGCGAACCAGCTATTTTCCAATTTAAATTATAACGAATTGTTTTATGTTTATCATCATTATTAAAGTGCATCAAGTAAGTAACAAACCTCCAGGTAGCATATCCATTGAAAAAAAATTATCTACATAACCATGAATACAAAGAAAATTGCACTTGAAGGCAGTATTGAATTATTGTACTTACAGTAAAGAATGATTCTCCCGCGCAACAAGTCGACTTTGGGGCAAATCTACGAACTAGTTTCAACTAGAAATCAAGTTTTTCTGTGTTCCACATATGCATTGGTACTTTCTCTTGGTAACTGAAGTGGATTTTTGACAATTGCAGCATTTATTAGGTTTTGGCCAGCTTTTCCAGAATATCTATCTGGGGTTTGTTAAAGGACAAAGTGGAGGCATGACCATGAGTTTTGGAACACTCTGTATATCGTTATTAGAGAGTATTACATTATGATATAACTGTTACAGTTTTTGGTACCGTTTTTTTTCTGGTTGGTCATCTTAAAGGAAGATGAATCTATAAGCAAGATTTTTAGAGATAAGTAATAAAATTACGTATTTTCGTAAATATAAAACTTGATGAGTGGATTTCAAACTTTTTAGAGACACATTGAGACTCGTATCCCCAACAACCTAATAGCTGGACATCATCAAAAACATCGAGATAAACATTTGGAATATTATGAGTATTATTATTTCAGAATTTGTGCAGGTATTATTACGAATTATCGTTAGAAATTAAAGTAGTCATTATGCGACTGTTATGGACAAGCCACCAAATCTCACCACAGATACCGATAATTGACCCTCAAATTTTCAATCGTTTTGCGACCATCTTCCTTTTTGAGTGAAGGAAACCATAAAGCTTAAAAACACCAATTTCCTCAAATAGGCCTATGCTTAGTTCCGTTACTTATCAACTCCCTCGTCTCTGAGGGTGTACCAGGGCTAGCAGTGGTGGTAGTGGAGATAGTCTCTTTGAAATACGCCTCAAAGTCCGGAGGGGGTTCACAACTCGAGACATAAGCCTCCTCTTCAATTTTCTCCAACTGGACATCACCATTCTGGATGCTTACAGGAGCAATCTTAGTAATAGGGCTATGGACCACAGGCAACTCATCACTGGGCCCCAGACCACGCTCCAGGTCTTCACGTCTACGCTCCAGCAACCTCCTGTGATTCTTAGTGGTCAAACAACCAGTCTCCACATCCCTCTCAAGCCTATGCCCACTCCTAGAGCGGGTCAACTGGTTTTTGACATACTCATTCAAATGCTCCTCTTCGTGTCTACTCAAGACGCGGTTCAG
Source organism: Aphodius sticticus (assembly GCA_963966075.1). Classification (NCBI taxonomy): domain Eukaryota; kingdom Metazoa; phylum Arthropoda; class Insecta; order Coleoptera; family Scarabaeidae; genus Aphodius; species Aphodius sticticus. The sequence continues at coordinate 4,176,678 of OZ014510.1, forward strand.
GACGATCAGGAAGATACCAAGGGCTGCCACGAAGATACCAGTGGCCACCAACTCGTTCCACCAGCCTCCCCCTCTCCATGAGACCATATCGTCTGGGAGAAGTCCGGAACCGATGAGGAAGAGGCCGAGGACCAGGAAGCAGACGCCCAGGTGAAGCATGCCTATGGAGGTGGCCAGGGTACCTTCTCTGGGGACGGTTGAGTATCTTCTGTGGTTGGGGTGGTCGATATCCAGGCTGTCCACGCTGCTGGTTCTGGAGGACATCCTCCGTTCTTTCCTGCGTTTGGCTTGCTCTCGCTGGCGACGCTGGCGCTTGATCGCCATCGCTGAGTGGAGGCCTGCTGACCCGTGCATCTGCAACGCGATCAGCTAGTATCAGTTGGTTGCACCCAGGCACTTGTTTTTTAGTGTTTCTTTGAACACTTGAATGGAAAGTGGGTGGTAAGAGTCTTGAGCAAACAAAGCACTATTTGAGTTGGTGATACACTGTTTTGGGCGGTCGCTTTAGGTTTTTTTTTTGATGGTTTGATTGTTGGTCAAATCGGTTATGAGATAGTAATGGTTCCCAAATCAGCAAAAGACCTCTTTATGATTTTTTTACGAATGAAAGGTAGGTACCTACGCGATTTCTATTGACTTCCCAAACATTGAGTTATTCAATAGCTTTAAAACAAAACATTAAATGAGCTTAGGGGGAAAGTGATGGAAATTTAAATGATACCAATTTAACTATTACATTTGTTTGTCTTGATTAATGATTAAATAATAATGTTCACTTGTTGAGAATCGCTGACTTTTTCATAAAACTAAAATTAGAAGCTTTATTACAGTTTAAATATTACACATTTTAAGTGACAGTATATGTTATTGATAAAGCTGGGCAAAGTTAATCAGAAAGTCAACTTCGTTAATCATTAATTCGTTAACCGATAGTCCGTTAATTTGTTACAAATGTAGCGGAGGTTAAAGTTAACCTTTTTATAAAAAAAATATAGGTCATCTTGAATGCCGATCTACCGGTGAGTATGCAACCCAGATAACTGCGGACCTTTCTTGCGGTTGCATATGTAAAAATTGCCTTAGAAACTTTTCCAACTACGTACAGTGATAACTAAAAGAACTACATTGCGAGATACAAATATAAAAAGATCAACTAAAGCTACTTTTACATCTATGCAGTTCAAACCTGCACTAAAAACAAAATAACTCGCGCGCATGCTTTATATACGGACGCCACGTCACACAAAGTAGTACGTCACACATGTAAACAAAACCAAGTCCAAACTTGCACTTTGCACATAATGCCTATACAACCATTTGAAATATTTATTGATATTTCCGATTTAACGGACTTGAATTAACGGATGATGAATGTAGCGGAAGTTAGTCAGTCCGTTAATGGCTTTGAAAGTTAACGAATTAATTCGTTAACGAAAAATTTAACTTCGTTAATTAATGATTAACGGATTAACGCTTTTGTGCCCAGCTTTGCTTATTGATAGTATTGTTTCAGGGTCTTAGAACAACATGCCTAATTACAGTAACAAAGAATATATCGACATGATAATTGTTTGCATGGAAAATTCCTTCAAAACGAGGAGAGCTTTTCATAAAACATATCATACACTGCTAAAAAATCTGATGTGGCCAGGCACATGACTTTATCATACTACATATATATATATATATATATATATATATATAAAATTAATAATTTAACTGCATGAGATTATTTGATCGAGATCGCCTATGTCTGCATTAAAATAAAACTAGTAGAACTAGACAGATATTATGTCGATTAAGCTGCGGTCGGATATTGTACACCGTTGACACCGGGTACACCGTTCAAATGACACTTACGTGTTATTGGGTGTAAAAAGTGACGGTGTACCATATCCGAACGCAGCTTATATTGACAGTAGGTGTTGTCAAAATCATGTCAAAACATTAGTACTAATGACGTTTCTAATCAACAACTGAATTCATTTGTCATCTTCAGTAGGCTTTCATACGTAACTCCAAAGCATACTTGACATCTTTTCCATTTTGTTTTGCGTTATTAATATACATTTGTAAGTTACAGGTTTCGAAAAAAGTGTTTCCCCAATTTTTTTGAGCAGTGTATAAAGTTTGAAGTTTAGGATAAGAATCCAAGCGACCATTGTTTGACGGGCGTGACGGGTGTGACACGTCATCGCGGAATGACCCTTATCTACATTTGAATTTTGTCTGGTAAGCAATTTACGAGAAAAAATTTGGAAAGCCAATTTAAAAACCTTTGTTCTTGTTGAGTAGTTTTCGAGTTATGACTGTTATGAGTCTTCAAACACAGTGGTCAATACTATCACAATGGGAGACAATTAGGTCGGTTTTCTTATTCCGGGTCACATACATCGAAAATTGTCAACCTTTTACTGCAAACTGGTTTGTAACAGCATATTTTTTCAGTTGAATTTAAGTGTTAACATGTGCAGTCATCTACTATTTGTGTATGTACCTATGAAGGTCGGAATCGTTTTATCACTTTAAACAATTTAGGGGCAATTGGTATATTTGCAGAGCCAGCTGTGTTCTCAACTATAACATCTGCTGTTATATACGTGTTGATTATTTGTTATAAGAACAGCCCAAATCACATTTTGACCAAAGACAAAAATACCTATAAATGGCAATTAGAAAAAGTTAGCTAATATATTACATGTTAGGCTAGTTGGAGTCTTTTGGGTCTTACTGATCACTAAATTTATCACCTTGCTGGAGACTTTGCATATTCGATGTAGATTCTGGATGGTTTTAATGACGCCATTAGCTAAATGAACAAATTAAGTGAGAAGTTAATAAAAGCCTCAGGCTTGACGCTGCCGCTCCGTCGCGACGTCGGAGTTCAAAATTGCTCTGTAATAAAGATGACCTATATTTTAGAACAATCTAATTACGAAAATGACGTCTTATGACACCCAGGGGTACTTGAGATAACATTAAAATCAAATTATGTACAGCTATAATGAAATGTAACAAAAAAAAATTAGGAATTATTTTTTTTTAATCATTAATTTCTTAAAAATATCCATTGTGTTCGTAGGAAATATATTTGGATTTGTACTTGGATAATACTATAAGAAAAAAACTGTCAGTTCAATGCGAGGTTATCCGTAATTTTTCTTAGAAAAACCTTTCGTTTGAGTCTGTCGAATATTACCTTTGTCTCGGTTAACAAAGAAGGAAAATTGTGCCGAGAAAATTGTCTAGAGGGCCACAAAGGGATATGAAAGGACCACAGGTTTTTATATTTTCTCATATTGAAAGAGTCTTCAGATGTGCTAGATGTTATTTTGATCGAAGGAATACCAAGTGTTTGAATTTGTTCTTTTAAATCAAAAGATTGGGTAGTTAGATTAATCAGCTCACATTCTTGGATAACATTCACCTACTCCTTTTAAATATGCACATGTTATTATGAAAGCAATAATAATAAAAAATGATTCTTACAAAAACTTTTAGAATTAATCTTAGACTTAAAAAATGTTAAATATACAGTGTGGTCTATTAGAAAAAAGTTTACCAAATTTCCAGAATAAAATGAGCATCCTGTATATTGAAAATATATTTTTCTACTTTGCATTCACAATGCACACATTGTAACACTGTTTTCGGTGTTACAATTAACACATTGTAATACCGAAAACAGTAACATTTTTGTCTGATTGGTACACAGTGATATCAAATGCCATATGTCAAACGTACAATACATAACCCAACATAACCACGCACTGCATCTTCTTAATCGCTTGCAATCACATAAACTGCGAAATATCAATACTCTATACATATTTAAACATGGGTGTAGCCTGCTATAGCATGGCCAAAGGATTGGGGCTTTCTTAGTTTTGCTGTGTTCATCAAATTACGCCAGCATGACGTTTTCGGTGATGTTTTACGACTCTGGTAAGTGATCGTTATCATTCTTTTCAACTAAACATCAAATCCCCTTTTCAGATATAATTCAAGGACCACATTTACTTTAATAAGGTATTATGTGAAGGTCAAACCTACATCGTAGATATGAACGATTTTAATTACTGCTGCGAGATTGTATATGCGCAATAAATGGTTTATCAGCATACACGCACGAAGCTGTAGTACATTTAAAGTGTAGAGGATTTCTTAGTTTATATAACGTATAAGCTTTCGGTAATTTTTTGGACGTTTGGTTGCTCGGTTCAATTCGTATTTGTTTTTGTCCGTCGCTTTCGACTTCGTCTTAGTTCTGGTTGTGTGCAACGTATTTGTATTACCTCCATCATATGTAATTTTACTAAGTATAATTTATTCTAATAAACTACTTTGCCGAAATTAGAATTGGGTTTCAATTATAAGTGCTTGTAAATATATAAGCCGCAACGGCTACGTAGCGGAATTAGGGAGACACCGGTTATAACGTTAAGCGTTATAACAATTTTTTAGTAAGTTCTTGTTCTTCGAAGTAACTAATCAGTCACCGCCAAATACTTCTATTCTGATTATTATACTTATGAAACCACTATTTTAAAGTTGTATTTTTTTAGGTTAAGTTTCATGTATTTATCACAGTAGGGTTAAAAGTGTTGGCCCAAGCTCCATTATGATCATCGTTGCGACCTCGCTGAATATTTATTCAAACTTGTAGGCTAAAGTAGAGTAAAACTATTCACAATTAGATTTTGTCATGATTTTATTTCATCGATCTCATCCTTAACGAAGTTGACAGTTATTACAGTGCTGCCACGCGGTACCCGCAAAATAACCTAGATTTTAATTTAGCGCGATATAGTAACCACATTTTCTAAATTTATATAAAATTAATGAGGCAAAGTAGAAAAAATAGTATATTACACTCGATTTATAAGACGTATTAGCGCACTCGTTCCATTTGGGCACTCCTCGCTACGCTCGTCGTGCCCAAAACAACTCGTGCGCCAATTTGACGTCTTATAAAACTTGTATAATAATATACTATTAGACGATAGATTCTTTAAAACCAAAAAACTTTTAGATATATATTTTCGTACGGACATACCGTACCCTTCCGGACCGTAATGATTACTGAATGTGAAGTAAATGGTGATATCCAGGCGGGATGCAAATTTTAAATAATAATAATGCTGTAATTTTTGATTTATTTAAAATTTGCATCCCATTGTTTGAATTTTTCTTTGAAATTCTTTACGGTTGAAGAATTACTAAGGAGTCCCGGTAATTTTGACTAACCATGTATAATCCGCCATTTTGTATTTATTTTGAAAATCTGACATGACATTTTTAATTATCAATCTTCAAATATTACGGGAAATAAGTTTCATGCAAATCCGAGATTTTATACATTTTCGGCCGCCATATTGATTCCGCCATTTTGAATTTAGAAAATTTGACATTGGATTTAGAGTCTAGGATCTTCAAATATCACAGCAAAGAAGTTACATAAGCACCCGACATCTTTCTAAATTTTCTTGTCGCCATATTGAATCTACCATTTTGAATTTAAAAAATATGACAACGGGTTTGGGAGCAGAACGCCATAATAATACAAATATTATTTAAATGCTTTAAATAAACAAATATTGTTAAAAATGTACGCTGTTTTTCCGTAGAGTTCAAAAACAGTACATGTCCATGACGATTGTTTTAATCATAGCTCTGCTTTTAATGCTAATATAAATAAAATCTGTAATACATTTAATTCTCTGTGAACTACATTATATTTTGTCTGTTGGCACAAAATAGCTATACTTTTCAAGATATTACACCGACAAAATTGTTTTGTTAGTTTTCTCAAAACTCACTTTTTTGACTTGTACTGTTTTCGAACCGACCGATTCAATTTTATTGTAGGTCGCAATCGATTAAAATCCGACGTGCAAAATGAAATAAGTGACATAGGCACGTGCCAACAGTAGCTATTTTTATCTAGCAGTGACTCACGGACATGCAACCAGAACGACCACAAATATTCACAAGACTGACAGATAATCAATTAGTATTATATGCAGGGGCATAAAAACTATATCCAATAGTGTCAAAATGATTACACCCTTCACTATTGCACTACTGCATCAAATGTTTAGAATGCAATTACATCAAATTGCCCTGTCTAAAATTTTAAAAGAATGAGTAGTAGCACTAAAGAAAATGTATATATATTAAAATTTAAACAATGTTGCATAAAGAAAATAAACTGTTTGTTTCATATTCTTTTTTGTATCATTGGGTTGCTTATACAAGAACCTATACTTAGGTGGTTATTGGTGCGTTTTGTGCTGCTGTACATAAGAAGATACATTCTTGCATAAAATAATTGATTCAAGACACAATTGATTGAGGTTTCAGTTATGTTTATTAAGATATTATCAGTGAAAATAAAATTTCATAAGTGGTAGTACCGCGCGTACCACCACTTGAGAATCGCTCGGTGTAGATGGATAACTACTATTATAAACCTGTCCACAGTCAATAATATTAACTGAATAAAAAGTAAGTCACGCTCCTGAATTAGTTATTGTATGATATATTAATATCTACAGGGTGAAATATCAACTTCGCACCAAGAAAATGAGTAATTTTGTGCTAGTTCTAAATAAACATTACTTATCATACCAAAATAACAAAAAATATAAAAAATGTATTCAAATTTCCAAAAAAAATAGATTAAAAAGAACCTTTTAGTACCATTGGCATTTATTAATATTTGTCACAAGAGTAATAATTAAGGAAAAAAACGAAAATATTTTTTTTCAAGGTAGGTGGCTCTGATTTTATATTTGAATATAATTTTTACTTCTAAACAACATTTCTAAATAAAGTTTATCGATAATAATGAAAATAAAGGTACTTTACTCTTATCACAAATTCATATATTCTGAATCGCTCGGTATATGGCACGGAAATTTACATATTTAATGGTTGCAGTTTTGGTTTCATATGAGCCGCCAACTTTTATAAAGAATAAAATTTTCTGAGAAATACACAATAAAAATTTTTTCCATATGGTGCGGACTTTCGTGGACACACTATATATATATATATATATATATATATATATATATATATATATATAACCTTTTCCATAGCATTTCTCGTTTCTTTTCGACTGACATAACCTTAAAACCACTACATGGCTATTTGTCACGAACCGCACCAGAAATAGCTTGATATCGGAGCCTGGTTGTTTGAGAAGGATAACTCTACCAGGTGTAAGGGGATCCTTCCATTAGTGTCCAAACGTGCAGCAAAGCGCGCTGCGTAGCTTTCGATTGAGCGCAAGAAAAAAGCTCGGACTTTTTCGTGTAAACATTAGAATCTACAATACGGTAGCTGCGTTCCTGGAACGACCTTTATTGATTTTAACAGCACCTTGTGGGTATTTTGTAATGTGAAGGAATTGAAATGCCCGTACGAGAGAATCGCCCCAACTGCCATCTCTAGTTTCGATAGTATTGACTTCCGTGCTTGAAGGCTGATAACTCTAAAACTACTGAACAGAAAAAAATGAAATAAAGTATGTCATACTCCTGAATCATTTCTACATAAGTTGTATGACTGTCAAAATTGTTTTCCTCTCGGTGTAAACATGAGCGCGAGAGAAGTGAAAAAAGGTACCCGATTTTTGCAGTTTTAAATTAACGCTCGTCTTTCCGATTTATTTTCTCTTAAACCACTTACTACAAAAATTTCAGTTTTTGTTCAGGTTGCATTTCCACTCGAGCCCTGCGGGCTCTCGTGACTATTGCCAAATGGCAACAAGTTTGAACAAAATCTGTCAAATTATTTTCTAATTTATGGAACTCTCGAGTTATATTTGACTAGATTATTTTTTGATTCACAAATTTTTACAATAAAAAAGATCAATAAAACTATCATAAAATTATTGAAAAATTTAATTTAATTAATTATTACTTACAATATATGAAAATGTCGTTGACACATTGTGAATATATTAAAAGAATTAACAATTTAAATTAGTACAATGAAAAACGCAATTATTAAAAATATTTCGAGACTCATTATTTATTGAGGATTTGGAATTGCTTGTTATATTAAGTGTTTCCTCCTGCGTATTTTCTCTAAGATTATTTATTATATTTGAATGATGTTCTTGGTTCAATTGTAAGTATGGTTTAATCGAACTTGCAGAATTATGACCAGTGACCTTCATTAGTTCTTGTTCTCCTACACCAGCTTTTGAAAGGTTACTTACTGCACTTGAGCTGGCAGAATGGTTAGTTATTTTTTTAGCAACTGTGTCTAGACCTACTTTTTCTGCGGATTCTTTCATCCATTTTGAAATGGAATTTATTCCCACAGGAACGTTTTTATACCAAAAACCATGAGTTTGCCAAGCCGGATTTGGAGTAAGAAACAAGCGTTCGGTTTTAATATTTTCTTCACGTTTACTCATTAGTTTTTCAAAAAGACGAACAGGGCAAATATCTGGGTTATTTATGTTTGGAGTCAACCATTTACTATTAGCGCACCTTTGTGCTCCACCCTGTGCAGTTTTTGTAAAGATGGGATTGTATTCAATACGGCCAGTATTTAATCTTTTTATGTCGGTTTCTTTTTTAAAATAATGAACTAAACATTTCGTAGCTTCTCCTCCCCTCCAAGCTAGTTCATACGATGCAACGTGAAAAAACTTTCTTTGCAATCCACAAGGTGTATCTTCGTCCCAATAGTTAAAAATTTGCAACAATTCTGTATTAGAAAGTGCCACAGAACTTTGTTTGTGCTTTTCAGGATGTTTTTGTAAAATTTTTCTTTTTGCATCTCTTGCATTCCGAGCATTTCTGAATTCTATATCATGGAAAGGATCAAAGGACCTGTTATACTTATTAAAGTAAAGTTCTTGAACTAATTTTGCCGTTTTATTCCACATTGTCTTTATTACTGCTTCTTTATAATCATTTCCGTCTTTTCTTTTCATGTTATAAGCCCAATCTTTTAAAATCAATGCCAGAGTAGCTGTTGTAGTAGATTGATCCAGAATATAATTTCTTTCTTTGGTGAAGGTCTTAAATTGTCTCCATATAGACTGATTACTTATTAGAGTATTTTTCGAAGTAGTTTCTAAAATCTCTTTTGTAATTTCTGCATTAGAAAAGGTACTAAACCGATGACTTTCACCCATTTCGCGTTGACACAATTAAGTAATTATTTTGACAAGTATCTGACAGTTGCTAGGCAAATAAAGGCTACAGTGATTATTCCCGAGAATAATCACAAGAGATTTATTCCCACTATAATAATGACATAATTGGTTGAAACTTACCCTTGTGACAAATAAAGAAACATTTCATTGGTTTTAAGAAACGTCAAAAAATAATCACGTAAATAATTACTGCGATACATATCCCTTGAATTTAATAGCATTCCGACAATTTGTTAATTTTTAAGACCGATTAAACATATTTTGCGCAATATTTTGCAACGGACATTGACGCATCACCGCAATTTCTAATACGTGAAAATCTTCTTTGAGGACTTGCTACATGTGCGCACCGAATGGGCACTAGCTATTTTTTTGATTAGTTCGCGTTATTTGCACATTAGCTTTTTCAAATCAAACTGATAATTTGATTACGAACAAGCAAGGTTTTATTTTATAATGCCGACATAATTTTAATTACATAAGTGCAGAATTCACTGCGTACTAACAAGGGCATTCTTGTGGAAATATGCAAAACATCTTGACGAAACTGTTTGTTGCATTTTAATGATTTTTTGTTTAATTCATCAGGCTTTTGTATTATTAATTCGCAGCATCGAATTTTAACAGACTGTAAAACATTACAATTGGTCATTTGATGTGCCTAGTTTAAATAAATTATTATTTTAATGAGAAAAAATATATATTATTTTATTTAAATTAGGAAGATATTGCCCATAAAAGAAATGTTAGATATGGTTTCTTCGTCATCTTTAAAGTTCTACTAAATCCAATTGTACTACTACGTTCGTCGTATGAATATGTCCTAATATTGTCTGAAATACATATCAATTAGCTTCTGAAACAAAAACTTAAACAAATGAGCTTTCAAAATATAACCCTTTTGTTGAATATAAAAGCTACACAAAATTGTCTCTACTATTAAAATATTTTTAACCGCTTTCGTTTCTCTTCAAATAATAAACATCATAAAAATCGACAATTATATAAATACAAGCAAATAAAGTATAATTTTCCAAATAAATTATTTTATAGACATGCTATCTATAAAATTTTTATGATGATTATTACTTGAATAGAAACGAAAACGATTAAAAATATTTTAATACTAGAGAATTTTGTGTAGCTTTTTTTATTTAACAAAAAGGTTGTATTTTGAAAGCTCATAAATGAGTATCATCTATATTGTTCATAGAAAAGCATCAACTTAGGATACACTCTGTATATGGTGTACGTTTTTCTTGGAAAGAAATAACATTGCGTTTATGTGGGCAGGTAAAAACAACAATATTTTTTTTTTTAATGTCTGTCTGACGTTTTCCGGAAAACTGTCTGTCTGACGGTTTCAAAAAATTACAATTTTATGCGGTTTTCGCCCTTTAGAAAAATCAAAAATCTTACTAATAATTACAAATCTATTGTCAATCTACGTATATGACCTAGTACATACAAAAAGAAATTAAAAAATGGAAAAATTAAACAGCGTACTAAAATGTTCATCGAGTGCAAATAAATGAAACCAATATTTGTCGCCTAGGCACTTGCTATATCCACTTCAACTGGATATTGCAAATACCATGTTTCGTCGTAAGAAAACCAACGGTAATTTAAATTCCGCCTTTACATCCCTGATGACAACACATCTACTTGTTATGTCGGTAGTTTTATCTGTACAGACCCAATATGTAAATTTCCGATATTTTAGGACGGAAATCAATTAAAAGAAATCAATTATATTTCTGACTGTGTAGAGTGAAATAGAACTTCGTTAGATATTATAGTTAAGGGCACAGATAAAAGAAAAATCATGCTCAACTTTACCTTTGGTTCTGCTGTTCCGTAGTTCCTTAAGAAAAACTGAACAACTTCCTTATTTATCTCGTGGGATTGCTTCTTCTTGTTGATTACATCTCCAGTTGCAGGTGTGATGTAAGTAGTTATTGGATTACTTCGTTATAACTGTTTGAAATAAGATCTAGAGTTTCAGAGTTTCATTTAATCCTTAGACGGTGTTTTGGCATTGTTCGAGTGCTAAGTTTTGTACCCTCTGCGCTGTCGTATTGTTTGTAATTTGACGAGTTTTGGTCCCAACTAAGCGCTAGATCTTCAGACGGAAATACTGAAAAAAAGACAAATAACTAATTAGTTTTGTTTTCATATATATCTTTCTATAGATGTTGAACATACTAGACATTACTGCGATACAAAATCTTTCAAACAAGATTTTAAATAACATAATTAATCATTACATAATTAATAAGTGATCTAGATATATATACAGGGTGTTATTAGTATCCCTGCGGTCGATAGTCACCAAATCGTTTGAGAAAGAAAAAAAAATATACAAGAGTTGTTTGACTCATTAGTTTTAAAATATTTTTAAATTGATTTTTCTTGAGATTTTTAAATGGAACAGCCTGTATATTGTTTGCTAATTAAAATGTCTCTTAAGTTCTTCGTAATTTATATTCACTATATCGTATATCTATTTTTATTAGTTTTTGTGATATTTGCAATTTAAAGAGTAGTATGCTATTTCGTACTTAATATTGCTCTGTATACAGTGTGCTGGATAGTATGAAGTAAAATATTTAAAGGGTTGTAGAAGAAGTCATTAAGACCCTATTTAACTAGATTTATTCATATAAAAGGTATTACAGTTATCAAGGTATTAAACAATTTTATAAGTATGTTTTCATTTTTACACAAAGACAAACAGAAACGCTAAAACCTGTCTTGATGAGCTACGTTTGAGAACGGATTTGTATTCAGTACAAAAAACAACCAACAATATCTACTTACTATTGTTAATTGGTCTAAAATAGGTTATTTTTCTGGAGAGACAATTCAAAATTGGGGTAACATGAATGATAGTATGAGTAATATTGATAATGTGAATGGAAAGTGGGTTATTAGGAAGTGTTTTTAATAGATTTTTTTTTTGCTATGAATGAAAATCGGAGTCTAACGATGCCTATCAGTTTGTTTTTGTTGCATATTTGGTTTTTGTGTGTGTGCACATATATCACATCAAAGAAAATCTGATTTTCAACACTCAGAAGTCAACAAATTTTCACGATAGTTAACCTTAAGGTACAGGGTTTAGGGTTTACTTTAGCAGTAAATTTAACTTTTTAAATCGCGTGTTCGGTTGCCATACGATAGACGGCAAAATATACTTACAAAATATCATATAAACTTGTTAATATGTTGATAACGGTAATACTTTGTATAAGAATCAAGCTGGTTAAATCGTTTCTAAATTATCTGTTCTATCGCCACTTGAAGACTTTACATCAAACTACCAAATACCTTATTCACAGCAATATTAAAATTTCCAATTGCATTACATTTTCGTTAAATTGCAAATATCACAAAAAATAGTAACATTTGGTGTATGACATACTAGATGTAAATTGGAGCGAAATAAAGGATTATTACACCCAACACGTATTATACAGGGTTTACCATTTAAAAATAAGTTAAATGAACATCCTGTATAGTGTATCTAATATCTTTGGATACTATCATCTACCTACTGGCTTTGACTATTGTCTCAGATAGTTAAGGTAAAGACAAAATCGGCCACATGAAAGGAGGAAAATAAGGAACACATCCCCAAGATGTTTACCAACATTCAAGCGCTTTTAAAAGCAACCCAGTATTGTAATGTTTCTTGAGTTGGTCGAAAGCTTGGGTAATCTTGTAAATTCAGTCCATTTCAAGTCGGTTATGCCCTGTTGGCAACTTCCGTATTCCTAAGAAGTCGCATTCGGTGAAGACATGTACATAATATTTCCATCGCTATCCATCCAATTATTTTTAAATGCCCAACGCGTTGTGTATATTAAAAATTTCACCAAGGCGTTCGGTTACTATTTTTACGTGTTAATATATAAGCTGCCTACCTACGTCTTCTAATATCCGTTATTTTGTCTCAAATTGCTTAGGTTATCGACAAACCTGCCAAAATATATATGTTGTACCGACAGGTTCAAAGGTGCTCTGTGTATAAACATTATTTTTTTACGTCGTTTTAGATCAAGAGAATTGCTCGTTTAGTAAATGTACGTTGTGATTTTTTAATAGAAAGAAGAGGTGTTAAACATCTGTTAACATCTGTTAAATAAGTCATATAATTTTGCAATTTCTTTTGTTCTAGTATCGACATACGGTCCAATTTCATCGTGGAAAACAACTCATACTATAGAGACTACTCATACCAGGACAACTCATGCCAGTGTTAGATCAACTAACCAGGAAAAGAAGCATAAGGTAAGTTACTATTTTCATTTGCGTTTCACTGTTTCTTTCACTCTAGATTGTGAGAAATGTAAAAAAAAAGATACAACTTGATTTGATAAAAATTGAGGATGCTACGAAGGACTAATACTGAAAATTACAACGCTCCATCTGATCTACTTTAGTCGGTAGCATTTTTCAAAGTAGCAAAAGCCATAATATTTGCGTGTTTTGATGTTTCGATTTTACGTTATGTGTCATTGCAGGCAAAGTTGCTGAGATAAAAATTATTACTAAACATCTTTATCTTGCAGATGACTTGGGTGATTTATACTGAAAATTACAACGCTCCATCTGATCTACTTTAGTCGGTGGGATTTTTCAAAGTACCAAAAGCCATGATATTTGCTTGTTTTGATGTTTAGATTTTACGTTATGTGTCATTGCAGGCAAAGTTGATGAGATAAAAATTATTACTAAACTCGTTTATCTTGCAGATGAATTGGGTAATTAATACTGAAAATTACAACGCTCCATCTGATCTACTTTAGTCGGTAGGATTTTTCAAAGTAACAAAAGCCATGATATTTGCTTGTTTTGATGTTTCGATTTTAAGTTATGTGTCATTGCAGGCAAAGTTGATGAGATAAAAATGATTACTAAACACGTTTATCTTGCAGATGAATTGGGTGATTAATACTGAAAATTAAAACGCTCCATCTGATCTAGTTTAGTCGGTAGGATTTTTCAAAGTAGCAAAAGCCATGATATTTGCTTGTTTTGATGTTTCGATTTTACGTTATGTGTCATTGCAGGCAAAGTTGATGAGATAAAAATGATTACTAAACTCGTTTATCTTGCAGATGAATTGGGTAATTAATACTGAAAATTACAACGCTCCATCTGATCTACTTTAGTCGGTAGGATTTTTCAAAGTAACAAAAGCCATGATATTTGCTTGTTTTGATGTTTCGATTTTAAGTTATGTGTCATTGCAGGCAAAGTTGATGAGATAAAAATGATTACTAAACACGTTTATCTTGCAGATGAATTGGGTGATTAATACTGAAAATTAAAACGCTCCATCTGATCTAGTTTAGTCGGTAGGATTTTTCAAAGTAGCAAAAGCCATGATATTTGCTTGTTTTGATGTTTCGATTTTACGTTATGTGTCATTGCAGGCAAAGTTGATGAGATAAAAATGATTAGTAAACACGTTTATCTTGCAGATGAATTGGGCGATTAATACTGAAAATTACAACGCTCCATTTGATCTACTTTAGTCGGTAGGATTTTTCAAAGTAGCAAAAGCCTTGATATTTGCTTGTTTTGATGTTTAGATTTTACGTTATGTGTCATTGCAGGCAAAGTCGATGAGATAAAAATGATTACTAAACACGTTTATCTTGCCGATGAATTGGGTAATTAATACTGAAAATTACAACGCTCCATCTGATCTACTTTAGTCGGTAGGATTTTTCAAAGTAACAAAAGCCATGATATTTGCTTGTTTTGATGTTTCGATTTTACGTTATGTGTCATTGCAGGCAAAGTTGATGAGATAAGAATTATTACTAGACACGCTAATCTTGCAGATGAATTGGGTAATTAATACTGAAAATTACACCGCTCCATCTGATCTAGTTTAGTCGGTAGGATTTTTTAAAGTAGCAAAAGCCATGATATTTGCTTGTTTTGATGTTTCGATTTTACGTTATGTGTCATTGCAGGCAAAGTTGATGAGATAAAAATTATTACTAGACACGCTAATCTTGCAGATGAATTGGTTAATTAATACTGAAAATTAAAACGCTCCATCTAACCTACTTTAGTCGGTAGGATTTTTCAAAGTAGCAAAAGCCTTGATATTTGCTTGTTTTGATGTTTCGATTTTATGTTATTATGTCATTGCAGGCAAAGTTGATGAGAAAAAAATTATTACTAAACACGTTTATCTTGCAGATGAATTGGGTAATTAATACTGAAAATTACAACGCTCCATCTGATCTACTTTAGTCGGTGGGATTTTTCACAGTAGCAAAAGCCATGATATTTGCTTGTTTTGATGTTTCGATTTTACGTTATGTGTCATTGCAGGCAAAGTTGACGAGATAAAAATTATTACTAAACACGTTTATCTTGCAGATGAATTGGGTAATTAATACTGAAAATTACAACGCTCCATCTGATCTACTTTAGTCGGTAGGATTTTTCAAAGTAGCAAAAGCCATGATATTTGCTTGTTTTGATGTTTCGATTTTACTTAGGTGTCATTGCAGGGAAACTTGATGAGATAAAAATTACTAAACACGTTAATATTGCAGATGAATTGGGTGATTAGTACTGAAAATTACAACGCTCCATCTGATCTACTTTAGTCGGTGGAATTTTTCAAAGTAGCATAAGCCTTGATATTTGCTTGTTTCTATGTTTAGATTTTACGTTATGTGTCATTGCAGGCAAAGTCGATGAGATAAAAATTATTACTAAACACGTTTATCTTGCAGATGAATTGGGCGATTAATACTGAAAATTACAACGCTCCATCTGATCTACTTTAGTCGGTAGGATTTTTCAAAGTAGCAAAACTCATGATATTTGCTTGTTTTGATGTTTAGATTTTATGTTCTGTGTCATTGCAGGCAAAGTTGAGGTGATAAAAATTATTGCTAAACACGTTTATCTTGCAGATGAATTGGGTGAATAACACTGAAAATTATAAAGCTCCATCTGATCTAGTTTGGTCGGTAGGATTTTTCAAAGTAGCAAAAGCCATGATATTTGCTTGTTTTGATGTTTCGATTTTACGTTATGTGTCATTGCAGGCAAAGTTGATGAGATAAAAATTATTACTAAACACGTTTATCTTGCAGATGAATTGGGTGATTAATACTGAAAATTACAACGCTCCATCTGATCTACTTTAGTCTGTAGGATTTTTCAAAGTAGCAAAAGCCTTGATATTTGCTTGTTTTGATGTTTCGATTTTACGTTATGTGTCATTGCAGGCAAAGTTGATGAGATAAAAATTATTACTAAACACGTTTATCTTGCAGATGAATTGGGTGATTAATACTGAAAATTAAAACGCTCCATCTGATCTAGTTTAGTCGGTAGGATTTTTCAAAGTAGCAAAAGCCATGATATGTGCTTGTTTTGATGTTTCGATTTACGGTATGTGTCATTGCAGGCAATGTTGATGAGATACAAATTATTACTAGACACGCTAATCTTGCAGATGAATTGGTTAATTAGTACTGAAAATTACAACGCTCTATCTGATCTACTTCAGTCGGTAGGATTTTTCAAAGTAGCAAAAGCCGTGATATTTGCTTGTTTTGATGTTTTGATTTTACGTTATGTGTCATTGCAGGCAAAGTTGATGAGATAAAAATTAGTACTAAACACGTTTATCTTGCAGATGAATTCGGTAATTAATACTAAAAATTACAAAGCTCCATCTGATCTACTGTAGTCGGTAGAATTTTCGCTGTTATATTTTTGTGGTACGGTAATTATTTTGTATAAAATTTAGCAAACAATACTGTGTAATACAGTTCCAAATAAACCAATTAAACCGCTTCCACAAACAATTTAATTCTGATAACACGCATGAATGCTTTCAGATGTATCGAAATGCTTCGCAAACACTGTCAAAGGGAGACGTGATAGACCGCAAACTTTTATGTTGTAGTTTCATAGACACAAAGCTACGGAAATCGCTGTTTTTGCAATAAAACAGAGGATGTGGCCTTTGTAAAGTCAGCGTAGTTCCTGTCGTATTGTTTCAGAGCAAATAGCAACCATACATACAATGGTGTAGACATTGACATGAACGTTTTTCGCCATATAATCGAGTAAATATTTGGAGTCGTTATGTTTCGTTTGTCGATTGTTTTGCTCTCCAGAGTTGTTATTGGTTACTCGAGTTTTTTTAGGTATTGTTGTTGTTGTGCTGATATTGTATTTCGTTGTTTGGAAAGAACTCGAGTTTTTGCTGTAGAAGCTTTATTATACTCCTAATTTTGTTTTTTTTTAAGTTCCGATTAAAATATTTACCAAATGTTGTGAATATATAAAGAAAAGATTCAAAATCCCTTAGATTTTTCTGGGATTTACCCATAAATAAATAAATAAATCTTAATTTTAGCCAAGATTAAAATTAAAAATTCCATACACACCTTTGTGTTTACATCTATCGAAGAATAGCGTGCGAAAAATTTCTAAACAAACAACTTTATAAACAGCAAAGGCCGGACATCTTCTCTTAGAAGTTATTCACCACCAAAAGCGCCTCTATTTTCAAATATCTCCCGGTTTTCAGCACTCTAAAAGTTGCACCTATGTCTATCGAATATACGCGTATACTGAGTCAAAATTCTGCGCTTGTTTTTCGCGTCTATCGCTTGTGCTGTCTCGCTTTGAACTGAACCAGGGGCGGTACCCAGTATACATAGTATTGATCCTCTACGTAGCTTCACTGTTCCCCCAAAATCGGGGGGGCACTAGCCTAACTATCCTAGGTAATGGGGCAATGCACTCGTCAGCATGTTGTCTCTCTCTAGTGCAGTTTGCAATGCGTTTGATGGAGGGGAATGGTACATCTTTGACGTCAGACTTCACGGTGCAACTTTCGGCGCAACGGATTGCCCTGCATCTTACCGGATATTATACCGGACAGCCAACTTAAGGCCGTGTCCGAAGGTATTAAGTGTTTTGAGGTTTTTTAGGTTTGTTTTGGTGCAAGGAATAGTTTTTATCGTGAATGCTTTACTCGTAATCGAGCATAAAGCGAAATCATAATGTTCTACGTCTTAAAAACAACGTGGAGTCTATGTTGCAGGCGCTCTAGTAGCGTCGGTTGCACATTTGGTTGCCTATACTCCTACTGAATATGACCTATACTTGAATCGGCGAATCAGTTCCGGTATCCCGGCCGGTTTGGTATTATCTCCCGGTTAAAATTCTTAACATACTATCACAGATTTCTATCTTAGTTGTCAGCAAGTTGAAATATTTTAGAAATGTACAAAGAGCGCAAATCAAATTTTCTCTGTCAAGAAAACTGCCCTCATGCTTTTGATGCTGCCTTTTATGAGAAAGATACACATTATCATGATTTGAAGGTTATCAGCAACAAAGTGTTAAATAGTGACTAATCGATTAACGATTGTAACAATATTTCAACGCAATTCCACAATTTCGAGTTTATAGAACGAATGTATCTCTGTTACAGAAAAATGTTTATAACTTTCACAAAAATTGTTTTTCATTTCTCTGCTAAACGAAATTGTAGATGAAAAACATCCATATGAGAATATTATGTAGAGCACCGACTGGAGGAAATTTATATTTTAGTTGGCTACGTAAATAAAATGTTTATGTTTTTTAAAAAGCTGTTTGAATAACTTTCTATCATACACAAAATTGTAGGTTATTAGTTCGCTTAGTCATACATGAATGCTCCGAGGTGAACTACTGAAGTCTTCATTTGAACATGGAATAGACATTTCGGTGTCCTGGTTTAGCAAAATATTTATAACTTTTCCAAAAATGACTGCATAATTTTCTACCATTAGTCGAATTAATGTTGTATAATGGAGGTTGTATAGTCCTTTGGTATTGATTTTAGAATATTATGTACAGGATGTCCCACGCTATAGACAAAGTTTATTAATGGGCTTAAGAAATCAAATTTACGTTTTTTCCATACATACAAGTTGCAGACAGTCATACGCTCTACAGCAAGAAAATATGTTGATGCTTACACAATATCCCACAACAACGTACCAACACAAACTTATGTTTGCTTAAATGGAACACTAGATATATTATTGCAGTTTTTATTAAGATTTTTATCCTAATTGTTTTGACATCAACTTATATTAGGCTTTTATCAACTGTTTCTGAAATATTGTGAAATTAAAATCAAAAACAAGCATTCTTCAAAAAGTCTTTCCGGGGTAACTAACAAGGATAAAACAAAGGAACTAATTTGGATAGTAAAAGTATCGCACTTTTTGACAGTTATTATTGATTTGCGATTCTAATATGACTTATCCCGAACAACTTGACATTTGCTAAATAATGTCAAATAGTTTAAGAATTTTAATTGGAACACCATATATATGTTGACTTACTTCGAAAGATCGACAACAGCTAAAAAGTTATTAAGCATATAATTTGTCATTTGTGACTTAACAATAATAATACACAATAATTCATAAATTAATATTAAATATCGAGATTGGTCGACAATCTTGTTGGTCTAAATTCAACAATCTCACAAATGTAGTAATACTTCTGTTCATGCAACAACTTACAGCCATTGTAAACTGCTACTATAAATTTGTGTGTCACAGTGTCAGTAATACTTTCATAAGAATAAATAATTAAATAAATGGATGTGCACAGCACATGTCAGCCCTCTCAGGTCAATGCGTATAAGTCTCGAACTTCAAATTCTCGGTGGAAATATTACATTTTCCATTCTTTCCACAAAAATATTTTGGAAACGCCATCTTATTTTATTCTTCATGTTCGCTACCGTAGTTAATATCCCCATAAATTTCTTCCTCCGCGTTAGAGTAAGTCCGAGTATTTCCAACGATAGTCTAATTTGACTTCATTTATTGTTCTACAAAATAAATGTTGGCATCTCAAATTTTATGCAGTGGTTAAAACAGATAGTATTTTTTTAAAATTTTTATTAAATAATAATCGTTATATTTAGAAAAATACACTATCCAAAAATAGAAGTGGTTCAATAAGTAATTATACATACCTCTTACTGTTTTTTTGTCACAAAAGTACCGATCATTTCGATTTATTCTACGTTTTATTTGGTAAGTATTCGTTTAATTGAATACTTACATAATTATTTTATACGTCTTTTCGAACGTCATTCTTGTCCCGGTTTTGAATTTCATAATTTCACACTGTATATTGGACGATATGATATGGCGCTGTGACCGATATGACCTACATTCTGCACCCCCAGTATGCATATCCCAAGTATCCCGCATTCCTAGCATTATAGGGGTTTCGAACAGGTCAGACCGATACGCAATTCCATATACGAAGCAAATAATTTAATTTCACAACACAAGAAATTCAAACTATGCTCAATAATAACGCATTTAAAATCTTCTAAATGTTTTAATTTTCTTTTTATTTGTTAACTATGTTTTTCAACCATTTCAATTCTTTTGCTCTGATTCCGTAAGTTTCCTTTTTTTTTGTAATAATTTTTTACGAGAAATACCTTTTGTATGTCGTGAGATAATAAAACGGTTCAAACGCTGGAACGGATATTCTAGATTGCAAAACAATTTCACGCAAAATGGGACGCTGTTCGATATACAGTTGACCTTTGACCTTTCACGGGGGTTGCTACGCAAACCGCCACATCGCGTTATTGGCTCAATAGTTAACCCCAATAAACCCTTGTACACAGTAGACACCTTATTGCCAAATACGGTCTATTAGAACTGAATTGAACTAATAAATATATACAGGTGTTGATTATTTAGGTTATGTTACACATTATTTGCTGACTTACCCCTGCTTGTTTTTGTCAAATACAAAATCTAACGATTTAAATATTGCTTTCGGTTATGAAAAAAAGAAAACACTTTTACCTGTATCTTTCTTTGCGCAAAAGTAATCTACGGACTGTGTCTTAAATTCATTCAGACATAAATTATTCTGTAGTTTCCCTGGCGAAACTTTTCACCCTGTCAAGAGTTTGCCAAGTATCCTCAATTATTTATGTGTAAGGATTCAGGGACACAACTCAATTTCATTACTCCAAAACGTAATTTTGCCTGGACTTTGCTGATTTGCTGTTGATCTCCTAAAGATATAAGAACATCCTATATAGTTAGTCCTAATTTAGGCAATTTTTAAATTTTCTGTCATACCTCTAATAGGGTATTTGACTGTGTTAAAAATATGGCTTGTATACTCATCCTAATAGATTACAGTTTAAGAAACCTATTTGTTATTACTTTTCAAAAAGAAATGCTTTATTTCTATTAAAAACCAAAATTAAAATTAAATTTTATTCACGTCCTATCACGTGATTGAAAACGCTCTGTAATTGGCTCAGTCTCCAGTGACGTCATTCGTTAGTACGCTTAGAGCGCGTTCGGTTTGTCAGGGTAGGGTATGGGGAGAGCAATGCTCAGATAACCTGGGTCGGCTGTCTCTCTCTCTTATATGCAGATGAACGCCGTATGACGTTAGTCCGCCTATTATGCAGCGCGTCACTCTCACCGTACAATACCGGGTTATCCGAACGCGCTCTTATGCTTCTCCCGTTTGAATTTAATAGCACTAAAGTGCCATGTAAGCATAATTTTGTAGGTTAGGATAGCCCTAACCTTAAGCTGTCAGATCAGATAATACCTGGTTCGAAAATACGATATATAACTTATTCTAGTCGGTTTTACTTATGTCGAAGTAATCTTCGCAACAAAAAACACTTGTATCGCCCGCTATTTATTTCATGTGGATTTCTACGAGCCAACCACTTTTTTCGCAGTTTCAAATCTTGCGGAACAGCTACAAATAGTTTATCCGGAATTTTTTCCTGACGTATTTCTGCATTGTGGATTTATACACCATTTATAGCCCATTTTTATGTAGAAATTGTGAAAACAACACATCATACAACACAATTACCAAACGGCGACGATGCCGATGCTGACAGACCATATGGGCCGATTTGACATCTACTATCGGGTGACGTCACACAACAGAAAGTATCGTTTTGGCGGGACTTTTTGTGATTCAATTTTTAACGCTGATTTTTATGAAATATTAAGGAAGTAATTACGAAAAATAATGCATTTACAATGTAGAGTAAAGGAATAAACACACTAAGATGATTTTCCAATAATAGTAAAATACCCTATTGAGAGGTTATTTAGGAAAAGTTGATAGTTTTCGAGTTATAGGCAAAAATAATAATATGTTTACCTTGTTTTTTTTTCATTATCTTCAATGTTGCGTCACGAAATTTTGTTAGCCAACCACAGATTCAGACTCAGTAACCCAAAAAACATAAAAATTACCAAAAGTTGGTATTTGGAAAGACAATTTAAAACTAAAATATAATATTACAGCCAACTGCGTTGAAAAATTAGTACTTACTGATGAGAGTGAGGGCGGTTCTGATCTTCGTCGTTGCATGAACACTCGGTATATGGAACGTCGAAGGTGACTAAAATTTCATATTTAATGCCTTCTAATATAATAATAATTTGAAATATTTTTTTCCAATAATATTTTTACATAAGTTTCATCTTTTTAAAGACGTTTTCTCAAATAACAAAGCTTTGAACATAAAGGTATTTTATTCTTCAGTGTTTTTCATTCTTTTGGTAACATCCTGTACATGCAAGCAAATACATACATGCTAATATTTGCATTTTAGGTAAAGGACAATCCTGACAATTTTATGAACAATATTATTTTATGGGAAATTGATATAAAAATGTTAATTACTAATACTAACACCCGGTCCCGGTATATGCAGTGAAGAAGGTGATTATAATTTCGTATTTGATCACCTCTAATATTTCTAAATAAATTTTTTTCAAATACCATTTTTGGATAGCTTTTAACACAAAGGTACTTTACTCTTAAGAGTTTTTCATAGCTTTTGAAACACCAGGTATATGTAGATACATTCTAAAATTTGCATTTTAAGTTGGAGATAATTCAAAAGCTTTAAAAATTGTTTGTTTCAAAAGGTTAATACTAAAAAGAATTTCCATTAGTTTAAAGAAAATATATATTATAAACAACTTTGTAACGTAATGATATGGTTTCACTTGTGTATGCAACCCATGTGGGCTGTATTTATAACGAGAAATCTATGAATAGCAGCTTGTTTGTTGCCCGCCGACCCATCAACAAGCTTTGTCAGCAGGTCAAGGCCATTAGTGACCTAACTTTCAGGATTACATGAAAAAACATGCGTTTGAATAGCAATATTTCAATTAGTTGCTACAGAAAAATGTTTTATTTCTTCTATTTTTCAATACCTGCAAGAAGCCTATTTGACATTTTCCCTGTAGCATCTGTTTTCTGTCTATATAGTCGTTTGTCAGTCTCAACCTGAAGCCAGTGGCAAAAATAAAGCCACTGGATGTCAGTAGGCCATACGAAGCGATAAATCCTCTAACTTTGGCTCGTAAACCGTTTGATTTGCTACACATCCGGTTTATCCGGGGATCCGGTAGTAAAAATCCCAATACACCCTCTTACTTCGTTTGTTTATTCCCTTTACTCCTCTAGTTCGCTTAGGGAATGATAAGGAGTTATCTCACTGGATTAGGTTTTTGGTGGAAAAGATTGCTTTTGCGATTTGCATGCTGTCAGTTTAATCGACTGCATTTGACCTTCACAATATGCACAATCTAGAATCACTGGAAACTATATACCCTTTAAATGAAACATCATTTAATAAAATGTACGGCGCGGTCAGATTTACTTAAAACAGCAAGAAACTACAGACAAACAATCACACACTACTATACGTCTCGCAGAATAACGGTCGTTTGTCCAGAAACCTGTAGTACAGTTGTCCACCCGAATAGCAGACGTAAGGCCATAGCAATAGCGAGAAGTCGAAATTTGGAAACAGCCTGGCCAGTTGCTCTAGCAGGAATTGGTATCTTGTTGGAAGCGTCTTCGAGGAGTCTTCATTCTGGCCGATTTCAGCACCATCTCCAGCCAAACCATCCCCAGCTCTTGTTGGCATTGGACCAAAAGCATCACCCATGCCGCTTGTGTTGTCAACGCCTTGTCTTTGTTTTTCTGCACCTTGGGGCTCTTGTCTACCTGGTACTGCGTCTCTTCCTCTTGGACCATCTCTTGATCCATCACCACCTCCTCTGCCTTGGTCTGGTCTTCCTTGGGCACTTTTTTTGTCTTCTCCAATAGGCTTCTTAGCACCTCCAGGTTGTTTTCGTTCAGCCCCACCTAAACTAGCGTGTTTTCCGCCTTTGGAAGCTTTAGACTTACCTCTTCTTTCATCTTCATCATCATCGTCGTCGCCTCTTCCCTTACGTCCTTTAGAACCCTTACGAGATTTCCCTCCGTCTCCATCGTCTCCACCCTTGCGTTTGCCTTTAGATTTACCCCTTCTTCCTTCTCCGTCGTCATCATCATCATCGTCGTCATCTCCTCTCCTCCGTTTTCCAGATTTTCCCTTACGCGGAGAGTCGTCGTCTTCACTTTTACCCCTTTTGCCTTTAGATTTACCCCTTCTTCCTTCTCCGTCATCATCATCATCATCATCGTCGTCATCTCCCTTCCTCCGTTTTCCAGCCTTTCCCTTACGTGGAGAGTCGTCGTCTTCACTTTTACCCTTTTTGCCTTTAGATTTACCCCTTCTTCCGTCACCATCGTCATCGTCATCATCGCCGTCATCTCCTTTCCTCCGTTTTCCAGATTTTCCTTTGCGTGGAGAGTCGTCGTCATCACTTTTACCACTTTTGCCTTTAGATTTACCTCGTCTTCCTTCGCCATCATCATCATCATCGTCTCCTCTTTTACCCTTTTTACCCCTTCCTTTGCCCCTATCGTCTTCATCATCGCTAGAAGCACCTCGTTTAGATTTTTTCCCAGAACGTGTTGACCCATCCTTTCTAGCCTTTCCACTCCTATCCTCATCATCAGTGGAATCGCCACGTTTCTTCTTCTTTCTCTTACCTCCATGCTCTTCGTCATCATAACCACTGCTCTTTGAGCCTTTCGATCTTTTACCACGTTTGACATCATCTTCAGATGCAAAACCTTTTTTCTTCCCCATGGCTTCTTTCTTCTTCTCGTATTCTTGCTTGGATATGGCCTCGGCTAGAGTAGGTGGGAGGCCAGAACCGTCTTTGAGGGTGGCTTTGATTTGGCGCTCTAGTTCCCTCTCCAGCATTGGGTTCTCTTTCAGGAGGTCGTCCAGGTTTAGCTTGCCGTTCTTCATGGCGTCTGCTAGCATTTGACGGGCGGCGTTTGGACCAAACTTGCTGGCCAATGCATCGAAGAGCATCTTGTTCATGGATTCCAAAGCGTTCTGGAGCTTGTTTCTTGGGAGGTATTGCACGCCTGAGATGAAGGCGTCGTCCATGCGTTGTCTCTCCTTGTCGTAGAAAAGGAGCTTGCAATTGTGGGCTGTGTTTTTCTTGATGCTCTGGGCGTTGCATTCTTGAGAACAGAAATAAACCAGGCCACATTCTGGACATGGTATCAAGACTCGTCTCATTTTTTTTCCGCAGTTGAAGCACACTTTGTACTTAGCTTCGTTTTTATCGATCTCTGGTTCCACTAGGTTTGGTAAGCGGTTGAGCTTCTCCACGGTCCAGTCTAGGTGTTCGAAGATATCATCAACGGTTGGTTTGCTGATTCTTGATGATTGTTCTATGAGTTCTAAAATCTGGTAGGTGGTGTATAGGTTTAAGGTGTTGTGTTCTAAAACCCCACGTTTGATCAGAAGTTGTAACAAGCTTCCTACGCTTTTCATGGTAAAGAATTGTAGAAGGTCGTCCATAATATCGCTGGAAGGGTCAAGGCCGAGAGCTGTAAACTTTCTGAGGTAGTCGAAGGCTTGTCCTATAACATGCCTCTCGACCATTTTATGCCCGCAATCCACTAGGTAGTCTTTCAGCTCTTCCACTGGGTTCGCCTGCTTACCTTTTTTGGACTTTTTTGACTTCTTGTCTTTACCTTTCTTCTTTTTCTCCTTCTTACCTTTCTTACCCTTCTTGTCCTTCTTGCCAGAGGAAGGCCTTTCCTCACTGGGTGGGTATTCAACTTCCATAAACTCCAGAGCGTTACCGTAAATTGGCATATCAACCAGAGGGTTCACGTTGTATTCCAACAGGGTATCATAAACTTCTTTAGCCTTTTCAACAGGAAGGATGTTGTTGTACCTCTTCAGGATTAGAACCGTCATGGGGTTGCCCATGTCTAACCCCAAACACTCGTAAGGATTCACCCTTTTCGACTCAAGCAATTGCTTGATCAACTTAATGTTACCTCTTAGGATAGCCAAAGATAGAGGCGTGTGCTCTACGTATTTATCTTTACCATTAGCGCCATGGTCTAAGAGTAATTTGACCATCTTAGCTTGATTGTCCTCCTGATCGTCCTCGAAATCGTACCTCATGCATAGGATATGCAAAGGCGTTTTGCCCAGATCGTCTTCAGGGATGTTATTCCCCAGCAGTTTAGCCTTTTCCTCTACCCAATGGCTAGCGCTGACCCTTTGGTTGGGGTCAGCGCGCGAGTCCAGCAGCATTTCGAAGGCCTCGGTGTTCATATTGCTGAAAGGTAGGCATGCCAGGACGATAAGTGGGGTTAGGCCATCTCCTATTGAGGGTAGGTTAGGATCGGCGCCGAAAATTAGTAGTATGTGGAGTAATTCCGGGCGCTTGCTGCAAATTGCCAGGATGAGTGGGGGTAGTGGGACTTGGGAGTAGTTTGGATCAGCTCCGAGCTGAAGCAACATTTTTATGGTGGTGATGATGATTTTCAGTTTGCTTTCTTTGGCGATTTTGAGGAGGTCTTCTTCGTTTACGAGCGAGCCTTTACTGGAAGCTTGTGCCGTCTTGCCTTTCTTTTCTTTCTTGCCTTTCTTGCCCTTCTTGCTGCTTTTGTCTGACTTTTTGCTGGATTTCTTGCTGGATTTCTTACTACCCTTGCTACTCTTGCTCTTTTTGCTACCCTTCTTGGATTTTTTGCCTTTCTTCCCTGCTTTAGCCTTCGGAGGTGGTGGTGGAATCTTGCAGGTGGTATCAAAGACGTACTTCTGGTTTAAGTCCTCAATTCCTTCATACTCCTTTTGGAAGTTTTTATAGTTGACGTCTACCTGCATGCACTTCACGTCATCGTAGAAATCTCCTAAAATACCTCTTAGGTTATAATCAGCGGTTAGGTCTATGTTTAAATCGCTGAGTAAGCTCTCCCTTTCGAGGAGGCTGTTCTTTATGGTGATATCTTCCTGGATTATGATAGTTTCCGTTATGGATGGAGTTGATAACGAACACACGTTAGCCAGAGAACTATGTGGTCTCCATTCTTTGACTTCATCGAGTTCCTCTGGAGTCATTGTCACCTCAGTCAAAAAGGCATGCTCCCAATCGACAATATCATCATTCTCAGCAAAGTATCTCAAGATGCACATGGTTAAAGGCGTGAGGCCTTCATCATTCTGAAGGTTGACGCTAGCGCCAAAGCTCCACAACATCTTGATAACCCTCCAGCGATCTCTAGCAGCTGCAAACATCATGGGGATGTTGCCTTTGGCGTCGCAGATGTCCGGGTTTATGTTATAGTTGACCATCGCGACGGCTGCCTTTGAAAAATTACCCAAGCTGCAATGCTGCAAGAAGTTAATACAAGCTTTCTCGTATTCGCCAGGTGGGCTGAACTCCGACCTATCGCCTATGATCAGCTTGGCGACTTTAAACGATACGTTCGGTTCTAAGTTTCGGTTGAAGAAGATGTGCTTCATCATGGTTATGGAGAATTGCTCGTTGTTCCATGCTAGGAGGTCAGTGACCGGGATCCTTTTGACTGGGACGTCTGGTAACCCCCACTTTTCCGGTAGTCTCTTGATGGCGTCTCTTTTGGTTAGTATTAAGTACCTCTCGCCTTTGGGTAACTCCAGTAAGGCTCCAACTTCGTTGATGAATATGTCTATCAAGTCCCTCATGAGTGCAGTATCGATTTCCAAAGTTATTCTACCCCTTTCTTCCATTATTTTCGAATACATGAAGCTCGCCTTCTTTTCCAGTGGGAGGTTGTCCCAGAGGTCGACGTTTTCCACTAAATATTCAATGATTCCGTACATGAAGTCTTTGTTTGTGATGATATTCGACATCTGGGTTTGTGAGGATATGGTTTCGATGATTTCTGATGGGTCTAATGGGATTTCTATGGTACAGTCGATCTCTCCGAACATGGTGGTGTCGTGGAGCTGCCTGTTGAAGAGAAGGGAGTTGGGGTTTCTTATGTAAGGGTTGTAGAGGTCATCAGCTAAGTTCATGACTGCAGCAGGTGCTCCTAACGCTCGTAGTATGTTGTGTGCTGGATGGTCATACTTCTGCTTGATTGGGATCAGCTTTTTGAACTTTAGAAGCTTCATTTTTCCAGCTGGGCTTCTTGCTAGTCTCGGTATCCATTCTGGAGATACTGTGCAGCTTAGCCTCCTTAACTGAGGTCCGTACCATAGCCCAACATCTTGAGTACCATCGACGTAAGTCATAACACCCGGTCCACATCTTGTATTCCTTTTATGCAACCCTTCGAAGTAATTGCCATTTGAATGAGTTATTTTCGAGTATCCGTCGATATTATTCGCGTAGAACGAACCTTCTACTAAAAAATTTTCTCCTGTTATTTTGTTGTGATCGCTAAGGTATGTGTAAGTCCCGTTCCCGTGTAAGCTATCCTGCACAAATGCGCCCTTGTACCGTTGAAAATTGTTGTCGTTCTCCCATGTTTGTTCCGAATGCCCCGACCGTTGGTAAAAGCAGTTAAAATCTCCCTTGTAATTTGCTACTGGCGGGGGTAGGTACCCCGAGTCTATCCCGAAAGTTCTACTCATGACTGGCTGTCAGATGTTTATTGGTTAACTGGCGGAGTTTGATGGATTTGACGTATGGATACGTTCAAAAATTGGATGTATTAGAAACTTTAGCACCACTTGGCCAATTTCCCATCCGGTACCGTTTGAAACGTGAACATCGGTCGATTAGATCGGACACAGCTTGCGTTAAAAGTCGCTAATGTGGTAAAATGGCTGTTTTTGCATTATTTTCGATAACATGGAACGTCATAACTTCCGAACCGTTCCAAATAGGAAAAATCTAATTATACCGGCGTAATCAGTGGCAGAAAGTGTATCTAGAACCACAATTTCAATTTGATTGAAGGCAGTTGGGTTTTCGCCGACTGGCTAAAATTTTGTAAGAAATCACATATTTGAAACTATAATTTTGAAGTGGCGCACCTATCTCAAAAACTAGGACCTGGATCAACATGAAACCTTTGCTATCTTACTAAAATGGGTGCGCTGATTACAAATTCACATAGGACAAGTCTCTGTCTCTACTATTTACCGAGTTGTGCTGGTATTACGTTTTTCCAGATAACACAAAAATAAGCGAAATGGACCACACAACTTCAAAATGGTAATTGTTAGGCATATAAAAGTATATATATTTTTGATGTATTCATCGAGAGCTATCACTTGGTGGGGGGTTAACCTTTCTATCGCCAACGGTTACAAAGTTCAATTTTTTTCTATCTGAAAGTGCTAAATTTAGATCGAAAATAATTTGATAACTTTTTGAGAGATAGAGCGTTCTCATGTAGTCAGGCTTATGCATTGGGATGTGCTGAATTCAACGGTGAGGTTGGTTTTTCCGTAACGTGTACGGTTTGGTCAGAAAGTGGGAAAATATAATTTTCGCGGTTTCACGCGGTTTTCTCGCGAACCGCGCACTTTAGAGCAACGCGGTTTTCAGAAATGAATTCCTCGGCCAATTTCCCATCCGGTACCGTTTGAAACGTGAACATCGGTCGATTAGATCGGACACAGCTTGCGTTAAAAGTCGCTAATGTGGTAAAATGGCTGTTTTTGCATTATTTTCGATAACATGGAACGTCATAACTTCCGAACCGTTCCAAATAGGAAAAATCTAATTATACCGGCGTAATCAGCGTCAGGAATTGAATCTAGAACCACAATTTCAATTTGATTGAAGGCAGTTGGGTTTTCGCCGACTGGCTAAAATTTTGTAAGAAATTACATATTTGAAACTATAATTTTGAAGTGGCGCACCTATCTCAAAAACTAGGACCTGGATCAACATGAAACCTTTGCTATCTTACTAAAATGGGTGCGCTGATTACAAATTCACATAGGAGAAGTCTCTGTCTCTACTAGTTACCGAGTTGTGCTGATATTACGTTTTTCCAGATAACACAAAAATAAGCGAAATGGACCACACAACTTCAAAATGGTAATTGTTACGCATATAAAAGTATATATATTTTTGATGTATTTATCGAGAGCTATCATTTGGTGGGGGGTTAGCCTTTCTATCGCCAACAGTTACAAAGTTCATTTTTTTTCTATCTGAAAGTGCTAAATTTAGATCGTAAATAATTTGATAACTTTTTGAGAGATAGAGCGTTCTAATGTAGTCATGCTTATGCATTGGGATGTGCTGAATTCAACGGTGAGGTTGGTTTTCCCGTAACGCCTACGGTTTGGCCAGAAAGTGGGAAAATTTAGTTTCCGCGATTTCACGCGGTTTTCTCGCGAACCGCGCACTTTAGAGCAACGCGGTTTTCAGAAATGAATTCCTCGGCCAATTTCCCATCCGGTACCGTTTGAAACGTGAGCATCGGTCGATTAGATCGGACACAGCTTGCGTTAAAAGTCGCTAATGTAGTAAAATGGCTGTTTTTGCATTATTTTCGATAACATGGAACGTCATAACATCCGAACCGTTCCAAATAGGAAAAATCTAATTATACCGGCGTAATCAGCGTCAGGAATTGTATCTAGAACCACAATTTCAATTTGATTGAAGGCAGTTGGGTTTTCGCCGACTGGCTAAAATTTTGTAAGAAATCACATATTTGAAACTATAATTTTGAAGTGGCGCACCTATCTCAAAAACTAGGACCTGGATCAACATGAAACCTTTGCTATCTTACTAAAATGGGTGCGCTGATTACAAATTCACATAGGACAAGTCTCTGTCTCTACTAATTACCGAGTTGTGCTGGTATTACGTTTTTCCAGATAACACAAAAATAAGCGAAATGGACCACACAACTTCCAAATGGTAATTCTTAGGCATATAAAAGTATATATATTTTTGATGTATTCATCGAGAGCTATCATTTGGTGGCGGGTTAACCTTTCTATCGCCAACGGTTACAAAGTTCAATTTTTTTCTATCTGAAAGTGCTAAATTTAGATCGAAAATAATTTGATAACTTTTTGAGAGATAGAGCGTTCTAACGTAGTCGTGCTTATGCATTCGGATGTGCTGAATTCAACGGTGAGGTTGGTTTTCCCGTAACGC
The DNA here is from genome assembly GCA_963966075.1 of Aphodius sticticus. Taxonomy (NCBI): domain Eukaryota; kingdom Metazoa; phylum Arthropoda; class Insecta; order Coleoptera; family Scarabaeidae; genus Aphodius; species Aphodius sticticus. The sequence goes on from OZ014510.1 coordinate 4,208,229, forward strand.
CTACGGTTTGGCCAGAAAGTGGGAAACTATAGTTTTCGCGGTTTCTCGCGTTTTTCTCGCGAACCCCACACCTTAGAACAACGCGGTTTTCAGAATTGAATTCCTCGGCCAATTTCCCATCCGGTACCGTTTGAAACGTGAACATCGGTCGATTAGATAGGACACAGCTTGCGTTAAAAGTCGCTAATGTAGTAAAATGGCTGTTTTTGCATTATTTTCGATAACATGGAACGTCATAACTTCCGAACCGTTCCAAATAGGAAAAATCTAATTATACCGGCGTAATCAGCGTCAGGAATTGAATCTAGAACCACAATTTCAAATTGATTGAAGGCAGTTGGGTTTTCGCCGACTGGCTAAAATTTTGTAAGAAATCACATATTTGAAACTATAATTTTGAAGTGGCGCACCTATCTCAAAAACTAGGACGTGGATCAATATGAAACCTTTGCTATCTTACTAAAATGGGTGCGCTGATTACAAATTCACATAGGACAAGTCTCTGTCTCTACTAGTTACCGAGTTGTGCTGATATTACGTTTTTCCAGATAACACAAAAATAAGCGAAATGGACCACACAACTTCCAAATGGTAATTCTTAGGCGTATAAAAGTATATATATTTTGGATGTACTCATCGAGAGCTATCATTTGGTGGGGGGTTAACCTTTCTATCGCCAACGGTTACAAAGTTCAATTTTTTTCTATCTGAAAGTGCTAAATTTAGATCGAAAATAATTTGATAACTTTTTGAGAGATAGAGCGTTCTAATGTAGTCATGCTTATGCATTGGGATGTGCTGAATTCAACGGTGAGGTCGGTTTTCCCGTAACGTGTACGGTTTGGCCAGCAAGTGGGAAAATTTAATTTTCGCGGTTTCACGCGGTTTTCTCGCGAACCGCGCACGTTAGAGCAACGCGGTTTTCAGAAATGAATTCCTCGGCCAATTTCCTATCCGGTACCGTTTGAAACGTGAACATCGGTCGATTAGATCGCACACAGCTAGCGTTAAAAGTTGCTAATGTAGTAAAATGGCTGTTTTTGCATTATTTTCGTTAACATGGAACGTCATAACTTCCGAACCGTTCCAAATAGGAAAAATCTAATTATACCGGCGTAATCAGCGTCAAAAATTGTATCTAGAACCAGAATTTCAAATTGATTGAAGGCAGTTGGGTTTTCGCCGACTGGCTAAACTTTTGTAAGAAATCACATATTTGAAACTGTAATTTTAAAGTGGCGCACCTATCTCAAAAACTAGGACCTGGATCAACATGAAACCTTTGCTATCTTACTAAAATGGGTGCGCTGATTACAAATTCCCATAGGACAAGTCTCTGTCTCTACTAGTTACCGAGTTGTGCTGACATTGCGTTTTTCCAGATAACACAAAAATAAGCGAAATGGACCACACAACTTCAAAATGGTAATTGTTAGGCATATAAAAGTATATATATTTTTGATGTATTCATCGAGAGCTATCATTTGGTGGGGGGTTAACCTTTCTATCGCCAACGGTTACAAAGTTCAATTTTTTTCTATCTAAAAGTGCTAAATTTAAATTGAAAATAATTTGATTACTTTTTGAGAGATAGAGCGTTCTAATGTAGTCGTGCTTCTGCATTGGGATGTGCTGAATTCAACGGTGAGGTCGGTTTTCCCGTAACGCCTACGGTTTGGCCAGAAAGTGGGAAAATTTAATTTTCGCGGTTCCACGCGGTTTTCTCGCGAACCGCGCACTTTAGAGCAACGCGGTTTTCAGAAATGAATTCCTCGGCCAATTTCCCAGCCGGTACCCTTTGAAACGTGAACATCGGTCGATTAGATCGGACACAGCTTGCGTTAAAAGTCGCTAATGTAGTAAAATGGGAGTTTTTGCATTATTTTCGATAACATGGAACGTCATAACTTCCGAACCGTTCCAAATAGGAAAAATCTAATATTTGAAACTATAATTTTGTAGTGGCGCACCTACCCCTTTGAATTCGAAAGTTATATAATAAAGTAGTAGGAATACATCAAATAAAACACGTGACAAATTTTTATGCAATTTATTTTTATTTTATTTTCTTTTTTTGTCATCATTAGGTGTACAATATTATGGGCTGGTACAAATATCGTTGCATATTAATTATGATTACAATCAATATAATTATACTTAAAAGTATAATCCTACAAAATCTATTTATGATACATTTACCACAATGTTCCAAACATGATGGGGTATATTCTTGTTGACAACAAGAAGAAAATATGCCCCAACTAAGTTCGTATTATATTTTCTTTTAGGAAACATTTAGCATTAATATTGATCCCACTATTTATTTAAGTTTTTACAGCTTTTACAGTAATTATTCTGTCATAACATGCATTTGCTACAACGAAACATTTTACTTAAGGAAAAATGAAGAACAACGGTTGTTAGAATTAGTTTTGTTAAAATAATATTGTTGGAAAAGCTTTGAGACTTAGGCCGTTTTAGCGGTTATCTTTTAACAAATATTTTATCAAAAAGTATGGTATATATAGGATTATTCATTAAGCGTTCGAATATATCATAATTTGTGCGTTTTTCTTTTTTTAATCGTGATGTTTTTTAAACTCTATTCTACAATTTTAGACGTTATGCTTTGTAAATATTAATAATCTTAAATATTCTATTATAACAACATAAAAATCAACAATTGCTCCAATATACCATACTTTATTTTATTAGTTATGTAAACACGTTTTAGAATTTTTATACTTTATATGGTAAAGTTTATTTAAAAAACGAGTTCGTTTTAGATTTGGCGTAAATATTATTTAAAATTTATAATATCAGTCTTACAAATATCATTTTAATTGTATAAAAGAGCTTGTTTTATTTTTATACAATAGCCTGACAATAGGTCTGACTCAGGCAACATACAAGAAGGAATGTTATTAATCTATTCTAATTGTTGTTACTTAAACGCTAAATTTTACAATTCCTTTATGTTCTTTTTGTGGTATATAAACATCAATGGTCTATATTGATAACATTAAAAGAAAAAGATATAATATACCTACAGGGTGTTAAAGTAAATACGTTATTAATTTTCGTATTTTTAATGCTACCAACATAGACTTATTTCCTATTGTGTTGTACAGACAATATTGTTTTAATTTAAACCATGGACATACATTATTATTGTGTAGAAGCGTCTACTTAATATGGATTTAGAAGTGTTACAGGATACCAAACTAGGCAAAAAATATTAAAACGTTTTGAGAACAAACCAATAATTCCGACTTTCTTTTTTTAATTTGACATCCTGTATATAGAGGCACCATATAGAAAAGGCAGGTATGATATGATACACACATTTAGGTAGTAAACGACTATCAAATACTATCATCGCACATTCACGTGTTAGACCAAGCAATAGGCAGAAAATGACTGATTTCGTGACAAAAATAGTTTGTTATAAACAAAAAATCGTGTTTTTTTTTTTGTTTTTCGCTTGTAATAGCTGAACCAATGGAACAATCTTGATGCTTTTTTAACCCTACGCGGACTCGGAAAATTCGAAAAATCCGGAGAAATCAGCGTTTAAAAAAAAATCATACCTCCGCCATTTTCAAAGTTGTAGCGCAGGGTTTTCGCGAGAGAGTAGCGATTGATGGGTACTTTGAGTGTGCACAACCCAGGCGTTGTCCGATGATTAGTTTTTGCACAATTGCGATTTGAATTTTTTTATGCAATATCTTTCGGCGAGCCTGCATGCGTCGGAGGTGGTCCGATTTTAATTTTTTGAACGGATTTCGAAAGTAGAAGTATTGTGCTACAAAACGACAATTCTGATTTTGCGTTAAAATGTTGCGAAATAGGTGAAAAATGCTTGCAAACATGACCGAAAACGGTCGCGCGCTCGAATGCGGTCGTTAAGTGGGGGTAAACGGTTTTTTGAGGTTTTTTGTTTATAACAAATTAGGTAATGATATTTGCGAGTCGAAAACACATCACAATATATCTACGGTCTGTTCCACGTGACCTGGGACCGTCGGCTTCCTGCTAGTATTTTTGTCACGCAAAAATCTCTATTGCTTGGACTATGTATACAAAAAATTTCAAAGCTCGTGGCGTTTTCAAAATCTGTGGTTTAACCTCACGCCTACATTCGTGAGCGAAAAAAGCAAGCCTACTGTTTTCTCTTTTTATTACACACTTATATTTTTTTTACAATCGTAGTAATTGACATACGCATTACAGTCATATTGGTAACGTAATGTTTTCAATGTTTAGTACGTTGTTGTAATATTCAACATTCCTACGTTACAGTTTCGGGGTCTTTTGTTACGGTGATTATTCTGACTTTATACACTGCTTAAAAAAATTAGGGGAGCAGTTTTTTCGAAACCTGTAACTTTTTAAATAATAGTTCTAGGCATATCAAATTTGGTATACTTCAACGGCTAGTTAAATATATACTAAAGAAAATTACAAAAACAATGTTACCACTCTTAGTTACTTATAAGTTACACTGAAAAATGTAAATCAATAACGCAAAACAAAATGGAAAAAATGTCAAGTATGCTTTGAATTCACGTATGAAATCCTACTAAAGATGACAAATGAATTCAGTTGTCAATTTTCGTTGATTAGAAACGCCATTAGAAGTAAAATGAGGCATCTTAGTGAAGTGAAAGTTGCTCGTGCTGTCGCCCTTATTCAGCATGGCCACTCTATTCGACGTGTTAGTAGGGACCTTCGAGTTTCCCCTTCTGTTATTCAGCGTTTATGGAATCGGTTTCGGGAAACTGGCCAATATGTTAGAAGAGCTGAACAAGGTCGAAATCGAAAAACTACTCAAAATCAAGACCGATATCCTGTCCTTTCCTCTCTACGTCAGCTTACTGCCCAGCACGAGACCTCCTAAACTACCTAAGACGAGCAGATGGAAGAGAAATTAATGATCAAACTTTTTTTGAGCAGTGCACGAAAATGTAAGAAAACATGAACTTCAATGTGACAAATATGGTCAAATAGGTTGTTTTACAAATAAATCTTGGACACTTTTTAGGAAGATAACAGACAATATTGTGAACAAATTTCAAGTCAAATAAATAATCACCATGAACAAATCTCAAAGTTATCTGAGGACACACCTATCGGTTTTGTCAGTTATACAGGGTGCTATTTTAGCAGTTCATTATTCATTGTATCATTGTTCTGATGAAATACCACTTCCCTGTCAAACTAATCCACAATAACCACACTGTATGCAACTGTATACAACACAAATACACAAATACACAAAAAACTTCTATTTTTTTTTGCTTCAGACTAGATATAATAGGGTATTTGACTATTAAAAATATGGCTTGCATTATAGTCATCCTAATAGATTACAGTTTAAGAAAACTATCTGTTATTACTTTTCCAAAAAAATATGCTTTATTTCTATTAAAAACCATAATTAAAATTGAATTTTATTCACGTCCTATCACGCGATTGAAAACGCTCTGTAATTGGCTCAGTCTCCAGTGACGTCATTCGTTAGTACGCTTAGAGCCCGTTCGGTTTGTCAGGGTAGGGTATGGGGAGCGCAATGCTCAGATAACCTGGGTCGGCTGTCTCTCTCTTACATGCAGATAAACGCCGTATGACGTTAGTCCGCCTATTATGCAGCGCGTCACTCTCACCGTACCCTACCCGATTATCCGAACGCGCTCTTATGCTTCTCCCGTTTGAATTTAATAGCACTAAAGTACCATGTAAGCATAACTTTGTAGGTTAGGAGAGCCCTAACCTTAAGCTGTCAGATCAGATAATACCTGGTTCGAAAATACGATAGATAACTTATTCTAGTCAGTTTTACTTATGTCGAAGTAATCTTCACAACAAAAAACACTTGTATTGGCCGCTATTTATTTCATTTGGATTTCTACGAGCCAACCACTTTCTTCGCAGTTTCAAATCTTGCGGAACAACTACAAATAGTTTATCCGGAGTGTATCTTGATGTATTTCTGCATTGTGGATTTATACACCATTTATAACCCATTTTTATGTAGAAATTGTGAAAACAACACATCATACAACACAATTACCAAACGGCGACGATGCCGATGCTGACAGACCATATGGGCCGATTTGACATCTACTATCGGGTGACGTCACACAACAGAAAGTATCCTTTTGGCGGGACTTTTTGCGATTCAATTTTCAACGCTGATTTTTATGAAATATTGAGGTAATAATTACGAAAAATAATGCATTTACAATGTAGAGTGAAGGAATAAACACACTAAAATGGTTTTCCAATAATAGTCAAATACCCTATTCCTTAAATTACAATTTAAAATCATCAAACATGAACATATCCTTCGCCACGTCAACACGAAAGTGATATTTCACCTTTATCTCACAATCCTAACATATACATGTCATCGACCAACTCTGCAATTGTCCAGTCTAACTCTTCCAGAGTAGCGCCATCTGTTGGGCGATCATCCGAAGCTCACAGTAGGTCGAATTGGCTTCCCATGTCGATGGCTATGCTGTTGCAAAGCGACGGCGGCGGCGGCGGAATCGGCGGCGCTATGTCGTAAGTCCCGTCGTAAGATGGCGCTGCAATGCCGTCGGCAATGCCCGCCGAATTCTGGCGATGCGGCAACAATCGGAGTGGGGAACTGTAAAAAAATCGTGAAAATTACAGCTCTCTATCTATTCTAGTTTGTTGAATCTTTGAAACAAGAGTTGATGCTGTTTTTTTGGTGGTAGAATGTTATGGTTTTGCTTCATGTGTGATTACGAGGAAAGTAGTTGCGATAGAAATTATTTTTATACACGCCTTGGTCACAGATGGATTGGGTAATTAATTCTGAAAATTACAGCTCTCTATCGATTCTAGTTTGTTCATGGGAATTTTTGAAACATGGACGTTGTTTTTATGTAGTAGAATGTTATGGTTTAGTTTCATGTGCGATTACGAGCAAAGTAGTTGCGATAGAAATTATTTTTATACACGCCTTGGTCACAGATGGATTGGGTAATTAATTCTGAAAATTACAGCTCTCTATCTATTCTAGTTTGTTCATGGGAATTTTTGAAACATGGACGTTGTTTTTATGTAGTAGAATGTTATGGTTTTGCTTCATGTGTGATTACGAGGAAAGTAGTTGCGATAGAAATTATTTTTATACACGCCTTGGTCACAGATGGATTGGGTAATTAATTCTGAAAATTACAGCTCTCTATCGATTCTAGTTTGTTCATGGGAATATTTGAAACATTGACGCTGTTTTTATGTAGTAGAATGTTATGGTTTAGTTTCATGTGCGATTACGAGCAAAGTAGTTGCGATAGAAATTATTTTTATACACGCCTTGGTCACAGATGGATTGGGTAATTAATTCTGAAAATTACAGCTCTCTATCTATTCTAGTTTGTTCATGGGAATTTTTGAAACATGGACGTTGTTTTTATGTAGTAGAATGTTATGGTTTAGTTTCATGTGCGATTACGAGCAAACTAGTTGCGATAGAAATTATTATCATACAGATCTTGATTACAGATAAAATGGGTAAGGAATTCAGAAGATTACAGCTCTCTATCTGTTCTAGTTTCTTCAGGGGAATTTTTGAAATATTCTTTTACAAATCGTACACCTTTTATGACGTCACATTTTAGATTTGGCTTAAACTTTTTTGATAAGTTGTATGCACTAAATAAGGTTATACCTGTATCAGGATTTAGTCGAAAAAAAATTATTTTCGGAGATATGAAAGTTTTAAGTTTGGATTATTTACGATAATTTGCCAAACCTTGCCATATTCAAAATTCAATATCTTTGGTTCTAGTAATCGTATCGGACCCATTTTTGTTTTATTTTAAAGGTTGAAATATTTGCTAGATAACTGCGTACAATCATTACTTTAATTTAAATATATAAAAAAATTAAAAACAATTGAATTTTTTAAATAATTATTACATAGTCGTCCCCACAATGGATATAATCGTAAAAATATACATAATATCCGCTCCACTTTTACCTACAAAACCCATTTTTTCTTAGGAGGGAGTCTCTTATAGTTTAAAAGATATTAAACTTTTTCTAAAGTGAGTCACGCGCGGCGTCTCGATACTCGGTAAAAAAACGCAGCAAGCGACTACTTCAGGCGTGTACGCGACGTTCTTGAACGTCTCGCAGACAGCAGGCTGGTTCAACATGCTAGTGCAGTTTGTTTTTTAAGAACGGAGTGAGTGGAAGTGCTTATTTATTACGTGCTAAAAGTATTTATTTATTAAACGCCTTTAAAAAATGCCGAAGTCTTCTAACCGTATCAAACGTTCTAAATTTCGAACCGACAGATGTTTCAATCCATTCAATTTGTCTCCACATCCAAATATAAAAAGAATGAGGCTCTCAGAAAAGTAATAAAATACCAATTATTGGCATTAAATATACTGTTAAACACTGGTTCACTTTTCAAACTATTTATTGAACACTTATTGAATAAAATATTAATACAGAACGTATAACCGCAAACGGCGTGCTCGCATCGCTGTCCCCCATAGAGGACTGTGTTCCCTTCGCCCAGGCCAGCGCGGCTCTCTCTATAACCGCGGGATTCCCCCAATTGGTCGCGTCACCGCTTCAGGGGTTTCACATTGTTTCACAATACCTATATCATCTTCAACAAAGAATTTGTAACTCATGCTGGTTTAAATTATCTAAAATCAAGAAAGATAAAATAGATATCCATTTGAATGCGGTTTGTATATACATAGTTATTTAACCAACAAGTATATTAAAAAGAGCGATTATTGATCGAGACTGTTTAACGCACGAGCGATTAGCGAGCGCGTTAATTGTCCAGATCATTGATAGCCGTTTAATATTCGAGTTGGTTACAAATTTTTTTCGTCGATCGTATTCTTCTGGCGGCGTCTACATAGATTTTATTCGTCGATGTCGTTTGAGATTATATGACCATTTATGTAAGTTGTTTGATTGGTTATAACAAATCATGCATTAATAGAAATCGTGCATTTATAGAGCTTTTTAATAAATGATTTTCTATTTAGTAAACATACTCATAAATAAACGATCGACGAAAATATATATTTTTCGTCGATCGTTTATTTATGAGTTTGTTTAATGAATAGACAATCATGTATTAAAAAGCTCTATAAATGCACGATTTATATGTTTTTTCTTACATCGGTTCCGAATTGTACTTGAATCCTCATTATATTTGCCAATGAAAATAAAATCACAAAAAGAGTTTAAAACATGTATTTAATTTTATTCCCATACTTATATCAACTATCATTAGAAAATCTTACTTATTTTAGTATTTTAGTATTAATTATTTTAAATGTTCAAACTCTCTCGATTTTCACGTACAAATCGTGTGTGCGCAGCTAACCATCGTGTGCGACGCTAGCAGCGAATCAGTTTGTGTATTGTAGTTTCTTCAGTGCTTTGCTTGCAAACACGCAAAAGCGAAAATGGTGCTTGACTCACGTCAGATAAAATTTAATATCTTTTGAACTATAAGAGACTCCATCCTAGAAAGAAATGGAGTTTGTAGGTAAAAGTGTGGCGGATACTATGTATATTTTGTCGATTATATCCATTGTGGGGACGACTATGAAATAATTATTTAAACAATTCAATTGTTTTTATTTTTTTAGTTACATAAATTAAAATAATAATTGTACGCAGTTATCTAGCGAAATTACGAGTAAAGTAGTTGCGATAGAAATTATTATCATACAGGTCTTGGTTACAGATAAAATGGGTAATGAATTCAAAAAATTACAGCTCTCTATCTATTCTAGCTTGTCCAGGGTTGTTTTTAGGTGGTAGAATGTATGATTTTGCTTCATGTGCGATTACGAGCAAAGTAGTTGCGATAAAAATTATTATCATACACGCTTTGGTCACAGATAGATTGGGCAATAAATTCAAAAAATTACAGCTCTCTATCTATTCTAGTTTGTTCAGGGGAATTTTTGAAACATGGACGTTGTTTTTATGTGGTAAAATGTTATGATTTTGCTTCATGTGCGATTACGAGGAAAGTAATTGCGATAAAAATTATTATCATACAATCTTTGGTCAGAGATGGATTGGGTAATTAATTTTGAAAATTACAGTTCTATATCTATATTAGTTTGTCCAGGACAACCTTTGAAACATCACGTCTAGAAACATGGCATAACTTCCGCAATTTTAAAAATTTTCAAAAACCCTTTGGGCATCAATTACCTTATATACAACACTACGATTTCACCGAGTTTGATTAAAATCGAAGGACCATCCTTTAAGACTTAAGTAACAACTGCCTATGGTAACAACATTACCTGCCCATCACTAGTGAATTCATCGAATCTTGCGCGAGCAGCTTTTGATGGTGGTTTGTTGTGGTAGCGCCGTTTGCTGCAGGTGGCAGCGTGCCCGTGGCGGATAGGAGGTCCTTTTTCCCTTCGAAGACGTGCACGATCGAGTTGTCGAAGATGTCCTGCTCCTCGATGTCGAGACAGTTGTTGTTGTCAGTCTGAAGACTGACAGGGGCGTGATGTCATTGGCTTGCTGAGTCGTGCTCCGACGCTTCTACTAGGGGCCAATCGCTCTCTGGGCTCGAGTCCGCACTTGAGGAACTTGAGGACTCCGACTGAAAAAGGAAAATGTCTTTAGAGTCATTATTTAGATTGGGCCAGAAGTCTTTACAAATATTAGATGTTCTGACAAGCGGGTGACATGAAGAAAACCGTGGAGGAACCAAAAGAAATAAAACTGGTGATAGACTTGGAAAGCAAGGATCTAAGGGTCCCTTTTAGGGACTCAAGTCCTTCACTGGCACAACCAAAGGCTGTCTCAAGCAAAGGATTGGAAGTTGGGAAGAAAGAATCAAGAACTGTAGCTGTTTAGTATACGGTTACTGTAATAGACATGCTAACAGAGCATAACAAGAGTATCATGTGTTTTTACGAAACCAGAGGCATCCTACACTAAACATATTTCGACGTATTTCGTACTTGATCACATGTATGATACAGTTAAAATACCATGTAGAATTTGTAAATTTAGTTTAGTCATATTTTTCTTTTATATACGATTTTTTGAACACTTTTTGCAGTTATGGCATGTTTTGTGATAATTGTGAGTAGCGGAATTTCAGTCTGAGGCTTCAATGTTGAATAGCTTTTGTAATCTTTCACCGATTTTACTGATTCTTCCGTGGAATAGTAAACAAATTTATCATGATTATCACACGCCTTTCAAATTTGGACAAAGTAATTTCTTACAGTTATAGCAACTGTACCGGGAGAAGAAGCGTCAAGTTTTGGTGGTCCAAGTTTAAGAGTCCTCCACAGGGAGAATAAAAAAGAACTTGAGTAGGTTTCTCAGTAGACTGTTTGAAAGTTGGATCAATTCCCAACTTATTTTGTTTTTGATTCATCTCAATATCTGAATTTGTGTAAAAACAGTTTAAAAGTAAAACTTTTAGCTAAAAGTTTTGGCTATAATGTTCAATTGAAGTTTGGCCAATTTTGATTATATTTTCAGCCGTAAACAAATTTATCAAGAGCATTTTTAGCCTTTGCAATTAAAAAAAAAAACACTTTCAACTTATAGCAGCAAAACCAGAATGTTTTTCTCGTGGTCTAAGTTTGAGACATCCTCTGGAGAGTTTAAGGAACCGGTTTAGATTCAAAATACTCTGTTGCACAGCTATGTCAATTCCCAAACATTTAATTTTGTTCATTTTTTATATATCTGACCACGCACGAGAGAATCACCCTAACTTTGAAGACCCATAACTCTAAAACTACTGAACATACTCCGAACAGACAACCCGCACCGCTGGAGTGATTATCCTTGGCCACCGAGAAGCCCAGACCTCAACCCATTATGTGGAGCTATATGAAATCTATTGTATACCGGCAAGTTTACTAATACTAGGCAAGATTTTCAAAGTATTGACGCAGGAAATGAAATTAGGAGTAACTTTGCGTCATTTTTTAGAGTACGACAAAACTTAGGAAAGCGTTGTGAAAGATGTGTTGAACTAAACGGTAGACATTTTGAAAACCTTATAAATTTATAAATAAAGAATAAGTGAAAATTAAGTTTAATTTTTTATAATGACAGCGTTTAGCAAATACACAAAATGTTTAAATGCGTTTTTCTTGAAAACGGTGGACTTTATCGGCATAAAATAGGTAAACAGTTTTTATGTGAAATTAACGTCCGTATCATAATTTTTAGTCATACCGCCCAAAGTCATAATAATAATAAAAATATCATAATAATACTACTCCAGAAAAGCTGCCGACAGCTCCCTCTAGAATATGCAAATATCCTAATACTCTTATCATGTTTGGCTTCTCCAAAAGCCTAAGGGTACCAATTTTCAGCTTGATCGGCCGTTTCTTTTCTGAAATATACGCACAACAAGAAATATATTTTCTATCTTTAACACCTTATAACTTCTTAAGGAAGCACTTTTTACTATGGGATTTTTGGTTTTATCGGTCCCATTTGACATCAAGAATATACGGTTAAGCTGGGTCCCATTAGTTTCCGGACACCCTGTATATAAAAAAACATTTTAACCTTTCCAATTCTTTCAGCAATTCATTGTTTGTAATCAAATATATAAATTGCACAATTTACGACTTAAGGCGTTATACCCTTAATAAATTTGTTGACTTATGTAAAAGAATAATCAAAAGCGGCTAGGTAATATTCCAAAGTTTTTGTTGAAAATCTGTTACTAACATTCAGATACTGGGATGAATCAAAGACCAATTCATTGAGAATTGATACATACGGCTTTGTATCAGACTACTTGAGACCCTGACATCTGACGAAGTTGCTTAATTATTCCATAGGATGTCTTAAACTTAGCCCACCAAAACATCATATCATATCGGTATGATAAGATCTACAAGATTCTTTTTCAAAATTGCAAATGTAAATAGAACTTTATGTAATAATCATGATGAACTGGTTTACAACATATTCACAAAAATCATCTAAATCCATCATTATTAGAATTATAAAAGTTATTAAACATCTAAGTTTTGCAAAATACTAGGTATACAGTTTGCAAGCTTTTAATTCATGGCCCCGAAACTATTGAGCATGTCCTGTTACCTGTTACTTGTTACCTGTTACAAGACAGGTGTGGTACAATTGCCTCCTTGAAGCATCAGAGACTTCAAGCTAAACATCAAATGACTCTAATTGCATAGGGGGAAATGACAACAATCAAATCTGGGTGATATAATTTGAAAGGAAGGAATACCAAGCGATCCGTACGGCAACATAACATAACATAATATCTTCTGTGCACTTACTATACTTCCTGAAGTGATCGCTCTCAAAGGTGGCGTTGGCGGATCTCTTTTTGGCTTGGGTCAGGCCAATGTGGCCCCAGTTTCCGGCTCGGGGGACCAGCAGTTGTCAGACAACCAGCAGCCGATGACCACAGTCACCAGGCCAATCAGCAAGGCCAACATGATGTACACTTCAGCATTACCTATAACCAGAACATTCTTTATTTATATCCAACATCGCAAAGGAGCGATTGTCTGTCTACTAATTAGAATACTGTACCCAATTGTTTTCGGATGCCATTACCCATTTTGCTCCTCCAGAGGCTGTTGATCAGCGTAGGGTCAGCACGTCTCCATTCTCTCCATCCAGCCCAGTTTCGCCTGATGACGCCGACACCACCTCCAGCTGACATCATGATACCTGGTGCTGGGGTGCTAAGCGACGGTGTTGATGGCGCGTGCGCGTTACCTTGAGGCGATGGCAAACTCGTCACTGGAAGATATTGTTGATAAAGCACAGGTGCAGCTAGGAAAGATTACAGGAAAAAAAAGAGTGTCAAAATACTTCGTATATACCATCAGCAAAACGATTAATCATTTAGTAAAGTAATATTGTGGTTTTATGTTTTTCTATTTCGAGTTGTTCCAATAAATCCAACTGGTAATTTTTATTGCTTTGTGAAGTAGTATTGTAGGTTCTAAAATAAACAGCATCACAGTTTTCTCTGAGAGAATTTAAATTTAACTGTAAAAAAAGTGATACAGTAGAAAAAAGTAAATTTCTTGTTCACCAAAGCGTTCAATTTTCCCTGATACTAGATTGGGTAACCGAAACAGAAGCGTGGTAATTTTCGCGCGATCGGTTTACAAAAACAACAGATATGGCAACAGTATTTACGCCTAATACCGCCAAATAGACCCCCACTACTTAGGCGATCCAATCAGAGATCGCAATTTGTTGAATCGGGAAAACTTTGGAATTAAAACCGTGTTTTCCAATTAGGGCATGTCGATATCAGCGGTGAAAAATTCAGTTGATTGCTTGGTATATTTGCGCGCATAGTGAGCCCTGCCAGGGAAAAAATCGAACCACGCGAGCCGGCTATTACACCGGAAGCTGAAATCTGCTCTTTCCCGCCGGTGGAAATGCGGTTGCAATGAAAAATTTAGTTTTCAATTGGATCGAAAACGGCCAATGTTAAATATGCACGAATGTGTTGTCTCGCAAAAGTTTACTGAAATCAGTTTTGTAATAGTGCCCCACGCAAGCACATACAATACCGGTTTGTAGACCCCATTGCGTTTGGAAAATTTTAGCATATTCCAACTATGGTGCGTTTCTCGATGTCTGCCTTGAAAATTATCGGTTACTTTCTTGATAAATTTGTGACATTTGGTGTCAGTGAAGTTCCCGTTCACTTTTAAATCAGTTTTTCTTGAATAAGCGGCGAAAATTTGTTTTAAATTTAAACCGCACGCATTAATATCGGTCAAAATATCTTGTTTACTTACCAATTATGACAATAACGGTTAATACGAGGAAAACCAGAAAGAGCCAGCCCATTCCTTGACGTCAGCAACACTTTCTGTTGGCCGTGATCATATCGCGCCTGAAGAAGTTCTGGATCCAATGCTTTACAAATGCCTCCGTGACTGGTCTTCGTTTTACCTCCCAGATGTAGCTACTGCCTGATCTTGCCAAATCTGTAAGAAAAAAAAAAGAATAAATCAATCCTTTACACGATTTAAAAGCAATCGCGCATGCCAGTTTGAAAGATCGTGTTTCCTGAAGAACGCATCGGTTGGATCGGTGTAATAAACTCTACAAGACAGGTAGAAACATACTCCAACGGCATATATTTAACTAAAGAAAATTACAAACACAATGTTACAACTCTTATACTCGCGAGATATAGCGAAAGACCGCGAATCGGGAGAGTGTGGATGCCACACTCGCCCAAATTCGCTAACATTCGAATGCCATTCGGATGCAGATAGTCGGATAAAAATCACGCGTTTGCCGAGCGACTCGCCTCAGTTGTGCGCTCTCGCATCGATCAATTCAAACTGGATTGTTGACGAGGCGCATAGCAGTTTTTGTGTGTACCCGAAGGTATTATTTACGACAGGGGTCTGATTTATGACATCAAACACGTGCGGTGAAGGGGCTCTTCGAGCATCAATGCAACCCGAGATGTAGGTAAAGAATGGAATAAATTATTTAGTATGGAAATAAAAAGATTTCAAAATATTGAACACGATAAATTTATATGCAAAATACAAATTGTATACATTGATATTAAATTAAATATCCGATAGTATTTTTTTCTCTATTTGTCACGTCCCCATTGCTATATTTTGTCATTTAAAATGGAAAATATACCAGATAATGATTTTTATTTCTGTATTATTGAAGAAATGCAAATGCATATCAATAAATTAACCATCCGTATTATAAGACTACTAATGATAATTAATATTAATAGCAATATTAAATCAATTAATTAAAACTAAAGAATATATTATTTATCTTTTTCAAATAAATCTTATCAGTTCAAAGTTATTCCAGTCTTATTTTTCTATGATGTCTGAATCTATTGTATCGTTTTGGTACAGTTCTTTGATGCAAATTACGACTGCGATCTACATAGGGCAATTACTAAGTTATTGATTGATAATATCGTTGTTACATACTAGTATACAGGGTTGGTCAAAATATCCGGAGCACCTAAATAATTGACCAACCGTAAACATCTTCAAAAAAAATCAAGTATAAGTTGTTTGATTTTAAACAAGCTATCATCTAATAGTATATTATTATACAAGTTTTATAAGACGTCAAATTGGCGCACGAGTTGTTTTGGGCACGACGAGCGTAGCGAGGAGTGCCCAAATGGTACGAGTGCGCCAATACGTCTTATAAAACGAGTGTAATATACTATTTTTTCTACTTTGCGTCATTAATTTTATATAAATTTAGAAATTGTGGTTACTATATTGCGCTAAATTATAATCTAGGGTATTTCGCGGGTACCACGTGGCAGCACTGTAGTAACTGTCAACTTCGTTAAGGATGAGATCTATGAGATAACATCTTGACAAAATCTAATTGTGAATAAAATTACTCTACTTTAGCCTACAAGTTTGAATAAATATTCAGCGAGGTCTCAACGATGATCATAATGGAGCTTGGGGCAACACTTTTAACCCTACTGTGATAAATATATGAAACTTAACCTAAAAAGTCAACAACTTTAATAGTGGTTTCATAAGTATAATAATCAGAATAGAAGTGTTTGGCGGTGACTGATTAGTTACTTCGAAGAACAAGAACTTACTAAAGAATTGTTATAACGCTTAACGTTTAATAGCGGTGTCAACCTAATTCCGCTAGGTAGCCGTTGAGGCTTATACATTTCCACGCACTTATAATTGAAACCAAATTCTAATTTCGGTGAAGTAGTTTATTAGAATAAATTATGCTAAGTTTTAACACCTAACGTTTAATAGCGGTGTCTACCTAATTCCGCTACGTAGCCGTTGCGGCTTATGTATTTACAAGCACTTATAATTGAAACCCAATTTTAATTTCGGCAAAGTAGTTTATTAGAATAAATTATACTTAGTAAAATTACATGTGATGGAGGTAGTACAAATATGTTGCACACAACCAGAACTAAGACGAAGTCGAAAGCGACGGACAAAAATGAATACGAATTGAGCCGAACAGAATTCGGTCCAAAATGTTACCGAAAACTTATACGTTACATAAACTAAGAAATCCTCTACACTTTAAATGTACTATAGCTTCATACGTGTATGCTGATAAACCATTGATTGCGCATATACAATCTCGTAGCAGTAATTAAAATCATTCATATCTGCGATGTAGGTTTGATCTTCGCATAATACCTTATTAAAGTAAATGTGGTCCTTGAATTATATCTGAAAAAGGGATTTGATGTTTAGTTGAAAAGAATGATAACGATCACTTACCAGAGTCGTAAAACATCACCGAAAACGTTATGCTGGCGTATTTTGATGAACACAGCAAAACTTAGAAAGCCACAACCTTTGGCCATACTATAGCAGGCTACACGCATGTTTAAATATGTATAGAATATTGATATTTCGCAGTTTATGCGATTGCAAGCGATTAAAAAGGGGCAGTGTGTGGTTATGTATTGTACGTTTGACATTTGGCATTTGATATCATTGTGTACCAATCCTGGCAATCTTAGACAAAAATGTTACTGTTTTCGGTGTTACAATGTGTTAATTGTAACACCGAAAACAGTGTTACAATGTGTGCATTGTGAATGCAAAGTAGAAAAATATATTTTTAATATACACAGTGCTTATTTTGTTATGGAAACTGGCAGGTAACCTTCCCGTTTTCTAATGGAACACTTACATTTACATTTTATAATTAAGATTAATTCCATGAATTTTTTGTAAGAATCATTTTTTATACAATGCATCATTTTTTAGTTATAAGCAATTAATCAAAACTCATAAACTTTTGTTTTAACTAAACGGATAAAAATTAGCAAAACAACAAAATAGAAAAATAAAATTAAATGTTAAGTGTATGTATGTGGGAAAAAAATCAGTGTCAAAGTTCAGCAGTTTTAATTAATTGCTGATAACGAAAAATGATGCATTTTATGAAAAATCGTTCCTACAAAAAATTCTTTGAAATAATCTTAGAATTAAAAAAATTAAAAGCATACAGTATTGTTCTATTTGAAAAAGGAAATGTTACCAAATTTCGATAGGTAGGTTAAAACAAACAAACAATGTTTTTTCTTTATTTTTTTTACGGTTAGAGAATTATTGTTGTAATTTTAACTAACTCTGTATATGCACTATAATATTTGATTTATAACGCAATACATTATACAAAATATTAATTATGCAATTATTTAATTTTGTTTTATGGACAATCGTATTACTATGTCTTATATTAGTATATGGTATCTAATATAAATGATCAGAATAATAAATCAATTGCATTTAAGAAATTTTTCAAATATTTATTATATTTTATATTAAATTTTTATTTACGTTATTCAATTAATTATTAATTATTAATAACCACAATTTCAATGAAAGTATGCACACACACTATACGCTGAGGCAGCGGCTACTTCAGCGACGTCCATTCTAAGTCACCAGCATATGAACAGAAAATGCAAGACCCGAGCGCCGAGAATGTGGATGGTCTTCTTTGACCGCTATGTCTCAGCCAGCCTCGCCAAAGTTTTCGCCGATTTATTCGGGCTGAGTCAGGAGGTAGCATAACAGTTTTATCACCATAAGTTATAAAACCATAGAACCTGCGAGAATCAAAAAACTGTTTTAGCGGTTTATTTTACACACTTCAAGGTTTCAAAATATGGAAGAAAAATAAATTGATTTTCCAACCGATTACATGAGAACCTCCCCTTAAGTAACATTTACAGCAATGTCAAACTGCATTTAAACTAGAAAAAGGTTACCTGCAGTTAACGGTGTATTTCTACAAAAATTCAGATACTGGATCAAAGTACAAAATAATTTGCTATACCTCAGTAATGATTTACGGTTCGAGAGTTTCGATTAGAAATGACCAAATGGCGTTCAACTAAACGAGCTTTTTCATCAGAATTTCAGATGGTATCGGAGATTCTATTTGAGATTCATTTATCACGTGTATGAGACAGGGCTCTTCGCAATATTCACGTCATTATTTTCGCATTTATTTCGCTCCAGCTACATCGCACAGTATCGACAAAGCAGTGTTCACACTGTTATACGAGTAAAGTTTGTTTTTTTTTTTCACTCCTATCGCAAAATTCTTAGTCTTTTTTTTATTGATAAATACTTGATAAATCACCCTGTACATAATTAAAACTCGAATTATTGGTTAATTACTAATTTACAACCGGAAAACCCATATTTAGATATTTTTACAAATTGGTGGAGTCGCCGGAATTATTTTGTTACACAGCATCAAATTTCAATCTACAATTTATTTTAGCGTAACTAAATTCACTCCAAAACACGCACGTAATTTAACCTGAACATTATAACGTCATTAATACTCTACACTACACCCCTAACATAAGTTTCAGTCAGTTTCAGCAAGATTCCTCATACCTGGGGTTGAACTCTGATTCTCATGGCGCCATGCCCGGGTTTTGGTGTACTAATATGCGGTGGAGGGTTAGATATATATGTATGTATATATATAGTATAGTGTGTGATGGAGATGGAGCGGCCCTGAAACTCTCGGAGGGCATGAAAATTTAATTTAGAGCCCCATCGGTAGGGGGCGTGGACGTGATAAAAACGTAATTACGAAAACATCAGACCGTAAATTGGTTCGCAATGTTCGTTATCAGTTAGTAGCGTATTTGAGGTCGCGTTCTCGCACTTATATAAGGAGCTCAGGGCGTCAAATTTATCGTATATATTCGTTTAAACTACGGTTATTAGTTCTGGTACTAAATGTTGAGTATACAGCAGCCTTATGAGTTTCATTATGACTGAATTGAAAAATTCATAGCTGCCTTATGAGTTTGTATCGTAAGCTGATATGGTATTGATATTATTTATTGATGCATACCAAATAATTATAGTGAATTATATCGCAATTGTTCCATTATTTCTGGAGTTGTGATTTTTTAACTATCTGTAGTGCATCTTTGCCATTGTCACTGAATTAAAAAAATTCTTAGCTGCCTTATGAGTTTGTATCGTAAGCTGCTATGGTATTTATATTATTTATTGATGCATACCAAATAATTATAGTAAATTATATCGCAATTATTCAATTATTTCTGGAGTTGTGATTTTTTAACTGTCTGTAGTGCATCTTTGCCGTGATCACTGAATTAAAAGAATTCTTAGCTGCTTTATGAGTTTGTATCGTAAGCTGTTATGGTATTTATATTATTTATTGATGCATACCAAATAATTATAGTGAATTATATCGCAATTATTCCATTATTTCTGGAGTTATGATTTTTTTAACTGTCTGTAGTGCATTTTTGCCATTATCACTGAACTAAAAAATTCTTAGGCTACCTTATGAGTTTGTATCGTAAGCTGATATGGTATTTATATTATTTATTGATGCATACCAAATAATTATAGTGAATTATATCGCAATTATTCCATTATTTCTGGAGTTGTGATTTTTTAACTGTCTGTAGTGCATCCTTGCCATTATCACCGAATTGCAAAATTCTTAGCTGCCTTATGAGTTTGTATTGTAAGCTGTTATGATATTTATATTATTTATTGATGCATACCACATAATTTTAGTGAATTATATCGCAAGTATTTCATTATATCTGGAGTTGTTATTTTTTAACTATCTGTAGTGCATCTTTGCCATTATCACTGAATTTAAAAAAAATCTTAGCTGCCTTATGAGTTTGTATCGTAAGCTGCTATGGTATTTATATTATTTATTGATGCATACCAAAGAATATAGTGAATTATATCGCAATTATTCCATTACTTCTGGAGTTGTGATCTTTTAACTGTCTGTAGTGCATCTTTGCCATTATCACTGAATTGAAAAAATTCTTAGCTGCCTTTTGAGTTTGTATCGTAAGCTGCTATGGTATTTATATTATTTATTGATGCATACCAAATAATTATAGTAAATTATATAGCAATTATTCCATTACTTCGGGAGTTGTGATTTTTTAACTGTCTGTAGTGCATCTTTGCCATTTTCACTGAATTGAAAAATTCTTAGCTGCCGTATGAGTTCGTATCGTAAGCTACTATGGTATTTATATGATTTATTCATGCATACTAAATAATTATAGTAAATTATATCGTAATTATTCCATTATTTCTGGAGTTGTGATTTTTTAACTGTCTGTAGTGCATCTTTGCCATTATCACTGAATTGAAAAAATTCTTAGCTGCCTTATGAGTTTGTATCGCAAGCTGCTATGGTGTTTATATTATTTATTGGTGCATACCAAATAATTACAGTAAATTATATCGCAATTATTTCATTATTTCTGCAGTTGTGATTTTTTTACTGTCGGTAGTGCATCTTTGCCATTATCACTGAATTAAAAAAAATCTTAGCAAACTTATGAGTTTGTATCGTAAGCTGCTATGGTATTTACATTATTTATTGATGCATACCAAATAATTATAGTAAATTATATTGCAATTATTCCATTATTTCTGGAGTTGTGATTTTTTTACTGTCTGTAGTGCATCTTTGCCATTATCACTGAATTGAAAAAATTCTTAGCTGCCTTTTGAGTTTGTATCGTAAGCTACTATGGTATTTATATTATTTATTGATGCATACCAAATAATTATAGTAAATTATATTGCAATTATTCCATTATGTCTGGAGTTGTGATTTTTTAACTGTCTGTAGTGCATCTTTGCCATTATCACTGAACTAAAAAAATTCTTAGCTGCCGTATGAGTTTGTATTGTAAGCTGATATGGTATTAATATTATTTATTGATGCATACAAAATAATTATAGTAGATTATATCGCAATTATTCCATTATTTCTGGAGTTGTGATTTTTTAAGTGTCTGTAGTGCATCTTTGCCATTATCGGCGAATTGAAAAATTCTTAGCTGCCTTATGAGTTTGTATCGTAAGCTGCAATGGTATTTATATTATTTATTGATGCATACCAAATAATTATAGTGAATTTTATCGCAATTATTCCATTATTTCTGGAGTTGTGATTTTTTACATCTGTAGTGCATCTTTGCCATTATCACCGAATTGAAAAAATTCTTAGCTGCCTTATGAGTTTGTATCGTAAGCTGCTATGGTATTTATATTATTTATTGATGCATACCAAAGAATATAGTGAATTATATCGCAATTATTCCGTTATTTCTGGAGTTGTGATTTTTTTACTGTCGGTAGTGCATCTTTGCCATTATCACTGAATTAAAAAAAATCTTAGCAAACTTATGAGTTTGTATCGTAAGCTGCTATGGTATTTATATTATTTATTGATGCATACCAAATAATTATAGTAAATTATATTGCAATTATTCCATTATTTCTGGAGTTGTGATTTTTTTACTGTCTGTAGTGCATCTTTGCCATTGTCACTGAATTAAAAAAAATCTTAGCTGCCTTATGAGTTTGTATCGTAAGCTGCTATGGTATTTATATTATTTATAGATGCATGCCAAATAATTATAGTAAATTATATCGCAATTATTCCATTATGTCTGGAGTTGTGATTTTTTAACTGTCTGTAGTGCATCTTTGCCATTATCACTGAATTAAAAAAATTCTTAGCTGCCTTATGAATTTGTATCGTAAGCTGCTATGGTATTTATATTATTTATTGATGCATACCAAATAATTATAGTGAGTTATATCGTAATTGTTCCATTATTTCTGGAGTTGTGATTTTTTAACTGTCTGTAGTGCATCTTTGCCATGAACACTGAATTAAAAAAAATTCTTAGCTGCCTTATGAGTTTGTATCGTAAGCTGATATGGTATTTATATTATTTATAGATGCATGCCAAATAATTATAGTAACTTATATCGCAATTATTCAATTATTTCTGGAGTTGTGATTTTTTAACTGTCTGTAGTGCATCTTTGCCATTATCACTGAATTAAAAAAATTCTTAGCTGCCTTATGAATTTGTATCGTAAGCTGCTATGGTATTTATATTATTTATTGATGCATACCAAATAATTATAGTGAGTTATATCGTAATTGTTCCATTATTTCTGGAGTTGTGATTTTTTAACTGTCTGTAGTGCATCTTTGCCATTATCACTGAATTAAAAAAATTCTTAGCTGCCTTATGAATTTGTATCGTAAGCTGCTATGGTATTTATATTATTTATTGATGCATACCAAATAATTATAGTGAGTTATATCGTAATTGTTCCATTATTTCTGGAGTTGTGATTTTTTAACTGTCTGTAGTGCATCTTTGCCATGAACACTGAATTAAAAAAAATTCTTAGCTGCCTTATGAGTTTGTATCGTAAGCTGATATGGTATTTATATTATTTATAGATGCATGCCAAATAATTATAGTAAATTATATCGCAATTATTCCATTATGTCTGGAGTTGTGATTTTTTAACTGTCTGTAGTGCATCTTTGCCATTATCACTGAATTAAAAAAATCTTAGCTGCCTTATAAGTTTGTATCGTAAGATGTTATGGTATTTATATTATTTATTGATGCATACGAAATAATTATAGTGAATTATATCGCAATTATTTCATTATTTCTGGAGTTGTGATTTTTTAACTGTCTGTAGTGCATCTTTGCCATTAGCACTGAATTAAAAAATTCATAGCTGCCTTATGAGTTTGTATAGTGAGCTTCTATGGTATTTTTATTATTTCTTGAATCATTTTATCGATTTATTGACGCATATTAAACAATTATTGTTAATTTTATCGCAATTATTCCATCATTTCTGAATTTGCGCCTTTTTAATTGTCTTTAGTGCACTTTTCGCCATTAGAAAACTCCTTAAAACTAATAAAGCTAATTCAATTAAAATCTCACTGCGAATTTAATCCTGCATCTCAAGCCGTCACCTAATAAAATTCCACTAAACTTTTCATCTTCATCTCGAATTACTGAGTTTATCTAACCTGGTTCATGGCAGCCAACTGTTATAATAGGTATTATAACTTATTACTACGCTCCTTTTCAAATATTTCCCGAGCATTTTCTCTTTTCTATGTTGCCATTAAATCGTCCGGACAGCCGGACGCCCCTGGTCTTCTTCATATCATACTTTTCTTTCGCTTGAAGTTGAAATTCGTTCCCTGCCAGCATACAAGTCAGTTTTGATTAGCGCAAATAAAAGTAACCAGACTTGCAGTAGAATGGCTGTAAATTCGTACCCTGCAGCTCGTGATGTGTCAGTCTTTTTATATGCTTTAAGCTCTCTCAAAAAGATATCAAATATTTCTGATGTGAGCTTTTTTTGGGGAATATATTTTTACTTTATCATACGTAGTATGTAAAGTATTGTAATCGTGCAAAAAAAGATTAGCGACGATTCCGGAGAAACTACTAAAGGTATCGGGACGAAATTTCATATTTAGAAGTTTCATGACCAAACTTAGAACTGAAAAGGTTTCTGTTGAAAAGGGTCCAAAGGAACTGGAGGTTTAGTTTCTAGAAATGGCAACTCAGTCGCCATTTCTAGAATTTCGTCGAAATAGTTAAATAATAAATTAAAGTAGAGGAAATTATGAATAATTTATGACTATGACATTTTTTGGTACAATCAATAGTTTAGCTGCATGAGCAAACTGTATTTCAGCAGCTTTAATAGACATATCTGTCTAGTTCTACTAGTTTTATTTTAATGCAGACATGGCCGATCTCGATCAAATAGAATCTCATGCAGCTAAACTATTAATTTTATATATAGTATGATAAAATCATGTGTATGGCCACATCAAATTTTTGTTTTAACTTGTGTTCTCTTTTGTTTTAGGATTCTTCATTTCTCATTCAACATCATGAAGGGGGATGCAAAAGGCAGCGAATGACTATGGTATCGGTAAGTGTTTGTTCATAGTAATAATAGTTTATGAAAATGTTGCCATTGGTTCCTATGGGAAGTACCCTAATGTCGTCCCAAATTTGCAAGCTGTTGGGTGCAATTTAGGGAGACATTCCACTCCATAGTAATTATCCATCCATCTTTCTGTTAATTATCACGGACTGGACTGCTAATTTGGGCTTAATTGAGTAGAATTCCATAGGGACTGTGTACAGGTCTGATGGCCACAACAACTGTCTAATGATGTTTGATAACTTTTGAACTACTCTACTCATTTTTATGATTTGCTCGACAGATGGTAAAGAACACTTTGAAAATTGTGTCAAATAATATTACAATCTTGAAAAAAAATATATGTAGATTAGGTATTATAATGGGACAAGTGAATAAAGGATATGGATACAGAAACATAACCTATAAAGTTAACTTAAAAGTAACGGTCTGATAATTGTAATACTCAGAATAGAAGTGTTTGGCGGTGACTTATTAGTTACTTCGAAGAACATGAACTTACTAAAGAATTGTTATAACACTTAACGTTTAATAGCGGTGTCTACCTAATTCCGCTAGGTAGCCGTTGAGGCTTGTACATTTACACGCACTTATAATTGAAACCAAATTCTAAGTTCGGTGAAGTAGTTTATTAGAATAAATTATACTTGGTAAAATTACATGCGATGGAGGTAACACATCGCAGACACTAGTTGCACACAACTAGAACTATGACGAAGTTGGAAGCGTCGTACAAAAATAACACGGTATTGGCACGACCAGAATTCCGTCCAAAATGTTACCGAAAACATATACGTTACATAAACTAAGAAATCCTCAACACTTTAGATGTACTATAGCTTGCTACGTGTATGCTGATATTCAATAAACTATTTATTGCGCATATACAATACCGCGGCAGTATTTGAACCCGATCATATTTATGATCTAGGTTTGATCTTCGCATGAAGCCGTTGTTGAATTGTTAAATTGTTAAAGCCACATGTTAAATATTTGGCAAATATACTTGCCACGCAAATCGAACATTTTTGGTATTGATTGGTCTAAACGATGCCATGAGTGATTTATTCTTCCTTTTAAGTTCGTTCACCGAATATTTTTCATCCATCCTTGATTACCGGCTGATTTTTATAAAACTCAAAAAATCTTTGACATACCAACAAATTTTTACAATATTCGTTTGTGATTTCGGACCGTCAGAGTTGCACTGCAACACTAAATGCATCGGACATTGATGTATCGCCACATAGCATATTCTAATACGTGAAAATCTTCTTTGAGGACTCGCTATATTTTTGATTAGTTCGCCTTATTTGCACATTAGCTTTTTCAAATCAAACTGATAATTTGATTACGAGCAAGCAATGTTTTATTTTATAATGCCGAAATATTTTTAACGCAGAATTCACTGCGTCTAACAAGGGCATTCTTGTCCAAATTTACAAAACAAATCTTGACGTTTGTTGCATTTTAATGATTTTTTGTTTAATTCATTAGGTTTCTGTATTATTGATTCGCAGCATCTAATTTTAACAGACTGTAAAACAATACAATTGGTCATTTGATGTGGACTAGTTTAAATAAATTATTATTTTAATGATTATTTTTTGACGTTTCTTAAAACCTATGAAATGCTTCTTTATTTGTCACAAGGGTAAGTTTCAACCAATTATGTCATTATTATAGTGGGAATAAATCTCTTGTGATTATTCTCGGGAATAATCACTGTAGGTTTTATTTGCCTAGCAACTGTCAGATACTTGTCAAAATAATTACTTAATTGTGTCAACGCGAAATGGGTGAAAGTCATCGGTTTAGTACCTTTTCTAATGCAGAAATTACAAAAAAGATTTTAGAAACTACTTCGAAAAATACTCTAATAAGTAATCAGTCTATATGGAGACAATTTAAGACCTTCACCAAAGAAAGAAATTATATTCTGGATCAATCTACTACAACAGCTACTCTGGCATTGATTTTAAAAGATTGGGCTTATAACATGAAAAGAAAAGACGGAAATGATTATAAAGAAGCAGTAATAAAGACAATGTGGAATAAAACGGCAAAATTAGTTCAAGAACTTTACTTTAATAAGTATAACAGGTCCTTTGATCCTTTCCATGATATAGAATTCAGAAATGCTCGGAATGCAAGAGATGCAAAAAGAAAAATTTTACAAAAACATCCTGAAAAGCACAAACAAAGTTCTGTAGCACTTTCTAATACAGAATTGTTGCAAATTTTTAGCTATTGGGACGAAGATACACCTTGTGGATTGCAAAGAAAGTTTTTTCACGTTGCATCGTATGAACTAGCTTGGAGGGGAGGAGAAGCTACGAAATGTTTAGTTCATTATTTTAAAAAAGAAACCGACATAAAAAGATTAAATACTGGCCGCATTGAATACAATCCCATCTTTACAAAAATTGCACAGGGTGGAGCACAGAGGTGCGCTAATAGTAAATGGTTGACTCCAAACATAAATAACCCAGATATTTGCCCTGTTCGTCTTTTTGCAAAACTAATGAGTAAACGTGAAGAAAATATTAAAACCGAACGCTTGTTTCTTACTCCAAATCCGGCTTGGCAAACTCATGGTTTTTGGTATAAAAACGTTCCTGTGGGAATAAATTCCATTTCAAAATGGATGAAAGAATCCGCAGAAAAAGTGGGTCTAGACACAGTTACTAAAAAAATAACTAACCATTCTGCCAGATCAAGTGCAGTAAGTAACCTTTCAAAAGCTGGTGTAGGAGAACAAGAACTAATCAAGGTCACTGGTCATATATCTGCAAGTTCGATTAAACCATACTTACAATTGAACCAAGAACATCATTCAAATATAATAAATAATCTTAGAGAAAATACGCAGGAGGAAACACTTAATATAACAAGCAATTCCAAATCCTCAATAAATAATGAGTCTCGAAATATTTTTAATAATTGCGTTTTTCATTGTACTAATTTAAATTGTTAATTATTTTAATATATTCACAATGTGTCAACGATATTTTCATATATTGTAAGTAATAATTAATTAAATTAAATTTTTCAATAATTTTATGATAGTTTTATTGATCTTTTTTATTGTAAACATTTGTGAATCAAAAAATAATCTAGTCAAATATAACTCGAGAGTTCCATAAATTAGACTCGTGACTATCGCCTGGCAAATAAATTATTTTATAGACATGCTGTCTATAAAATTTGTATGATGTTTATTACTTGAAGAGAAACGAAAACGATTAAAAATATTTTAATAGTAGAGAATTTTGTGTAGCCTTTTTATTTATCAAAAAGGTTATACTTTGAAAGCTCATAAATGAGTATCATCTATATTGTTCATAGAAAACCATCAACTTAGGATACACTCTGTATATGGTGTACGTTTTTCTTGGAAAGAAATAACATTGCGTTTTTGTGGACAGGTAAAAACAACAATATTTTCTTTTTCTTTTCTGTCTAACGGTTTCCGGAAAACTGTCTGTCTGACGGTTTCACAAAATTACAATTTTGTGGTTTTCGCCCTTTAGAAAAATCAAAAATATTACTAATAATTACAAATCTATTCTCAATCTACGTATATGACCTACTACACACAAAACGCAATTAAAAAATGGAAAAGTTAAACAGCGTACTAAAATGTTCATCGAGTGCAAATAAATGAAACCAATATTTGTCGCCTAGGCACTTGCTATATCCACTTCAACTGGATATTGCAAATACCAAGTATTCGTCGTAAAAAAACTTATCCGCAGAGCCGACCGTCGAGTATATAAATCTATTTTTGAGGCTGACTCGATACGAATTGAATAGAACTGGTTTTTCTTTTCACAGATAATCGTATACTTGGCAAATTTTTGATATTTGGCAAGTATACTAATGTGTAGCCCCGGCTTAACTCCTTACTCTGGTAAATATGGTCCTTGTATTGTATCTGAAAGTAGGATTTGATATTTAGTTGACGAGAATGATGCACGGTGGCTTACCAGAGTCGCAAAACATCACCGAAAGCGTCATGCTGGCGTATTTTGATGAACAGAGCAAAACTAAGAATAAATCAGCTAATTTTCAAGCACGTGGAAACATTTGTTATAAAATTTCGTCCCGGCGGAGCATATTAAAATCTCTCTATGTAACGAATATATAAATTCCGGCTTGAAATATTGTTTTCGCAGCTGGTTTGGATCTTGCAAATTTGCATGTTATAACCGAACGTAGAATGTACAATAAGCAGCAAGCTATAAATTTCAACGCTGCCCAAAAATGAACGTATCATAAATAATGCCGGAAGCGAGGGGAAGGGGGGGGGGGAATTTCGTGTGAGAGTTTTACATGGATAGCACTTGCCGTGATGTTCGAAATACATTTTATTGTACAGTCATGGAAATAAGTAAGTTCGTATCGCTATTGCAGGATTTGAAAGTAGTATGTCGGTTATATATTCGTTATATACTCCTCGACCCGGCCGCTTCGCAAAAAGTTGTCCTTCACGAGATGGTTTTTCAATGGATGTAATGTAACGCGATTTATTTTTAGCGTGTCCGATCTTTTCCTTAATGTGATATCTTCATTGCAATGTAATAAATGAAATATAACCACTACAGTTAAGTTTACGAGTAGGTAATGCATTTAATTACATATAGAATTATTTATATATAATAATATTAATAAACATTAAAGTTTTTGATAATATATATAATCAGAAACCCATCTACCAGAGTTTTTGATAATACGAAAATCTCATTTTAAGATATTGCGTAATATCACGACACATTATATAAATTTATTTCATTTAAAACAATCACAAATCAACTTGTTGCCAAGGATTATCACTGAATATAGATAGACTATTTCAGAATTGTAATGTTAAAATATATTCACTAAATGTAAATAAATTCTCTAAATTTAATTTAAATTTATATTTAGGATGGAACATGTATTTTGTATGAAGGACAATGGCAATATTATATATGTATTTACTTTACAGCAGTTAATATTTCAATTATCTTTCATGCGATCCAATCCATGTTTGACAACCAAAATAATTAAAATTATAATAATAATATATACAGGATGTCCCACGTTTCTTCCGCAAAATCTTTTTTCAGAAAGTAGATTACTTTTTCAATTCATTAAAAAGTTACAGCTGTTTGAATTATTAACAGTATCTCATTTTAAACGGCTCCAACTTCTGAAGGAACAGAGAAAACCAATAAGACAATATGAAACTTATTACTTTCTACTTGCTAGAAAAAACAAGACATTTTGGTATTTATGTATTTAAGTTGGCTAAATGTTCTTTTAGATGGTCGTATATTTTGGTTTATTTAATTTTTTAAATAATAGTTATTTAAAATTACATATTTACGTTTCATCTACATTCGTCGAAAGTTTAGAGCTTGCTTCCACAAGCTATAATAAATTTTTGTAAATTAGGGATATGCAGATATTTGAAACATATTGCTGTAAAGTAAATACATAATAATAATAATATAAAAAAATTGTAATGATACATTCATGTTATAAAAAATACATCTCCTTTCTGTTTATTAAGTTAAACACTGTAAAATATCGTTGAAGCTAAATACCTCAAAAACACCTGTAATTCACAAGTAACAAATTACCATAAATACAAATTTAAAGCAGTTTAGTTTTAATTTCTTTCTATTTTGTGAATAAATGTTAATAGATATGTTAGTTCTGAATTAACCTCCAGTAAAATTATTGACAACAAGAAATTGATTTTTGTATTTATCAACGCAAAAAAAGCTAGTAGATGCAATAAGTTTGTATAATTTGTTGTGTTTTATGCAATATCTTGAAATGAGATTTTCGTTTCATGTAGTCGAAAACTTTTATGTTTATTAATATAAAATTAACGTTATATTTAATAAAAACACAATTACATTGCAATGTAGGAATTACATTAATTAATTACACATTAAGCTAATAAATAGAATCATATAAATCACTATAAACCAATTCAAAGCATTCGAACAAAGTTCCGCAAATAATAAATTTCCGATATACGAGAATGCAGCGTAAACGGACAATTTTTTGCACTTAGCGGCCGAGCGGCCGACCAGAATAACAAAAAACTCGTACATGGAGGTATCATCGACACACTGCTGAAATTCTGATACGAACTTACTTAATTCCAAGACTGTACTACAGGACTTACATTATAATAACGTAAAAAGAAAAACGAGATTTTTTATTTTAAAGTGAAAAAATTTGACGAGGTATAAAATTATGCAAAATTATGGGAAATGCTTATAAATAATTTAGATTTCGTCTCCAAATGTGTGCCGAATTCGGACTTAAAACTTTTAACATTATGCCTGAATTACACTATAAAAGTGTTGGCAATTTTGTTCTTGTCAATTGGATATACAATGTATCTATCCTCCATTGGTACGAATCTTAATATCTCTCTTGTCAATTTTAGCTTTGTTCTTCTCCACAATTCTTGATTTGAATCGCCGCTAGTTGCCCCCAAAAATCGTTCAAAATCTAGCGGAGACCTTAGTTCACAAAAGGCATTTTGTGCAATGTTGCAGTGTAGTCGTGCAAATCCATACTGTAGAATGTCAAAGGTCACTCGATACGACCCTATCGCTGCTGATTTAATTATTCCAATTAACAAGCTCGCTTCGTATCTCCTTTCATGTTAATTTTTAATTTCCTCTCCGCTGCACAAGCAACATATCGCAAAAACGAACATTTGAGAATGAATTTTTAATGTTTTTCCTGAGGCATTTTTGCTGTTGCGGTACATCGCTATATTTTATAATATCAAACAGAGTATTGGGCCCAAGACCCTACCTTGCGGCACCTACCTGCTCTTATTTATTTTATTAATGATACACAGATAGAAAATATTTCTTGTTTTTAAGATATACAGGATCCTGCAGCTCAGCTTCCGTCTTCTGTAGCTCAGTTACTAATTAAGCTAAGAGTTTGACATTTTGCAAGCTTACCCTGTACTTCAAGGTACATTTCAAGAAATTATTTTTGATTATACAGGGTGTCCCAAAAATGTGCAACGCCAACGTGATATAGTTTTTTAAATTGCATGCTATATATATTTTTTACACATTTGGAAGCCTGTTATGGTTGCCTACATACCACCAAAATTTTATTGAAATCGGTTAAGTGACTGCAGCGCAAAAAAAAATAAAAACAAAAGAAAATTGATTTTGTATCGTTGGCTTTAAAAATCAATAAAAACCACAAAATCATTTTCTTTGATCTGACTCTTGACTTTTGAAAATTACACTCATATCTCAAATCTCCGTTTACGCGAAACGACAAGCAAATCGGTTCTGTTCCGCGCCCCCTGTCAGAGGGAATCGCAAAATTATGCGTCGACAAATACGAATACGCGAATTTTTCGAGGGTATAGCGGCAGTAATGTGAAAAAATTGAAACAGTCCGCTTGAAAAATTGCCACTGTAACAGCAAAGGCAAGAGGTTGTGGCGTAAGCCATTTTTTCGATCTATTATTCAGCCCTCTGGACGGCGATCCCCTGAACCCTTGATTCTCAACTGTTTCTACGAGAACGAGCGCGGCCGCAGCATCTAGAGATGGATGTTCTCGACACAGACTTATGTACAGTGGCCGGACAAAAATGTATATTTTCCAGTGTCGTGCATGGGACATGTGCTGGTAGGGACGCGACCGGCTAGCCGGTCTGGCTTCGGCTCATGGTGTACATACCACTACACCTGCTTTGGCGTTGATCGAGTACAGCCTTGTTTAAATTTCCGCTTCGTCGATAGATAACTTGAGCAGTTTCTTTCAATTGTGTTGTTTCTTGAAATTTTGTGTGAATATCTGTTTTTATTTTCCATTTCGAATTTGTTCTTCCGTTTTATACTTAGAGTTGAATTATTTGTTTATTTTATAGTTGTACTTAGTTTGAAAATCCTGCAATGAGTCGTTTGCTAGCTGAGTTTGGCAATACTTTCACGTTCGTTAAGAAAGGGGAAGTGGTTTGCAATTTCTGCTCACGAAATTTAATTATTCGTAGTAAACAATGTCTTCGGGCTCATGTAAAAACAAAAAACACATCTAAAATATATCAGGAAAGTCAACTAAAAACTTTTTTGATGATTTATGTGAAACATTTATTTCTGCTAATATACCTTTCACAAAAATTAATAATCCCGTTTTTTAATAATTTATCAAGAAGTATACTGGACGAGACTTACTCGATGAATCCACAATTAGAAAATATTACGTACAAGGGTAATATGTCAAAACAATTTCTAAAATAAAGTCAAAACTATCCGATAAATATATTTGGGTTTCTGCAGATGAAACTACGGATATGAAGGGTAGATGTGTGGTCAACGTCGTTGTCGGATTGTTGGACCCGCAAGACTTATATAAACCCTATTTAATATCTACTCAGTTTCGCTGTACCGTCAAAGCTGAAGAGATATGTACAATAGTAAATGACGCCATAAAAAAAGTAGGAATCACAGACGCCACCAAAGTTGTTTGTTTCTGACGCTGCTGCGATTATGTTAAAAGTTGGAAAATTACTTAAACAACATTTTTCAAATATTCTTCAATTGACATGTTTTGCACACGCTATTCATAGAATTTGTGAATTTATTCGGGAAGAATTTCCAGACGTGAATACGCTAATAAGCACATGCAAAAAAAATTTATTGAAAGCTCCTTCCAGATTGTCTCTTTACAAGGAAAAGTGCCCTAATCTACCTTTGCCACCATAACCAGTTATTACGAGATGGGGTACATGGTTAGAAGCGGCAATTTTTTATGCAAGAAACTTGATATCATCAAACCCTTCGTCTTAAATTTGCCTGATGAAGCAGTTAGTATTAAAGACTGCAAAAAAGTACTATCATTACAAGATTAGCATGAACAATTAAAATTTATTGATACAAATTTTGCGCAAGTATTGCCAACCATAAATTTTCTAGAACAACAAAATGTTGAACTTGCAAGCAGTTTTCAAAGGATTGAATCTCTGTACGAAAGGTTACGAAGCATTGAAGCACCAATCAGTAAAAAATTACAAAAAAAAATTGATGCGGTAGTACATAGAAATCCGGATTTTAATATTTTAAAACAAATCTCTACGAATTCATTTACGGATGAAGGAATTTCTCAAAAATATTCCAATTTGGTGCTGGTTTATTCTTTTGCGCCTGTGACTAGCTGCAATGTAGAAAGATCATTTTCAAGGTTTAAAGACATTTTAACATCTAAGCGAAATAATTTTACTGAATATAATTTAGAAAAATATGCAGTCATACAATCGTTCAATACATATCCAAGAAATCAGCGAGACATACATTTTTGTCCGGCCACTGCTTATGTATCAACCATTGAGATAGTATAAAATAGGAGGAGCCATGTGAGCTTAAAACTGGGATCACTTTATGTCAAATCATACCGTCCGTTAGTCCCATAACGTCAAATTGACAAGCCGATACATGATATAGGTTTAACTGGTTTCTAGTGTGCTAATAGTATATTATTATACAAGTTTTATAAGACGTCAAATTGGCGCACGAGTTGTATAAGACGTCAAATTGGAACGAGTGCACCAATACGTCTTATAAAACGAGTGTAATATACTATTTTTTCTACTTTGCGTAATTAATTTTATATAAGTTTAGAAATTGTGGTTACTATATCGCGCTAAATTAGAATCTAGGGTATTTTGCGGGTACCACGTGGTAGCACTGTAGTAACTGTCAACTTCGTTAAGGATGATATCGATGAGATAAAATCATGACAAAATCTAATTGTGAATAACTTTACTCTACTTTAGCCTACAAGTTTGAATAAATATTCAGCGAGGTCGCAACGATGATCATAATGGAGCTTGGGGCAACACTTTTAATCCTACTGTGATAAATACATGAAACTTAACCTAAAAAGTTAACAATTTTAAAATAGTGGTTTCATAAGTATAATAATCAGAATAGAAGTGTTTGGCGGTGACTGCTTCGAAGAACAAGAACTAACTAAAGAATTGTTATAACGCTTAACGTTTAATAGCGGTGTCCGCTACGTAGCCGTTGCGGCTTATATATTTACAAGCACTTATAATTGAAACCCAATTCTAATTTCGGCAAAGTAGTTTATTAGAATAAATTATACTTAGTAAAATTACATGTGATGGAGGTAATACAAATACGTTGCACACAACCAGAACTAAGACGAAAGCGACGGACAAAAACGAATATGAATTGAACCGAGCATCCAAGCGTCCAAAATATTACCGAAAACTTATATGTTACATAAATTAAGAAATCCTCTACACTTTAAATGTACTATAGCTTCGTACGTGTATGCTGATAAACCATTTATTGCGCATATACAATCTCGCAGCAGTAATTAAAATCGTTCATATGTACAATGTAGGTTTGATCTTCGCATAATACCTTATTAAAGTAAATGTGGTCCTTGAATTATATCTGAAAAGGGGATTTGATGTTTAGTTGAAAAGAATGATAACGACCACTTACTAGAGTCGTAAAACATCACCGTAAACGTCATGCTGCCGTATTTTGATGAACACAGCAAAACTAAGAAAGCCCCAATCCTTTGGCCATACTATAGCAGGCTACACCCATGTTTAAATATGTATAGAATATTGATATTTCGCAGTTTATGTGATTGCAAGCGATTAAGAAGATGCAGTGTGTGGTTATGTTGGGTTATGTATTGTACGTTTGACATATGGCATTTGATATCACTGTGTACCAATCAGACAAAAATGTTACTGTTTTCGGTATTACAATGTGTTAATTGTAACACCGAAAACAGTGTTACAATGTGTGCATTGTGAATGCAAAGTAGAAAAAAGTATTTTTTATAACTAATTAGCATGACGTAATGTGATGTAAGAAGCTGTCGCAGCAGAAAGGGTCCTGGCTGCAATAAATCAGCGGGAATTACGTTTCATCGGTAAGTGACGTTAGATGTCAGTCAAATGACAATGATCAGGCCCGTATTCAATAAAATTTGACTTAATTTTTGGTTTATTTAACAGTTAAATGTAGGTTTCCAAAGTTCCTGCCCAGCAAGAATTATGGATACAGATTGTAGACCGATGTAACTGGAAGCCGACAAAGTCCAGTGTTTTACAATCGCATCAAATATATTTTCTAGTTTAGTAAAACATAGTTTCGATCAAGATGTCACAGAATATTATTAATTAAAAGTATTCGAATGCATTACATCAGAAAAACAAAAATAAATAAATCCGTCATATTCATATTTATGCACTTATAAGATTTATTTTACATTAAGTTAAACAAATATAAGATTTATTTTAGATTATTTGTAATAACCTTAATCCAGAATATTTTTGTGTTTAGTTTAACAAATATAGTTAATATGTGCTATGTTGCACTGTTAAAAGTTAACTAATGTAAAGTTACATCACTAGCTGCTATTTTAACCAAGAAAGGTCCTTGCAGTTGCCACAAAACGTGCGTGTACATGACGGTGGAACATGGGTAGGACCTTAAATATTTATAGAAGGGTTGCGAATGCCGCAAAAAAGGCCTCCCCTTCATTTCTAGTGTTAACATCATTCGAGCACTTTAAGCAGACGGTTGGATAAAATTGAAATCGTGTACAGTCTGCATTATTCACTACTATACAGTATACAGTAATTTAAATCAGCAATTGCTTAAAATTAACATGACGCACAAAGAAAAAATAAATTATTCGCTTGTATTTTATAATTCATGCAAATTGTTATAGGCGACAGATTAAGCACTAGCTCGTTAGGGTTTTTTATTTTCGGGATTAGGGCTTAGTAGGCCTTGTGACAAAAGATAAGGACGTAAAAATAATCTAGAACAGCGTCGGTCTGGACGACGCCTCGGTTTTTATGCTAAAATTGCTCGCGGGCAAGCTTAATCCTTGACAGGACTATACAAAAACAGCTTAAAATAATATCCCGGCCCACGTAAAAAATGTGACGTTATATGTTTCGTTATTGCGTTCACAGCTGAGGTGACAGCCGTATTGTTATCGAGGTTAGACTGAGATCGGTGCGATGTATAAACAAAATTATAGAGCTTGTTGTGTACTGAGTATATATATATATATATATATATATATATATATATATATATATATAGAAGTTATGGTCAAAATAATATAGAAATTTGACAAGCTTGCGTTGTAAACGGGTTAATGAACAATGATATATCTAATAATTCGGCTATCTAACCACGTTTCAGGACATTAATTCTGGGAACCACAAATTCTGTTCACCAAGCATGAACTGCAGATAGCAGCACAATAGGCCGAAACTATCAATGTAATTTTGGCGGTTTAAAATACATTTCTAGCACGGTTCGACATAATTGACAAACGCTCTATTCGCATACGCAGGCACATATTTCAATAATCCCAGACACGTATGCAAATTGTTATGTGGTACAATTATGCTCACGTGCTGACAGATAATTCCATTAAAATCGACAAATTCGAGCTGTTTTGATGTCAGTATTACACACAGAAAAGTGATCTCTCGAACGAAGAGAGAATTACTTGAATGAAGTAGTTGGTAGGTTCGTATATACGCGAGAGATTATTGACTTTAACAAAGATATTTTATTCCTTGGAATAATTACTAGATTTAAGAAAGTTGTTACTCTGGTGAAGGAGGTAAACAGTCTTCAATGAAGTGTATATTTTTATTCCCGGTAAATATTTTTAGCTACTTAATGTAAGAATTTTAAAGATTTGGCACAAATACGTTTTCTATTGCTAATTAACAAGATAGGTATGTTATATTTACTTACTCGTTCTAACCTGTTGCGTGCCTTACATCAAATTATTCCGTGTTGAAACGTTTCTTGTACACTAATCACAAGGCACATCCCCTACGGGTACTTCGTTGTTGTTTTCGTACTAGGCTTCGCTCCTTTACGGCGCCAACCCTACGCGCGGGCGCGCGAACCTTGACAAAATCACGATGCGCATATTTATTCCAGAGAAAGGGATTACTTGAAGGAAGTGAGAATCACTTCAGTTAAATAATTAGTGGGTTTTTATTCAGTAAACAATACTTACTTATATTAAATGTCTTATATTTTCTTGGATCAAGTAACAACGCACTTGGATGGATTTACCATTAATTCGTTGGAGAAATTGACTTTTTTTGGGACGAAAAATTCAATTCCTTCTTTCAATACAATATCGGTTCTTATAAAGAAAAAATGTATTTGTCGACAGCATTTCTTGTATGTACCTAACTTTCTACATCCAAGTAAATATGCACTCGAATCTAGTAAATAAATTCAGAAATTATGTTTTCTCGCTCCAAATAATCACTTTTCTGTGTGTAGTATTTTGCAGTTTGTCGTGAATGAGTTTGAGTAAAAACATGCCTAAAACATTGTTTATTTGTTCTATAATGTTCAGTTTTGAGACTGGTTTTGAGTCCGTTTTAAAATTAAATTAAACAATTAAAAACTGGTTTATTATTGCAGTAGTAAGCTGTCACGCTGTCGCATAAATTTCATTGTGATTACAAAATAATTTGCCAGTAATTTTGGATTGTCGTTCTCTGTTCGATCCAACAGATTATAATTATCATCGAATTGAACATTCATTAATTGCTGTGCGAATTTATAGAGCAATTTTAGTTCCCCGTAAGCGTTATAGATTATTACGATTGCCAGATTTGATATTACCGATATTACTTGATATTATTTATAGTGTGTTTATAACGACTATTAACTAGAAACTAGAAAAATGAAAAATACATTCTTCTAGTTGAAAGAAATTGTTTTCGAGTCAGAACAGGATTTCTTTTTACATTTCAACATACATATTTCAGGCATTTATTCTTCGATAATAACTAGCAGTTTATTATCTGAAGTCTAAATACTAAAGAATAAATAAATCTTATACAAAAAAAATCCAGAAAAAAACACCGCAGCGACAAAATATATTTTCTTGGATGTCAGGAGAGAATCTAACCTTGTTTGGCCCTCGGAGGAGAAGTTAAATGGATAACTCGAGTTTATGTTGGCCAATAAAACAAAAGCAAGGCGCCCGCGGGTTCGTGGATACAGTCGACAATAAAACGCGTCCCGAAAGCTTGGTTAATACGGATTTCGTCAATTTTTTTATCGTTGCCTCGTGACAACAGAGGCCCAGTTCCAAATTTACCGCCAGCACAATTTCGCATTTCGTGTTAAACGATGGATAAAAAGTCCTTTTCGTGCGAACGATTTTTTCATTAAATTGTGGATCAATTTTGGACGTACTGTTACGTACAAAACGGTTGACACGTTTTGGTTGGAAATGAAAAATAACTGCGTGACATTGTATTGTTCATAATTATGTAATTGTATATATACAGTGAGTCCCCCGATGGACCTAACTATACCTATAATGGACGTAATTTTTAATTTCTCGAGAAAAAGTCATTCTTAATAAAAAGTTTTGGATGTCCTAAAAAGTCGAAAGCCATTGTTAATATTTTGATTTAACATACAGGATAATTAGAACACAAGACAATGTTAAATTGGCCGAAGAGTAAACTATCGCTTTTTAGGAATTAGATCAAATATATCTATATATATATATATATATATATATATTCCCCACATACGTCCAACTTCTATTGAGAGATCCTTATATTTAAGTTGTTTTTCAAGCTCCTTCCTTACAACATTCGCATCAGCAGGTACCGAGATTTCTATGAACGTTCACACCTTCCTCAGGAAATCCTTTACCACGATTTCTGGCTTATTAGCATCAAGCATTCTATCAGTGGCAACAGGCATGTTCCATAATATGGTAGTATGATCGTTACTCACAACAGGAGATGGAATGTGGTCATACCACCGAGACACATCCATTGCTAAACCTAGTTGGGAACACAAATTGTAATGTATATATGTTCCCACCCTATCATGCCTAGTAATGTAATGCGACTCAGCTAAGACTGGACAAGCCGCTAATAAATGATAGACACGTTCCGGAGCCTGATGACACAGTCTACAACTCCCATCATGAGCAACTTTCATAATCTTCTGTTCATGATATCTGGTACGTATTGCCTGATCTTGCGCCGCTATGATAGAGGATTCCGTTTCAGCCTTAATGTTCCCATGACAAAGCCAAGATAACGATCCGGACTTTGAAATACCATCCACAATTCTTAAAAATTGACCATGCATTGGCTTACTATTATAATCCTCTCTCATTTTCTGATTCATTTTTAACTTAATCTGTCGCTTTAAACTCTCTACTGAAATTTTATTTCCATAATTATCGAGTTCTTCCACCTGAAATTTTTCTAAAATTAGTTTATGTTTACTAATTATTGACTTACCGGAAGTATCCCTAATTAATTGTTTAATGACTTTATCCTCCTTGTTGGCCTTTATAAAATTTCCTAAATTTAACATTTCCAAATCATAAATATTTTCCAATTGCTGCAAGCCACGATCTCCATCTAAACGGTGCAGGTAGAGCCTGCAGACATCAGACCTAGGATGAAACATAAAATTTAATGTTAACTGTTTTCTAGTTTTAATGTCAAAATTGCGTATATCCTTCTTAGTCCAGTTTAAAACTCCAACACTATCGAAATATTTGAATAGCATATTATGCATTTATCGCTTGCATTTTATATTTTACATTTAAATCAGATTTTAAAATTTTTCGGACACGCTTAATGTATTCGCCTATAACCTTCGCCTTCATCCCTTCATCATCAATACCAAAGGCTTCATCCATTCCCAGATACTTATATCTAGTATTATCTGTTATTTCATTAATACTAGTATGATCATTCAGGCATATGTTTTCTCAGTCCAGCCTTTGACAATACTAGTTCTGGCACACTTCTCTAGACCAAATTGCATCCCAATGTCATCAGAGAATTGTTTAACTATACTGAGGCTCCTCTTCAACTGCTCATCATTTTTGGCATAAAGTTTCAAATCATCCATATATAATGAATGACCAATTTTAACTTTTCGCCAGGTAATAACTGAACACCAACTTTGTCCTCATTCAATTCACTGGACAGTGCAAACAGGCCTATACAAAAGAGCAAGGGTGATAAACTATCACCTTGAAATATGCCACAAGTAATATTAATCGGCTCTGAGAAAACACACGACTGTTGTCCCCGCAAGCATAGTTTAGTAGACCATAAGGACATACATGAGTTTACCAGAAAAATATTTTTTTTTGGTTTACCCCATATATGTCCAAGGTTTTTTTTTACTATTATTATTATTATTTTTATTCTTATTATTATTATTATGATTATATTATAAACCAGGAGCATACCGGACTTTATTTCAAATTTATTTGGTTAGTAGTTTCGGAGTTACAACCCTTCAAACACCGGGCTCAACACTTTTGCAACCGATTAGTTGTTCTATTAGTACTAAACTTATAATCATCCTTAAAAGTTATATTCTCGCAAAACAGCTTCCAAAAATCAGCATTTAACGACGTCATTATTCCAGAGTATCTCATGTAGCTTCTGCTCCAAGTAATTTAGGATCATATTCTTCGGTAAATCCCGCCCCCCCTCCCCTGTTTCTCTTAACCCTCCTGTTCTCAGACCCATATAAAATGCTAAACAGGGCTGCCACACCGCTAAATTGAAATATTAAACTCGCTGTAGATGTTTCTCCCATCCACATAGACCGTATTTAAGCAGACCAACCAGCAGCGCCTCTATCCGCTGCTTCCGGTACCAACGCGGCGTGCTGATTTTCAGTTGTTATTCGGCCAAGTGAGAAAATTAAATTCTAATGAATTCACCATGTTTAGTAGTCGGCTTCCTGTAGTTGTTGTATTACCAGGACGATAATCACTGTTTTGTTTTTGTTTTGTCGTTTTTTATGATGCTTTCTTCGTCAAACTTGATTGATTTGGTGAGGGGGGGGGAGTTAATTTAAGATTTATGGTGAACGTCGTTTGTCGTTTGTTAATTTTCGCGACGTTGATGAATTGAGACGTTGTGGGAATTAGGAATTGAGAGTTTAATATTTTAAAGTGGGTACACACAGAAAAGTGATTATTTGGAACGAGAAAACATAATTTCTTGAATTTATTTACTAGATTCAAATGCATATTTACTTGGGTGTAAAAAGTTCGGTATATACAAGAAATGCCACATACTCAATCTAAGTAAAATAATCTCTCGAATAAATGCTGTCGACAAATAAATTCTTTCTTTATAAGAACCAATATTGTATCGAAAGAAGTAATTGAATTTTTCGTCTCCAAAATGTCAATTTCTCCAACGAAGTAATAGTAAATCCATCCAAGTGCGTGGTTACTTGATCCAAGAAAATATCAGACATTTAATATAAGTAAGTATTGGTTACTGAATAGAAACCCACCAATTATTTAACTGAAGTGATTCTCACTTCTTTCAAGTAATCCCTTTCTCTGGAATAAATATGCGCATCGTGATTTTATCAAGGCTCGCGCGCCCACGCGTACGGCTGGCGTCGTAAAGGAGCGAAACCTAGTACAAAAACAACAACGAAGTATCCGTAGGGGATGTGCCTTGTGAGTAGTGTACAATAAACGTTTCAACACGGAACAATTTGATCTAAGGCACGCAACAGGTTAGAACGAGTAGGTAAATATAACATACCTATCTTGTTAATTAGCAATAGAAAACGTATTTGTGCCAAATCTCTAAAATTCTTACGTTAGTAGCTAAAAATATTTACCGGGAATATATATATATATATATATATATATATATATATATATATATATATATATATATATATATATATATATATATATATATATATATATATATATATATATATATATATATATATAATCTCTCGCGTATATACGAACCTACCAACTACTTCATCCAAGTAATTCTTTCTTCGTTCGAGAGATCACTTTTCTGTGTGTACTATTGGTATTAATGTACTACCAGTGCTACATTTAATTTTTAACACATCAAGTTTGGATGTTGTCCCACATAATGCAAAATCAGAAAATTTGATACAGTCATTTTCCTGGATAACTAAGGTTAATTTTATTTTTCTTGTACAATAGCCCTGGTAGAAAGTTGTAATTTACAGTATTATTATTATTATTACCCCATTCATCAGTGACCGAGAACCGGAATCGCTGATTTCACTGAACTGAAGTCAAGAATAGAAAAACAGAAGCAATGCCAATGAATGTTTGTTTACCTGCGACATAACCTAGCTGTATTCAGAGTGCAAATCGCGGGCAAGATTATCCTTGTAAGAAATTTTAAAGTGGTCTCCTGGATTTTAATTATTATAAAGCAATAAAGTAAAAGAGACAAAAATAAAAGCTCTTCTACGAAGTTACAATACCTTCTACAAAGTTTCTCCAATCGTCCTACAAAAAGTTGCGAGCCTCCTAAGCCGGGCAATCAAAATATGATCCTGGGAGCTGGAGAGAGAGACAGGTCGATAATACAGGAAGCTTTGTTAATATTTAACCCAGCATCCGCGGTAAATTGAAGTCGACAGTCCGTAAAATCTACCGAACAAAAGGTCCTTGCATTATTTATCAATCTGTTTGAGGAAATCAGTAATGATATTTCAAAATCTCCTTTCAAAAAATGATACAAAGCATCGGTGACGTCATAAATTACCCCATTCATATTGTCTTTTTGTGTTACATTAATCTCATTCTTTGTTACTTTTAACAGAAAATAAATAAATAAAATAAATTTACACTGCTCAAAAAAGACTTGGGGAACACTTTCGAAACCTGTAACTTTGTAACTAATAGTTCTAGGCAAATCAAATTTGGTATACTTTGTAAGTTACACTAAAAACGCCGGCCATTCCATTACCTGAAATCCACGTTCTTGTAAAAAGATTCTGGTGATGCCGGCGGTATGTGGCTTTGCATTGTCCTGCATTAGGATGATAATTTTGACCGACGCCATATGCAGCAGGCACCACAT
This sequence comes from Aphodius sticticus, assembly GCA_963966075.1. Classification (NCBI taxonomy): domain Eukaryota; kingdom Metazoa; phylum Arthropoda; class Insecta; order Coleoptera; family Scarabaeidae; genus Aphodius; species Aphodius sticticus. The sequence continues at coordinate 4,252,090 of OZ014510.1, forward strand.
GGTCCTCCAAGATGTTTTCAGTAATAATATAACAAGAGAGTGAGAATAAATTGAAAATAATTTGACAGATTGTTTGAAAACTTCTTGCCTCAAGCCCTGCGGGCTCTCGTGACTATTGCCAAATGGCAACAGGTTTGAACAAAATCTGTCAAATTATTTTCTAATTTATGGAACTCGAGTTATATTTGACTAGATTATTTTTTGATTCACAAATTTTTACAATAAAAAAGATCAATAAAACTATCATAAAATTATTGAAAAATTTAATTTAATTAATTATTACTTACAATATATGAAAATATCGTTGACACATTGTGAATATATTAAAAGAATTAACAATTTAAATTAGTACAATGAAAAACGCAATTATTAAAAATATTTCGAGACTCATTATTTATTGAGGATTTGGAATTGCTTGTTATATTAAGTGTTTCCTCCTGCGTATTTTCTCTAAGATTATTTATTATATTTGAATGATGTTCTTGGTTCAATTGTAAGTATGGTTTAATCGAACTTGCAGAATTATGACCAGTGACCTTGATTAGTTCTTGTTCTCCTACACCAGCAGCTTTTGAAAGGTTACTTACTGCACTTGATCTGGCAGAATGGTTAGTTATTTTTTAGTAACTGTGTCTAGACCTACTTTTTCTGCGGATTCTTTCATCCATTTTGAAATGGAATTTATTCCCACAGGAACGTTTTTATACCAAAAACCATGAGTTTGCCAAGCCGGATTTGGAGTAAGAAACAAGCGTTCGGTTTTAATATTTTCTTCACGTTTACTCATTAGTTTTTCAAAAAGACGAACAGGGCAAATATCTGGGTTATTTATGTTTGGAGTCAACCATTTACTATTAGCGCACCTTTGTGCTCCACCCTGTGCAGTTTTTGTAAAGATGGGATTGTATTCAATGCGGCCAGTATTTAATCTTTTTATGTCGGTTTCTTTTTTAAAATAATGAACTAAACATTTCGTAGCTTCTCCTCCCCTCCAAGCTAGTTCATACGATGCAACGTGAAAAAACTTTCTTTGCAATCCACAAGGTGTATCTTCGTCCCAATAGTTAAAAATTTGCAACAATTCTGTATTAGAAAGTGCCACAGAACTTTGTTTGTGCTTTTCAGGATGTTTTTGTAAAATTTTTCTTTTTGCATCTCTTGCATTCCGAGCATTTCTGAATTCTATATCATGGAAAGGATCAAAGGACCTGTTATACTTATTAAAGTAAAGTTCTTGAACTAATTTTGCCGTTTTATTCCACATTGTCTTTATTACTGCTTCTTTATAATCATTTCCGTCTTTTCTTTTCATGTTATAAGCCCAATCTTTTAAAATCAATGCCTGAGTAGCTGTTGTAGTAGATTGATCCAGAATATAATTTCTTTCTTTGGTGAAGGTCTTAAATTGTCTCCATATAGAATGATTACTTATTAGAGTATTTTTCGAAGTAGTTTCTAAAATCTTTTTTGTAATTTCTGCATTAGAAAAGGTACTAAACCGATGACTTTCACCCATTTCGCGTTGACACAATTAAGTAATTATTTTGACAAGTATCTGACAGTTGCTAGGCAAATAAAAGCTACAGTGATTATTCCCGCGAATAATCACAAGAGATTTATTCCCACTATAATAATGACATAATTGGTTGAAACTTACCCTTGTGACAAATAAAGAAGCATTTCATTGGTTTTAAGAAACGTCAAAAAATAATCGATGTAATTCATGGCATGTAGTCTACCAGGAACCATAACAAGATCAGTTGTGTTGTCTATACTGATTCCAGCCCAAACCATCACATATTCACGACAAAATCTATTCACTTCCTGTATAGTAGCGGCTGCGTAGCGTTCACCAGGACGTCTATATACACGTACTCGACCGTCGCAACGAGTTAAACGAAATCTGGACTCGTCTACAGCACAGGACTTTTCTTACCAGGACTTTTCTTACCCGGACTTTTCCTACCAGGACTTTTATTAACCGGACTTTTCTTACCAGGACTTTTCTTACCCGGACTTCTTTTACCCGGACTTTTCTTACCAGGATTTTTCCTACCCGGACTTTTCCTACCCGGACTTTCCTTACCCGGACTTTTCCTACCCGGACTTTTCTTACCCGGACTTTGCCAATCTTTATGATTCAGAGCTAACCTCATTCGCGCTGTTTTGTGATGATGCGTAAGGCGTGGTGCGCGGACAGGTCTTCTTGGTTACAAATTCGCTTCTTTTAATCTGTTTCTAACAGTTTGATCAGAAATTTCTATTCCATGCGCTCGTCTTAGGTCGTTTAGGAGGTCTCGTGCTGTGGCAGTACGCTGACGTAGAGAGGAAAGGACAAGAAATCGGTCTTGATTTTGAGTAGTTTTTCGATTTCGACCTTGTCCAGCTCTTCTAACGTATTGGCCAGTCTCCTGTAACCGATTCCATAAACACCGAATAACAGAAGTGGAAACTCAAAGGTCCCTGCTAGCATGTCGATTAGAGTGGCCATGCTGAATAAGGGCGACATCACGAGCAACTGGCACTTCACTAAAGATGCCTCATTTTACTTCTAATCCAAGTAAATTGACAACTGAATTCATTTGTCATCTTTAGTAGACTTTCAAACGTGAACTCAAAGTATACTGACATTTTTTCCATTTTGTTTTGCGTTATTAAGTTACATTTTTAAGTGTAACTTAAAAGTAAGTAAGATACCAAAATTTATTTGCCTAGAAGTATTATTTAAAAAGTTACAGGTTTCGAAAAAAGTGTTCCCCTAATGTTTTTGAGCAGTGTATTTACATTTGAAACTCATTAAGCAATTCTTCCTTCAAACGTCAACCAATAGCTTGTCTGCGGGCCTTTGAGATAGAATTTATCAAGGTCCCTAAGGGCAGTCCCTCCTTATCCGAAGCGGTCAACCCACTGTCCTATAGGATAAAGTTGATCCTCAAACTCGGTACAGCATAAATCCTCGATACGTTTCAGACGTGTTCAGACTTTCAGAACACTTTGTCGTCTGTATTTTGGCGCTTTATTTGTCACTCGATCACGTCCGCGGCAAGTTTGAATCTTTCACAGGAAATGATTCAGTTGGACGCCTAGAGCGACTGCATTCAAGCTACAGTTGAATCGGATAACTTCCGGAAAACCCGGAAGTTACAGAATGCAAGCATATACCGTAATAAATTATAATATGGTCGTATAGTTTCTGTGAAAGTTCAAATTTCGAATTCAATTTGAGCGAAATTAGAGTCTCATATGTTCTGATTTTACTTTATGTGGGACAACATGCAAAGTTGAAGATCTAGAAATTTTCTAATAACACTCACTGTCGTCCGATAAATACAAAGTAAGATAATAGTAAAAAAAAAAACAATTTGGTCATGTTTGACTTTTTGGCCGTTATTTGAAATGCCTAACCAAAGGTGTACACAAAATCTAAGTTTGGAATTTAAGATAATTAAAAGATTAGCAAGAAAAATAGAGGCTTGTCATTTTAAAAAGTGTCGTTATAAGTGGATACCAATTGAAATTCAGATATTTAATTTGATATGGAATGGATCTAATTAGTTATTATCGAACAATAAATTCCTTATTCATATCATATTTTTATATTTTGCAAGACGCGTTAGTAACGCAGCAAAAGCAAACATGTGCATACTTTGTGCCAGGAAATTATTTCCTTGTCGAAATTGAAATATAAAAAGACATCTCGTACTACGCCTCGAAAACAATTTCTTTGGACAAGAAAAATGTATTTTTCTGTGGAGCCTTGACGGTATGAGTATGTTTTCGTCAAATATTCGAGCAACATTCGGCGTAGTTATTTTACAGCCGTAATAGAACACGTTTTTGTCCAGCCGGCCGGTCCGCTTCGAGAATTTGAAACGTGTTTTGTAAAACGCACATGTGAGATGTCGAAATAACATTTTTATACTCTAGAAATGTTTAAGCGTTGACTTATTTATAAAATATCAATCTCGCAGGTTAATATGCTTAGACTAATAGAATAATATACTGGGTATTAAAACAACTTATACTAATATATACTATAGTATATACTAATAACTTTTAATACTGTTTGTTGTTGGACTAATATTTTTTGTTTGTTTTTTTTTTATTAAAATTAATTAACTTAACAAAACCCGTTGTTAACCCAAGAATTTTTAAATAAATATTTGCAAAGAAAAACGGAAATTTGTTGAATTTCAAATATATATCGAATATCCACAAGTTAATTAAAATATTTGCGTCGTATTAAAACAACAACATGAAAACGAATCTTAGAATTTGAGCGAAATTAGACTCTCAAATGATTTTGCATTATGAGGGACAACATTCAAAGTTGTGGGTTAAAAATTATTATTTATATATGCCTCGATCGCAGATGAATTGAGTAATAAATACTGTAAATTACAGCTTTCTTCCATTGCTAATTTACCATACAGATTTTTTTTAAACTTGGAATTTTAGCGAAATTAGACTCACAAAAGATCTGAATTTGCATTATGTGGGACAACATCCAAAGTTGATGTGATAAAAACTATTTTTATATACGCCTCAATCACAGATGAATTGAGTAATTAATACTGTAAATTACAGCTTTCTACCACTGCTAATTTACCATCCAGAATTTTTTACACTGATTATTTTATGACGTTTCTTAAAACCAATGAAATGCTTCTTTATTTGTCACAAGGGTAAGTTTCAACCAATTATGTCATTATTATAGTGGGAATAAATCTCTTGTGATTATTCTCGGGAATAATCACTGTAGCTTTTATTTGCCTAGCAACTGTCAGATACTTGTCAAAATAATTACTTAATTGTGTCAACGCGAAATGGGTGAAAGTCATCGGTTTAGTACCTTTTCTAATGCAGAAATTACAAAAAAGATTTTAGAAACTACTTCGAAAAATACTCTAATAAGTAATCAGTCTATATGGAGACAATTTAAGACCTTCACCAAAGAAAGAAATTATATTCTGGATCAATCTACTACAACAGCTACTCTGGCATTGATTTTAAAAGATTGGGCTTATAACATGAAAAGAAAAGACGGAAATGATTATAAAGAAGCAGTAATAAAGACAATGTGGAATAAAACGGCAAAATTAGTTCAAGAACTTTACTTTAATAAGTATAACAGGTCCTTTGATCCTTTCCATGATATAGAATTCAGAAATGCTCGGAATGCAAGAGATGCAAAAAGAAAAATTTTACAAAAACATCCTGAAAAGCACAAACAAAGTTCTGTGGCACTTTCTAATACAGAATTGTTGCAAATTTTTAACTATTGGGACGAAGATACACCTTGTGGATTGCAAAGAAAGTTTTTTCACGTTGCATCGTATGAACTAGCTTGGAGGGGAGGAGAAGCTACGAAATGTTTAGTTCATTATTTTAAAAAAGAAACCGACATAAAAAGATTAAATACTGGCCGCATTGAATACAATCCCATCTTTACAAAAACTGCACAGGGTGGAGCACAAAGGTGCGCTAATAGTAAATGGTTGACTCCAAACATAAATAACCCAGATATTTGCCCTGTTCGTCTTTTTGAAAAACTAATGAGTAAACGTGCAGAAAATATTAAAACCGAACGCTTGTTTCTTACTCCAAATCCGGCTTGGCAAACTCATGGTTTTTGGTATAAAAACGTTCCTGTGGGAATAAATTCCATTTCAAAATGGATGAAAGAATCCGCAGAAAAAGTAGGTCTAGACGCAGTTACTAAAAAAATAACTAACCATTCTGCCAGATCAAGTGCAGTAAGTAACCTTTCAAAAGCTGGTGTAGGAGAACAAGAACTAATCAAGGTCACTGGTCATAATTCTGCGATTAGTTCGATTAAACCATACTTACAATTGAACCAAGAACATCATTCAAATATAATAAATAATCTTAGAGAAAATACGCAGGAGGAAACACTTAATATAACACGCAATTCCAAATTCGCAATAAATAATGAGTCTCGAAATATTATTAATAATTGCGTTTTTCATTGTACTAATTTAAATTGTTAATTCTTTTAATATATTCACAATGTGTCAACGATATTTTCATATATTGTAAGTAATAATTAATTAACTTAAATTTTCTAATAATTTTATGATAGTTTTATTGATCTTTTTTATTGTAAAAATTTGTGAATCAAAAAATAATCTAGTCAAATATAACTCGAGAGTTCCATAAATTAGAAAATAATTTGACAGATTTTGTTCAAACTTGTTGCCATTTGGCAATAGTCACGAGAGCCCGCAGTTCTCGGAACCTGGCAACAAGTTTTCAAACAATCTGTCAAATTATTTTCAATTTATTCTCCCTCTCTTGTTATATTATTACTGAAAATTTTAGGAAAATTACAGTCTCAAATGTTCTGATTTTGCGTTACAATATTCGTATAGTTTCTGAGTTCAATATAACCGAAAATTCGTACGGTTCGTAGTGACAAATGGCACTGGTAAACTGCCAACTGCGATTTACGCGGTTCCCCAGTAATTGGGACTGAATTTACCACCTATATTTCTAGTTTGGAAGCAAACGACAAGTGGGACGCACAACATGCTATTTGTGCCGTAGGTCCCAATCCGCTGGGCTACTAATTGCAAGCAGACCCGCTTGATTGAAGGCTCAGTTAATTATTTCCAACCCCAAAATTTACCCCTAGTCGCTTAAGTGAGGTTAGACAACACAATATAAACGAAAACCGAGTACAGGAAAAATTTCCAAAGGAATTCTATGTTAAAGTTACAAGTTTCTCTTGATGTTTTGTCCTTATTAATTTAATTTGCAGAATGCTAGAAAGTTTTATTTAGTACCTCTATTTTATTAAATTGAAACACGAGATAAAAATACAATTTTCAAAAAGTTTAAACTTTAGAAGTGACTTTATATTCGTCACGGTTTTAATAAAAATTACACACCATGGTTTCATCTAAAGCCTTTCGAAATCTACAACAGTTGCAGCAAACTTTTAACAAGTTTCTCGCGTCTTAGGGCTTTAACTTTATGTATATATATATATATAACATGGGCAGCGCTGACAACACTTGTAATAGAGCTTTTAGGGCTCGGCTTTGTCCATTATAAGCTTAGTTTTAATTGCTTCGTAATCTAAAAATGATGTTCTGCTCTCTCTCTCTCTCTCTCTCTCTCTCTCGCTAAAAAGCTTTTTAAATGGAGCAAACTTTATGCGGTCTCACATTTTCTTTCGCAGTATGTCACCATTGTCAATGAGCAGGATTGTCTCTACATTCGTGTTCTGAACAAGCTTAATTTTAATGTTTCTTTGTAAACTTACCCATTCGTTGGTTACTAATTCCATCACAAGATCCCTAATAGCCCTTTTACACCTGTGCAATTTTAACCTGCAATCTCAACCATGCGATTTTTCAAAATCGCATGCAATTTTATCACCGTTTGTCGACCGTTTACACCTGTGCAACTTTAATAAATTGCATGGCTTCAGCATCAGTGATTTTATTTTTTAACAACTGTAACTTCTTTGATTGGCAACAGTGCTACACACATCAACACGCATCGCATAACCTCGTTGTTTTGTTATTTATACATAAACATAACCTTCTTAGCACCAAAAACTATCGTTTATATGTATAAGAAACCTTGCTAGTATCGATTGTTGATGCATGTGTTGATATACATATGTGTTAAAATGCCTAACGTCGCCGATTTAGAAGAAATTGCTCTCCGTAGCATCATAATTGGAGCTGCGAGTTTGTTGTTAAGACAAAGAACGGAACGGCGTTGGCAGACTATACCATGGCTTAGCGAAAAGATCGGGTAAATCTACATTTAGTAAATAATGAACTTTAACTTGTATAGTTTTGCATAATTTTCTACGAACAGAATGCCCCAATACGTAGGGCATACGAGATGAAACATCGATAGGCGATACGTCATTAAATATGCATTTTGTAGCTGGAAACAGAAGTGCTCGTTCAGCCTTAGACAACAGTCAGGAGTTTTTAGAATTTTTCAATAGTGTTGAAGGAGCAGTACCTTGGCAAAATGACTTGGCATAAACTAACATTAATTCTGTTATTATCATTATTATTTATAGTATAGTTATTATAGTATATTAAAATCATTATAAATTATTCATTATATTAAATAAAAATACACTTGCTAATACAATATTATTTTATTTTTAAGGAAAAAATTTAAAAAAGTTAATATACAATAATTAAGTACACTCAGATCTAAAATATTTCTCTGCGTTATATTTTATGAAATAAATTGTTTTTCAACGCCACGTACGATATTTATTACCTACAATTGCCGTTGGAAACGTTGAAAAATGAGTTTTTGGCGAATAACTTTTAAAATATTGGGAATTGTGATGAGGTTCTATTTAGAAACAATGTTTATTTTTTAATTCTGCATCGGTTCACCTAAAAAAATGTATGGGTTCCAATTTAAAATAACACGCTTTGAAGTTTGACAAGTTTGACACTAGATTTTGGCCATCCTGTATAATTTGGATCAATGACACTTGGTTAACGAGACTACTAGATCTTACTTAATAAGGACGTCGCAAAATTTTATTAACGAGGTGCAATTTGTGGTTTTTATTGATTTTTAAGGCCAACGACGCAAAATCAATTTTTTTTTTGTTTCTATTTTTTTGCGCTGCAGTCACTCAACCGATTTCAATAAAATTTTGGTGGTATGTAGGCAACCATAACAGGCTTCCAAATGTGTAAAAAAATATATAGCATGCAGTTTAAAAAATATATCACGTTGGCGTTGCACAATTTTGGGACACTGTATAACCAAAAATAATTTCTTGGAATGTACCTTAAAGTACAGGGTAAGCTTGCAAAATGTCAAACTCTTAGCTTAATTAGTAACTGAGCTACAGAAGACGGGAGCTGAGGTGCAGGACCCTGTATATCAAAATACACCTTATGATATCAAATTATATTTTTTACCTTCATTTGTTTTTAACAGATTACGTCATCGACATTTTTTTTAAATGCCAACCCTATATTTTTTAATGCATTTGACAGACCTTTTAATTGGCTGAGTGGTAGCATAATATTCTTATGGCCTTACATAAGAAAATTTTCGAGAAAGAGACGATGTATATTTTGATAATTTCTGTTACAGTCTTCATTATTATTTCAAGAACATCTAGAAATTAACAAAAACCTTTATTACTTAGGACTAAGAATTAAAAACAAAAAAAAATTATAACAAAACATTACTACATTTTTTACTGCAACTACTCTAGTTGGTTTATGAGGATTCTCAACCATTGACAAGAACACATTGTTTTAAATCTGATCGGTTTATTTTTTTGTTGTTGTTATTTTTTGTTATCAATTTTTTCTTTGTTAATTTTTAGACCTAAGTAATAAGGTTTTTGTCAATTTCTAGACATTTTTGATGGAATTCTGTAACAAGCGTAGTAACATTGAATAGGCAATGGAAGACTGTAACAGAAAATGTCAAAATATACAGGGTGTTCTATTTCAAATTCGAAAGTTTGAGGTTATATCTCAGAAACTGTAAACGTTGCATCAACCATAATTTAATTAATTTTTCTCGAAATTTTCTTATGTAAGGCCATAAAAATATTATGCTACCATTAAGACAATTAAAAGGACTGTCAAATTCATTAAAAACATATAGGGTTGTCATTTAAAAGAAATGTTCACTGGTTACAAACTGCTTGGTTTTAAGTCAGTTGGTTATCTAAGAACTCTTTTATGTTATTTTGGATAAAATAGCGCCTGGTTTAGCAAGTACAATTGTCACGATATCGTACCACTGCAACGCTGAAAACATCTGTTATTTTCCCACCAAGTACCATGGAAAATCCCCTTGAAATATCGCGTTACCTCGCAGCGACAAATGCAAAGGTGATACACAAGCAACCTTCTTAAAGCTAATGGACCAGGTGTAAGAATCCCAATATTTTCCCTGAAATCAATAAAACGCCACTTCTGGGAAAGCTCGCGTTTTTCAAACTGTTTCCCTCCGTTTTCCAACAAACCTCTAAGGGATTCGTCTCACCCTCTATATCGAAGATATTTCTTACCCTTGAGAAGATACCTCTGGTGTAAATTATAAGGACATCGCGGATAACTCAGGTGGAAAATCGCTGGAAAAAATGCCGGGAAAACCGAGAATTAGTAGGGGGGTAATTTTTAACGGGGGGGGGGGTGGGCAACCCCCTTGGTAGGGGTTGGTAACCCCTTCGACTAGTCGCTAAGTGCTTCCGCAAGTTTAAAATCTCCAGGGTTCGGGAAAAGTTTTTAAGCCGCAAGCATTTTCCGATTCGGAAAACGAGAAAAACAAATATAGGGAAATAACGGGAATACCAGCTTCCGGTTCCAAGGAGATTATGCGCGCTTTTTGGTCATTTGCCCTGGCAACGAATCAGCAATCAAACTAACAAAACAACTCCGAAGTTTATGTGGTTCAGCTTTCCTAAGTTTACGTATGATTCCCCTAAAATATCCCTCTGTTATACAAATCAGATATAATCTGAAAATGTGTAAAACTTGGGAACACCGCATGAAGAAATATTCCAATCGAAATTAGGAGATTACTTAAAATTCTACTATTATATCAGACATCAATCAGGTTTGTGCCTAAAGAAGTATACTATTATTTTATTAAAAACCCCATGTCAATTGTTAGGTTATTCATGCTCCAAGTATGGTATGATGCAGAAGCTCATTACGGGTTTTGTAATTGGATTCAAATTACATTACTGAAAATCAAAATACCTTACGTACTATTTTGTTGATCGAAGAGGATTTCTAGACAAGAGATGTGATTACTAATTTTCATAATTTCCATGAACCGGCAATATAATCACCGAGGTATGCTGAAGATTGCCGATATTTGATCAAATTTCTTGGTAATATTACTGGAAGAATGAGTGATATCCGCAGTCCACACATGTAAAGAGGTAATGTCGGTTGAAGATTATTACAACCTTGAAGTGGATAACGTTTAATTATCATCTTTTGAACTTTGTTGTGTTTTCTGCTATTTCACAAGTTGTAGTGTGTAAAACGTGCAAATCAAATGCGAAATTGGCCGAAAGTGGCAACCGTGACTTAGGATTTCAAATCGTGGTTTCTTGTGAGAATTTTGAACAAAATTTCATTCCGAGTTGCCGATTTGTTCAAAAAGGATATGAAATGAATAGCGGAATTATCCTTGCCATGCGCATAAGAATAGGTGTAGATGGAATTGAAAAGTTTTGCGCATTCAGGGACCATCATCGTCAGATTTTTCACTCATTTTACGAGAAAGTTGTTCGCACCATTTTTGTGGAAACAGAAGCATTGTCAACAAAGTATGCAGAAAGCAGCAGAAGAAGGGAGGGCTAAAAGTCAATTGAAAATAGTAAAAAAAAGAATGGCGTAACTGTCTCGGACGATGGAACATAGAGAAAACATATTTTTTCTCCTCTGTATGATTGGTGGCGCTTATCAGCTGGAGAAATGTTGTTGACATTCTCATAAAATCTAAATACTTACTGCAAAGCTTGCAAATTTTGGAATAAGAAAAGGAATGCATAGATCACGTGAAAAAACTAATGGCACTCGTACCCGCCATTTGACAAAAACCAGTTATGGCTTCGAAGAAAAATGGAAGTTAGCCCAGAAGCCTATAAATGAGGTTTCAATTTATGATGGACTAGCCATTCGTCATAATCATGATTCAATTGATAAAATGAAGAAAATAAATCTGGGCGACACTGTATCATAAATTCTGACCGATGAAATGCCATCTGGTGATTTGATTTTCATTTTCACTTTCAAGTGGCAAAATAATTGTGGATATTGCAGCAAGTATAGCCATATGTGTTGTCAATGATGCATTATACAGCCTTATGAAGATTATGGAGGTATTATGTATGAGCATCGGGCCAAACTGCAATAATTTCTGCGCGAAGGCTGACGCACGGCGCATCATGTTTTCAGAGCCATCGCTGACTGATGCTGCAAAACAGGCCCGTCTGTCGTCAAAATCAAACAGAAAAAAACAAGAGGAGGAAAATGTTAATTTGAAAAGCTAATTATATGGTCCAGGCTTCGCCGACTATAGTAAAATATAACAATTCTATACATCAAAGTTACACAATACTTTAAACGGTGTTTTCCCAATACCTCATTTTTAAAACTGGCCGGAATGATAACTTCAACTGATCTTCGTCAATTCACTTAAAAATGTATGTGTAGCTTCAGAACAATATTATCTATCGGATTTTACGATAAGTTCGTAACTTTTCTTGTTATAAACATTTTTTCACCAAATTTTTTACCTATTTTTGTTTTTATTTATTGTGAATATTCCTCAAAATATGAACAATAAAGGGCTTTAAAGAGATTTTGTAATTCATTTACTATATTGTAAAAATATACCTACAAAATCGACTATTTGTTCTCGCGCTAGAGTGGCATTACCCCTTAAGTTCAATATGGCGTAAAATTAGTCGTTTAACTAGTCTGTTTTGGAACTACGGAATTCTATGTAATCCTGTAAAAGTAACCCAGATTTTAGTATACCAGAGAAATTCTAACAAGTGAATTTCTGTACATTTATAGCGAATAAATGGGATTAATTCTGGTGCATTTTACGTCTCTGTATATGGAATTCAATTTCAAGCTTATGTACGAGCGAAGTCCATTAAAAACTAGCGCTCATTCCTTTTCCGACTAGGCTTCACTTAAATTGAAAATAAACCCTCACTGCAACCACATTCAAGTAGGTAACAGTTGTATTTCTGAAAGGAAATATTTCCTTTTAAACATCTTATTTTTATGTGACAATTTTTGTTTTGCCTTAAGCATTTCTACTATATACATCTCTATTATTCTATTTCTTATTTCAGGACTGAAAATTCCATGTTCGTCTCAGCGCAAAAGAGGGTTCTGCATTATTGTGGGGTAAGTGCATTATTGAATAAACTTTTATGGCTTGAAATAACTGAAAATTCGACTATTCCACACCGGTTTTGGCTGCAATGTGCCCGGCGACGGGTCATATGAATAAAACAATCCCCTGACGCTTGAAGATCGCCTGAAATTTTCAGGCGTCGTTTCACGGTCTGTCCTGAAAGCGTCTGAAAGAAACACGAGACGTCTCTGTACTCGCAAAGTGTTCGAAGTTAACTTATTTAGAAGATTAAATTCCTTACCGCTTGTGTTTCTGGGAATATACAGGATGTCTCGCTGAATAGTTTCATTACAAAAAATACTTTCTTTTAAAGTAATATCTTTGCTTTGGCTTAGAAATAGGTTTACTTCCGCCAAAGAAATCATATTTGATTCAAATAAATATATGTTTTGTGTGAGTACCTCATCTAACTGTATTGTTAGATGGCCCTGTAAACACTCTCATCGCAAAAGGCGGTGACACGTGGAGATTTTGCTCTACTGTACCCTCCGAAACGTCCTAGTCAATAATAGTCAACAATACACAATAATTATTGTTTAAATTGTGAAACTATAGCAGCTATTCGATTGTATAGGTCCTTACGCAACTGCGTCCACAAAGTATTTCAATATTTATGCAAATTATACTTGCAAATTTTAGTGTTAAAAAACTAAACTACAAATAGAGAAATACTTTTTTCTACTTTGCATTCACAATGCACACATTGTAACACTGTTTTCGGTGTTACAATTAACGCATTGTAATACCGAAAACAGTAACATTTTTGTCTGATTGGTACACAGTGATATCAAATGCCATATGTCAAACGTACAATACATAACCCAACATAACCACACACTGCATCTTCTTAATCGCTTGCAATCACATAAACTGCGAAATATCAATATTCTATACATATTTAAACATGGGTGTAGCCTGCTATAGTATGGCAAAAGGATTGGGGCTTTCTTAGTTTTGCTGTGTTCATCAAAATACGCCAGCATGACGTTTACGGTGATGTTTTACGACTCTAGTAAGTGATCGTTATCATTCTTTTCAACTAAACATCAAATCCCCTTTTCAGATATAATTCAAGGACCACATTTACTTTAATAAGGTATTATGCGAAGATCAAACCTACATCGTAGATACAAACGATTTTAATTACTGCTGCGAGATTGTATATGCGCAATAAATGGTTTATCAGCATACACGTACGAAGCTATAGTACATTTAAAGTGTAGAGGATTTCTTAGTTTATGTAACATATAAGTTTTCGGTAATATTTTGGACGCTTGGATGCTCGGTTCAATTCATATTCGTTTTTGTCCATCGCTTTCGACTTTGTCTTAGTTCTGGTTGTGTGCAACGTATTTGTATTACCTCCCATCACATGTAATTTGACTAAGTATAATTTATTCTAATAAACTACTTTGCCGAAATTAGAATTGGGTTTCAATTATAAGTGCTTGTAAATATATGAGCCGCAACAGCTACGTAGCGGAATTAGGTAGACACCGCTATTAAACGTTAAGCGTTATAACAATTCTTTAGTAAGTTCTTGTTCTTCGAAGTAACTAATCAGTCACCGCCAAACACTTCTATTCTGATTATTATACTTATGAAACCACTATTTTAAAATTGTTAAAAGTTTCATGTATTTATCACAGTAGGGTTAAAAGTGTTGCCCCAAGCTCCATTATGATCATCGTTGCGACCTCGCTGAATATTTATTCAAACTTGTAGGCTAAAGTAGAGTAAAATTATTCACAATTAGATTTTGTCATGATTTTATCTCATCGATATCATCCTTAACGAAGTTGACAGTTACTACAGTGCTACCACGTGGTACCCGCAAAATACCCTAGATTCTAATTTAGCGCGATATAGTAACCACAATTTCTAAACTTATATAAAATTAATGACGCAAAGTAGAAAAAATAGTATATTACACTCGTTTTATAAGACGTATTGGCGCACTCGTTCCATTTGGGCACTCCTCGCTACGCTCGTCGTGCCCAAAACAACTCGTGCGCCAATTTGACTTACTGGCGTATGATTATTGTGTACTGTAATATGACTGTCTGTGAATAGATGGCGCTGTTTCAAATTGAAAATGTAAATACAACATAAACAAATTATTTAGATATGACCTAAAGTACACGAAAAATCGGTAATACTGAAAACAAGACGTAACATAAAGAATGCCACTTTGGATTTGTTGTGTTCGTGTTACATAATATAAATCGTAGCTGTAGTCCAATTTGCATTTGAAGGTCGTTTAAAGTTGTTTTTTTTTTATAATAGAAGCTGTAGGAATAATAACTTAAAAATCTGTTGTTGTAATCAGCGCAAAATGTCACAAAAAGATCTTTAACTTCGAATCAAACTAAATTCAGACAAACGACCTTCAAATGCAGTTAAGTATCTACGGGTCTTTAAAAATCACAGATGAACTGTAAAATAGTTTCCGATCAAAATGTGTTCAAAACAAAAACGCCCGTTGATAATTTAGTCACAAAGCCCCTTTCTTCGGAGCAAAGCTGATACTATATAGTTATACCGTCATTGTAAAGTACAGACTATACGACAGCTAAATAATCATACGTTAAAACAAAAATCAGCCCGCATTTTATTAGTATTTTGCTATTTTTCTTGACATTCTTTTTTGCTGCTGAATTTAACGTAAATAGTAAACAACACACAATTTTTATTTATTTCTATATTTATGTAGATAATTATTAATCATATACCTTCCTAACTCAATTTTATTACATTTAAATTGCACAAAGAATTATTTGAAAGGTTTTACGGTATCATCATTTAAAACATAAATTCACCCTCAAGATTGCGTAATAAAATATGTATTAAAATATTCCAGTTGCGTCGAGCAACCAAAAAAACGACGAATGATACGATCTCCATTGTATGGCGTTATTTCGGAATGGGCTGCTGCGTTAAAGGTATGATTAGACGGGTCATTTTACGGAGAGCAAAGGTAACTACGTTATGTAATACGACACAATTTGAGTTACCGTCTAATCGTACTTAAGGAAATTTAACTCAGACCATCTCTGATCTAAATTTAAACCAGCCGCTAATGACATATCGTGTATTCAGACTAAAGTATACAGAGCTGCTGTCCTTGGATGGTAACGTAAAGTTCTATATGGAAATGGAGCACCTTAAACAATATTTAATTAGAAAATATGAAAACCAGTGAAATTGTGTACGTACAGTCATGGAAATAAGTAAGTTCGTATCGCTATCGCAGGATTTGAAAATAGTATGTCGGTTATATATTCGTGTACTGTTCTACCTCGACTCGGCCGTTTAGCAAAAAGTTGTCCGTCACGAGGTGGTTTTTCGATGGATGTAATGTAACGGGATTTAGTTTATTTTTAGCGTGTCCGACCTTTTCCTTAATGTGATATCTTCATTGCAATGCAATAAATGAAATATGATCACTACAGTTAAGTTTACGAGTAGGTAATGCATTTAATTAAATATAGAATTACTTTTATAATAATATTAATAAACATGAAATTTGATAATATGATACGAAAAGCTCATTTTAAGATATTGCGTAATATCATGACACATTATATAAATCTATGTTAACTAATACACATATTAATTACGCAAGTAAATGCCTTTGCCCAGCAGTAGGATGACGGGCTTAAGTAAGTAAGTAAGTAAATGCGCAAATCAACTTGATGCCAAGGATTATCACTAAATATAGACTATTTCAGAATTGTAATATTAAAATATATTCACTAAATGTAAATAAATTCTCTATATTTAATTTAAATTTACCTTTAGGACGAGCATGTATTTTGTATGAAGGACAATGGAAATTTTATATCTGTATTTACTTTACAGCAGTTAATGTTCAATTATCTTTCATGACATCTAATACATTCTTGACAACCAAAATAATTTAAATTATAGCAATATATACAGGCTGTCCCACGTTTCTTCCGCAAAACATTTTTTTTCAGAAAGTAAATTACTTTTTCAATTCATTAAAAAGTTACAGCCGTTTGAATTATTAACAATATCTTATTTTAAACGGCTCCAACTTCAGAAGGAACAAAGAAAACCAATAAGACCATATGAAACATTATTTTCTACTTTCTAGAAAAAAAAACAAAACATTTTGGTATTTTCTTTTGTTCATTTGTTAAGACAAATTATTAAAATTTTACTTATAATTAATAATTTTTTATTGTTGTAATATGTATTTATTGTGTTTCATTTTTGGTTTTGCATTGTTTGATAACTAATTAATTTTTTATTTTTATTTTTTGTTAATATTTCAAAGAGCTCAACAGAAGTTTTATTCTAATATAGTTCCAGTTCAATAAGCACACATTTTTCATTTACTATATATTAGCTGTAGCATTATTGGAAATTTTATTTCTAAATTTGTTTTCTAAATAAATTAAGAGGCGTGCATTAACAACGATAATAAGTTAAAAATAACATTTTGACTTATGAATTGTGTACTGTAAGGTTAGCTAAAATGCATATACATTAAAAATGAAGGTCTTTTTAATTTCCAAACAATATAAACTATAGCTGAAAATGTTTACCGACATACTTTGTCGAAGTAATATTATACGTTAATAATATGGTAACATACAGGCGGGATGTAAATTTTAAATATTTCAAAAATTACAGCCACAACCTGGATTTGAACCAAGACCTATTGCGTCGCTAGCACAATGTCAATAGCTCAGATGGGAGAGCATTGTGCTAGCGACGCAAAGGTCCCTGGTTCAAATCGTCAAGTTGTGGGTTTCTCTTACGTATACCTTTTATTGCATATGATTGTGAGTAATTAATATGCAATAAAAGCTATACGTAAGAGAAACCAACAACTTTTCTTTCTGAAGCGTCTCCTTTTGGGAAATTATATACCCGTTACCAACACAATTTATACTCATCCCAGGTCACATTTGATGAAATAATTTTTATGTTGTATAAATGTTTTGGTCGTAAATTTTGGTTTATTTTTTTTTTTAATAATAATTATAATATATTTACTTTCCATCAAAATTCGACGAAAATTTAGAGCTTGCTTCCAAAAATTTTTGTAAATTAGTGATACGCATAATTGTCATTATTTTCAGTTGTCAGATATTTGAAACATATTGCTGTAAAGTAAATACAAAATAATAATATAAAAAAATAGTAATGATACATTCATGCTATACAAAATACATACTCCTTTCTGTTTATTAAGTTGAACACTGCAAAATATTGTTGAAGCTAAATATCTCGAAAACACCAGTAAATCACAATTAACAAATTACCATAAAGACAAATTTAAAGCAATTTAATTTTAATTTATTTCTATTTTGTGAATAAGTGTCAGTTCTGAATTAACCTGAAAAGTAAAAATATTGACAACAACATTTTTGTTGATTTTTGATTTATTAACACAAAAAGAGCTATTAGATGCAATAAGGTTGTAAGTATAATTTGTTGTGTTGTATGCAATATCTGGAAATGAGATTTTCATTTCATGTAATCGAAAACTTTTATGTTTATTAATATAAAATTAACGTTATATTTAATAAAAGCACAATTACATTGCAATGTAGGAATTACATTAATTAATTACACATTAAGCTAATAAATAGAAACATATAAATCATTATAAACCAATTCAAAGCATTCGAACAAGGTTTCGGAAATAATAAATTTCCGATATACGAGTTGCAGCGTAAATGGACAATTTTTTGCACTTAGCGGCCGAGCGGTTGACCAGAATAACAAAAAACTTGTACTTGGATGTATCATCGACACACTGCTAAAATATTTATAGAACTTACTTAATTCCATGAGTGTACCTATCAATAGATCCCTAATAATCAAATAATCGATCGATATTCATTATGAGAGACACACTGATAAATAAATCGCAATCTTAAAATATCGCATATTAACTCAACTCACTTCATTCAGTTTATTTTTCAGTGTTACCTAATAGAATTTCATTGCTTTCGCGGTTGACTTGTAAAATCTTTGTTAAGCTGAAGTTAGTTCACTGGAAATTCTACTAGATTAAGAACTTTGTTCACACAGTAAGTCCTATAGCTACTGCAGTTGAAGTTATCCGTGTATTCTAAACATTAAACACCGGTATTAAAGCCCTACGTTCGACAACAAAGTATGCAAAACTATACTGAGGCTAGCTTGCTAATGTATTTGCTCCCAACTATACAGCAAACTAATAAGCTGTATT
The DNA here is from genome assembly GCA_963966075.1 of Aphodius sticticus. Taxonomy (NCBI): domain Eukaryota; kingdom Metazoa; phylum Arthropoda; class Insecta; order Coleoptera; family Scarabaeidae; genus Aphodius; species Aphodius sticticus. The sequence goes on from OZ014510.1 coordinate 4,271,252, forward strand.
TGCTCTACGCCCCATAGCACTTCGAATTCATTTCGTATTTCACTATTTTTAACTTTTCTGTGGTCGCGTTCAGTATTAATCAATAGTCAAATAGTGGTTCTTAAACTTTGTCCACGCTTACATCTATCGTCATTTTTTCTTCCTCCTTTATGATGTTCTTCAGAATTTATCCAATTTGTGCTGCTCGTTTCTTTTTTGAATGCCTTGTAACCAGGGCTGTGGAGTCGGAGTCGGAGGTCAGACAAATTTCAGAGGAGTCGGAGTCGGAAAAAATGTACCGACTCCGGGTCCATGTTTAAATGTAGAAAAAGACATGCGAGATGGCCGTTGCCTCAATAGATAGTAAACAATTACCTAAACATATTATTAGGTCTTTTACAAAGTAAATATAGTTTAAGTACAAAGCACACAGGTCGGTGGTGGGTGATGATTAGCAAAATGATTATTGTAAGTCGCTTGCCGCGTCGCATATATAGTGTATGTATTTCCCATTTCCAATAACCAAGTTCAATATGCTAATTAGGATAGCTCGATCATCTACAAATAAAAAAATCGGACTTCGATGCATACTTATAGACGAATTAGAACTTTCCAAAGTGAAGCGTCAACGTGTGGTTTTCCTTATTCATCAAAATTACGAGAATTTGCTCCTATTCGTTCGGCCACAAAGAACAGCTGAACAATTCATTAAATATTGCAAAAGGTATTTTAATAATATTCCCTTGCAATTTTAAAAAGAAAAAATAGTTTCCTACAGCTTTTGTACCAGAAGAAACAACGTGATGGTATCACAGTCATATTATCAACTCTCAACACTATTTTTATTTGTCCCAATATCTGAATGTTTGTAAAAGATAATACTTTACTAGTAAAACTTTGCAATTTTAGCTTTAATGTTTGATAACTTTAAACGTTTAACCGACATTGATTCTTTTTTTTTTGGCATATGAACAAATTTATCAAAAGTATCACCCTTGATTATACAATATTATGGTATAATCACATCCCTTTGTATTTAACAAAATATGTAGAGATTTTAAATTGTTACTGATTTTGTCGAGTGTAGGTTACGGATTTTAAGATTATTGGTGGCTATGTCGTAGTCTTCTTGCGATCAACTAAAAAACACCGATATTCGCAGATTTCGTCACCTACACTTGACAGAATTGAGCCAGATATATTTTTATTATTGGCAAAGGTTCAAAATTCACTCTAATGTAATTTGTAATGCATAAACTTAAACATGCGTAATATATGTATAATAGCCGATTAAAAATTATAACTGCATTTCCGATTTAAACTCTACCTTAAGTTGACTGTCGGAATATCCATGTATGCAAGTCATACTCGTTGCAGCCAGAATTGTGACGGCATTACCACTAACAGAAGTACGAGTTGAGATTACTTTCAGCTTATTTTGCACTTAATGTTGTATTCATTGAAATGAATTTTATTATGTAGTATACAGTCGTTTTGTTGTACTATACTTTTGTTGTTATTAAAGATGGAACATCGGTTCAAGTGACAAACTAGTTCAGAATTATGTGCTCTCTAATGAGAAAACAGTTGAAGTTCTAATGATTTCAGAGATATATTGAAAATATAAGTATTTACTTGGAATTAATTTGCTTCATTCTATATAAAATTTTGTCAACAAAACGAAAAAAACGCTGTTATTTGGATTGGTTTTAAAGACACTTGATTTACCCAGTCCGTTCATATTTAGTTCTGCAGTAGTAAAATGGAACAAAATGCGTTTAGTGCTGTGCAATGTCCCTCGGATTAAAAGTGTTTGTGAGCTTAAATTAACGGACCATTTCCTAGGATTAGTGACGCTATTGCCACAGCGACAAATCTGGGAACTACCCCTATAGCCGCTGGTATCTTGTTTATGTGCAGCAACGGATTTAAGGTGAAATTAGTTACTTGCCACTTCCGGTCGTAGATCACAGTGTAAATCCATTAGTTAGTCTATTGCGTAGTGTTAAATTATATGCAACTTGATATCTGAATTAATATACACCAATTTCCAGTTGAGATTTTAAACAATTTTATACAATCTTATATTTGTCCTGGATACCATCAAATATTGGATTCAAACGGTATTCATCTATTTAAAAGATATGTTTGTGTTAACTTTGCTATACCTCCTAAATTCTTTCTTTACAATATCTCGAATAATTCCAAAATACTGCTTAATGGGGCCCCTAAGCAGTATTTTGGAAACTAGTGAATTTTATATAAGTGCTCCTGCTGGTTGGGGAGCAAAATCAATCTGTTATAAACTATAAATTAATTGGGTATTTAATAAATTACCGTAGTAAGAATATCAAATTGAACTTTAGAGTAGTCTTGCCTATGGGGCCCCAAAGAGAGTGGAGGAAGTTTTAGCAGTTAAACTCATGTTTTTTTTAGTCTGATGACTAAAATCTAACCTAAATTGCTACGTATAAAAAGTGTTCGATATTAAGTGTTCCCCATTGGTGTAACTTAAATTTGGTTTGGATGCTGACGCTTTAAGCTTCACACACTGCACGTTCCTCTGCTTTGTTCACCTATCACTCACATAACACTGCGCTCTGCTTTTTTAACGTCACTTCACCAACTCAAAAGGTTTAGTTCTTTTGAGTCTTCGCACACTGTCACAATTGTCAAGAAGCTGGATTGCCTCAACATTCTGGAGAAGTCTGTTCTGCTGATTCTCTGCAAACTTTCCAATTTCGTTGGTTACTAATTCCATCTCAAGATCCCTGTGGAGATTTCTGTTTATTATATACCAAGGTGCATCCACGATGTTTCTAAGCACCTTATTTTGGAAGCGTTCAATGATGGCGATATTGCTTGGCTTAGTGCAGCCCCACAGTTGGATACCATAGGTCCACACAGGTTTAAGTAACTGCTTGTAAAGTAGGAGTTTATTATATGTCGACAAAGCCGACTTCCTACCAATAAGCCAGTAGATTTTCTTGTATCTTATGCCCAATTCTTCTCGTTTCTTTTTAACGTGTGCTTTCTAGCGAAGGTTGGTGTTCAGCGTCATATTTTGCGGTGTTCGAGTAGGGTACGTTGGTGTTATTTATTTTCAGTGATAATATAACAAGAGAGTGAGAATAAATTGAAAAAAATTTGACAGATTGTTTGAAAACTTGGTGCCACTCGAGCCCTGCGGGCTCTCGTGACTATTGCCAAATGGCAACAAGTTTGAACAAAATCTGTCAAATTATTTTCTAATTTATGGAACTCTCGAGTTATATTTGACTAGATTATTTTTTGATTCACAAATTTTTACAATAAAAAAGATCAATAAAACTATCATAAAATTATTGAAAAATGTAATTTAATTAATTATTACTTACAATATATGAAAATATCGTTGACACATTGTGAATATATTAAAAGAATTAACAATTTAAATTAGTACAATGAAAAGCGCAATTATTAAAAATATTTCGAGACTCATTATTTATTGAGGATTTGGAATTGCTTGTTATATTAAGTGTTTCCTCCTGCGTATTTTCTCTAAGATTATTTATTATATTTGAATGATGTTCTTGGTTCAATTGTAAGTATGGTTTAATCGAACTTGCAGAATTATGACCAGTGACCTTGATTAGTTCTTGTTCTCCTACACCAGCTTTTGAAAGGTTACTTACTGCACTTGATCTGGCAGAATGGTTAGTTATTTTTTTAGTAACTGTGTCTAGACCTACTTTTTCTGCGGATTCTTTCATACATTTTGAAATGGAATTTATTCCCACAGGAACGTTTTTATACCAAAAACCATGAGTTTGCCAAGCCGGATTTGGAGTAAGAAACAAGCGTTCGGTTTTAATATTTTCTTCACGTTTACTCATTAGTTTTTCAAAAAGACGAACAGGGCAAATATCTGGGTTATTTATGTTTGGAGTCAACCATTTACTATTAGCGCACCTTTGTGCTCCACTCTGTGCGGTTTTTGTAAAGATGGGATTGTATTCAATGCGGCCAGTATTTAATCTTTTTATGTCGGTTTCTTTTTTAAAATAATGAACTAAACATTTCGTAGCTTCTCCTCCCCTCCAAGCTACTTCATACGATGCAACGTGAAAAAACTTTCTTTGCAATCCACAAGGTGTATCTTCGTCCCAATAGTTAAAAATTTGCAACAATTCTGTATTAGAAAGTGCCACAGAACTTTGTTTGTGCTTTTCAGGATGTTTTTGTACAATTTTTCTTTTTGCATCTCTTGCATTCCGAGCATTTCTGAATTCTATATCATGGAAAGGATCAAAGGACCTGTTATACTTATTAAAGTAAAGTTCTTGAACTAATTTTGCCGTTTTATTCCACATTGTCTTTATTACTGCTTCTTTATAATCATTTCCGTCTTTTCTTTTCATGTTATAAGCCCAATCTTTTAAAATCAATGCCAGAGTAGCTGTTGTAGTAGATTGATCCAGAATATAATTTCTTTCTTTGGTGAAGGTCTTAAATTGTCTCCATATAGACTGATTACTTATTAGAGTATTTTTCGAAGTAGTTGCTAAAATCTTTTTTGTAATTTCTGCCTTAGAAAAGGTACTAAACCGATGACTTTCACCCATTTCGCGTTGACACAATTAAGTAATTATTTTGACAAGTATCTGACAGTTGCTAGGCAAATAAAAGCTACAGTGATTATTCCCGAGAATAATCACAAGAGATTTATTCCCACTATAATAATGACATAATTGGTTGAAATTTACCCTTGTGACAAATAAAGAAGCATTTCATTGGTTTTAAGAAACGTCAAAAAATAATCACTGGAACGTGTTGTATTCGCTTATTGGTAAAGTTTATGTGAACGGATTTGGTTTCGTTCAATGCAATTAGCCATCGTTGCATCCAATCACTAATATTGTTGACAGCATTCTGCAGTTTAAACGTTCCTCCTTCAACATTTGTATCTACCGCCATGATAGCAGTGTCATCAGCAAAAGTGGCAGCGGTAACACCATCTGGTTGCGGAAGATCATGTGTGTAAAGAAGGTAAAGAATTGGGCCAAGTACACTACCTTGTGGTACTCCAGCTTTAATACTTTTAAGAGTTGAGTACTCATTATCTTGCTTTATACGGAAGTATCTGTTAGCAAGGTATGATTTTAATAGTTGGCTATACTCGAAGGGTAGTATCCGTTCCAGCTTATAGAGTAGGCCTTCGTGCCAAACTTTGTCGAAGGCTTTTGCCACATCCAGGAATATAGAGGAGCATACCTTTTTTTCTTCTAAAGTTCGTTCTATTATCATTGTTATTCTGTGCAGCTGATCAATTGTCGAATGTTTGTTTCTGAATCCAAACTGATGAGCGGGTATAATGTTTCTTTCATCTAAGATTGGCTTCAGTCGTTTTGCAAGTAGTTTTTCAAACAGTTTTGACAATGTAGGCAGTAAAGAAATTGGCCTGTAGGAGGGTGCTTCATTTGGTGGTTTTCCTGGCTTGGGAATCATCACTACCTCCGCAGTGGTCCAAACAATTGGCACATATTTAAGCCTAAATGCTGCGTTGCAGAGGTTTGTTATCTTAACTATGGCTTTTTTAGGTAATTTTTGTAACATCTCACCTGTTATTAGATCAAACCCAGGTGATTTTTTGGTTTTCATTTTTTTAATGTAAAGATGAATGCTCCAAAATAGTGTAAAATAAAAATTCCGGTCTGAAAGATGCTGTAAATCTTCCAAAGTCCTTAAGATAACACAATGTGTATAAAAAAGAAACGTAACCACTCAATATATTTCTTTCTAAAAAGTTGACAAGATTAAGATTCCAATAAAAGTTTTAGGAAATTGCTTGCGCTACAAATTTGAAATGCTTAGAAATGAAACACACTTTATATTTAAAAGTAGGTATTTTGTATTTATAACTTAAGTCATTTTCAAAAACGACGAGCTATTGACACGGTAGAAATCTTTTTAACATTGTTTAATTGCTTTCTTTTAACATTTAATCGTATTGTTGCATTTACACCACTGACCTCAGGGACATGCGGTTTTTTACTGTTCAATTTGTAAGTCAAAATAGTATTAAAAAAGTCAATTTGGTCTGCTTCTTACAAATACATAACCCTGTATATTCAAAAGTCATTCAAGTTTCTAGCTTAAGTCATTTCCTAAACCATTTATTTGGTTACTTTCTTCTAATCTTTGAGAACCAGATATTGACACGTTACGTTTCTTCTTGTTAAAACTGATATAGCAAAAGGCATTCGGAATAATTGTATTTTTTGATGATATGGTATCGGAATCTTAGGTAATGTTAGAAAAAGAAATAGAAAATTACATTTTATTAAAAGTAACATCTCAAAAAAACTATAAAACTGCACCACAAATTTAATAAGTACACATTCAGAGGACATAATATATACATTTCTGATAACATAACACACAAACGATTCATTAAAATTCGAAATTATATATTATAAACAATGATTAATTCCACGCATAGAAACAGTATTAGTAAAACTATAACTCCAATAATAATACATAAACCAATTCAAAAAGATACCCAACAGGTACCTGGCTTCACCTTTTATCCAAGCACCGCACTAATAATATGCACCTCTACTATGCTGTGTTGATGTGTGTTTCCGTCCGCACGTGTTTTTGTTTTCGTCCGTGCTAAACAGTCTGTAGACCCCGTGACGTAGTAAAATGTTAGCGTCTTCCAATTTTTACGCGTCTCTCTATGTTTGCTATCAAAACTGTCAGTGTATCGCTTTAAAAAACGTGATAAAAGTGTGATATTCGGTATTAGTGGTGTTCCCTTGGACTGTTTGTTCAGTTTTCGTCGATTTTGAAGAGACAAGTTGCCGGTATAAGGTAAGATGTTATTCTATTGAATACTACAATTAAAATACGCACATAGCTAGGTTTCAATAATATCATAGTGTACCGTTTTTACCAAATCTAGATACCTATCACGCTTCCGAGTCAATCCCTAGCATTGTTTTGAATACCCGCTTAGGGGGTATCTGGTAATGATCAGCTGACAGCGGCAGAGCCGTGTTGCATTCAGTCGTTTCCCCTACGTTTGGGCGACGCGTATTCCTAATTGTTCTTATTCGTGTTTCGGTATTTTTAATGCGATTTTATCGGGACAAACGGCAAAATGACTTGCGTGACTTGATGCTAAGTGCCACGCGTCCTGATTTTGAGTGATTTACGTGATGCTTTGGCAGATTTCCAGCGTTTGATGACGAATTGTGAGAAGCGCTATGATTAGAGGTTAGGTTCTATGATTTTCTTAGTTAATATGACAACATATCTATACATTTATCTGTATCTACTGACTCGATATGAAAATTTTAGCTTTCAATTTTCCAAGAAGTAACATTCTTTTGTCCTACAGTGTATATAATTTTGATTTATGATATAGAAGCACTAATTAAACTGTCAGCATTAATAAAACACGTATTTATAAATGATAATACATACATAACACGGTTTTTTATACAGTATTCCAGCCCGTATAAAAGAAAAGCGTACACAATAAACGAATATATTACTTTTGAACGAAAACAGTAGGATTAAACTGTCCCATAACAGGGTTATAATTGGTTTTTGGGTTGTATTTAATAATAGCAGCAATAACTCGGGTAACAGTCATTGTTTCGAAACAACAATTTTAAACTGCCAGTTCGAATGAAAACACATTACAGCTACGGGTGTAGCTTTTTTTTTTTTTATTCTGTCTCGTAAAATGTTATATTTTGCTCATTTTGTTTTTCGGGGCTGTTTGCTAATAGACCAAGAGCCCGTGACCGCCAGACCTTCCTCGTAGTATAAAAGCTGCAAATTTCTCTGCGCATTTCCCCAACACAGGTAAAGAACGATTGGCTACTATGAAGTTTGGATCATAGTGGCTTTGGCAGGTAACGGGTAGCAAAGGGGTAGAAAATTGCTACCTACTTTCGTCAAAGTATAAAGCGTAATTTTTTTTATATTTTCTTCGGAATAATATTAGAAAGCTCATTAACGATTGCCAGACACTTACTATCGTGGCAACCCTTCGCCAGACACCCTTAAACTTTAATAAATTGTAGTTGTACTTTCGTTATTTTATAAAGGCTAAATTTTATATATGTTACTTGGGTAACTATTAGAAGATTGTTTCTGAAAAGCCAGACAGTTTCGACAGTTCTAACATCTTGCCAGACAAAATTGAAGGGCAGCTGTATGTGCGAGCGCTGAGGCAACATTACGTTCAACGGGTGCGAGTAAAGATAGTTATTAGGATTTATCGGATAATTTCATTATATAGAATTATTTATGACAAAAAGAAATTTTTAAAGGATTATTCAATATTATTTTCATGTTATATAAATATAAATAAAAAATGACCGATCTAATAAATGAAGAAATAATTGTTTAATCGACAGAATAGTCTGTATAATTTTCACAATTTTATTTCACAACCAAGTTACAGACAGGTGATGTATATACATGTAATACGTTTGGTGTCGATCACAATACTGAAAACTAAAACTAGACCCGGTCTTCCTCGAAGCATACGAACATAACCGGAAATCAAAATAAATGCGTTTTAAACTCAATATAAAATCTTAACATTCTCCCCCGCGTTGAACAGTGTTCAAAACAAATAAATAAGAAATATGTATAAAAAAATCAACTTAATTGAATTTTAACAGCCATCTATAATTCAAAGATAAATAAAGTACACAATTCATAACATTATAACTTAATAATTTAAAATCCAACATATCAAAAATATGATATACCTAATTCGTTTTCAATATCGTCTTCACTGTCAGTTTCTGTAAAAACGTAAAGAAGTTAATACAATAATTATGAATAGCTACAAATGTATGTATAATTTGAAATAATAATGAAATACATGATAGAGTTTTTAGTGAATCACTGACGTAATTTGGCAGCTGATCCCCTTCAAACTATTTAAAATGATACTGGTTGCTTTCCTGTACCCGCAAACCGTTATTTTCTGGTTGACATAATTATACATACATTTGTAGCTACCTATTCATAATTATTGTATTAACTTCTTTATATTTTTACAGAAACTGACAGTGAAGACGATATTGAAAACGATCAAGCTACGGACTGTAGTAGTGACGAAGATAGCGATTACAACGATAAAAAGTAATAAACGATTAAACATTTCTTTAAATCCTGTATTATCCTTATAGTATAAATACATATTTTTTATATTGTACACGATGGGTATGATTATAATATTAAACTATTTTTCATTTGATTTCTTAGTACTGAAACAATTCCTTTCTCTATAACCATAATAAACATAAAATTTTAATGAAATGTCGATATTTGAACTAAATTGAATGTTAAAAGCAAATTGAAATTCATGAAATTATAAAACATTATTTATTCATGTATTAGCTGTCTTTTTTTTATTTATTTATATTTATATAACATGAAAATTATATTGAATAATCCTTTGAAATTTTTTTTTGTCATAAATAAATCCTAATAACTATCTTTACTGGCACCCGTTGAACGTATGTTGCCTCAGCGCTCGCACCTACAGCTGCCCTTCAATTTTGTCTGGCAAGATGTTAGAACTGCCGAAACTGTCTGGCTTCTCAGAAAACATCTTCTAATAGTTACCCAAGTAACATATATAAAATTCAGCCTTTATAAAATAACGAAAGTACAATTACAATTTATTAAAGTTTAAGGGTGTCTGGCGAAGGGTTGTCACGATAGTAAGTGTCTGGCAATGGTTAATGAGATTTCTAATATTATTCCGAAGAAAATATAAAAAAATTACGCTTTATACTTTGACGAAATTAGGTAGCAATTTTCTACCCCTTTGCTACCCGTTACCTGCCAAAGCCACTATGATCCAAACTTCATAGTAGCCAATCGTTCTTTACCTGTGTCTGGGAAATGCACAGAGACATTTGCAGCTTTTATACTATGAGGAAGGTCTGGCGGTCACGGGCTCTTGGTCTATAAGCCTTTACAGGAAAAAAGCGGTGGCGTAAGGGTCAATACATATTTGATAATGGGGTATATTTCTATGGAAAACGTGGCGACATTTTTGGTTGTAAATTTAGAATTTTGGTGAACCATTCTATGTTGACAATAAGAAAACAAACCAGCAGAAACATAACCTATAAAGTTAACTTAAAACTGTATTCTAATAATTATATCAGGGATGTAAAAGCGTAAATTACCGGGTAAATTACCAAATTAATTACCGTAATTATTGGTAATTTAACGATTTTTAATTACGTAAATGCACCCCACCACTCCTAAGCAGTCGACAAGTGTACTGTTGTTTGTGGTTTGCCTGGGAGGTACTTAGGGATATAAGAGTAATTTATTGGGTAAATTACTAAATAAATTACCGTAATTAATGGTAATTTCCGAATTTTTAATTACTTAATCCGGCGGAGCCAATAATGCACATTTTAAATCAGAAGCCATCTAACCTACTATCAAATTCATGATTTAAAGAAATGTTCTGGCGATCCGAATAAAATGTGATCATTATTTGTCGTTTTGTGAGTCGGTAATAAATTACAGTATTTTATACTATAATTATGCTGTTAGACTGCCCATTTTATAAATTGCTGGTATAAAAAGTATTTTTATTGTAGTCCCTGCTTTCATTTTAATAATTAATTACTACTATTAAATCAGGAAAAGCATCAGCAATTTGATGGTTATCTACAATATAATAACTTATAAGGCTGTACCCACTTTTTTTTTACCTAACTCACTGTCATCCGTAAATTATCATTTTGAATTACCCGGTTATTTAAGAAAATATAGTTTACCAATTGCAATTTTTAATTACGTGGTAATTTAAATTTGAAAGTAATAATTTTAATTTCAGCGGTAATTTACTGAAAATTTACGGAAAATTGAACGTTGTTAGTCAGATTGCTAGTTATCTGCAAAATAATGAATTTACCAAACATTTTTATTAACATAAGTAGCATTCATAACCTACAGTGATCGGTATTAACGACGCGACGGTTTAATTTAACATTTAGAATTTTTAATTACCCGGTAATTTAAACCAGCGTAATTTACCATTTTGAATTACTCGGTAATTTAAGCCATCTTTAATTTTTATTTACGTGGTAATTTAAATTAATAATTTTAATTTCAACGGAAATTTACGAAAAAAATTTTAGTATGGTAATTTAGCATCCCTGATTATAATAATCAGAATGCACGTCATTGCTAGAGCCGAGCGCTCCTGTCCCGATACCCGCCTACTGCCTTGTCGGTGCAATTAAAAGTGCATTTCGATTGAATTCACCGACCACCCGCGGAAATACACGATGATTACCGATCGCTAGTAGTGGCAACAGCGGACAGCTCTCGAACAGCTGATCGGCCAAGTTGACGGTTGGCGACCCTGTTGTTTGACAACGAATAAAGGTAACTTTTTTGAGAGATGATTTGATCATTGAAACTTGAAGCCAAACATCTCTCATCTCGCTAGTCGGCAATGTAAAGAAAATCTTATCAGGAGTTACTGTTCTACTGCTGTTACAGCCCGGCACAGAACAATGTCGGCGTTGGAGTTTATACATTTTGAACAAGTGTTTGATATAACCTCAATAACCAAAGCAGGTGTCAACAAACGAGCGATCCTAAACGTTGACACAACAGAAGACAAAAATTTACTACGTGCACCCTAGATATAGCAACGTAGTCAAGTCGCTCACTTTGAGCGGTCTTTGTGACGTCACAAAGACCAATCCTAATTCAAACTTCAAACAACGATTTCTCTTAATTTAAAACAATGTTTGATATTTTACTTGTGAAGTAGCAAACAGTAGCACCCATACTTTGTAAAAAATGACAATTTCAAAAATACCGGAATACCCCATTTAAATTCTCCTTTATTGATTTTGATTTTTTTGTGGTTTTTTATGTCACAATTTTGCGTTATTTTTTCTTTTAATTGTTTTCTGTATTTCTGGATTTTGGCTAATGATGTTGATGTTGATCGAAATTATTTAACTCCTATCCTTTATTAAACAATGTTAACTATTTTTTTATAAAATATCATCTCACAGTGTAATTTGCTAAGACTAAAAAAACTGGGTAAAAGTATGTCCACACCAGAGTGTGCGCTAGTATAAAACAATTGCTACCCTCTAATACGTGTTACACAACAAGAATAATTAACAAGACAATCAACTTTCCACATGCCAACGAAGCAGCTAATTTCTAATTCATTATTCACACAATGAACACACCAGAAAGGGCATAACAAATGACTTTGAGGCATTCACGCTTTTAGAGCCTATTTCCAAATAGATTTGCATTATCCCAATGTTACGTCAAATTAGTCGTAATCTCTCTCTATCTCTCTCTATGCTTTCGGGGGAAGAATAGGGTTAACGTTCCATAAGTAAATCGAAGGTGTGCTCTGCGAATTTCAATAGGGGGCGAATGGGGTGTGCCTGAGCCGGGGGTTGCGTTAAAATGCCGTCAGATGTCAGCAAGAAATCCGTTCCAGGCTTTATTGTTGTCTGCGGGACACAAAAGGGACCTCCGACTTGATATGTGATATACATTGTATACAGAAACCCTGCCTTGTAATTCTGTTATATCATGACGTTAGGTGTGTTTTTTTTTCGCAAGGATGTGATTATTTAACCGCGGTATGGTTGTTTTTTGATAAGTTTGGAAAATCAGTCGAAAATTGGTTTTCGGCGTGGGGATGTATTAATATTACGTCAAAGACTTCATCATGGTCTACGATTTATGAAGTGATATCTGCAAAAACACACGTACTATGAATACACGCACACGTACTATGAATATGTTCGGAATATTTGAAAGAGTAGTGAGGTTATGTGCCCATATACATTCATACCTCAAATACGGACCATTGTGTTTGTGAAGAAATACGTGTAATCTATCGCAAAACCCGTACCAATACCTTTCGTCACAGATTACTTTCTCTTGGTACGATAGATTATGCACTCATTTCTCAGCCGATAATAATACACTTATGGCTAGCTAATGAAAAACACACAAGTATACATATTACATACGTATGTACAGCATCAACATCTGCACAGGGATCTGATGACGTATAAGTAAAACATAACACTTAATAAGTTGTTCCTTATTTACCAACTTGTAATTCGTATATTATTTATAAAACACAATTAGTGAACATAAGCTTTTTAATATTATATTATATCATTGTAAAATCACACATTACAATATTTCTCATATAATAATATTATAGAGACGTCTTCCAGTAATATTACCAAGAAATGTGATCAAAATCGGTAATCTTCAGCATACCTCGGTGATTTTATTGCCTGTTCATGGAACTTATGAAAATTAGTAATCGCATCTCTTGTCTAGAAATCCTCTTCGATCAATAAAATAGTACGTAAGGTATTTTGATTTTCCGTAATGTAACTTGAATCCAATTACACAACCCGTAATGAGCGTCTGCGTCATACCATGCTTGGAGCTTGAATTCTCTGGTAGTAGAATGGATAAAACAGCACTGTTTGTATGTATATTCTGCTAGCTAACCTAACAATTGACATGGGGTTTTTAATAAAATAATAGTATACTTCTTTAGGCACAAACCTGATTGATGTCTGATATAATAGTAGAATTTTTATGTAATCTCCTAATTTCGATTGGAATACTTCTTTGTGCGGTGTTCCCAAGTTTTCCAAATTTTCAGATTATATCTGATTTGTAGCTTAAGAGTTCTTGAAATCTGCCCAGTAAATAAAAATGTGAATTTTAGCGAGTTACAGACTTTTTTTTTGTTGTATATGGTAGATAGAGATAGACCCGTTACTATCTTCGTCTAACGACGTCACTATCTAGACTGGAAAAATTATTTCTTTTCATTTATTGTAATTTTCTCAAATATTACATTGACGTACAGTGAAACTACTAGCACAAAAAACATAATTGAAATGTTATTCCTGAACTCACGACATCCAATTATACGTCTATCTTTGAGCAGCAATTCTTTAAAATTGGGCATGGGTATAATAAATATCGAGCAAGTCTGACCAAGAATAGTTAATTTAGATTGTTGTAATCTTATAAGATGGTATCATTATTCAATAATAAACCCACGCGAGCGCTGTACTGTTTGAATAATTGGACCAATAGGGGACTATCAGAACAGTGCTGATGTTCAGCCGGGGCTACACATTCGTATACTTGCCAAAAAGCAAATATTTGCCACATGTTAAATATTTGGCAAATATATTTTCCGCGCAAATTGAAAATTTTTTTTATTGATTGGTCTAAACGATGCCATGAGTGACTTATTTGTCCTTTTAAGTTCGTTCACCGAATATCTTTCATCCATCCTTGATTACCGGCTGATTTTTATAAAACTCAAAAAAACCTGTGACATACCAACAAATTTGTGCAATGTTCGTTTGTGATTTCGGACCGTCAGAGTTGCACTGCAGCAGTAAATGCAAGGGACATTGATGCATCGCCACATAGCATTTTCTAATACGTGAAATTCTTCTTTGAGGACTTGCTACATGTGCGTACCGAATGGGCACTAGCTATTTTTTTGATTAGTTCGCCTTATTTGCACATTAGCTTTTTCAAATCAAACTGATAATTTGATTACGAACAAGCAAGGTTTTATTTTATAATGCCGACATATTTTTAATTACATAAGTGCAGAATTCAGTGCGTACTAACAAGGGCAGTGGAAATTTACAAACAAATCTTGACGAAACTGTTTGTTGCATTTTAATGATTTTTTGTTTAATTCATCACCATTCCGTATTATGAATTCGCAGCATCTAATTTTAACAGACTGTAAAACAATACAATTGGTCATTTGTTTATTTTATTTAAATTAGGAAGATATTGCTCATAAAAGAAATGTTAGATATGGTTTCTTCGTTCTCTTTAAAGTTCTACTAATTCCAATTGTACTACTAGGTTCGTTGTATAAATTTGTCCTAATATTGTCTGAAAACAGATCAATTAGCTTCTGAAGCAAAAATTTAAACAAATGAGCTTTCAAAATATAACCTTTTTGTTGAATAAAAAAAGCTACACAAAATTGTCTCTACTATTAAAATATTTTTAACCGCTTTCGTTTCTCTTTAAATAATAAACATAAAAATCGACAAATATATAAATTCAAGCAAATAAAGTATAATTTTCCAAATAAATTATTTTATAGACATGCTGTCTATAAATTTTTTATGATGTTTATTACTTGAAGAGAAACGAAAACGATTAAAAATATTTTAATAGTGCAGAATTTTGTGTAGCTTTTTTATTTAACAAAAAGGTTATATTTTGAAAGCTCATAAATGAGTATCATCTATATTGTTCATAGGAAAGCATCAACTTAGGATACACTCTGTATATGGTGTACGTTTTTCTTGGAAAGAAATAACATTGCGTTTATGTGGACAGGTAAAAACGAGAATATTTTTTTTTTAGTTTCTGTCTGGGGGTTTCCGGAAAACTGTCTGTCTGACGATTTCACAAAATTACAATTTTATGCGGTTTTCGGCCTTTAGAAAAATCAAAATTCTTACTAATAATTACAAATCTATTGTCAATCTTCGTATACGACCTACTACACACAAAACGAAATTAAAAAATGGAAAAATTAAACAGCGTACTAAAATGTTCATCGTAAAAAAGCCCGTCCGCACAGCCGACCGTCGAATATATAAATCTACTTTTGAGGTGGACTCGATACGAATTGAATAGAACTGTTTTTTTCTTTTCACAAATAATCGTATACTTGGCAAAGTTTTGATATTTGGCAAGTATACGAATGTGTAGCCCCGGCTTTAGGTTGAACCAGCCTCGTATACTTGGCAAAGTTTTGATATTTGGCAAGTATACGAATGTGTAGCCCCGGCTTTAGGTTGAACCAGCCTCTCAACAAGCAATTTTCGCTCTACTACCTTCAAATCAAATAAGAAACTTACAGTTCTGTACAAAACGTGAAGTCCTCGAGATTTATAGTAGTTTAAAGGGCCGGTACGCGCCATTCTGAGACGGATTTTATTTGATCACCGCTCGCATGTATGACCGGACGATATTTTCAAGGAGCATGGCCATATATATTCCCCAGATAGATCTCTTACTTCCGTTCCATAACTTCCAGTCCGATGTTCGCGAATTGCTATCGGAAAATTCGGTTTTCCAAGTTTGGTAGGGATGGAAACCGGAAAGCGGATACTGTAGCACGGTGTAGTATGTTTGGTTTCTGTACTTAATCCCAGTTAGGCGGGTCACTATAAATTTTCTTGAGAGTTATGAGGTTTTGGATCGTATGGTAATGTTTTTGAGTTTGTGGGCGTGACTACTGTCGGTTACAAAAGTATTGAGCCTTGTGTTTGAAGGCTTATAACTCTGAAACCACTAACCAATTGTGGGTAACTTAAGATCTCGCCTATAGATTGACTTTTGTGATTTTGTAAATTCCTTTGTAATAAAGGCTATAAGCAAGGTTATTAGGAAGCAAATATCTCAGTAACGAATTATAGCACAACAACGCGATAAGGACGGAAATAATCGTCATATTTTACTTAATACGACTATTGAAATAGAATCACAATTGAGTTGTTAGTTCATCTTTTAGAGCGATTTATATGCGAATAAAATTTCGACCACCGCGCAGTGACGTCACAGCCTATGGTAGATGCGAACTGAGTTGTTGCACGGTCCGTACTAGCATAAAACAGGGGTTCTCAACCTTTTAGGTTGTACCACCTAAAAAATATCCAAATTTCTTCGTACCACCACCCTTTATACAAAAATGCATATTAATACAGGGAAATAAACAATCCTACTTATTTATTTTGTAATAAAATAATAACATTTATAACAACAGTTCACTTGATAAAAACTTATTGTCATCGAAACCAATAACAATAGAAATTATATACTTAACAAAATTTCATTTTGTATACAAAAGTAAAATAAAAAAAAACCTTTTTTTTAAATATCATGGTCTGTGTCAATTATTTTCAAGTTCAAGTTTGGCTCAATCATTAATTTTGGCTTATGTTTGTTGTTTAAATATAATATTGATGAAAACCCATACCTACATAAATTTCACATAAATCGTGGCGCGAAAAGGCATTAGAAGTCTAATATCAATCTCCAGTTTCTCTAAAATAATTCTTCCTCTGGATCCAAAAAACGGTGATTGTAATATTTTTAAATTCTTCTATCAGCGCTGTGGCCGCTGTGTGTGAGGAAATGTCTATCAAATGTTCTTAAATAATCTTTTTCTATTAGGTTGTGAAGTTTGGTATTTACATACCTTCTAGATTTCTGATCCAATTTTCATTGTCATAGATTTGGGAAAATAACTATTGTGTTTTAAAGAGGTGCAATCAATATTTTTTGTTTATATCCGACTAATTCATCATTGATGTTTGCCATCTTTCTTCAAGGGAGCCTTCGAATGCTGGCAATAAACTACAATTATTTTTATTAACTTCTTTAATAATTAACTCGATTTATTTATTGGTAATTTTATCTTCAACGATAATTAAATGAACCTTTGATCCCTGCAAAACTAAATTTAATTCATACAGGTTACCAAAAATATCAGCTAAATATGCTAACCGGGCCATCCACAATTCGTCAAAGAAAGAATTTTTGAATTCGAAATCAGCGTTTTCAAGAAAAACTTGAACTTCTGATTTAAGTTCGAAGAGACGATTCAAAACTTTACCTCTCGAGCGCCATCTATCATCGGAATGTAACAAGAGTGACTTCTGTTGCTACCCATCTCCTGACAATATTAAAAACATTCGCGAACTGAATGCTCGACTTTTAATAATATTGACTGCAATTATTTTCTTGTTAAAGCCCGAGCTCCATCAATGCAGACACCAGTGCATTTCGGTCATGGAATGGAATTGTTAAACATAAAATTATTAAGAAATTTGAATATTGCACCAGTTGTTCTTTCGAGCAGAGGTTTACAAAATAATTATTCCTCTGCAATTTTCTCTTCCACCTCGAATCGGATAAAGACTAATAATAATTGATAAAAATTAATTATGTCAGTGTTTCATCTAACTGTAGCGCAAATATTAACTTTTATTTAGCTTTTTAACGACACTTTTACCTTTTACACAATGTGCCATTTGAAATAAGTCTGCGTACTGTAATGGGTATTATCTGATTTGGCCGCTATAATGTTCGGTCAAACAATTTAAAAATATCATCTGAATAAATATGATTTTAAGTTTGGTACCTTTTGCGTACCACCTAGAAGTCCTTCGCGTACCACCGGTTGAAAACCCCTGGCCTAAAATATCAAAAGCGTGGTAAGCATGATTTTAAAAGTGGGTATAGAAATATATTTTTGGTATAATTTATGAAACATATTAGGGCATTTGTGTCGTAAATTTATGTATAACAAATATATCTGGTGAAAGTTTTAGACGGTATTCCGATTCTTCTTCTTCTTTCAATTTCCTCTCGTACGTGCTGATATTGATATATACATTATATAGTGTTATCACGCGCCGACCGGAAACTGTTCCATTTTCAGGAATCGTATGGCATTTGTTATTCTTCTCAGACGTCGATTAACGTTTGCGAGAAAAAGTTCTGCGATAGAAATCATTTTATCTGACGTTTTCACACAAAAATCTACGCCCTTATCACGCGATATGAATTACGTGTATCACCAGCTTAAACTAACCAAAGATTTACAAATTCATAGCTGAAATTGCAACAAAAAATTCGCTGATAACCAAGCTTTACCGCTCGCTTTTATAATCCGTTGTTTTCTTTAAAATATTCACAGAAGATTATCGTTGAGATCCTCCAACAGCGGCTTATGGAAATTCAAGCTGTGTGTTTTGAGGTTGGAATTAATTAGGATTGCGAATATCGGGAAAGCAATCGGCGACTGCGGATGCCGTCAACCCATTCTTGGGAAACTATTGAAAATTGGTCGATTGTTCGAAGCCCGGGAAACGGATTCTTTTCAATTTGCGGTCTTCGTTCGTGCAAAGAATCGAAAATGGAAAAATCGACCATTGGAAAAACTCTGCGACGTGGAAAATTCGCAATCAAAATGTTAAGTTTCTTATTGCGCCGAATAAGATATGGAAATCTTTCGTTAGATCTCGCTATTGAAAGACTTCTTGAGGCAATTTTCTAGTTAAAAAGACGCCTGGAAATGATCTATTATAAATACCAAAATATTGAGTTCATATCAGTTTAAGTTGTCGCAAATAAAGTGCAAACTGTAGAACAATACAATTGATGTCATTTGATGTGAACTAGTTTAAATAAATTATTATTTTAATGAGAAAAAATATATATTTTTTTATTTAAATTAGGAAGATATTGCCCATAAAAGAAATGTTAGATGTGGTTTCTTCGTCATCTTTAAAGTTCTACTAAATCCAATTGTACTACTAGGTTCGTTGTATAAATATGCCCTAATATTGTCTGAAATACAGAGCAATTAGCTTCTGAAACAAAAATTTAAACAAATGAGCTTTCAAAATATAACCTTTTTTGTTGAATAAAAAGCTACACAAAATTGTGTCTCATATTAAAATATTTGTAACCGCTTTCGTTTCTCTTCAAATAATAAACATCATAAAAATCGACAAGTACATAAATACAAGCAAATAAAATATAATTTTCCAAATAAATTATTTTCTAGACATGCTGTTATAAAATTTTTATGATGTTTATTACTTGAAGAGAAACGAAAACGATTAGAAATATTTTAATAGTAGAGACAAGTTTGTGTAGCTCTTTTATTTAACAAAAAGGTTATATTTTGAAAGCTCATAAATGAGTATCATCTATATTGATCATAGAAAAGCAACAACACTCTGTATATGGTGTACGTTTTTCTTGGAAAGAAATAACATTGCGTTTATGTGGACTGAAGAAACAACAATTTTTTTTTTTCTATCTTGTTTTGCGTTATTATAGATTTAGATTATTAGACTTATAATTAAAACAAAGTATCCTATTTTCAGTCGTATTTCGTATGCATTCATATTTTACGTTTAGGAACAGGGAACAGTATTCCTTTTTACTCGCCATAACCCTGTATCTGGATGAAATATTTAGCATAAAGCCGTATTTCGCTTTTTAAAGTTTCAGTGCAACGACTGCGCCATGTGTCTTGTAGATCTTTTCAGAGTAGAGGTACGTTCACTCCGGGAGACGTGCGCGTATTACAACGCTTACATATACAATATGCATTGTTTTACCTCCAAACCTGAAGCGAGTGCGCCTTTTTATGGTCTTCTCTTTACCAAGCCCCGGCAATTGCATATCGCATCTATTTCTTATTGGAAAAAGGTCCCTAGATATTCGAGGACATATTTCTGCATGATACGTTTTGATATTGAATCGATTCTTTTGTGTATCCACTGAGATGAGTGTCCCGAAACCACCAAACATAACTACTATTATTTCGATAAGAAGCAGACGTGGTTATTCTTTAAAATTTCTAACAAGGAAATAGTTTATCTAGTGGTGTTTCTTTTTAATATCTTGTAGCTTCGGTGGAGCTTTTATTTGACGCAATAATAGAAGACTACGTTGGTTATAGGAAAATCAAACGATGAGCTAGCACTCTCCCTTAAGGGGTAATGCCACTCTAGCGCGAGAAAAAATAGCCGATTTTGTAGGTATATTTTTTACAATATAGTAAATGAATTACAAAATCTCTTTAAAGCCCCTTATTGTTCATATTTTGAGTAATATTCACAATAAAAAAAAACAAAAATAAATAAAAAATAGCAGCGTTAGAGGACATCAAGGGAAACCTCTTCCGGCGGACAGGGTTGCACGGCCGGAAAGATTTTGCACGCAGTTTTTCACTTAGCCATAAAAACAAAAAAAGAATTGATTCTATATAAGATTATCTCGGGAAGTACGTACGAAAATTAGAAAATTCCGCTTTAAAACAAAATGGCGGACGTTTGAACACAAAATATCACTTTTCGGTACAAAATTAGGTTAAAAATTGTTTATAACAAAAAAAGTTTCGAACTTATCGTAAAATCCGTACGTACTTCTCTAGAAAATATTGTTCTGAAGCTGCATATAAAATTTCAAGTGAATTGACGAAGATCAGTCGAAGTTATCTTTCCTACCAGTTTGAAAAATGCGGTTTTGAGAAAACACCGTTGAAAAATTGTGTAACTTTGATGTATAGAATTGTTATATTTTACTATAGTAAAATGGCGAAGCCGGGACCATATTATTATCTTTTCAAATTAACATTTTCCTCCTCTTGTTTCTTTCTGTTTGATTTTGACAACAGACGGGCCTGTTTTGCATCATCAGTCAGGGATGACTCTGAAAACATGATGCGCCGTGCGTCAGCCTTCGCGCAGATATTATTGCAGTTTGGCTAGATGCACATCCATAATACCTGCATCATTGATAACACATATAGCTATACTTGCTGCAATATCCACAATTTATGATACAGTGTCGCCCAGACGTATTTTCTTCATTTTATTAATTGAATCATGATTATGACGAATGGCTAGTCCATCATAAATTGAAAGCTCATTTATAGGCTTCTTCTGGGTTAACTTCCCTTTTTCTTCAAGGCCCTAACTAATTTTTGTCAAATGGCGGGGACGAGTGCCATTAGTTTTTTCACGTGATCTATGCATTCCTTTTCTTATTCCAAAATTTGCAAGCTTTGCAGTAAGTATTTAGATTTTATGAGAATGTCGTTACGCCATTCTTTTTTTTACTATTTTCAATTGACTTTTAGCCCTCCCTTCTTCTGCTGCTTTCTGCATACTTTGTTGACAATGCTTCTGTTTCCACAAAAATGGTGCGAACAACTTTATCGTAAAATGAGTGAAAAATCTGACGAGGAAGGTCCTTGAATACGCAATACTTTTCAATTACATCTACACCTATTCTTATGCGCATGACAAGGATAATTCCGCTATTCATTTCATATCCTTTTTGAACAAATCGGCAACTCGGAATGAAAGTTTGTTCAAAATTGTCACAAGAAACCACGATTTGAAATCCAATCAGTCACGGTTGCCACTTTCGGCTAATTTCGCATTTGATTTGCACGTTTTACACACTACAACTTGTGAAATAGCAGAAAACACAAGAACAAAGTTCAAAAGATGATAATTAAACGTCATCCACTTCAACGTTGTAATAATCTTCAACCGACATTACTTTTTTACCGGTGTGGACTGTGGATACGTTATCAGGCAGAGGCGACTCTAGTTCCAAACGATTCAATGCTTGTTATATTAGTTCTATTTGAAAATATGCTGCTTCCTTTCGACTCCTTTCGATCACGATATACTCCAAGAATGTCACTAATTATTTCTGCTATTTTTTTACCAACTAATCAAGAACAACACACGTTACATCAGACAGCTGTAACATTGTGCGGTTAGCGCCAGTTCAACGAACGTACCGAGGATATTTCCACAAAATCTTTGTGTTTTATAATATTTTATGTTATATTTCACACCACGCATGTAATTCCTCCAAATAATATAAGAGCGTATAGGTCTCTAGGCCGTAACCTCTCACGCTAAACTTTTTGCATGTACGCTCGGCTAGACGCTTGGCCGTATGTTCATCAAATAAGCATTTAAACATTTTTTTCAAATATGAAACGTATTGTACCTTATTTCTAAGATCTCAAGACATCATTTAAGCAACAAAAAATTTTTTTGATTTTTCAAGAATCTAGAGTGGCATTACCCCTTAATACCTCTTCCAGACTCTCGCGAGACATAGCGAAAGACCGCGAATCGGGAGAGTGTGGATACCACATTTACCCAAATCCGCTAACATTCGAGTTGCTAGAAGTCTCTACGGGTGCAGATAGTCGGATAAAAATCACGCGTTCGGCGAGTGGCTCGCTTCTCTTGTACGCTCTCGCTTCGATCCATTCAATGTGGATTTTTGACGCGGCTCGAGCAGTTTTTGTGTGTACCCGAAGGTATTATTTACGACAGGGGTCTGATTTATGACATCAAACACGTGCGGTGAAGGGGCTCTTCGAGCATCAATGCAAACCGAAATGTAGGTAACGAATGGTATAATTATTTAGTATTGAAATAAAAAGAAAAAAAAATATTGAACACAATAATTTTTCTCTATTTGTGACGTCCCCATTACTATAATTTGTCAGGAAAAAAATCCCATACGTAAAGTTAAAATGTAAAATATACCAGATAATGATATTTATTTCTGTATTATTGAAGAAATGCAAATGCATATCAATAAGTTAACCATACGTATTATAAGATTACTAATGAAAATTAAAATTAATAGCAATATTAAATCAATAATTAATTAAAACTAAAGAATATATTATTTATCTCTTTCAAATAAATCTTATCAGTTCCAAGTTATTCCAGTCTTATTTTTCTATGATGTCTGAATCTATTGTATAATTTTGGTACAGTTCTTTAATGCAAATTACGACTGCGATCTACGTAGGGCAATTGCTAAGTTATTGATTGATAATATCGTTGTTACATACCAGTATACAGGGTTGGTCAAAATATCCGAGGCACCTAAATAATTGACCAACCGTAAACATTTTCAAAAAAATAAGTTGTTTGATTTTAAACAAGCTATCGTCTAAATATATTTTTAATATACACAGTGCTTATTTTATTATGGAAAGTGGCAACCTTTCCGTTTTCTAATAGAACACATATATTTACATTTTATAATTAAGATTAATTCCATGAATTTTTTGTAGAATCATTTTTTATACAATGCATCATTTTTTAGTTATAAACAATTAATCAAAACTCATAAACTTTTATTTTAACTAAACGGATAAAAAAGCAGAACAATAAAATAGAAAAATAAAATTAAATGTTAATTAAATGTTCAAACAGCAAATCAAAATAAATGTGTGTATGTATATGGGAAAAAATCAGTTTCAAAGTTTAGGAGTTTTAATTAATTGCTGATAACTAAAACTGATGCATTTTATAAAAAATGGTTCCTATAAAAAATTCTTAGAAATAATCTTAGAATTAAAAAAATTATAAATATACAGTACTGTTCTATTTGAAAAAGGAAATGTTACCAAATTTCGATAGCTAGTTTAAAACAACAAAAAATGTTTTTTTCTTTAGTTTTTTTTACGGTTGGAGAATTATTTAGTTGTAATTTAAACTAACTCTTTATAGATATGCACTATAACATTTGATTTATAACGTAATACATTATACAAAATAATAAATATGCAAATGTTTAATTTTGTTTTATGGAAAATCGTATTACTATGTCATATATTAGTATATGGTATCTAATATAAATGATCAGAATAAGAAATCAATAGCATTTAAGAAATTTTTGAAATATTTAATATATTTTATATTAAATTTTTATTTACGTTAGTCAATTAATTATGAATTAATAATAACCACAATTTCAATGAAAGTATGCACACACACTATACGCTGAGGCAGCGGCTACTTCAGCGACGTCCATTCTAAGTCACCCGCAGATGAACAGAGAATGCACGAACCGAACACAGAGAATGTGGATGGCCTTCTTTGACCGCTATGTCGCACCCAGCCTCGCCGAACTTTTCGCCGATTTATTCGGGCTGGAGTCTGGAACTGGCATAATATAAAACTGCACTGCATACATTTTCCTAACAAATTTCATTCATTTAGACTTTAGAGGAAACACCTGGAAATGGGGTACACTCATTTCGAAGGCAAATTTACTTTAGTCAGTTCTTTTCATGGCGCATTTCAATTTTCCGCTACCGGCGACGGAGTGAAAAGTTTTTCACTGAATATTTTCAACTTAGAACGAAAATTTATTTATTCCAACACGGAAATGGGCGGAAATAAGCATATGGAACTTTTAGCAGAATGTTTTTGTCAAATCGAGGTTATCAGTCTCTAAAATAAATTATGCTCGAAATCCTTTTATCAGGGGATTATTATTCATTCCCATATTCGAGAAGGGTAATTTGTTAAGAAGATACCTTAGTTTATTTTAGGGGTGAAATAAATTTAGGGGTTATAAAACGAATGAGATTGATCAATAAATTATATGATATTCGGTTGTGGAGTTGGCATATTGCTATAAACTTGTATATACAGCTTGTGGATGGCTATATTTTAGTACTGTCCGCTATTTGAAGTTTACAACTGCAGTACGGTGATATACGATGCATCTAAGTACCGCTGATCTTTGGTACAGATCGGAGAAACAATACACCTGCAGTGTCATCGGCATTGTTTCACATTTAATGTGCAATACTGCTATCATACTGATATATTGCTGGAAGATATAGCACACCTCAAGGCTCCCGTTTTAGGCCACTTCTATAACATTCAAACCAAGATATTAAAACGTATCTTGTCAAGAAATAACAGTAACTTTTTATCTTATACTTTATAATTCATGACGAAAATCTGGCCTTGGCTTCCTTCATTTCCTTCACAAAATTGTAGGTGGTGGACGCAGAATATACTCAATGATTACAATTCAAAGTCAAGACCAGTATTTTTCTAAAATCTACATTATTTGTTGGGGAATGTTAGATGACCATAGTCCCGTATTATTTCACGAAACATTAAACGCTCAAAAGTTTTGCAAAATAATTATGTTTATTAGTGGAATATTAATGAAACAATCACCATAAACGGTCGAGGAAATATGTTTCTCCTCTTCACTATTTTCGTATTTAATACCTTCCAACCACCTCTATTTCAAATAAACACTGCTTATTTTTCAAAATAAAGCTATTTTAATATGAAGTTATTTTCATAATTTTGATTACTGGTATAACGACGGAGGTGATTATAATTTCGTATTAGTACATTCTTAAATTTCTAAATAGCTTTTTCGCATGACATTTTTGCTTATCTTTCTAAATCATGGTAGTTTACTCTTAAGTCATTTTTATATTTTTGACAACACCCGGTACATGTAACGACGAATGCGATTATAATTTTGTATTTAATACCATCTAACATTTCTAATCACTTTTTCAAATAACATTTTTGCATAGTTTTATGCATTTATGCATTTATGTACTGGTGGCGTCAGAGGCACCGAGAAACATCGAATTAATTTGTACCTACTCTGTAATCCGATCTATATCTAGTACTATATATTCGATTATAAAGTCAACTCTTTTCAACAACAGAGTGTCCAAGTAGCGTTATGTTTGATACTTAACTTTTCTAGGTCACTAGCAGTGGAGTCAGTATCCTATAATCGGCTTTCCTTTTCCCGATTTTCAGTCTTTTCATATCGCTCTAAGCCTCTCCAGTTGAGTGTGCCAGGTTGAGATGAGCAAATACACCAAGCTGCACTTGTTATATTTACTTTGTTGACCGAAGCGATACGCGCTTAATATGGGTTTCTACCGGCTGTAATCTATATTAACTGTAACTGTGTTATTCTTTTGAAGCCTACATGAATTAAATAATCAATATTGGTTAGTCTATCTGCATTCCAGTGGCCGATATAGCTCTGCGATACATTTAACCAGAATGGTGGAGTCGCCGGAGCAGGTTATATTTTGCTAAATTCGACCAAATTTTCGACAGTAATCGATTAAGTTTGTGATTTTAAACCGATTTAGCCCGTATTATCTATATTAGAAAATGCACCGTTTTCGAGTAATCACTAATACAATAATAGACAAATTTTATTTATTTGCAGTTACGGCGTATCTATCTCCGCAAAAATATTATTAGATAAATTATTATGTATTATTTTAAAATAATACTAATACAAATTTATATTAGTTTCTAATAGAATAAGGGCACTGACACCGTAGCTGTGACGTTGAAGGTCAGCTAGTAATCATGGGCGCCGTTACATATGGGCAGGGGGGGGGGGGCGCTTGCCACCCCCTGGATTTCGAACCCAACTACCGCTACGCGAAAAACGAAAAAGATAGGAGTGGTCGAGAAATTTGTGATCGATCTTTGATCACAATTGAAGACCGATAAATAGATCTGATCGATAAATCGGTTATTATCATATTCGATGGATCTTTTGATCATAGACCAGGTTGATCTTTTTCATCAGATGGATCTCGCATATCAAACCGAATTGAAAGCTATGTATTTATTTAACAGACAGGTCAGTCGCCGCCCGGCCTGTCTGTAAAATATTTTCGCGGCTAGGCTTGAAAGTTATTAACTAAACGCCTAGCGGGCAGCATCTTTCGTGTCCCCACAAAGATGACATTTACGTATAGTGAAGGATGAAAAAAAAATTACTAGATGAGTGATGACTATTCCGATTATTATCGGCTATTGTCACCAATGTCAGTTTTATTAGATATTGCGATATTGCCCTCTCGTAACAGTACGAAAGAGCCACAAGATGACAAGATACGGTATCCAAATTTTGCGCTGCAGTCCAAAATAAGTATTGTTGTATGCACTTTTATTTGATCGTACTTATTAGTTTCCATTACTTCGCAATTTTTGGCACTGCTGAGCAGTTTATCTTAATTACACTGGGTGTTAAACTAATAAGCGTAGAAAATATAGATAAGGTATAATAGTCAACTTTTGATAGTAGATCAAATTTTGATAACGAACTCATGTCCAGATAGACGCCGTTTAGGAACTGCAGAGAGCCGGAATATTGTACCAACTTTAGAAATTGCTTTAGTAAAATAGGTTGTATAAAGTATCATAGAATAACTATTTTAAAATCAAATAATTTAAAAAGATTTATAGATAACCCATTATTGGCTAAAATTGGTACTAAAATTACAAAACTTCGGTTAATGAAAAGGGAGTTTAAAAAACGTTAAGTAATGAAAAATTTCAGACAAACGTTATTTGGTATTAAAAGGGCCATCCTATGATACATGACAATTGATTCTCTATGCTGTTTGTAATATTGGTACCATTTTCTGACTCCCTCCAGCGTTGACACAATACATTTCTGTACATGAGTTCGTTCAAAAGTTAGTAGTTGACCTAACATTGTCGCCTTACAAGTGTTCAAGTATAATAGTTAAATAAAAAAATATTATTTCGTCGTCGATTATCCTAAACAAAGAATTTTCAAATTAATCCACTTTTCTCTACATTTAGTCATTATTTCTCGTTAACGGGGTAAATTTTAAAATAATATTGTTTCCTTTTTATTGTTTATCAACTTGTTATTAAGATATTGTATCAGATTCTCGATGACCACGAGCAAGAAATTATTATAGGAAATTAACAACAATGTCTCCTAACGTATTAAAAAGTAATAAAAAGGCTACAATATTGGTTGAAAATTATACAAAATCTTAAATTCTAGAATAAGTGTTCAATGATTCAGAAACAAAATATATTTACAAACAATTATGAATTAAAAATATTAATCCCACATTAATAAACGATATAGAAAGACGGCAAAATGACTTGAAATTCAATGAATATCAATATATAATAAGTAAGTGTTGTCGAGCATACAGGGATCACGACCATGGGTGGCTATTAACACACAAAAATGTGAACAAAAACATTTCACTACCTTAAAGCGATAGAGATTTCTCAGAGTGTATGCAAAATAACACAAGATGAAAATGCTGCAAAACAGTTAATGGCATAGTACTTAATATTACGTCACCATTTAATACTAAAAAAAATTTTGTCCCTTCCTGGAACATTTTCTAACGGCGCCCATGCTAGTAATGGCAAGTCTGTGTATCAGGTCTTGCAAGGGTATGTGAGTTACGATTCACGCCGCGTTGGGTCTCATGTTATACGAATTTATTGACGAAATCCCAACAGTGCGATAGTTTACTTTTAAGACTTAATGCGATCTAAATTTAGACACATCAGGCAACTACCCTCAGTTCTCGGCGATTTTACCCCTTTATCCTACTTTAGAGGCATCCCAACATTGCACCATGTCGCTTGGTATACCGCAAAGTTATATTGCATTCTATTTTAGCCGGGACAAATGTGTCCCATTCATTTACCGGGACATATATGTCCCACTTATCCGTCCGGGACATATATGTCCCATTTATATAACTGACTGGGACATATATGTCCCATTGCTTAACTGGGGTATATATGTCCCAATTATTTTACTGGGACATATATGTCCCGATACTTCTTTACACATCGCCGTAAGTAACAACAAATAATCGAATGGAGTTTAGTTGAAAATAGTGTCGCGGAATAGGGTTAAATCAATTTAGTCGGTTCTGGCAATTTGTAGTAGTTTTGGGGTATGAACTTTGAGTAGGTCGGCGTAGTTTCTCTACGTCCGCTTTTGCACTGTATTAAATTAACGTGCTAATGGGACCTACCGCGGCAGACAAGCGCGCCCTATGCCCTCTACCACCCCCTAGTCGCCTGTAGTCTGTGCGACTTGGGCCAATGACGGAAATGTCGCCTACAGCGCCGTCTGGCGGTCTACATTCACAACGCAGTTGTGTCTCCATTGGAAACCGACTGACGCGTTGACCGTTTCAGACTCAAGCTCGGTTTACATCCATGCATTGTTGCATGGGCGTATCCAGGGGGGGGGGGGCAGGGGCAGCTGCCCCCCCCCCCACTTCCGTATTTTGGTATTATGTTTTTTTCTATTATATAGAAAAATTATTTGATTTGGTAATGTGGCTATCGAGGCCTCAAACTTCCATGAGAAAAAAGACTTTTTTTTGTATTTTTTGAATAATTATTCGTGGTTTGGGAAAATTTATGTTAAAGTTATAGGACTTGTAGTGGACTTTCCAAGGAAGAACTTAACCTATTGTACATATGGATTTGACGTCCCAACCCACCCCCACACTGACCTGAAAACTACCCAAATGAATAAATGCACATTCTTCAGAAAATTGACCGTCCTAATCATTTCATTATATTTTTTTCTCACAGAAATCATTACTAGTCTAGTGGAATGTTTACAAACATTTGTCAGTTAATTTTCATTTGTTTAAACAAATTATATTTGTGACATTATTCATTAAACAATTTCTTCCTATTGTTTAAACATTATTATAACATTATTATAATTCATTTTCAACTTTTTTTTCTAATTATGGTAGAAAAGTCACTCGATATACAGGGTCCTGCAGCTCACCTCCCGTCTTCTGTAGCTCAGTTACTAATTAAGCTAAGAGTTTGACATTTTGCAAGCTTACCCTGTACTTCAAGGTACATTTCAAGAAATTATTTTTGATTATACAGGGTGTCCCAAAAATGTGCAACGCCAACGTGATATATTTTTTTAAATTGAATGCTACATATTTTTTTTCTCATTTGGAAGCCTGTTATGGTTGCCTACATACCACCAAAATTTTATTGAAATCGGTTGAGTGACTGCAGCGCAAAAAAATAAAAACAAAAAAAAATGGTTTTGCATCGTCGGCTTTAAAAATCAATAAAAGCCACAAATTGCACCTCGTTAATAAAATTTTGCGACGTGCTTATTAAGTTAGATCTAGTAGTCTCGTTAAACAAGTGTCATTGATCGAAATTATACAGGATGACCAAAATCTAGTGTCAAACTTGTCAAACTTCAAAGCGTGTTATTGTTCTTATTTTAAATTGTAACCCATACATTTTTTTAGGTGAGACGATGCAGAATTTAAAAATAAACATTGTTTCTAAATACAACCCCATCACAATTCCCAATATTTTAAAAGTCATTCGCCAAAAACTCATTTTTCAACGTTTACAACGGCAATTTTACGTAATAAATATCGTACGTGGCGTTGAAAAACAATTTATTTCATAAAATATAACGCAGAGAAATATTTTAGATTTGAGTGTACTTAATTAAGTAGTTTTTCAATTGCCAAATTTACTTAAAAATTTACCTATAGCGGTAAGAGTGAAAATGTGGCTGCAACATGATGGAGCTCCAGCACATTACTCTGAAGAATGTAAATTTTTTTCACTAAGGGCACTATGGGGGTAGGTTGGGGGGCGTCAAATCTATATGTATAATATTGATAAAGAAAAGGAGTTAATTAAAACCTCTTAATTTTGCATGAATAACTTAACTTACTTTGGTACTAGTTTCGATCTCTAGATCATCATCATCATTTCCTTTATCAATATTTTTTTTTGCATTATGGACCTTTACCAAAATATGTATAATAGGTCAAATTCTTCATTGGAAAGTCCTCTACACGTCCTTAAGTAATCTTAAGTTTGCCCAAACCCCGAACAATTATTTGAAAAATGCAAAAAAATGTCTTCTTCCCTTGCATTTTCCCATTTTCCCTTGTTGGCAAACGGCAAGCTTGCCAGATTTCTATATTATTTTATCCTTATTTTTCCTTCATACCTGACAAGCTGCCGTTGTGCCAAACAACTCCCACAAAGGGGCTGTTGGTACAACTTACCCAAATCGTATAAATCGAAAACGTTATTTTTGCAGTAGACACCTTTCTTCCAAGCGGGTAACATAAGCGAAATTTCGGACGCAGTTTGAACACCAATTTCATGCTATAGTTGACAATTCATAGTTTATACCCACGGGCACCGAAATTTAAATTCAGACCATCGTTCACCGAGGCGATATTACATGACAACGACACAGAACAATCTCTCACAACAGCAGTATGAGAAATCACGTATACGTCGTCTGAATCTGCGCCCAAATATATGCAATTCCTTCGTTTGCACTAGGAAATTTTGTTGTACCTCAATCTGACTTCGGTACGCGTAAAAAAACGTATTTAATACGAGCTATGAATTAAAATATAGATCTGTCCTCGGTACGTGTAAAATCCTACTAATAATCAATTGAGAAATTCTGTCTTCGGTACGTGTGGAAACCTAGTACTCGCGTTAAACGCTGTTCTAAATCAATTTTGGACGAGAACTACGCCCTCGCGGGTTATTTTAAATCGCCATAAACAATCACGAAACGGTCCACCGCGGTACGTGTTTGCATTTGTTTTTTTATGATGCTCTATAGGTCTACCCGGAGCCCTGGTAATGAGTAATGAATCTGTCGGTTCGCGTATTGCAAAACTGTGTTCCCTCTGCTATACGCGCGATGTTTTAACAGGTGTGCAAGGGCGCTGCACACCCAGTACGCGGTTCAATATTCAAAACAAATGAAGCAGGTAATGGCACATACCACTAGGGGTGTAATATATAACGAAGCAATTTTGAACTAATCATGTATGCAATTGTGGACGAATCGTTTATGAGTTTGATGCTGTTCGTGCATTTTAGTGCACTTTTTGGGTGAAATGCGTTATGTTGCTGCCCGTTGGTTTAATAAATAACTATTGCGGAATAATTTGGCGTGTTTCACATAGTGGAAATGCTTGTTATTCATATGTTTATTACTGCATATTTAATACGGGTAATTAATCCTGTAACTACAGCTTCTACCGATTATAGCAACGAATTCCAAGTAATAAAACGACCTATTCTGTCGGGGCATTAACTCAGACATATAACTCGGAGAGTTAAACATTTGACATAAAGCACAGTGATTAACATTTCGTCATTATGAACGCACAAAACAATTTTTTGAAATTGAAATGAATTACAAAATCTCTTTAAAGCCCCTTATTGTTTATATTTTGAGGAATATTCACAATAAAGAAAAACAAAAATAAATAAAAAATAGCAGCGTTAGAGGACATCAAAGGAAA
Source organism: Aphodius sticticus (assembly GCA_963966075.1). Lineage (NCBI taxonomy): Eukaryota > Metazoa > Arthropoda > Insecta > Coleoptera > Scarabaeidae > Aphodius > Aphodius sticticus. The sequence goes on from OZ014510.1 coordinate 4,303,857, forward strand.
CCTCTTCCGGCGGACAGGGTTGCACGGCCGGAAAGATTTTGCACGCAGTTTTTCACTTAGCCATAAAAACAAAAAAAAAATTGATTCTATATAATATTATCTCGGGAAGTACGTACGGAAATTAGAAAATTCCGCTTTAAAACAAAATGGCGCACGCTTGAACACAAACAATCACTTTTAGGTACAACATTAGGTTAAAAATTGTTTATAACAAAAAAAGTTTCAAACTTATCGTAAAATCCGTACGTATTTCTCTAGATAATATTGTTCTGAAGCTGCATATAAAATTTCAAGTGAATTGACGAAGATCAGTTGAAGTTATCGTTCCGGCCAGTTTGAAAAATGCGATTTTGTGAAAACACCGTTTAAAATATTGTTTAACTTTGATGTATAGAACTGTTATATTTTACTATAGTCGGCGAAGCCTGGACCATATAATTATCTTTCCAAATGAACATTTTCCTCCTCTTGTTTCTTTCTGTTTGATTTTGACGACAGACGGGCCTGTTTTGCAGCATCAGTCAGGGAAGGCTCTGAAAACATGATGCGCCGTGCGTCAGCCTTCGCGCAGATATTATTGCAGTTTGGCTAGATGCTCATACATAATACCTTCATAATCTTCATAAGGCTGGATAATGCATCATTGACAACACATATAGCTATACTTGCTGCAATATCCACAATTACTTTGCCACTTGAAAGTGAAAATGAAAATAACATCACCAGGTGGCATTTCATCGGTTAGAATTTATGATACAGTGTCGCCCAGATTTATTTTCTTCATTTTATCTATAGAATCATGATTATGACGAATGGCTAGTCCATCATAAATTGAAAGCTCACTTATAGGCTTCTGGGTTAACTTCCCTTTTTATTCGAGGCCCTAACTGGTTTCTGTCAAATGGCGGGGACGAGTGCCATTAGTTTTTTCACGTGATCTATGCATTCCTTTTCTTATTCCAAAATTTGCAAGCTTTGCAGTAAGTATTTAGATTTTATGAGAATATCAACAACATTTCTCCAGCTGATAAGCGCCCCCAATCATACAGAGAAGAAAAGCTATGTTTTCTCTATGTTCCATCGTCCGAGACAGTTACGCCATTATTTTTTTTACTATTTGCAATTGACTTTTAGGCCTCCCTTCTTCTGCTGCTTTCTGCATACTTTGTTGACAATGCTTCTGTTTCCACAAAAATGGTCCGAACAACTTTATCGTAAAATGAGTGAAAAATCCGGCGAGGAAAATGTCCTTGAATGTGCAAAACTTTTCAATTACATCTACACCTATTCTTATGCGCATGACAAGGATAATTCCGCTATTCATTTCATATCATTTTTGAACAAATCGGCAACTTGGAATGAAAGTTTGTTCAAAATTCTCACAAGAAACCACGATTTGAAATCCTAAGTCACGGTTGCCACTTTCGGCCAATTTCGCATTTGATTTGCACGTTTTACACACTACAACTTGTGAAATAGCAGAAAGCACAACAACAAAGTTCAAAAGATGATAATTAAACGTCATCCACTCCAACGTTGTAATAATCTTCAACCGGCATTACTTTTTTACCGGTGTGGACTGTAGATACGTTATCAGGCAGAGGCGACTCTAGTTCCAAACCATTCAATGCTTGCCATGTTAGTTCTATTTGAAAATCTGCTGCTTCCTTTCGACTCCTTTCAATCACGATATACTCCAAGAATGTCACTAATTATTTCTGCTATTTTTTTACCAACTAATCAAGAACAACACACGTTACATCAAACAGCTGTAACATTTTATTATTATTATTATTATTGTGCGGCTAGCGTCAGTTCAAGGAACGTACCGAGGATATTTCCACAAAATCTTTGTGTTTTATAATATTTTATGTTTTATAATATAATTATGTGATATCAAAATGCATCGTTTTGAGCGTCTAGGTTGAGTATATCAACCACTGTGTGACCCCATGAAATGAACGAAGCCTATTACCAAACGCGCTATTCTTTTTACGACAATTCGAACATGAACATTTTATTCTAACCTCTAAATCAACGGCATTCGCGCAATAAAACGCCGCTCTCGTAAAGCGGGCGAAAAACTTGAAAAAAAAAATCTCGACATGGGCGCCCGACGACAACATAAAATCGCCGTACAGATGGCGCTGCGTCGGCGTCACTCCAGCAATTTACTTCGCCGATGTTCCCAAAGCAATAAAATCGAAATACAGATTGCTTTCTCTGTGATTATACTAATGTCAAATCAACAAACCGGATGTCCTAAAATATAATATTCTAATCATTTTTGTTTCTTTTGTATCAAACTAGTTTTTTTTCTTTTCTGTGTTCGTAGTTAGTATCGATTGTTTTTCTTTTTGTTCTAGTATCGATATACCTTCAGCATCTGGACGTTCAAACGGTTCAGTTCGTCGCGGAGTGTTAGCATAACCATGGTATTTTCTCTGTTTTCGCTGTCTAATGTTGCTTTTGCAGTCACAGTTATCAGCAAATTTGCTGCGTTTTTTTGGTCCGGTCTCGACGGTGCGTCCGTCTTGATGTACAAAACGGGCTGCCGACTCTTCCTGACGTGTATACTAATCGGTGCCCTCCATGCGAGGGTCAGTATCCCCCCTGGCATACCTAAATCCCATCCACAAAGTGGGCATGTGCTACTACCACGGTAGTTACTACGAACTGGGGTGAGGTATGACGGTATGAATCGTTAAAGGAAATGCTGTCACCTAGCGCGGTTTTAAAGAGCGGCCTATGACCCCGCGATTTTTATTCAACGTAATTTTTCGATCATTATGACAGCTTGAACCATGGAGATATCGTGATATGCTTTGCGTTAACAGTGCGGCCAACCGTGGACTTCGTGGACATTCAACAACAACAACCCAACCCAACCGTGGACTTCGTGGACATTCAACAACAACAACCCAACCCAACCGTGGACTTCGTGGACATTCAATAACAGTTCATGACTAGAGGCTAGGATCATAAGGTAAGTTGCTTTATTAAGACCCAGTTCTACCGCTCCCAAAACGCATTGTCGATTAGAGGCGTTATTTATTGTTCAAAGTTTATGAAATTTTCAGTAATAATATAACAAGAGAGTGAGAATAAATTGAAAATAATTTGACAGATTGTTTGAAAACTTGTTGCCAGGCAATAGTCACGAGAGCCCGCAGGGCTCGAGTGGCTATTGCCAAATGGCAACAAGTTTTCAAACAATCTGTCAAATTATTTTCTAATTTATGGAACTATCGAGTTATATTTGACTAGATTATTTTTTGATTCACAAATTTTTACAATAAAAAAGATCAATAAAACTATCATAAAATTATTGAAAAATTTAATTTAATTAATTATTACTTACAATATATGAAAATATCGTTGACACATTGTGAATATAATAAAAGAATTAACAATTTAAATTAGTACAATGAAAAACGCAATTATTAAAAATATTTCGAGACTCATTATTTATTGAGGATTTGGAATTGCTTGTTATATTAAGTGTTTCCTCCTGCGTATTTTCTCTAAGATTATTTATTATATTTGAATGATGTTCTTGGTTCAATTGTAAGTATGGTTTAATCGAACTTGCAGAATTATGACCAGTGACCTTGATTAGTTCTTGTTCTCCTACACCAGCTTTTGAAAGGTTACTTACTGCACTTGATCTGGCAGAATGGTTAGTTATTTTTTTAGTAACTGTGTCTAGACCTACTTTTTCTGCGGATTCTTTCATCCATTTTGAAATGGAATTTATTCCCACAGGAACGTTTTTATACCAAAAACCATGAGTTTGCCAAGCCGGATTTGGAGTAAGAAACAAGCGTTCGGTTTTAATATTTTCTTCACGTTTACTCATTAGTTTTTCAAAAAGACGAACAGGGCAAATATCTGGGTTATTTATGTTTGGAGTCAACCATTTACTATTAGCGCACCTTTGTGCTCCACCCTGTGCAGTTTTTGTAAAGATGGGATTGTATTCAATGCGGCCAGTATTTAATCTTTTTGTCGGTTTCTTTTTTAAAATAATGAACTAAACATTTCGTAGCTTCTCCTCCTCTCCAAGCTAGTTCATACGATGCAACGTGAAAAAACTTTCTTTGCAATCCACAAGGTGTATCATCGTCCCAATAGTTAAAAATTTGCAACAATTCTGTAAAGTGCCACAGAACTTTGTTTGTGCTTTTCAGGATGTTTTTGTAAAATTTTTCTTTTTGCATCTCTTGCATTCCGAGCATTTCTGAATTCTATATCATGGAAAGGATCAAAGGACCTGTTATACTTATTAAAGTAAAGTTTTTGAACTAATTTTGCCGTTTTATTCCACATTGTCTTTATTACTGCTTCTTTATAATCATTTCCGTCTTTTCTTTTCATGTTATAAGCCCAATCTTTTAAAATCAATGCCAGAGTAGCTGTTGTAGTAGATTGATCCAGAATATAATTTCTTTCTTTGGTGAAGGTCTTAAATTGTCTCCATATAGACTGATTACTTATTAGAGTATTTTTCGAAGTAGTTTCTAAAATCTTTTTCTGCATTAGAAAATGTACTAAACCGATGACTTTCACCCATTTCGCGTTGACACAATTAAGTAATTATTTTGACAAGTATCTGACAGTTGCTAGGCAAATAAAAGCTACAGTGATTATTCCCGAGAATAATCACAAGAGATCTATTCCCACTATAATAATGACATAATTGGTTGAAACTTACCCTTGTGACAAATAAAGAAGCATTTCATTGGTTTTAAGAAACGTCAAAAAATAATCAGTGTAACTTCTTAGATAAATAAGGACTTTAGCTAGGGGTAGAATTAAAAATTTTTTTTTGCAAGATTAGAGTTAATTGTACTTCTACATTTTTGTTTTTTTTTTTTTCAAATATAAAACCCCCAGCCAAACTTACAATACAAAAATAGACTTTTTATTTAAGTACAATTTCAACCCAAACATTATAATTATTCCGCTAATCGACAAAAGCGATAATTTCCAGAATTGTAATTAATTGCCTATATTACTGCTGTGCTGTGTAGACAGCAGACGTGAGGAGCTTTAAACACCGCCTATAACCACGCCACACCCACTGCTGTTTTTAGATTGTTTACGAGTTATGACCAGTGGCCGGGCAAAAATGTATATTTTCCATTGTCGTGCATGGGACACGTGCTGGTGGGGACGCGGCTAGCCGGTCTGGCTTCGGCTCATGGTGTACATACCACTACACCTGCTTTGGTTTTGATCGAGTACAGTCGCTTGCCTTGTTTAAATTTCCGCTTCGTCGATAGATAATCTGAGCAGTTTCTTTCAATTGTGTTGTTTCTTGAAATTTTGTGTGAATATCTGTTTTTATTTTCCATTTCGCATTTGTTCTTCTGTTTTATACTTAGAGTTGAATTATTTTTTTATTTTATAGTTGTACTTAGTTTGAAAATCCTGCAATGAATCGTTTGCTAGCTGAGTTTGGCAATACTTTCACGTTCGTTAAGAAAGGGGAAGTGGTTTGCAATTTCTGCTCACGAAATTTAATTATTCGTAGTAAACAATGTCTACGGGCTCATGTAAAAACAAAAAAAAACACATGGAAAATGTATCAGGAACGTCAACTAAAAACTTTTTTGATGATTTATGTGAAACATTTATTTCTGCTAATATACCTTTCACAAAAATTAATAATCCCGTTTTTAAAAAATTTATCAAGAAGTATACTGGACGAGACTTACCCGATGAATCCACAATTAGAAAATATTACGTACAAGGGCAATATGACAAAACAATTTCTAAAATAAATTCAAAACTATCCGATAAATATATTTGGGTTTCTGCAGATGAAACTACGGATATGAAGGGTAGATGTGTGGTCAACGTCGTTGTCGGATTGTTGGACCCGCAAGACTTATATGAACCCTATTTAATATCTACTCAGTTTCGCTGTACCATCAAAGCTGAAAAGATATGTACAGTAGTAAATGACGTCATAAAAAAAGTAGGAACCACAGACGCTACCAAAGTATTACTGTTTGTTTCTGACGCTGCTGCGATTATGTTAAAAGTTGGAAAATTACTTAAACAACATTTATCAAATATTCTTCATTTGACATGTTTTGCACACGCTATTCATAGAATTTGTGAATTTATTCGGGAAGAATTTCCAGACGGGAATACGCTAATAAGAACATGCAAAAAGATTTTATTGGAAGCTCTTTCCAGATTGTCTCTTTACAAGGAAAAGTGCCCTAATTTACCTTTGCCACCACAACCAGTTATTACGAGATGGGGTACATGGTTAGAAACGGCAATTTTTTATGCAAGAAACTTTGATATCATCAAACCCTTCGTCTTAAATTTGCCTGATGAAGCAGTTAGTATTAAAGACTGCAAAAAAAGTACTATCATTACAAGATTTGCATGAACAATTAAAATTTATTGATACAAATTTTGCGCAAGTATTGCCAACCATAAAGTTTCTAGAACAACAAAATGTTGAACTTGCAAGCAGTTTTCAAAGGATTGAATCTCTGTACGAAAGGTTACGAAGCATTGAAGCACCAATCAGTAAAAAAATATAAAAAAAATTGATGCGGAAATACATAGAAATCCGGATTTTAATATTTTAAAACAAATCTCTACGAATTCATTTTCGGATGAAGGAATTTCTCAAAAATATTCCAATTTGGTGTTGGTTTATTCTTTTGCGCCTGTGACTAGCTGCGATGTAGAAAGATCATTTTCAAGGTTTAAAGACATTTCAACATCTAAGCGAAATAATTTGACTGAAGATAATTTAGAAAAATATGCAGTAATACAATCGTTCAATGCATATCCAAGAAATGAGTAAAATATTTCAGTGGGCACGTGTTACATATAGTTACGACAAACATTTAATATTAAATTCACTCGGTTTACTACCGACCGCCAGGCGCTTCGCGCCTATGGATATCAATCCAATCGACCGCATAAGTCGTCATTGACTCATGCGTGGTTTTTCCCTAAGTTACTTAGTGATTCATTTTATTTTTTTTTTGAACGTTCGTATTAGCGAACGTTCGGATTACTGAGCTTCGGATTATCGACGCTCTACTGGACTTATTAAATTTGGAATGCAGATTTCATAGTCTTTTGGAGATGTTTCTTTTAACAAACTATGATTTCCTCTTTTTTTGCTAACAGTGTCGGTTTCCTAATCTTTATTCTTAGTTAACGCATAAGATTCCTATTCAATGTCATCAAAAAGTAACAAGAAGAAACGTAACGTGTCAATATCTGCTCCTGAAAGTTTCGAAGAAAGAAACACAACAATTTGAAAGAATAAACCATAGTGAACATTTCGCTATTTCAATTCAAAATGGCCAATTTTGGACTTGTGCTGTTTTCGACCTCGCCTATTCAATTACGCAAAGACAAAATTTAATATGTATTTATTGAGTTCTAATTTCACGCATACAACTTAAGTTCAATCTAAGTTTCCAAGTTCCCTCTCCCTTTTGAGTAGTTCATCTACATCTATATACAAACTACTCCGTTTATCGTCAATATGCAAATCCGTATCGTTTCTCATGGACGCCGCCAGTGAGATATCACTACCATACTCCATCATCTCCGTATCAAGTCCAGTGGTCCATCTCTCATACATGCTAGGTCTATAGCCAACTGGTTCGTCCCACCCTTTTCTGCAATGACCCAAAATCCACAACTCTTCAGTTTTGGTCGGTATCCTCAAAACCGTTGAATTATCCAAAGCGCTCACCACGCATTTCGTGTAAGGATTGTAAAAACCATCTCCAGTATCGTAGCAACCTTCTGGTATTGGTCTATCGGTCGCTCCACCTGTTGTCCTCTCTTCACCGGCTGGTTTGAAACCTTTGAAGATGGTTGACAAGTACCTCCTATCAGCTCTGTGGCAATACTTGAATTTTTCTGAGAACATGAGGCCATCTGCAAACCGAACGTAGTTGTGTTGTTGGTAACCGTCTATGGATTGACCCATTGGGAAGTAGTAACATCCATCTTTAAATTGCCCATCTTCAAAGGTGCCTTTGAAGCCAGAATTGTGGGGGAAGAGGTAATGACCTTCGCCTTCCATGCGGTCCATCTGGTTCCAGGAACCCTCGTGACTGCTTCCTGTTAAAAATAAGGTAGTTGGCTTCTTATTTAGCTTAGATAAGTCACTGTCTTCTGGTTGATCTGGTTCATCGAGATTTATGCTGACTACCTGCGCCAAAAGTGGGGATATCCATGAGTTCTTTTTATCACCTTCTTTGTCATGGGCATGTTTGAACGTGTTACTGTAGCCAGAGAAATGAGGGAACAAGCGGTTAGGTTCACTTTTGATGCTGCCAAGCGCGTCCAAACTATACATAATTCTGTACAAAGAGGTTTTGACCAACAAAATAGAGCTTAAAAAAGCTAATACATAAAGTGTTAAACGCACAAAACATAAATAAATTAAAATAAAATTTATACAAAACGTCACGTAAACTACATTAGAATGGCGTTTCTTATTATACAAATCGTTGCCATAGTTATTCGATTTAGAATAAATCCGATAGTCAAGGACACAGAAAAGGAAAATCATGTTCAATTTTACATTTGGGTTTGTTGTTCTGTATTTCCGGAAAAGAAACTGGGCAACTTTGTTATTTATACCTTGGAATTGCTTCTTCTTGATTACGTCTCCAGTAGATGGTGTAACATAAGGAGTTATTGGATTACTTCGTTATCGCTGTTTGAAATAAGATCCTGCCAGTGGCGTATGGTGCATTTGTACATAAGGTGTGTAGTGGAGAATAGTTATCAAAACTTTGAAAAATACGAACTGTTTTATTTAGTTGTACTAAATGTACATTTGAACAACAAAAAATAAATAAATACAATAGTTACTTCGGTACGGGTCCATAATGCAAAAATGTTTAATAATGGGTAGGAGTTCAATAAAAACTTTTAATTTTGCAAGAATATTTAGTTTTTAGCAAAATTGTGACAGAAAACATCACTTAGATATGCCTTAAAAATGTATAAAAATGTTCATACATTGCTTACATACGTATAAAACAGCAATGATTCTCGAATTCACCGATTTTAACCCAAAGTGCACCGGTTGTCGCTGCAACTGAGATGACAGTAGTCGCAGAGTTTCAGGGTTTTATTTCAGCCTCACACGGTATTTTGGCATTGTTCAGTGCAAAAATCTATAGAAAATATAGTCGGATGTTACTGGACGGCCACAACTATAGATTACTTTTTTCCCTGTTTTCTGTTGTGTTTCGTTCGACCCAATTCCGAAAAGATTAATCTTTTCGCGGCGAATTGCTAACTGATTTCGATACACAGCCTACTACTTTGGCCTGGCCAATAAAATCTGATTCTCAAGGCTAATGGATTTTCTTTCAACCGCAAAAAAAGACCGAACAGAACCGCGAACTTGAAAATATTTTCGTCTAAAGTTAATTACTTCTCTCGGTTTCTTTTAACGCAGTTGTCAGAAGCACGTAACAGATTCTAGAGATATAAATGAATTAATAAAAAATAAAAAATAAACGATCTTGCCAGATTTTGGATGCCATTTAAAAAAAAATTATCTTTGCATAAAATTTGAGATGCCAATATTTATTTTGTAGAACAATAAATGAAGTCAAATTAGACTATCGTTGGAAATACTCGGACTTACTCTAACGCGGAGGAAGAAATTTATGGGGATATTAACTACGATGGCGAACATGAAGAATAAAATAAGATGGCGTTTCCAAAATATTTTTGTGGAAACAATGGAAAATGTAATATTTCCACCGAGAATTTGAAGTTCGAGACTTATACGCATTGACCTGAGAGGGTTGACATGTGCACTCTTGACAATCGTACTGAAATAATTATTATTTATTCAGTTTACAATTATCCATTTATTGAATTATTTATTCTTATGGAAGTATTACTGACACTGTGACATAAATTCATAGTAGCAGTTTACAATGCCTGTAAGTTGTTGCATGAACAGAAGTATTACTACATTTGTGAGATTGTTGAATTTCGACCAACAAGATTGTCGACCAATCGGGATATTTAATATTAATTTATGAATTATTGTGTATTATTATTGTTAGGTCACAAATGACAAATTATATGCTTAATAACTTTTTAGCTGTTGACGATCTTTCGAAGTAAGTCAAGATATATAGGATGTTCCAATTAAAATTCTTAAACTATTTGACATTATTAAGCAAATGTCAAGTTGTTCGGGATCAGTCATATTAGAATCTCAAATCAATAATAACTGTAAAAAAGTGCGATACTTTTACTATCCAAAATTCCTTCCTTTGTTTTATCCTTGTTAGCTACCCCGGAAAGATTTTTTGAAGAATGCTTGTTTTTGATTTTAATTTCACAATATCTCAGAAACAGTTGACAAAAGCCTAATATAAGTTTATGTCGAAACAATTAGGATAAAAATCTTACTGAAAACTGCAATAATATACCTAGTGTTCCATTTAAGCAAACATAAGTTTGTGTTGGTTACATTGTTGTGGGATATTGTGTAAGCATCAACATATTTTCTTGCTGTAGAGCGTATGACTGTCTGCAACTTGTATGTATGGAAAAAACGTAAATTTGATTTCTTAAGCCCATTAATATACTTTGTTTATAGTGTGGGACACCCTGTACATAATATTCTAAAATCAATACCAAAGGACTATACAACCTCCATTATACAACTTTAATTCGACTAATGGCAGAAAATTATGCAGTCATTTTTGGAAAAGTTATAAATATTTTGCTAAACCAGAACACCGAAATGTATATTCCATGTTCAAATGAAGACACCTCAGTAGTTCGCCTCGGAGCATTCATGTATGACTAACCGAACTAATAACCTACAATTTTGTGTATGATAGAAAGTTATTCAAAATTTTTTCTAAAAAATATAAACATTTTATTTACGTACCCAACTAAAATATAAATTTCCTCCAGTCGGTGCTCTACATAATATTGTCATATGGATGTTTTTCATCTACAATTTCGTTTAGCAGAGCAATGATAAACAATTTTTGTAAAAGTTATAAACCTTTTTCTGTAACAGAGATACATTCGTTCTATAAATTCGAAACTGTGGAATTGCGTTGAAATATTGTTACAATCATTGGTCACTATTTAACACTTTGTTGCTGATAACCTTCAAATCATGATAATGTGTATCTTGCTTATAAAAGGCCGCATCAAAATCATGAGGGCAGTTTTCTTGACAGAGAAGATTTTATTTGCGCTCTTTGTACGTTTCTAAAACTTTTCAACTTGCTGACAACTAAGATAGAAATCTGTGATACTTTATTAAGAATTTTAACCGGGACATAATACCAAACCGGTCGGGACACCGGGACCGATGTTTCAAACCGGGACTGTCCCGGTCAAACCGGGACGTATGGTAAGCCTAATTATACCCGACAATATTTTGCATACACGGATTCAAACGGATTCACTGATCGCGTAAAAACTTCGCATCTCGTTCGACTGCCTCGCACCAAAACCCACAAGCGAGGGAAGCAGAACTGCGCAAAATAATGTTCATGTTTATTTCGGTCTTAAAAATCAACAAATAGTCGGAATGCTATTAATAAATTCAAGGGGTGTGTATCGCAGTAAATAAGGATTATTTGCATGATAACTGCGTTGTCCTGCTAACATTCGTTCCTGAGATATCGGCTTCCATCAAAATCTTGTCAGGTACTTTTTTCACTTCGCTCGCGCTCATGTTTACACCGAGAGGCAAAGAATTTTGACAGTCATACAACTTATGTAGAAATGATTCAGGAGTATGACATACTTTATTTCCTTATTTTCTGTTCAGTAGTTATAGAGTTATGCGCCTTTAAACACAGGAGTCAATACTATCGAAACGAGAGATGACAGTTAGGGTGATTCTCTCGTGCGTGGTCACATATATCTAGTTAAAATTTACGCGACAGAGCAACTAAAATCGAAAATTGAAATCTGTGTTAAGCTGAAGTGGAATTTTTCAGCTATAGATTGTAGTTCGAGGCAAATCAGTGGCTTGCGTAAATGGGGGTGCAATATATCATCGTTTGCCCGTTTGTTTGTATAAATGACTTGGTATTTTTCCGGGCGATTTGTCTTTATTATCACCCTCTATACAGCCGTTAAATTCGGGGTGGGGGTAACGGGAAATGGGGGGGAAATCTCCAGTGTTGCAGATTTGCCCTTATCACTCTTAAAACGCCTTGAGGACCGTCGACAGTTATTTGATTTTACGAATTCGTTTTATGACTGGTAATAAAATTCTGAGGGTTAGCTGAAATATTATTACACTGAAATTTGATTGCTGAATTAGTTATGGTACGGAATCATATTTAATTGCCCCTAAATTGACACTGCTATTTTATATGAAGTAAAATAAAGTACCAGATTTATATAATTTGCTAACTTTGACCTTGATTTTGTATCATAAAACTGACTTTTCTCATTCCCCTTCGCAAAGGGAATATTTCTGGATCCACTTCAAGGCCAAACCGACATATAAATGGAAAACTTCCCCTAAATCGCCTAGTGTCGGCGGGATTTGCTTATCTTAGCCTCTTTTTGCCAAACTATCGATTTCGTCTCGGGAGATAGCACTGTAAGTGCGAAGATTGGTGAAGGGTTTATGCAAAAATAGACCTTCGATATCTCAGTCTAAAAAGATATGGCCATATATCACGTCATGGATTGGGAATCAACCTTTACTGTGCGATAAGGGGACGGTTACTGTGTCAGCTTACTAATCACAAATCTGTGACTTTTTAAATAACAGTTCTAGGCAAATAAAATTTGGAATATACACTTGGGGTATGCTTTCCCATTCCTCAATCAGGGCTTGTGCCAGTTCCTGCATGGTTAGTGGTGGATTAGGGCGCTTGCGAACACGTCGGTCAAGCTGATCCCACACGTGTTCAATAGGATTCCGGTCAGGACTTAACGCCGGCCATTCCGTGTGTATATGTTGTAAATATAAAAGTAGTTTCAATTTTCGCTAATTTTGTAATAAATTATAGGCCTGTAATTTTTTTATTGAACCTTTTGGCTAATAATATTAGCTTTTATCTTTGTGTATTTACCTTGTTGAAAGTAATATCATATTGTTGTTGTTATTTTGACTTCCTCTACTAACAACAACATTTTTCCTCAGAATGTAAAAAGGGCGAAGCGAGTTCGAATAACGGATTATTTTTAAATTTGATCTTACCTATATCCTAATGTCGCGTCCGTTACCAAAAACCATATTGATTGTTGTCATTAGTCGATGAAGATTTGAAATTCATGCAACTTTCAGTTACAAAGCAAGCTTATTTATTTGTTTCAGAAAGCACCAAAATTTACTCACGACAAAACGAAATTAAAATTTGATTTATGTTTGCAATTTGTCGCGTCCGTAACCGTAACACTATGAGGCGGCCTTTTGACATATTTCGTTGCAAAAATCATAACTTTTGAACTAATGAAGATATTTAAAGAAATTAAATTGCATCTGAAAGTATAAAATCTTAGTATTAAAATACAGTAGAACATCAAAAATACGAACGTCAAAAATCCGAACGCGTTTTAAATACATAATTATGTAATAGTTTGTGTAATAGATGTATATTTAATCGACTAAAGTGCAAGTTTTTAGGCATTTTTAGACATTTCTTAAGCCTTAAGTGTCATTTTCTAGGTTATTTTCGAAAATCCGAACAATTTGATAATCCGAACCACCTTCGGTCCCAATTAGTTCGGATTATCGGCGCTCTACTGTAAATGGAAATACAGAGTGCTACAGCAAACAGGGAGCTTGTTAAGATATTTTTGAAAAATGCAAACCATAAAATTTTCAGTAAATACCATAGTAAAATTACTGAAAGTTTGTTTATAAAGTTACTGATTTGAAATCGGACCTGTTTCAAGCTGTACGTTGGAACGGTTTTACCTTGAAACAGGTCCGATTTCAAATCAATTATGCTTAAGGTGTGTTCTGATTAGTGGTAACGGCAGTGCAATTAGATGCCATTATAGTATTTCTGATAGGAAGTGTTAGTGACTCAAATTTATGTACATGCAAACTAATTTGTGTCACTATCACGGTTGGTGAGAAATGCTATAATTTCGTCTGCTACCACTGCCATTACCTACCGTTACCACTAATCAGAACGCACCTTTACGTTCTGATTGATCTCGTAGTAGCTCGATCGGTCGGTACTTGGTATAGTAGCGTATTGGCGCGACCAAATCTATCCACTGTCTGTATAGTAGCGGCTGCGTAGCGTTCACCAGGACGTCTATACACACGTACTCGACCGTCGCAACGAATTAAACGAAATCTGGAGTCGTCTGTAAACAGTACAGGCGTCCAGTGACAAAGTTGCCAATCTCTGTGATCCAGAGCAAAACTCATTTGTGTTGCTGCATAAGGCGTGGTGCGCGGACAGGTCTTCTTGGTTTCAAATTCGCTTCTTTTAATCTGTTTTTAACAGTTTGATCAGAAATTTCCATTCCATGTGCTCGTCTTAGGTCGTTTAGGTCTCGTGCTGTGGCAGTACGCTGACGTAGAGAGGAAAGGACAAGAAATCGGTCTTGACTTTGAGTAGTTTTTCGATTTCGACCTACTTTCTAATCAACGAAAATTGACAACTCAATTCATTTGTCATCTTTAGTAGGCTTTCATACGTGAATTCAAAGCATACTTACAAGCATAAATGGAAGACAGAGGTAGAAATAGACGTATTTTACAGTTTTAATGCATTTATTAGTGATAGGGTCAACATAATTTGTTTACATAAGTACAGAATTATTTAGTTGTGCTTTGAAATTAACCAGTTGCAACCGTCGTAGCTGGTACAGTGCCATTTGGTCCACAAGCTTTATGTTTATCACCAGCACGAAGGCCTTTACCAACATTGAGGACTTTGCCTAAGTTTGAACCTTGTTCAAAACCAGCACCTGCGGACTAAACATTAAATGTGAATCTAACTGATCTATTCGTCCTTATATAAAAAAAAAAGATGAAATAAAGTAAATAAACTCAAAAAAATATTTTTTGATAAAATACTAAATTATTTATAAATTCCTTACCAAGCAGAGTCCAAGCAAGACTGAAATGATCAGGAAAATCAATTGGAACTTCATTGTTGCACGTTGTTGTCGGTTGTATGAGTTGACTGATTCCAAAACTCGAAATTTCCTAGTTATATACCCGATTGGACAATAGGGCCCTCATTACAAAAATTACATCGTTGACAAAAAAAAATTTATAGGTACGATAAAAAGTTTGAATTTACAAGACCTTGCTAGGTCAATACAATGAATATAATGTATAATATGTGAAGCGGAACTTCATAATGTGCGCCTTGCTTTGTCGCATTTATATACAAGTTATAATACTGCAAAAAAAGATGAACCTATTTTATTTTGTAGCTATGATAATGACATAAAAAAATTATTATATAATTTTTAACACGCTTTTAATATACAGGGTGAGTTGTTAGTATCCCGGCGGTCGATAGTTACTAACTAAATCATTTGAGAAAGAAAAAATTGTTTTTGCAGGTATATTTTTACAATATAGTAAATGAATTACAAAATTTCTTTAGTGCCTTTTATTGTTCATATTTTGAGGAATATTCGCAATAAATAAAAATAAATAAAAAATAGCAGCGTTAGAGCACATCAAAGGAAACCTCTTCCGGATAGTGTTGTACGGCCGGAAATATTTTGCACACAGTTTTTCACTTAGCCATAGAAACAAAAAAAAATATTGATTCTATATAAGATTATCTCGGGAAGTACGTACGGAAATTAGAAAATTCCGCTTTAAAACAAAATGGCGCACGTTTGAACACAAAATGTCACTTTTAGGTACAAAATTAGCTTAAAAATTGTTTATAACAAAAAAAGTTTCGAACTTCGTAAAATCCGTACGTACTTCTCTAGATAATATTGTTCTGAAGCTGCATATAAAATTTCAAGTGAATTGACGAAGATCAGTTGAAGTTATCGTTCCGGCCAGTTTGAAAAATGCGGTTTTGAGAAAGCACCGTTTAAAATGTTGTGTAACTTTGATGTATAGAACTGTTATATTTTACTATAGTCGGCGAAGCCTGGACCATATAATTATCTTTTCAAATTAACTTTTTCCTCCTCTTGTTTCTTTGTGTTTGATTTTGACGACAGACGGGCCTGTTTTGCAGGATCAGTCAGGGATGGCTCTGAAAACATGATGCGCCAAGCGTCAGCCTTCGCGCAGATATTATTGCAGTTTGGCTAGATGCTCATACATAATACCTCCATAATCTTCATAAGGCTGGATAATGCATCATTGACAACACATATAGCTATACTTGCTGCAATATCCACAATTACTTTGCCACTTGAAAGTGAAAAGGAAATCACCAGGTGGCATTTCATCGGTTAGAATTTATGATACAGTGTCGCCCAGATTTATTTTCTTCATTTTATCAATTAAATCATAATTATGACGAATGGCTAGTCCATCATAAATTGAAAGCTCACTTATAGGCTTCTGGGTTAACTTCCCTTTTTCTTCGAGGCCCTAACTGGGTGTTGTCAAATGGCGGGGACGATTGCCATTAGTTTTTTCACGTGATCTATGCATTCCTTTTCTTATTCCAAAATTTGCAAGCTTTGCAGTAAGTTTTAGATTTTATGAGAATATCAACAACATTTCTCCAGCTGATAAGCGCCACCAATCATACAGAGAAGAAAAGCTACATAGCTTCTCTCTATGTTCCATCGTCCGAGACAGTTACGCCATTCTTTTTTTTACTATTTTCAATTGACTTTTAGCGCTCCCTTCTTCTGCTGCTTTCTGGATACTTTGTTGACAATGCTTCTGTTTCCACAAAAATGGTGCGAACAACTTTATCGTAAAATGAGTGAAAAATCTGACGAGGAAGGTCCTTGAATGCGCAAAACTTTTCAATTACATCTACACCTATTCTTATGCGCATGACAAGGATAATTCCGCTATTCATTTCATATCCTTTTTGAATAAATCGGCAACTCGGAATGAAAGTTTGTTCAAAATTCTCACAAGAAACCACGATTTGAAATCCTAAGTCACGGTTGCCACTTTCGGCCAATTTCGCATTTGATTTGCACGTTTTACACACTACAACTTGTGAAATAGCAGAAAACACAACAACAAAGTTCAAAAGATGATAATTAAACGTCATCCACTTCAACGTTGTAATAATCTTCAACCGACATTACTTTTTTACCGGTGTGGATTGTGGATACGTTATCAGGCAGAGGCGACTCTAGTTCCAAACGATTCAATGCTTGTCATATTAGTTCTATTTGAAAATCTGCTGCTTCCTTTCGACTTCTTTCGTTCACGATATACTCCAAGAATGTCAATAATTATTTTTGCTATTTTTTTACCAACAAATCAAGAACAACACACGTTACATCAGACAGCTGTAACATTGTGCGGCTAGCGTCAGTTCAACGAACGTACCGAGGATATTTCCACAAAATCTTTGTGTTTTATAATATTTTGTGTTATATTTCACACCACGCATGTAATTCCTCCAAATAAGATAAGAGCGTATAGGTCTCTAGGCTGTAACCTCTCACGGTAAACTTTTTGCATGTACGCTCGGCTAGACGCTTGGCCGTATGTTCATCAAATAAGCCTTTAAAATATTTTTTCCAATATGAAACGTATTGTACCTTATTTCTAAGATCAAGACATATTTAAGCAGAAATTTTTTTTTGATTTTTCAAAAAACTAGAGTGGCATTACTCCTTAATTCATTCAACAAACAAATCATCAAAATCTATATACCTTCTGGCCTTGCCTATTGTCTGACATGGCCTAATCAAAACTAAAAGCAAACATTGTTCCTTGCAATATACAAGACCATAGTTTTCAATAGCTTACACTTACACCAATATTTCCTTCCTATTTTTCGTGTAGTGTCCTGGGACAACGATGGTACTTATATTCCTTCTTTGTTATTACAAGGCAGGCATAAAGGACCCAGTCGTGCGAAACGAAAGAAACTGGAAGGTTTCGTGTGGAAGCGTCGTATCATTGGAGTCGGGGCTCCTAATTTTCAAAAGTAGTATCCTCTCATCTGGTATGCATTATCCTTGGGAATATAGAGGTAGGCATATAACTGGGCGAAATTAACCCTCAGAGTACACCTAATATCGATTCAGGACTACCCCAGGAGGACTTAATTTTTTAGGTGCGTAGCAGGCCTTGGCTTGTACACAAACAACTTGCAGAATGAGATAATAAGACCATGATATATATTGTTGATTTTGCTTTCGACCACATAAGAAATGTTAAATGAATAAAAAGAAATTTCTCGTACTCAAGAATGGTCCAAAATGCCATTTAAATATAAAATACCCTTCTTGTCGTCCTTAATTTTGTTGTTGTTTATTAACTGCGAGGAGAGAGTTGACAGCGTCATCTAACAATACCGTTAGATAAGGTATACACACTAAGAATATGTGACCGGTTTTACGGTTTTTTAATTCCCTCGCTCTCAATATTATTCCTACTAAATTTTGATAGCTATACATGTCATACAGAAATGATATATAGAATAATTACGCAATTAATCTCATTTTGTTCATTAAATCATTTTAATGATAATAGCGTCTATGTCTTGATTCACTATTCCTATGTACAGCGGGCGGTTGTTAGTCAAGCCAAGCGCTGGCTGCACACGTGTGCACAGGCTGTTTATTTTGGACAAATTATAAGATTTCAGAATACCTCAAAGTCGATTATTTAGTCATAAGACCTTTTTCTTCTAACGGGACAATTTATGTTTTCGCAAAAGTATTTTCAGTAATAATATAACAAGAGAGTGAGAATAAATTGAAAATAATTTGACAGATTGTTTGAAAACTTGGTGCCACTCGAGCCCTGCGGGCTCTCGTGACTATTGCCAAATGACAACAAGTTTGAACAAAATCTGTCAAATTATTTTCTAATTTATGGAACTCTCGAGTTATATTTGACTAGATTATTTTTTGATTCACAAATTTTTACAATAAAAAAGATCAATAAAACTATCATAAAATTATTGAAAAATTTAATTTAATTAATTATTACTTACAATATATGAAAATATCGTTGACACATTGTGAATATATTAAAAGAATTAACAATTTAAATTAGTACAATGAAAAACGCAATTATTAAAAATATTTCGAGACTCATTATTTATTGAGGATTTGGAATTGCTTGTTATATTAAGTGTTTCCTCCTGCGTATTTTCTCTAAGATTATTTATTATATTTGAATGATGTTCTTGGTTCAATTGTAAGTATGGTTTAATCGAACTTGCAGAATTATGACCAGTGACCTTGATTAGTTCTTGTTCTCCTACACCAGCTTTTGAAAGGTTACTTACTGCACTTGATCTGGCAGAATGGTTAGTTATTTTTTTAGTAACTGTGTCTAGATCTACTTTTTCTGCGGATTCCTTCATCCATTTTGAAATGGAATTTATTCCCACAGGAACGTTTTTATACCAAAAACCATGAGTTTGCCAAGCCGGATTTGGAGTAAGAAACAAGCGTTCGGTTTTAATATTTTCTTCACGTTTACTCATTAGTTTTTCAAAAAGACGAACAGGGCAAATATCTGGGTTATTTATGTTTGGAGTCAACCATTTACTATTAGCGCACCTTTGTGCTCCACCCTGTGCAGTTTTTGTAAAGATGGGATTGTATTCAATGCGGCCAGTATTTAATCTTTTTATGTCGGTTTCTTTTTTAAAATAATGAACTAAACATTTCGTAGCTTCTCCTCCCCTCCAAGCTAGTTCATACGATGCAACGTGAAAAAACTTTCTTTGCAATCCACAAGGTGTATCTTCGTCCCAATAGTTAAAAATTTGCAACAATTCTGTATTAGAAAGTGCCACAGAACTTTGTTTGTGCTTTTCAGGATGTTTTTGTAAAATTTTTCTGTTTGCATCTCTTGCATTCCGACCATTTCTGAATTCTATATCATGGAAAGGATCAAAGGACCTGTTACACTTATTAAAGTAAAGTTCTTGAACTAATTTTGCCGTTTTATTCCACATTGTCTTTATTACTGCTTCTTTATAATCATTTCCGTCTTTTCTTTTCATGTTATAAGCCCAATCGTTTAAAATCAATGCCAGAGTAGCTGTTGTAGTAGATTGATCCAGAATATAATTTCTTACTTTGGCGAAGGTCTTAAATTGTCTCCATATAGACTGATTACTTATTAGAGTATTTTTCGAAGTAGTTTCTAAAATCTTTTTTGTAATTTCTGCATTAGAAAAGGTACTAAACCGATGACTTTCACCCATTTCGCGTTGACACAATTAAGTAATTATTTTGACAAGTATCTGACAGTTGCTAGGCAAATAAAAGCTACAGTGATTATTCCCGAGAATAATCACAAGAGATTTATTCCCACTATAATAATGACATAATTGGTTGAAACTTACCCTTGTGACAAATAAAGAAGCATTTCATTGGTTTTAAGAAACGTCAAAAAATAATCAGTATTAAGCCACGCCGCGCCGCTCTGTGGAAATTTCGACAATTGCTGTAACAAACAGGGAAAGCTGTTGTTTCCAAAACTAGTATTTTGAAAATCTACTATTGTGTAAAGACTGACATGGTGTAAGTCAATTCTACAAAAACACGTTAAGTAATTATGTATGAGATTCAATTTTTTACTCGTACTAAAAAAACAACTAACCTTGGATAGTTGAATCTCCCAGTAGCGATGAGGCTAATATAGTAATGTACAGTCGTTTCAAGCTGAACCGCCAAAACAATCTACTTCCGGTCAAAGTGAGTAACTAGAAAATCTTATTTGTTGTCAGAGTCGACTACAAGAAACATATTACATGTTTCAATGTATTCCAATATGTCAGAAAATATTTTTCTTTTTACATCACCTAACACTGAAACGCTATATGAGCATCACAGCTCATTTTGACCAGTTTGGATTAGTGCCACTTCGACCGTTAGTAACAAACCCTAAGAAGGCGGACGATTTCATAAAAAAGGCCACAGAAAGAGCTTCCCGAGAAAAGACGCTATCAAGGAAACAAAACACAAAAGCAAGATTTATTCATAGTATAAAAAATAATTTCGTTCTGTACTATTACAATAAGGAATACTTTTTTACATTACATCATTATTTTCACAGCAATGTCTTTCATTTCAACTGTATAAGAAGTTAATAAATAATAGCATAATTTATCGGATTTCAGTAATACAATAATATAAGCCAAATTCGTTAGGGAATATATCGAGGGAGGTGTATATTACTTCTATTAGTTCGTATTTTTTTATGTTTTACTTGTTTTCGGCAATAAATATTTTGTCAGATTATTTTTTTTTACTTTATCATACGCAGTATGTAAAGTATTGTAATCATGCCAAAAAAATTTTTTGAGATTTTAGCGGAAATATGTCTTTTTGGGTCCCCTGAACATTTTTGACCAAGGTACAAACAATGTCTGTGTGTGTGTGTGTGTGTGTGTGTATATGTGTGTGTGTGTGTGTACCCGTTTTTGTGGCGACGATTCCGGAGAAACTACTAAAGGTGTCGGGACGAAACTTCATATTTAGAAGTTTCATAACCAAACTTAGAGCTGAAAAGCTTTCTGTTGAAAAGGGTCCAAAGGAACTGGTGGTTTACTCATAGCATTTTTCGAAGATTTTGCAAATGAGCCGCTATTTGTGTAATGTCGTCAAAATAGTTAAATAATAAATTAAAGGAGAGGAAATTTTCTACAATTTATGTATATGACATTTTTTGGTAGAATTTATAGTTTAGCTGCATGGGCAAATTCTATTTCATCGAGATCGGTCGTACTGCTTTAAAACTAGTAGCCAGGATATGTCAGATTTTTTTATTCTAATGACAGTAGCTAGTGTCAAACGCTAATGTTTTGAAAATACTACTGTCAATATAGGCTGCGTTCGGATATTGAACACCGTTACACTTTTTACACCCACTAACACGTAAGTGTCATTTGGACGGTGTACCCTTTGTCAACGGAGTACAATATTCGAACGCAGCTTTAATCGAGATATCTGTCTAGTTCTACTAGTTTTATTTTAATGCAGACATAGCCGATCTCGATCAAATAGAATCTCATGCAGCTAAACTATTAATTTTATATATAGTATGATAAAGTCATGTGCCTGCCCACATCAGATCTTTTTTTAAATAAGAAATCTTTTCTATCTGTTTAAGTAGTGAACCGACATGAGGTAAATATTATACGAACTGGACAAAGAGCGCCATTCTCAACGTGCCATTGATTCTACAGAATTCATAAAAACCGTTCACTTTGATTTCTATTGTAAACGCTTCATGTCCGTTTGTCTGCCTGTCGCAGAAGTCTAGACAACGGTACAATTTCACAATGGAAACCAAAAGAAAACACAACTGAACATATCGTTATTTTCCAGCATTGAATTTTCTTGCAATGCTATAAAAATAATCTCCGACTCACTGCTATCTTTATATTTCCTTTATACAAATCTACATAAACTCAATACTTAGTCAATATTTATTATCATTTTCTTGTTCGTTGTTTAATAGTATATTATTATACAAGTTTTATAAGACGTCGAATTGGCGCACGAGTTGTTTTGGGCACGACGAGCAGAGCGAGGAGTGCCCAAATGGAACGAGTGCGCCAATACGTCTTATAAAACGAGTGTAATATACTATTTTTTCTACTTTGCGTCATTAATTTTATATAAATTTAGAAATTGTGGTTACTATATCGCGCTAAATTAGAATCTAGGGTATTTTGCGGGTACCACGTGGCAGCACTAGTAACTGTCAACTTCGTTAGGGATGAGATCGATGAGGTAAAATCATGACAAAATCTAATTGTGAATAATTTTACTCTACTTTAGCCTACAAGTTTGAATAAATATTCAGCGAGGTCGCAACGATGATCATAATGGAGCTTGGGGCAACACTTTTAACCCTACTGTGACAAATACATGAAACTTAACCTAAAAAGTTAACAATTTTAAAATAGTGGTTTCATAAGTATAATAATCAGAATAGAAGTGTTTGGCGGTGACTGATTAGTTACTTTGAAGAACAAGAACTTACTAAAGAATTGTTATAACGCTTAACGTTTAATAGCGGTGTCTACCTAATTCCGCTACGTAGCCGTTGCGGCTTATATATTTACAAGCACTTATAATTGAAACCCAATTCTAATTTCGGCAAAGTAGTTTATTAGAATAAATTATACTTAGTAAAATTACATGTGATGGAGGTAATACAAATACGTTGCACACAACCAGAACTAAGACGAAGTCGAAAGCGACGGCCAAAAACGAATATGAATTGAACCGAGCATCCATGCGTCCAAAATATTACCGAAAACTTATACGTTACATAAACTAAGAAATCCTCTACACTTTAAATGTACTATAGCTTCGTACGTGTATGCTGATAAACCATTTATTGCGCATATACAATCCCGCAGCAGTAATTAAAATCGTTTGTATCTACGATGTAGGTTTGATCTTCGCATAATACCTTATTAAAGTAAATGTGGTCCTTGAATTATATCTGAAAAGGGGATTTGATGTTTAGTTGAAAAGAATGATAACGATCACTTACTAGAG
Organism: Aphodius sticticus; assembly: GCA_963966075.1. Lineage (NCBI taxonomy): Eukaryota > Metazoa > Arthropoda > Insecta > Coleoptera > Scarabaeidae > Aphodius > Aphodius sticticus. Next base: position 4,327,509 of record OZ014510.1, read on the forward strand.
TCGTAAAACATCACCGTAAACGTCATGCTGACGTATTTTGATGAACACAGCAAAACTAAGAAAGCCCCAATCCTTTGGCCATACTATAGCAGGCTACACCCATGTTTAAATATGTATAGAATATTGATATTTCGCAGTTTATGTGATTGCAAGCGATTAAGAAGATGCAGTGTGTGGTTATGTTGGGTTATGTATTGTACGTTTGACATATGGCATTTGATATCACTGTGTACCAATCAGACAAAAATGTTACTGTTTTCGGTATTACAATGTGTTAATTGTAACACCGAAAACAGTGTTACAATGTGTGCATTGTGAATGCAAAGTAGAAAAAATATATATTATTTAGAAGTACCTACTTGTATGCACTTCAAAACTATGAGCCTAGATATACAAGCTATACAGAAATAATTTCTCATATAAAGTGATTACGAACCCAGAAGTTTGTAGTGCCGTATCGACTGTTTTAATTATATTTAAAGCCGCTGTACCGGCACTGTAGTGGTGAGGCAATGTCTAGACTCACTAGCGACGCCTAGCGAGCGCCATATACATCATGAAATTTGATGAATACAGTCGTCTCCAACGTTCCACCGAATTGTAAATATTTCAGGAACTTTTAATTAAAGTCACAGCTTCCAATTTTAGCAAAACCAGATTCCGGTATTGCTATTAATGCTAATTACCCATCCGGATATTTCGTTGGTCCAACCAAAAGTTTGTCAAGTTATTATTTTTATTTTAATTTATTTATTAGCTAATCTAAAAACGAAACACCTTAGTTGCCTAAAAGTGTATTATTTTTAGAAACACGCAACCACCACGTATTGTAATTTTAATTAGTGTAATTGCACAAGACATAAAATTTCAGCTACAATGAAATATTAATTAAAATGTAGAATTTTACGTGAAAGCACTAGAATGCAAATTCTGTTCAAGCGTGACCAGATTTACTTAGTATTATTGTGTTACGAAACCAGAACAGTTAGGAGCAGTACCAACATAAAATTACATTTTATTTTAAATTAATTTCCCCTCTGCAAAAATAGACATTTTACTATATTAGCAACTTTTAGCGCAAACTGTGTCGGATCTAATCGACCGATGGTCACGTTTCGAAGGGTACCTCATGGGAAATTGACCGAGGAATTCATTTCTGAAAACCGCGTTGCTCTAAGGTTCCGCGGAAACAATAGTTTCCCACTTTCTGGCCAAACCGCACGTGTTACGGGAAAACCGAGCTCACCGTTGAATTCAGCACATCCCAATGCATAAATAAGCATGACTACATTAGAACGCTCTATCTCTCAAAAAATTATCAAATTATTTTCGATCTAAATTTAGCACTTTTAGATAGAAAAAAATTGAACTTTGCAACCGTTGGCGATAGAAAGGTTAACCCACCACCAATCATAGCTCTCGATGAGTACATTAAAAATGTATACTTTTATATGCCTAAGATTTACCATTTTGAAGTTATGTGGTCCATTTCGCTTATTTTTGTGTTATTTGGAAAATCGTAATTTCAGCATAACTCGGTAACCAGTAGAGACAGAGACTTTTCCTATGTGAATTTGTAATCAGCGCACCTATTTTAGTAGGATAGCAAAGGTTTCATGTTGATCCGGGTCCTAGTTTTTGAGTTAGATGTGCCACTTCAAAATATTAGTTTCAAATATGTGATTCCTTAGTTATAGTTTTTGACGCTGATTACGCCGGTATAATTAGATTTTTCCTGTTTGGAACGGTTCGGAAGTTATGACGTTTCAAGTATTAAAAATATGGCTTGTATTATCCTAATAGATTACAGTTTGCTTTATTTCTATTAAAAACCAAAATTAAATTTGAATTTTATTCACGTCCTATCACGTGATTGACAACGCTCTGTAATTGGCTCAGTCTCCACTGGCGTCATTCGTTAGTACGCTCAGAGCGCGTTCGGTTTGTCAAAGTAGGGTATCGGGAAAGCAATGCTCAGATAACCTGGGTCGGTTGTCTCTCTCTTATATACAGATAAACGCCGTATGACGTTAGTCGGCCGATTATGCAGCGCGTCACTCTCACCGTACCCTACCCCATTATCCGAACGCGCTCTTATGCTTCTCCCGTTTGAATTTAATAGCACTAAAGTGCCATGTAAGCATAACTTTGTAGGTTAGGATAGCCCTAACCTTAAGCTGTCAGATCAGATAATACCTGGTTCGAAAATACGATAGATAACTTATTCTAGTCAGTTTTACTTATGTCGAAGTAATCTTCACAACAAAAAAACACTTGTATTGGTCGCTATTTATTTCATTTGGATTTCTACGAGCCAACCACTTTCTTCGCAGTTTCAAATCTTGCGGAACAGCTACAAATAGTTTATCCGGAGTTTTTCTTGACGTATTTCTGCATTGTGGATTTATACACTATTTATAACCCACTTTTAATGTAGAAATTGTGAAAACAACACATCATACAACACAATTACCAAACGGCGACGATACCGATGCTGACAGACCATATGGGCCGATTTGACATCTATTATCGGGTGACGTCACACAACAGAAAGTATCGTTTTGGCGGGACTTTTTGTGATTCAATTTTTAACGCTGATTTTTATGAAATATTCAGGAAATAATTACGAAAAATAATGCATTTACAATGTAGAGCGAAAGAATAAACACACTAAGATGGTTTTCCAACAATAGTGACATACCCTATTGAATTTTTCATGTTATGACATAGTTCAAACTACCTTATCTGCACTGCAATATTAGGTACAGCAGGTACCTAAGTTTGTATATTAATAGTACAGTATTGATTAATAACGCTTTCTAGAGTTTTAAAAAAATGTTTTGGATTCCCTCTCTAGATATGGATTAGAAATGAGACCTCAGTTGAAAAGAAAACACTCAACCTTGTGGGAAAAGTAAACATGCTGGTTAGAAATTTAAATTTCAACTACCCTAAGTACACAGAGACCTACTTCAACGGGTAGTACAGCATCCCTTAGAGAAATACGCGACATATCAAAATTCCAAAGGCGCACACAGGTCGATGATGCGAATCCAGCCGTTCAAAATTATTTTAGCGCTATGGTTCAATTTGATCCAAACTGACATAAACATGTTCTTAGATAACCAGAAGCACCCTAACTGCCATCTCTCGTTTCGATAGTATTGACTCCTGTGTTTGAAGGCCCATAACTCTAAAACTACCGAACTAAAATAAAGTATATCATACTCCTGAATCAATTCTGCATAAGCTGTATGACTGTCAACAATTTTTGCCTCTCGGTGTAAACATGAGCGCGAGAGAAATGAGAAAAGGTCTCCGATTTTTACACTTTTAAATTAACGTTCGTCTTTCCATTTTTTTCTCGTAAACCGCTTGCAACAAAAATTTCAATTTTAGTTCAGGTTGCATTTAGGGCCTCTTCTATAGATTGGCGTGCTTGATTTCTTTTGTGTAATAAAGGTTGCGAGCAAGATTTTCATGGAAGCGGATATCTCAGTAACGAATATTAGCACGATATCGGGATATGCACGTAATCAATCGTCATATTTTATTTAATGCGACTGTAGAAATAGAATTGCATAATAATTTTTTTCTACTTTCCATTGACAATGCACACATTGTAACACTGTTTTCGGTGTTACAATTAACACATTGTAATACCGAAAACAGTAACATTTTTGTCTGATTGGTACACAGTGATATCAAATGCAATATGTCAAACGTACAATACATAACCCAACATAACCACACACTGCATCTTCTTAATCGCTTGCAATCACATAAACTGCGAAATATCAATATTCTATACATATTTCAACATGGATGTAGCCTGCTATAGTATGGCCAAAGGGTTGGGGCTTTCTTAGTTTTGCTGTGTTCATCAAAATACGCCAGCATGACGTTTACGGTGATGTTTTACGACTCTAGTAAGTGATCGTTATCATTCTTTTCAACTAAACATCAAATCCCCTTTTCAGATATAATTCAAGCACCACATTTACTTTAATAAGGTATTATGCGAAGATCTAACCTACATCGTAGATACGAACGATTTTAATTACTGCTGCGAGATTGTATATGCGCAATAAATGGTTTATCAGCATACACGTACGAAGCTATAGTACATTTAAAGTGTAGAGGATTTCTTAGTTTATGTAACATATAAGTTTTCGGTAATATTTTGGACGCTTGGATGCTCGGTTCAATTCGTATTAGTTTTTGTCCGTCGCTTTCGACTTCGTCTTAGTTTTGGTTGTGTGCAACGTATTTGTATTACCTCCATCACATGTAATTTTACTAAGTATAATTTATTCTACTTTGCCGAAATTAGAATTGGGTTTCAAATATAAGTGCTTGTAAATATATAAGCCGCAACGGCTACGTAGCGGAATTAGGTAGACACCGCTATTGAACGTTAAGCGTTATAACAATTCTTTAGTAAGTTCTTGTTCTTCGAAGTAACTAATCAGTCACCGCCAAACACTTCTATTCTGATTATTATACTTATGAAACCACTATTTTAAAATTGTTAACTTTTTAGGTTAAGTTTCATGTATTTATCACAGTAGGGTTAAAAGTGTTGCCCCAAGCTCCATTATGATCATCGTTGCGACCTCGCTGAAATTTATTCAAACTTGTAGGCTAAAGTAGAGTAAAATTATTCACAATTAGATTTTGTCATGATTTTATCTCATCGATATCATCCTTAACGAAGTTGACAGTTACTACAGTGCTACCACGTGGTACCCGAAAAATACCCTAGATTCTAATTTAGCGCGATATAGTAACCACAATTTCTAAACTTATATAAAATTAATGACGCAAAGTAGAAAAAATAGTATATTACACTCGTTTTATAAGACGTATTGGTGCACTCGTTCCATTTGGGCACTCCTCCCTACGCTCGTCGTGCCCAAAACAACTCGTGCGTCAATTTGACGTCTTATAAAACTTGTATAATAATACACTATTAAGTAATTTTTTAAGCGATTTAATATGAATGATCTAAATTTCTTGCAGCTACGTCAATCACAACGGTAAATGGAAACGTAGCTGGGACAGTGGAAGAATTTTGAATAGTAGTGCGAGTTAAATATAAATAATGAATATAGATGTACAATTAATTATACCCAACAGTATTTTACAAACACGGTTTCAAGCGGATTCACTGATCGCGTCAAAACTTCGCATCTCGTTCGATTGCCTCGCACCAAAACCCACAAGCGAGGGAAGCCGAACTGCGCAAAACATTGTTCATGTTTATTTCGGTCTTAAAAATTAACAATTAGTCTGAATGCTATTAAATTCAACGGATATGTATCGCAGTAAATAAGGATTATTTGCATGCTAACTGCGTTGTCCTGCTAACATTCGTTCCTGAGATATTGGCTTCCATCAAAATCTTGTTCGCAACCTTTATTACATAAAAACTGAAGAAAACAAAAACGGCAATCTATAAAAGAGTTCTGTAGTTTTAGCGTTATGGGCCTTCAAACATAGGAGTCAATACTATCGAAACGAGAGATGGCAGTTATGGCGATTTTCTCGTGCGTAGTCTCATATGTTACCAAGTGATTGTGAATGTCGTTGGTGTAAACTTTAAAATGGCGGGATTATGTGAGGATGAGACTTGATTTCATATTAAATATTTATTAATGAAAATTCGTAAATTTAATTACAGTTTTTGCAATAACTAGAAGCAGATTTTACAAAATTTTCCTGATTGATGTTTTTTTTCATAATCCGGTATTATATGGTTGATTTCGTAAACTATACGATTGAGTAAGATTTCTTTCCCACGAAAGATGTTTTATTTTAAAATATCTATCCAATGATACCACACACGCCCTATATTTTAATTTAAAATTCTGAAACTGAGTGCAGTTACGACTAGTATCGACTATACCGATATAAAATAGAATAAAATAAAAGGATATTTTTCCATAATTCTTCCTTTTGTGGTGCGGCACCCCAATTCTTTTAGGGGCGGTAGGGACTTCGCGTGTCCTCAACTTCGTCCATTATTTATTGTTGTGTCTCAACCCTCCACCTATATTTCTTGTCTTGACCTTTCACTTTATTTTTTTATCACTGCTGAATTGCACCCTCAGAATTAAAAAATAATTATTTTTCTAACGAGCACACTACAACGTTTTCACCCCCTTAAAATCCGGGCACCCCCTCATAATTATTCGTTATTATATAGATAATAATGACCGCAATTACAAACTTGCGCAATATTCATATTTCAGCCGGAAATTAACGACACCCCTAACAACTTTGAAACTTATTTCAGCGCGCCTGAAACACTGTAACCGTTGCCTCCGAACGCAACGCAGTTCACTACCCCTAGAGTTAAGGGCAAAGCGCAACTGGTGTCGCCGGCGAACCCCCACGCAAACCTACCCCTACGTACAGAATCCCTATAGAAATTTTTCATCCCTCAAATTTTTTTTAAAAAAATTTTTATTTCTTGTTATTTTAATAAATAAAAATAGTTCACTTACTTTTTTTCTGAGGGGGTTGTTTTTTTTTTCTCAAAAATTCCTGCTGTGAGAAAACTCTTCTTTATATGTTGTTGTGTTGTTCTTTTTCTGGCTTTTGAGTCCAATTCAATCCAATCTCGTTTTTCTCGATGTTGGGGTCGGTTTTATATATCTATATATTGGTATAGGGGTGGTTTTCGCGTCTCGCTGCCTGTAAAGCCCGGAGTGAACTGGCAGACTGAACGTGTAGTGTGCCCTGGACTCCTGGAGACGCGCATGGCCCACTGCCTGTACCGAGAACGGGTACATTGGCAAGCCGGGTAGCCTAGACTCTGTAGCGAGCCCCAGCACCCCACCTGAGTTCATCAACCGCCTCTGGTATGGGCAGATCGGTTGCCAGATGCGTTTTGCATCCAACCAAACGCATCTATACACCTCGACGTTCCTGGATATGTTTTGATGATTTAAATTACTCATATAATTCGACAATTTATTATTTATACCGGGACAGTCCCGGTTTGAGACATCGGTCCCGGTGTCCCGGCCGGTTTGGTATTATGTCCCGGTTAAAATTCTTAACATACTATCACAGGTGTCTATCTTAGTTGTCAGCTAGTTAAAATATTTTAGAAATGTACAAAGAGCGCAAATCAAATTTTCTCTGTCAAGAAAACTGCCCTCATGCTTTTGATGCTGCCTTTTATGCGAAAGATACACGTTATCATGATTTGAAGGTTATCAGCAACAAAGTGTTAAATAGTGACTAATCCATTAATGATTGTAACAATATTGCAACGCAATTCCACAATTTCGAATTTATAGAACGAATGTTACAGAAAAATGTTTATAACTTTTACAAAAATTGTTTATCATTTCTCTGCTAAACAAAATTGTAGATGAAAAACTTCCATATGACAATATTATGTAGAGCACCGACTGGAGGAAATTTATATTTTAGTTGGCTACGTAAATAAAATGTTTATATTTCTAAAAAAATTTTTAAATAATTTTCTATCATACTCAAAATTGTAGGTTACTAGTTCGGTTAGTCATACATGAATGCTCCGAGGCGAACTACTGAGGTGTCTTCATTTGAACATGGAATATACATTTCGGTGTTCGTTTAGCAAAATAATTATAACTTTTCCAAAAATGACTGCATAATTTTCTACCATTAGTCGAATTAATGTTGTATAATGGAGGTTGTATAGTCCTTTGGTATTGATTTTAGAATATTATGTACAGGGTGTCCCACACTATAAACAAAGTATATTAATGGGCTTAAGAAATCAAATTTACGTTTTTCCATACATACAAGTTGCAGACAGTCATACGCTCTACAGCAAGAAGATATGTTGATGCTTACACAATATCCCACAACAACGTACCAACACAAACTTATGTTTGCTTAAATGGAACACTAGGTATATTATTGCAGTTTTCAGTAAGATTTTTATCCTAATTGTTTTGACATCAACTTATATTAGGCTTTTGTCAACTGTTTCTGAGATATTGTGAAATTAAAATCAAAAACAAGCATTCTTCAAAAAATCTTTCTGGGGTAACTAACAAGGATAAAATAAAGGAACTAATTTTGGGTAGTAAAAGTATCGCACTTTTTGACAGTTATTATTGATTTGCGATTCTAATATGACTTAGCCCGAACAACTTGACATTTGCTAAATAATGTCAAATAGTTTAAGAATTTTAATTGGAACACCCTATATGTGTTGACTTACTTCGAAAGATCGACAACAGCTAAAAAGTTATTAAGCATATATCTTGTCATTTGTGACTTAACAATAATAATACACAATAATTCATAAATTAATATTAAATATCCAGATTGGTCGACAATCTTGTTAATCGAAATTCAACAATCTCACAAATATAGTAATACTACTGTTCATGCAACAACTTACAGCCATTGTAAACTGCTACTATGAATTTATGTCACAGTGTCAGTAATACTTTCATAAGAATAAATAATTAAATAAATGGATAATTGTAAACTGAATTGTAAACTTATTTCAGTACGATTGTCAAGAGTGCACATATCAGCCCTTTCAGGTCAATGCGTATAAGTCTCGAACTTCAAATTCTCGGTGGAAATATTACATTTTCCATTGTTTCCACAAAAATATTTCGGAAACGCCATCTTATTTTATTCATCATGTTCGCCATCGTAGTTAATATTTCCCATAAATTTCTTCCTCCGCGTTAGAGTAAGTCCGAGTATTTCCAACGATAGTCTAATTTGACTTCATTTATTGTTCTACAAAATAAATATTGGCATCTCAAATTTTATGCAATGGTTAAAACAGATGGACAGGTCTTCTTGGTTAAAAATACGTTTCTTTTGTCGTTTAGGAGGTCTCGTGCTGTGGCAGTACGCTGACGTAGAGAGGAAAGGACAAGAAATCGGTCTTGATTTTAAGTAATTTTTCGATTTAGACCTTGTTCAGCTCTTCTAACATATTGGCCAGTCTCCCGAAACCGATTCCATAAGCGCTGAATAAAAGAAGGGGAAACTCGAAGGTTCCTGCTAACATGTCGAATAGCGTGCCCCTGCTGAATAAGGGCGACAGCACGAGCAACTTACACTTCATTAAGATGCCTCATTTTACATCTAATGACGTTTCTAATCAACGAAAATTGACAACTGAATTGATTTGTCATCTTTAGCAGGCTCTCGTACGTCAATTCAAAGCATACTTGACATTTTTCCATTTTGTTTTGAGTTATTAATTTACATTTTTAAGTGTCTTAGAAGTTATATGCCCTTAAAGCATACAAAAATAAAAAAAAATTACATAAAACAACGTAAAATTATAATATCTTTATATAATTATTATTTTATCTAGGTACATAAAACGCACCTTGGTACATTGTTAACTTAAAGTAAGTACAATAATTACAGTACAAGTATATTTATAGCAAAAATCACATTTAAGTTAACCTAATAAGTACTTAAATACCTAATAAGTACGGAAATTATAACAATTAATATACAATACTACAGTATTTCGCGTTTCAAAATATAAATAAATAACACAGAATACTCATGTTAAAGATCACAATGCATAGTGCAATGCTATTACAGTTTAAAGTCACAGGAAAGCAATGTTCAGGAGTGTACAGTAATACTATCTGTTGAAGAGAGTCTTTAGAATTCGTTTCCACGTTGGGTCATTCGCAGCCTCCAATTCTAATTTCCTATCCACTTTGAATTTTTTCCATTCTTCGTAATCTTTTGGCTTCTTTGGTCCCCATTTTTTTGCGGAGAATGACCTGGTAATCATCTGCAATAGAAAGAAATATATTTCACCAAAGATCAAGTGCAAGCAATAGAAGAAAGGCTTATTTGCCCAACAATCTTTTTTTAATAAGCATAGGATGCTTCTGAATTCTTAAAACTAGGTACTTGTCTCTAATAGGCTATCCACTGATGTCCTATATTTACTTTGTCCTAAACAAGAAGCACTAACACTTCACTCGCTGTGCTCTGCTTTTTACACATTTCACTCATTCACGAGTTCGAAGGGTTTAGTTCTTTTTAGTCTTCTCACTAGATTCTGGTTGTCCAGTAGCTGCAGGGCCTCTACGTTGACGTGATGGCTTAGGCGAGATTCATGCTTAGTGGCGAATCTTTTTATCTCTTGGATGACTTGTGGGACACCAAGATCACGGTGCAGGTCACTGTTCCGTATGTACCAAGTAGCGTTAACCATATTCCTTAGTACTTTATTTTGAAAAGTCTGGATTTGACGCCAAGCTCTACTCTTTTCTTCTGAACGTGTTCTTTCCATCTTAGCTTCGTATCCAGAGTCATGCTGATATACTTTTCTGTGTTCGCGTATGGAACTATGGCGTCGTTAATCTTGACATGAGGTATGTCCTCGATTCGTTTGTTTGTTGATGTGGACAGATTTCAGTTCGTTGAGCTTGGTCTTCCATTTTTTGTCCATTCATATATTTTACTAAGAGCTTGTTGAAGATTCCTAGTAGATTCTCCAATAGTTGATCCCACTGCCATTAGAGCCATGTTATCTGCGAATGTGGTGGCTGTTACATTTTCCAGCTGTGGTAGGTCACTTGTATATAGGAGATAGAGAATTGGTCCCAAGACACTACCCTGGTGTACTCCAGCTTTTACCTCTTTTAGTTCCGAGTATTCATCGATCTGTTTTATTCTGAATAGTCTATCAGATATATAGGATGTTAGCAGCTCGACGTATTGTAAAGGTAGTTTGCGTATCAATCCTCCGTGCCAAACCTTATCGAAAGCTTGTGTCACATCAAGAAACGTTTTCTTGATGTGACACAAGTTTTCGATAAGGTTTGGCTACAAAGCACAGTGGTTTATTTATGATTTTGAACGTGTTGTCAGTTACCTTTGGCCAACCTGCGTCGCGATTCCTGTAGAAGTAATACAGCATCCACATGAGGAGCTGTAGCATGGCTACGCCCAGGATACCCCAACCAAAGCCAATGGCCAAGTCAGGGTATTCGAAATCTCCGTACGTCAATCGTTCTAACGTAGCTACGAAATAAATGAAGATCGCTATGAGGAATACTGGTGTTATGAGGCCCCAAGTCAGTCTCCAGTATAAACCAACATTGCTCTTGACCATGAAGTAGATGTCGTCACAAATTCTACCAAGACCTGTGAAAAATATCGATGTTAAATCTCGGGTATTCTATTCAAAATTTGAGTTTACCATAAATCCAGGATATCGCAGCTATTTCTAGGATGGTCAGGATGAAGATGATAAATGTTCCTCCGAAGAAGTCGACTAGGTTCAGGATGAACTGGCCACCCTGTAGATTAATTATATAGGGTGTAAATCACAAAAAAAGAAACAAAGTTGATTTGGAAACTTACCGGTGTTACGTACACTAATCCAACCAGAAATCCAATGGTTGCTGTTAATAACGAAACTTGCCATGCTTTTAGACCTTGGAAAATATCCATTATGACTGTGTTGGCGTTTATTTGCAGTGCTACCAAACTTCCAACGCCCAGCACGAACAACATCCCAAAGAACAAGATTGCAAATAGCTAAATAAACAAAAAAAAAGAAAACTTGTTTAGTTGGTTAAAATAAGTAATATACAATATTGAACCAGCAGCAATCAAATTTAATATTATCAGATAGCAGCAAACAAAATAACTATTAGAAGGGGTAACTATTAGAAGATGTTTTCTGAGAAGCCAGACAGTTTCGACAGTTCTAACATCTTGCCAGACAAAATTGAAGGGCAGCTGTAGGTGCGAGCGCTGAGGCAACATACGTTCAACGGGTGCCAGTAAAGATAGTTATTAGGATTTATCGGATAATTTCATTATACAAAATTATTTACGACAATAAAAAAATTTTCAAAGGATTATTCAATATAATTTTCATGTTATATAAATATAAATAAATAAAAAAAAGACAGCTAATACATGAACAAATAATGTTTTATAATTTCATGAATTTCAATTTGTTTTTAACATTCAATTTAGTTCAAATATAGACATTTCATTAAAATTTTATGTTTATTATGGTTATAGAGAAAGGAATTGTTTCAGTACTAAGAAATCAAATGAAAAATAGTTTAATATTATAATCATACCCATCGTGTACAATATAAAAAATATGTATTTATACTATAAGGATAATACAGGATTTAAAGAAATGTTTAATCGTTTATTACTTTTTATCGTTGTAATCGCTATCTTCGTCGCTACTACAGTCCGTAGCTTGATCGTTTTCAATATCGTCTTCACTGTCAGTTTCTGTAAAAATGTAAAGAAGTTAATAATTATGAATAGGTAACTACAAATGTATGTATAATTATGTCAACCAGAAAATAATGGTTTGCGGGTTCAGGAAAGCAACCCGTATCATTTTAAATAGTTTGAAGGGGATCAGCTGCCAAATTACGTCAGTGATTCACTAAAAACTCTATCATGTATTTCATTATTATTTCAAATTATACATACATTTGTAGCTATTCATAATTATTGTATTAACTTCTTTACGTTTTTACAGAAACTGACAGTGAAGACGATATTGAAAACCAATTAGGTATATCATATTTTTGATATGTTGGATTTTGAATTATTAAGTTATAATGTTATGAATTGTGTACTTTATTTATCTTTGAATTATTGATGGTTGTTAAAATTCAATTAAGTTGATTTTTTATACATATTTCTTATTTACTTGTTTTGAACACTGTTCAACGCGGGGGAGAATGTTAAGATTTTATATTGAGTTTAAAACGCATTTATTTTGATTTCCGGTTATGTTCGTATGCTTCGAGGAAGACCGGGTCTAGTTTTAGTTTTCAGTATTGTGATCGACACCAAACGTATTACATGTATATACATCACCTGTCTGTAACTTGGTTGTGAAATAAAATTGTGAAAATTATACAGTCTATTCTGTCGATTAAACAATTATTTCTTCATTTATTAGATCGGCCATTTTTTATTTATATTTATATAACATGAAAATAATATTGAATAATCCTTTAAAAATTATTTTTTTTTGTCATAAATAATTCTATATAATGAAATTATCCGATAAATCCTAATAACTATCTTTACTCGCACCCGTTGAACGTAATGTTGCCTCAGCGCTCGCACATACAGCTGCCCTTCAATTTTGTCTGGCAAGATGTTAGAACTGTCGATACTGTCTGGCTTTTCAGAAAACATCTTCTAATAGTTACCCAAGTAACATATATAAAATTTAGCCTTTATAAAATAACGAAAGTACAACTACAATTTATTAAAGTTTAAGGGTGTCTGGCGAAGGGTTGCCACGATACTAAGTGTCTGGCAATCGTTAATGAGATTTCTAATATTATTCCGAAGAAAATATAAAAAAGATTACGCTTTATACTTTGACGAAAGTAGGTAGCAATTTTCTACCCCTTTGCTACCCGTTACCTGCCAAAGCCACTATGATCCAAACTTCATAGTAGCCAATCGTAATAATAAATCCCAAAACAGAATATATATAGTAAGGTAACTGCAATTTGATTTATTTATACATCGCTACAGGATAACAGTAAGTTAACCTTAGGTTTATTATAAACAAAAGAGATTATAAGCGTACCCAAGGAACAGCGTCAAATTTTGCTATAGCCTCTGGATAGGAAATGAAAGCTAAGCCACTGCCTCCAGAATTGACAACTTGGTCGACCTCGAGGCCCATTTCATAAGCTAAATTTCCCAGAATTCCAAATATAGTTGTTCCAGCCAATAGAGATGTGAACGTGTCCAAAGTTGTTATGATCATAGCGTCCCTGAAAAAAAAAATTTTTTTTACACTATTTACATAAATAATAAATAAATAAATGTCACTAAATCATATTTTTCATTTTCAACATAGCAAACTAAGTCGACAATAACTTGATATATTTACTTCGGTCTTCACATTTTTAAAAATGATTGGCCTAAAACTGAGCCATTGGTTGTGCTTATTAGATATTAGATGCAATTTTTTAATTTTATTTCACTATTGAAACCCAGCCCCCCCCCCCCAAAAAAAACTTATAGAAGAAGAAAAAATGTTGATATCTCTAACAATTTGTTTGAAAACTGTCTCAAAGACAGAGCCGCTTTTTAGGTCTCTACATGTAAGTCCATATAAAGCATTTGACTCAGAATGACATTTGCTTTCTAATACATTCTATATTTACCTTCTGTGGATATTGAGGATTTTCTCTAGCCAATTATAAATAAAAAGCAAATATTGCTGAACTCACCTGTTGATGTTATGACCAAATCTGTTATACGAAGAGTACATAATGATAGAACCAAACCCAACACCTAATGAGAAAAAACACTGTGTGACTGCTGCATACCATACCTAAACAAAAAAAAATCCACATTATTTTATCCAGATTTAAGCATTTCTAATACTTATTGCATTACCAAAAACTTTCCAAAAACTCAGTAAAACGTTTATAATCATGTAAAACATCTAAAACTAGTATCATTCTCGTCTACTTACGTCAGCATCCAGCAGTTTTTCCCATTGGGGTCTGATGAAGAACAGAATGCCAGTGCCAGCACCCGGAAGTGTGACGGCCCTTATCAACAGGGCGATCATAATCACGTAAGGAAATAAGGCGAGGAAATAGGAAGCTTTCCCAGAGCTGGAAACTCCCTTGAAACTAACCAGAAACGTTATAACCCATGAGGCGAAAAGGCAGAGAGTCAGACGCCACTCTGGAGTCCCAATTCCGTCAGATATGTCGTCAATTTCGCGGAGTACTTCCCTCCTATAAAAAAAGAAACATACAAAAATGCGATACGTGGTTAGAGATGTTCTGATTTTGCATTATGTGGGACAACATCCAAAGCTGATGGGTTAAAAATTATTTTTGTATACGCCTCGGTCACAGATGAATTTGATAATAAATACTGTAAATTACAGCTTTCTATCACAGCTAGTATACCATACAGAATTTTTTAAACTTGGGATTTTAGCGAAATCAAACTCTCGAATGTTCTGATTTTGCATTATGTGGGACAACATCCACAATTGATGGGTTAAAAATTAATTTTATATACGCCTCGGTCACAGATGAATTGGGTAATAAATACTGTAAATTACAGCTTTCTACCACTGCTAGTTTACCATACAGAATTTTTTAACCTTGGAATTTTAGCGGAATCAAACTCTCAAATGTCCTGATTTTGCATTATGTGGGACAACATCCAGAATGGATGCGTTAAGAGTTATTTTTATATACGCCTCGGTCACAAATGAATCGGGTAATAAATACTGTAAATTACAGCTTTCTACCACTGCTAATTTACAATACAGAATTTTTTAGACTTGGAATTTTGGCGAAATCAAACTCTCAAATGTCCTGATTTTGCATTATGTGGGACAACATCCACAATTGATGGGTTAAAAATTATTTTTATATACCCCTCGGTCACAGATGTATTAGGTAATAAATACTGTAAATTACAGCTTTCTACCACTGCTAGTTTACCATACAGAATTTTTTAAACTTGGAATTTTAGCGAAATCAAACTCTCAAATAATTAGAAGAAATAACTCTCAAATGTTCTGATTTTGCATTATGTGGGACAGCATCCACAATTGATCGGTTAAAAATTATTTTTATATACGCCTCGGTCACAGATGAATTGGGTAATAAATACTGTAAATTACAGCTTTCTACCACTGCAAGTTTACCATACAGAATTTTTTAAACTTGGAATTTTAGCGAAATCAGACTCTTAAATGTTCTGATTTTGCATTATGTGGGACAACATCCACAATTGATGGGTTAAAAATTATTTTTATATACGCCTCGGTCACAGATGAATTTGATAATAAATACTGTAAATTACAGCTTTCTACCACTGCTAGTTTACCATACAGAATTTTTGAAACTTGGAATTTTAGTGAAAGCAGGCTCTCAAATGTTCTGATTTTGGATCATGTGGGACAACATCCACAATTGATGGGTTAAAAATTATTTTTATATACGCCTCGGTCACAGATGAATTGGGTAATAAATACTGTAAATTACAGCTTTGTACCACTGCTAATTTACAATACAGGATTTGTTAAACTTGAAATTTTAGCGAAATCAAACTCTCAAATGTTCCGATTTTGCATTATGTGGGACAACATCCAGAATGGATGCGTTAAAGGTTATTTTTATATACGCCTCGGTCACAAATGAATCGGGTAATAAATACTGTAAATTACAGCTTTCTACCACTGCTAGTTTACCATACAGAATTTTTGAAACTTGGAATTTTAGCGAGGTCAGTCTCTCAAATGTTCTGATTTTGGATTATGTGGAACAACATCCACAATTGATGGGTTAACAATTATTTTTATATATCCCTCGGTCACAGATGAATTGGGTAATAAGTATTGTAAATTTCAGCGCTCTATCTGTGATAGTTTATCATACAGAATTTTGTAAGTTTGAATTTTGGTGAAATTAAAACGTCAATTATTATTTTGGATAAAAGTAAGCACACTGACTAAAATATGTACCTAGATAGCTTAGGTACATATTACACATTTGACACTATTAATTCTTGTTGATTGTTCGTCATTGTTCTACAAAGATTAGAAGATCATGAGTTATTAAGAAAAAAATTACTCAACCGTTATTGAGATGGCCACAAAAAATTTCCTGTAATTATTTTTTATCTATGGATTTGGGTACTATTCTAGATAATATTACTAATAATCCTATCAGGGCTTACACGTCGACTGGTAAATTTATATTATAGTTGTTCGTAAATCTTTATTTTGGTCTATGTAAAACTTACCTAAAGAACAATTCTGACGAACTAACAGCATGTCCGCTGATATTCGCTGTTTCATTTCCTGTTGCAGTGGATGGGACACATGTTATGTTGTGTATGGCATTCACTTCCTCCCATTCTGGTCTACAACTAGCCCATGGTAGATCACCAGTGAAAGAATTGACAAAATAGAAGAGGATGATAGCCATAAGGGCACAATAGTATGTGGCCACTGATACAGCTCCTAGAAGTTGACCATACCCAATGCCTGTAAAAGAAATGTACATTAAGGGGGGATTCCGGTTTTTTAAAATTAACGCGTTTTATAGAATTTTTCATTGGTGAGACTATACAATAAATCGCATCCAAATTTGGCACAAATATTTATTAGCTTTTCAAGTAGTTACAGAAAAAAAATAATACAGAAATATGATGAATCACGCTCACTAGCCACCCGCGATCATGACACTGCGCGAACATCCGCGGTCACTGGTTGGCATGATTGGGCCAATCCAGGTGATCTGAAATGATAATGTCGACTAGCGGCCTACTTTATACATAAGTGGCTATCGTTTGATGAACCAGAAATAAAAAATATTTATATTTGAGGAAATGGTTACTTGTTAAACTCAAAATATCGATTTTTCTCCAAAAAATTGACAATGTTTTCTCTATAAAAAGAAAAGTACATAACGTATTGCATTTCTGGTGCATCAAACGATAAAGAGATGTTTATAGAACATCCTGTTAAAATTTGAAGTCAATCGGTCAAATAGTTTTCGAAATATCATGCCAACCGTTCGCGAAAAAACTATTACGGGAAAAATGCGTTCAAACATTCAAGTACAGTTTATAACGTGACATCGAGTACTTACAGAATTTTACTGCTAATATGCTATACCAGAACCATTCTTTATTTCTTCCTCCACTTCGTAGAATTTATTTTGACACATTTGCTCATTTCTACGTCTTGTTTGAGCGTATTTTGCAGCCTCGAGTGCACGTCTGGACGACCTCAACAAACGCATTTTCTCGCGCACATTTGCAAATATCTTCGCTTCCTTGCCAATAACGATTCCTATTGTTGTTAAATTTAAAGAATGACCGAAAAGCCTTTATTAGAAATGCCTGCTGCCGCATAAGCCGAAATTTTGATAGGTTTTCAGCAACGGTAAAGATATTTGTGTACAGTCATGGAAATAAGTAAGTTCGTATCGCTATCGCAGGATTTGAAAATAGTATGTCGGTTATATATTCGTGTACTGTTCTACCTCGACCCGGCCGCTTCGCAAAAAGTTGTCCGTCACGAGGTGGTTTTTCGATGGATGTAATGTAACGGGATTTAGTTTATTTTTAGCGTGTCCGACCTTTTCCTTAATGTGATATCTTCATTGCAATATAATAAATGAAATATGATCACTACAGTTAAGTCTACGAGTAGGTAATGCATTTAATTAAATATAGAATTACTTTTATAATAATATTAATAAACATGAAATTTGATAATATGATACGAAAAACTCATTTTAAGATATTGCGTAATATCATGACACATTATATAAATTTATGTTAACTAATACACATATTAATTACGCAAGTAAATGCCTTTGCCCAGCAGTAGGATGACGGGCTTAAGTAAGTAAGTAAATGCGCAAATCAACTGGATGCCAAGTATTATCACTAAATATAGACTATTTCAGAATTGTAATATTAAAATATATTCACTAAATGTAAATAAATTCTCTAAATTTAATTTAAATTTACATTTAGGACGAGCATGTATTTTGTATGAAGGACAATGGAAATTTTATATCTGTATTTACTTTACAGCAGTTAATGTTCAATTACCTTTCATGACATCTAATACATGCTTGACAACCAAAATAATTTAGATTATAGCAATATATCCAGGCTGTCCCACGTTTCTTCCGCAAAACAATTTTTTTCAGAAAGTAAATTACTTTTTCAATTCATTAAAAACTTACAGCCGTTTGAATTATTAACAATATCTTATTATAAACGGCTACAACTTCAGAAGGAACAGAGAAAACCAATAAGACCATATGAAACATATTACTTTCAACTTTTTTCTGTTAATATTTCAAAGAGCTCTACAGAAGTTTTATTGTAATATAGTTCCAGTTCAATAAGCACACAGATTTTCATTTTATGTAATCGAAAACTTTTATGTTTATTAATATAAAATTAATATTATATTTAATAAAAACACAATTACATTGCAATATAGGCATAACATTAACTAATTACACATTAAGCTAATAAATAGAATCATATAAATCATTATAAACCAATTCAAAGCATTCGAACAAGGTTCCGCAAATAATAAATTTCCGATATACGAGAATGCAGCATAAACGGAGAATTTTTTGCACTTAGCGGCCAGAATAACAAAAAACTCGTACATGGAGGTATCATCGACAGACTGCTGAAATACTGATACGAACTTACTTAATTCCAAGACTGTACTAGCAAATGCTTTCTTTCTCGAGTGTGAATTCACAATAAATGTTCTTCTTTTTGTCTCGTGTAGGACGTGTAGGAGTTTTTCTTGTGTTTCTTATCCATGACTGTTCACGACAGAATTTCACAGAATAATAAACCACACACCGCAAGATTTTTAGCTTGAAAAACTCGAGCGGAAAAATTTATGAGCGCGCGATCAGACCGATCCGCGCGCTGCATATTTTTCTCACCTGCACGCCGTCGGCTAATTGCTTATAACTTAGCTAAGTTGGCTAATTTTGCTTTAAAACTTCGTACACACATTCTTAAGACCTTCAATTATAAATTAAATAATAATAAAAATTAAATTTTCTTCAGAAAACCGGAATCCCCCTTAAATAAAACAAAATAAACAATCAAACTTTGTACAGATCACCAAGACTGAAATTTGAAATTGGTCATTCTCACTTCTGATGTTGCTATATCGAAAGTATTGCATGCAATTTCAAACCTGTGGGGACTGTCCATAAGTATCAGGTGTACAAAATCGATAGTTGAACGATGTGGTTGGCAACAATGTTGTAAAGTATACTGCAAGTGAACGGGTATCTGCTAGCACCGTTGTTCGGGGTGCTATTATTATGGCAAACACACGAAGTAGCGTACGGCTTGAACATATCTGCTGTTATCCCAGTATTTCCGCACCATTGATCGGTTTGTTTCCGAGTTTTAAGCCGGTATCAAGCGATCTACCTATTATTTTTCGTATAAGTAGTATAGGGGAACACTTTTTTCGAAACCGGTAACTTTTTAAATAATAGTTTTAGGCAAATCAAATTTGGTATACTTCAACGGCATATATTTAACTACAGAAAATTACAAAAACAATGTTACAACTCTTAGTTACTTCTAAGTTGTACTTAAAAATGTAAATTAATAACGCAAAACAAAATGGAAATGGTTTAATATGTCCTCCACGAGCACGAATCACTTCCTCACACCTGCGTGCCATGCTGCGCACTAGTCTGCGAAGAGATTCTTGGGGTATGCTTTCCCATTCCTCAATCAGGGCTTGTGTCAGTTCCTGTAGGGTTAGGGCGCTTGCGAACACTTCGGTCAAGCTGATCCCACACGTGTTCAATAGGATTCAGGTCAGGACTTAACGCCGGCAATTCCATGACCTGAATTCCACGTCTTTAAGGTGACCAGACGTCCCGCTTTTAGCGGGACAGCCCCGACTTTTCACTTTTTGTCCCGCGTCCCGCGGTGTTTTAAAAATGTCCCGCTTTTTAGGATATATACCGTTTACAATTTTTTTTACAGAAATACTAAGGAAAATAAACTATACATATTGTGAATTGATTCATAGCTTTTCCAAATCGAAAAAAAAAGTTCACCAACAAATATCAACATTTGATATACCGACTGACCGGTACAATTAAAAGAACGCTTAAACCAATTTAACTAAAATTATTTTTATTTATTTCGGAACATTTAAAGAAAATTATCAAAGATACTTAACATACTTTTGAAACCTAAAGAAAATAGATCAAAAATTGCTTTTTGGTCTAAGTTTGAGACATCTTGTGGGGTAACTAAGGAACTTGTCCTCTCTGAGGTTCTCAGCTACAAAAGTATATCAATGCTCGACATCTTGTTTTCTAATTCTTTCCAATATCTGAATTTTTGTAGAAGATACACAGTTGAAGTAAAATTTTGAATTGTTTTTGCACCAAAAACACTGGTAAATCTGGCACTCTGAATATGCTGCAATCCATCAGAATCTAACTTTAAAACATATCCTGTAGATTCCACGTCGACTAAGTGCTGTTATTTCAATAAGTGGTGGACACACACGTTATTAAAGTACCAAGTACATGTTTAGTCTCTCTTACTGAAATTTATTTGTTTAACCATTAGTTTAGCTGTTAATTTCTAGTCGTTATCTTAAAATTAGTTCGTTGCTCGTACTAAATACAAAAGTCTAAACACTCTTAATCAAGTAACATTTGCTGCAAGGTTTCACAACATTTCAAATAGCACAGGCTTATTTGAAATTGTGTATCTTCTACAAAATTTAAAATTGATATGAACCAAAAACTAAATGTTGAGAATTATAACAAAGAGTAACAATAAAATAATAATAGTAATAAGAATTAAATATAACAGAGTACCTAGTTTAAAACATACCCAAGCTCTGTTATTCCACAGCTTGTCTCGAAAGCAGATCAAAAACATCGTTATGCATTACCCGGTCAGGTGTAAAATTCTGTTATTTAAAATTACAATAGTACGTGTTAATCTGAATTAATGTCTTTCCAAATACATCGCAAAAAATATGAAAATCGGTCAAATATTACCAAAGTTACCTTAACCTTTCCATCTCAACCTTAAAGTTTCGCGAAATGGGCGTTCCCTTAATAGTCCCAGTCAGTGTATTTTTTCTCAAAACCGTACCCCTAAACTTGGCATAATTAAGTTGTATTGTACATATGGTCGTTAGATTATAACTTTAGTTTATTATCTTCTTTTATCTTAAAATTTGCTTTGTTAACCATAAGAATATAATTCGTCTTTCTTAGTCTTAGTCTTAAATGTATTGGAAGGAAAATATGAAAATGTAAAATGTAAAAGGACAGAATTAATAATAAGTATTTATTTTAAATAAATATTGCAAAACAATTAATCACTAATAATGAAAATTATGTTGAGTATTCAATGAAGAAAATATATTTTGTTTAACCAAATATGTTTTGATCACAAGCACAAAAATGTAAAGGAACTAGTTGCTTAAAAGAAAAATCTGATGTGGCCAGGCACATGACTTTATCATACTATATATAAAATTAATTAATTAAAATCAAATTAATTTCATGCAGTTTAGCTGCATGAAATTCTATTTGATCGAGATCGGCTATGTCTGCATTAAAATAAAACTAGTAGAACTAGACAGATATGTCGATTAAAGCTGCGTTCGGATATTGTACTCCGTTGACACCGGGTACACCGACCAAATGACATTTATGTGTTATTGGGTGTAAAAAGTGTAACGGTGTACAATATCCGAACGCAGCTTATATTGACAGTTGTCAAAACATTAGCGTTTGACACTATCTACATATCGTGGCAAATCTGACATATCCTGGCTACTAGTTTTAGTGCAGTACGACCGATCTCGATGTAATAGAATTTGCTCCTGTAGCTAAACTATTAATTTTACCAAAAAATTTCATAGACATAAATTATACAAAATTTTCTCTGCTTTCATTTATTATTTAACTATTTTGACGAATTTACAGAAATGGCGGCTCATTTGCAAAATCGTTAAAAAATGCTAAGAGTAAACATCCAGTTCCTTTGGACCTTTTTGACCCAAAAGCTTTTCAGCTCTAAGTTTGGTCATGAAACTTCTAAATATGAAGTTTCGTCCCGATACCTTTAGTAGTTTCTCCGGAATCGTCGCCACAAAAAAACGGGTACACACATCCACACACACACAGACATTTTTTTGTACCTTGGTCAAAAATGTTCAGGGGACCCAAAAAGACATATTTCCGCTAAAATCTCAAATTTTTTTTGGCACGATTACAATACTTTACATACTGCGTATGATAAAGTAAAAAAACTGTGTACCTAACCAAACTAAAAGAGTATATTAATAATTTGTATCAAAATCGTTTGAATTTGTCGGTTTTCGATTTTTATGCGGTCGCCAGTTTTTGGTTTTTATTTTTACCACCACCCCCCCTCCCCACTACTTGCCCGCTTTTCTACAATAACATTCTAGTCATTCAAAGTCATTCGCGCTGCTTTGTGATGCTACGTAAGGCGTGGTGCGCGGACAGGTCTTCTTGGTTTCAAATTCGCTTCTTTTAATCTGTTTCTAACAGTTTTATCAGACATTTCTGTTTCATGTGCTCGTCTTAGGTCGTTTAGGAGGTCTCGTGCTGTGGCAGTACGCTGACGTAGAGAGGAAAGGACGAGAAATCGGTCTTGATTTTGAGTAGTTTTTCGAGTTCGACCTTGTCCAGCTCTTCTAACATTTTGCCAGTCTCCCGAAACCGATTCCATACACGCTGAATAACGGCAACAAAAACATACTTAAAAATTTCTCCCAGCATCATAACTGATAGAAAACATCAGAAAAATAAGGGTAAATCATATTCACTAGGCTTAAGTGGCAATAAAATAGATAATTTACCTTGCGATCTAAATTATTGGGGCTGGATTTTTTTTTTCTTTACGGTAGGTACAGAAGTTAGCTTCATCGTCAAACTTTTGTAATTACTGTGCCGCGACTTTGTCTGAAAGGCCAAGAATCTAGCGAACAGTTTCCTGTAACACATTAGTCTGAAACTTTTCAAATCTCTGATACCATACTTTATATTTCCTGAGTCGGCAATTTTCTTTTTATGGGGGTGGGGGGAGACAAATGTGTTTTTCTGGTTACCTGCTATCGAAGTATAGACCCCTTTGAAATAAATCACATCAAAGAAATTGTTTTTAACCTCTTTTTTTTCATCATTTGTTAGTTTTTGTTTACTTGATAATACAACAAACCTTTAAGTGCTGGTGTTAACATGCCGAAAGCCTTCACATTCCCTCTACTCGCAAACTGCCCAATGGACATCTCCAAATAGTACAAAGGCCTCCCTATTACGATCAGAACGATGATATATGGTATCAAAAAAGCTCCACCTCCATTTTCATATGCAGTGAAAGGAAATCGCCATATGTTTCCAAGGCCAACTGACATGGCGATGCATGACATCAAGAACTCCATGCCGTTACTCCATTGTTGTCTCCCATCGTCATCAGGATCGTCAGGTTTCTGAAAAACAAAAAAATATATCCAGTGGCTTATTTATGTGTTGTTAGTTGTAAAAACACTATTAAAAATTATAAAAATACTGGTCATACAACGCAAAATTGAATATTAAAATTCAACTTGATATAAAAATGTGTAGTTCTATAACATAAAATGGACGTGGTTTTTTTTTCATACATCCAACAATTTTGATTTTCATGCGTTTATTAGTTTTTTTTTTTATTGTTCATAAATGCATTACAATCTAGTCATAATTGACTAATGAGTAACTTAATTCTAACTTATTTTACTAGTTTAACTTAGCCTAACAGGTACCCATCGATGTCTCTCAGTTGCTCCTGGTATACTTGGCACGTTTTTCTTGCGCACTACGTAGCACTGTCTCTGCTATTAGAACTAACACTTACAACTAGCACTTACTCTGCTTTTCCACTAACTCACATTCACACTAACTCAAAAGGCTTCTTTCTCTTGAGTCTTCGGATTAATTCGGTGTTGTCGAGGAGCTGGATGGCCTCAACGTTTACGTGATGGTGAAGCCTTTCCTCGTGACTTCTTGCTACTTTTTGGATTTCTTTGCACACAAACTCCATTTGGAGGTCCTTGTGGAGATCATCATTCCTGATGTACCAAGGCGCATTGACAATGCATCTCAATACTTTATTTTGAAAGGTCTGGACAATTTTAATGTTACTTTTTTTGGTGCAACCCCAGAGTTGAGCACCATACGTCCACACGGGTTTTAGAACTTACAAGAGAAGTTTATTATGTACAGACAGCGTGGAGTTTCTTCCTAGCAGCCAGTACATCTCTCTGTAGCGGATTCTTAGTTCCTCTCTTTTCTTTTTGACATGGGCTTTCCAGCGTAGCCTGGCGTCTAATGTCATGCGGAGATATTTGGCTGTGTTTGCGTACGGTACTAGTTGGTTATTAATAGTAACCGGGATATGTTGTATTTTCTTATTGGTGAAGTCAACATGTACTGACTTGAGTTCGTTCAGTTTGATTCTTTTTTTCTTTGTCCAGACCTGAAATGACCAAGAGCTGTTTGGAGTTTTCTCGTCGCTTCTTCATTGCTGTTCCCAACAGCTAGGATAGCCGTGTCGTCTGCGAAAGTTGCGACAGTATTATTTTCTAGTGCTGGGAGGTCGCTGGTGTAGAGTAGGTAAAGGACCGGCCCTAAAACACTACCTTGCGGCACTCCTGCTTTTATTTCCTTAAGAACTATTTCTATTCTAAACTATTCGAAACCAGACATCATAAGTAACTTGCTTAGTAATGTCTAGACTAATGTATTAAAAAACGGATCATTTATAAACAAACAAAATACCTGCACTAATCTGTCTATAAGTATGTCATTTAATTCATACAGATTAATACAATTGATTTATAGAACAATAAGATAATTAATTGATAATAATAATTGCTAAGATTTTTAAATATAAATTTATTTTCGAGGTATAGGTACATATACTGTTCAAAAAATTAGAACACTTTTTTCGAACCCTTAATTTTTACAAAAGATGACAAATGAATTCAATTGTTAATTTTCGTTGATTAGAAACGTCATTAGAAGTAAAATGATGCATCTTAGTGAAGTGCAAGTTGCTCGTGCTGTCGCCCTTATTCAGCATGGCCACTCTATTCGACATGTTAGCAGGGACCTTCGAGTTTCCCCTTCTGTTATTCAGCGTTTACGGAATCGGTTTCGGGAGACTGGCCAATATGTTAGAAGACCTGGACAAGGTCGAAATCGAAAAACTACTCAAAATCAAGACCGATTTCTTGTCCTTTCCTCTATACGTCAGCGTACTGCCACAGCACGAGACCTCCTAAACGACCTAAGACGAGCACATGGAATACAAATTTCTGATCAAACTAAGTAAGACCTGTCCGCGCACCACGCCTTACGCAGCATCGCAAAGCAGTGCTCTGGATCACAAAGATTGGTCGTGGATCTGTGATGGTTTGGGCTGGAATCAGTATAGACAACAAAATTGGTCTTGTTGTGGTACCTGGTAGACTAAATGCCATGAATTACATCGAAAACATCTTGGAGGGTCATGTGGTGCCTGCCGCATATGGCGTCGGTCAAAATTTCATCCTAATGCAGGACAATGCAAAGCCACATACCGCCGGTATCACCAGAAAATTTTTACAAGAACGTTGAATTCAGGTCATGACCTGAATCCTATTGAACACGTGTGGGATCAGCTTGATCGACGTGTTCGCAAGCGCCCTAATCCACCACTAACCGTACAGGAACTGACACAAGCCCTGATTGAGGAATTTTCTTTAGTTAAAGTAAGTTGAAGTAAGTTGAAGTATACCAAATTTGATTTGCCTAGAACTATTATTTAAAAAGTTAGAGGTTTCGAAAAATGTGTCCCCTAATTTTTTTGGGCAGTGTATAATTATTTTAGAAACTAACTTTAAATTACGCAATATTATTACTTTATCATACGCAGTATGTAAAGTATTGTAACCATGCTAAAATTTTTTTTTGAGATTTTAGCGGAAATATGTCTTTTTGGGTCCCCTGTACATTTTTGACCAAGGTACAAAAAAATGTCTGTGTGTGTGTGTGTGTGTGTGTGTACCCGTTTTTGTGGCGACGATTCCGGAGAAACTACTAAAGGTATCGGGACAAAACTTCATATTTAGAAGTTTCATAACCAAACTTAGAGCTGAAAAGCTTTCTGTTGAAAAGGGTCCAAAGGAACTGGTGGTTTACTCTTAGCATTTTTCGAAGATTTTGTAAATGAGCCGCTATTTGTGTAATGTCGTCAAAATAGTTAAATAATAAATTAAAGGAGGGGAAATTTTCTATAATTTATGTATGACATTTTTTGGTAGAATTTATAGTTTAGCTGTATGAGCAAATTCTATTTCATCGAGATCGGTCGTACTGCTTTAAAACTAGTAGCCAGGATATGTCAGATTTTTTATTCTAATGACAGTAGCTAGTGTCAAACGCTAATGTTTTGAAAATACTACTGTCAATATAGGCTGCGTTCGGATATTGAAGACCGTTACACTTTTTACACCCACTAACACGTAAGTGTCATTTGGACGGTGTACCCGGTGTCAACGGAGTACAATATCCGAACGCAGCTTTAATCGAGATATCTGTCTAGTTCTACTAGTTTTATTTTAATGCAGACATAGCCGATCTCGATCAAATAGAATCTCATGCAGCTAAACTATTAATTTTATATATAGTATGATAAAGTCATGTGCCAGATTTTTTAGATCGGAACTGGATTTTTTGCATTCTTCTCAACACAACTTTTACTTTAAACTATCCAATTATTTATTGAAGTAGAACTGTATCATTCTAAAAGTAACTGGATCGGGCAGAACATCAAGATTTGGTGGACACCTTGTCTCACTTTCTAATTCGTTAGTATAAAAAATCAGTGAAAAAAAATAATACAACTAACTCTTTTCACTAACGTTGAATGGACGGATAAATAAAATAATAATAACTGATTTATTCAATAACACTTATCAGTTTTTTGTTGTTGTTTCTTCACTTCAAAACATTATTATGAAACGATGATTACAAATAAAATATCTGTGGTATAAATAAGATATCTAACACAAGGCCGTGGTCACCTTTATTTTGCGGTATATCGTATTACCACTTGTTAATTTGTAACTAATATACAGAGTGTAATTTCTTAACAACCGAATTATTTTCTGTAATATTTCCATTTATTATATTTTGGTGATTTGAAAATTATGGTTTTTAACAAATTATTTTTTAGAGCACACGTTGGGGTATTTGACCCAAAAAGCCATAAATCAAATTTCTCAATTGTTAAATTCCAAAAAGTAAACCAGTTTCTGGTATAGGTAAAGGACTGACGTATTAAAAGGCGGCAATATTTTTTCACCTGAGCCCTGCGCCACGTGTCCTTGTCAGCCAAAAGTGAGATTTTACTATGGCTAAACATACATGCACATAAGTAGACACTCTTGAAAACAGTTGTAATTTTGTGTGTTAAGGAAAAATGTGACTTTTTTGTTATACCTTCTTTAGAACAAAGCATAAACTTTCATTCGACATTGTTTTTATTAAAATTTACCCATAATTTTGTTTATTGCAAGGCCGAGAACATTCGCTATTATTTAAAAAAAAAAAAACAGTTTTATGCGGAATTTGAGTGTTTTAGTTTAGTGTTTAGCTTAATTAAGCTCTTGAAAGTGGTTCAAATTATAGTACACATATTTGACATTACAACTACTGCAAAATCTGCTGCGGATAGGTGCGGATGCGGTTATTGTGATTTTATTTTTATCACGTTGTAAAGGAAAATCCAAAAATTGATGTACGGGTTTATATGTAATTTGATGCGATTCCTTGAAACCGTGATAGTAGAGGTAATTTAGAACATATTTAACCATATTTAGCTATATACAAACGATTACGGTTATCAAGATATTAACAATTTTATGTTCATCTTATATGTTTTAAATGCCGTTATGTACGTATATTTTTCCGTTTTGGATCATGTATAGCAAACAACCCCGATGACCTAGACTCTTAAAAATCATCCGAAAAAAACCTTAAACTTTGTACTTGTATGTGAATTTCTTGGAAATTTGTTGCTTGAAGCGAATCGGATTTATATTCAGGGCAAGAAAATACATCGAAAGCACCTACTCGCATACACAGTTCTCTCCAATAAAATGGATTACTGTTGAGGAGAGCCAATAGTAAGCTTGTGAATAGAAACTGGTTAGGCGTTTTCGATAAATGTGTTTATACGGAATGCGAATCTGGGTTCAAAACATGCGTATGAGGGAGATACCACTAAAAAAACGACCGTTTCAGTTTGAAGGATGATCACATTTCGAAAGTTTTCATAGAAACAATAAGGATAAGTATTAGACAATTTTGAAATAATACTAAAAATAATAGTTTTTATAGTGACAAATATTGTTAAATAGGTTCTTAATTGTCTCTACTATCACGTCTTAAAAGGAATGCACCGAACGGAAAATAGCATGAATAGCGTATGTACCGTCTCAATACACAATATCGACTGGTGTAAACTTTCATTTTCATCCTCTACCACTGGTCTTAAAAATAAAACTTTCTTCATGATTTTCTTACAAGATAACAGACCCAAAAGTATTATCTCATATAACTCGGAAACGACATGAATTGTTCAATTTTAAATCCGTCTATTATGCGTATTTAATCAGGACATGCCATATATATATTTGTATATTTCACACAGTAATAGAAATAAAATCACAAAAAATATTGATGGCAAATCTTGTAGCAGTAATTAATTTACAATAGGTGTACTGTAGTGAGCAACAATTTTTAATACAGTTTGCTTTTTTCCCTATTTTGTACTGTTTTATTGTTTTTATTAAGTTGTTAACCTTCAAATACTTAGTATGAAGGTTAAAATGCTATACTTGTAAACTTTTTTTAATTATTAAACAACATTTTGGGGTCGACAACCGTTGTTTCACAATTGTAGTTTTTTACAAAGAAAAATATGAATTACTCATATTAGGTAACTTACATACCATACTAAATATAAATTAATATTCATTTTTGTTAACAACTAGACTCTAAGCTAAATAACTACAAAGCAGTTCCTTCTGTCATTTACAATAAAAATTGCACTATTTTAACAATTTTAACCATTTTTATTATTTTCAAAGTTTTATTGGATACTGACCAATAACTGACTGATCAATATCATTTAGTCGCAAAGCAAGAATATACAGAAACTTAATAGCAAACACAGCATCTTAGCAAAACACCAAATTATAAGTAATAAATATACAATATTCTATTCTGTCTAATGGATATTTAATAATTTTGTACGTTTTTGAAAAATCGTAACTGTAATCTGTAAAGAGAATTTATGGATTTTGCATTGTTTTACGACAATCACAGGACAAAATTAAATTGATTTAGAAAACCAACCTACCTTTTGCCATACGTGTATAAAATTTCGCTAACAAGTAGCAACATTTGGTGTCGACTGACCGGCTTAAACGGTAAAAAAAGTTAGCTAAACTTTGATATTCAATAACTTTTGCAGATTTAAACCGATTATCATTATTTTTTCGAGACATGTAAAGAAATGTATCGGATTTATCAAATAATACATTTGATAATTAATGAAAATAAGATGTTCCAGCTGATTATTTATTCTGGGAGATCAAAAATAGTGTTTTTGGTGTAAGTTTGAGACATCCTGTGGGATAATTAAGGAACTTGTTCTCTCGCAGGTTGGCTAGGTACTCTCTTACAACACCATATCAATTCTCAACATCTTGTTTTCTAATTCATCTCAATATCTGAATTTTTGTAGAATATACACAGTTTGCAGCAAGATTTTGTATTTCACTCATAATCAAGTAACATTTGCTGCAAGGTTTAACAGCAAATTTAAATTGCTAAGTTTTATTTAAAATTTGAAATTGTTAATCTTCTACAAATTTCAGATATTGGAATGAACTAAAAACAAAATGTTGAGAATATGGATGTCTTTTTGACAAATTACTTTAAAATTTGCTCATGCTTTGCACTTATTTCACAGCGTGTATCGAAAGTGGATCAGAAAACAACATTATGGTCTGTTTTTCAAAAAATAAAAAAGTATGTGCTTATCTCTACGAAATTCAATGAATTTCTTTAAAATGTATTAAAAAATATGAAGACCTGTCAATATTACAGAAGTTTAGCAAAATAAGCGTTCTTTTAATTGTGCCGGTCAGTGTATTTTTACTTTATCATACGCAGTATGTAAAGTATTGTAATCGTGCCAAAAAAAATTTTTGAGCTTTTAGCGGAAATATGTCTTTTTGGGTCCCCTGAACATTTTTGACCAAGGTACAAAAAAAATGTCTGTGTGTGTGTATGTGTGTGTGTGTGTGTGTGTGTGTGTGTGTGTGTGTGTGTGTGTGTGTGCCCGTTTTTTGTGGTGACGATTCCGGAGAAACTACTAAAGGTATCGGGACGAAACTTCATATTTAGAAATTTCATAACCAAACTTAGAGCTGAAAAGCTTTCTGTTGAAGAGGGCCCAAAGGAATTGGAGGTTTAGTCTTAGCATTTTTGAAAGATTTTGCAAATAAGCCGCCATTTTTGGAATGTCGTCGAAATAGTTAAATAATAAATTAAAGATGAGGAAATTCTGAATATTTATCACTATGACATTTTTTGGTACAATCAATAGTTTAGTTGCATGAGCAAATTCTATTTCTACGAGATCGGTCGTACTGCATGAAAACTAGTAGCCAGGATTTGTCAGATTTTTTGATTCGAATGACAGTAGGTAGACTTGGTGTCAAACCCTAATGTTTTGACAATAACTTCTGTCAATATAAGCTGCGTTCGCATATTGCATTACACTTTTTACACTCAATAACACGTAAGTGTCATTTGGACGGTGTACCCGGTGTCAACGGAGTACAATATGCGAACGCAGCTTTAATCGACATATCTGTCTAGTTCTAGTAGTTTTATTTTAATGCAGACATGGCCGATCTCCATCAAATAGAGTCTCATGCAGCTAAACTATTAATTTTATATATAGTATGATAAAGTCATGTGCCTGGCCACATCAGATTTTTTTCTTAAACTTGGCATATCTTGTTGTGCTGAACAGAGTTGTTAGATTAGAACATTATTTTTTTACCTTAAGATTTATTATTATATAATTCATCTTTGTTAGTAGTTACTATACTTATAAGTTGATAAAAGTTTTAAAAAAATATAAAAATTTATTTAGAATATTTATTTCTTGCAAAGGGCATATAATTGAAGAATTTATGTTAAAGGGAAGAGAGTTAATATATACAATTTTATTTCCTATAATAAACGATAATGAGTAAACTTTGTCTTGTATCAAACATCACTAATAATGCAAATAATGTTTAATATTCAATGAATTATGTGTTGTTCAAACAAATATATGTTTTGATCACCAGCACAACAATTTAAAGGAGTATGTGTGATGTTGCTTAAAATACAAAAATATGTGTAACCAACCAAACTAAAAAAAAACATACTAATAATAATAATTTTTGTGTTTATAAATCCTAGAAATTGTCAATTTACGAGTACGATCTTTTGAAACGACAGTAGGTTTTAATTACTACCGCCCACCCCGCCCCCCTACTGTCGCGCTTTTCTACAATAAAAATCTGGTCACCTTACTTATAGGTGAAAAAATAATTATGGCCAGGTTTTCGGGTCAAATACCCCACTGTGGAGCACCTCAAACTTTATAAAGAATAACAGTACATATACGTAAAAACTGCGACAATGAATTATGAAACAATACGTCAATCACATTGATTATTCAATTATGATCACATAACTATCTTCTACTTAGTATTTTGCGGATATATTCTTACATAAACCTATAGCTCGAGCAAACAAATTTGTGGTTAGCTATTTTAGCATCATTGCATAAGGTGTAATGAATATTTTCCGCTGTTTCCATGGAATTCAGTTAATTTATGTCATTTACACGTTGATTGTTGGTTTTAATGATCGGTCGGTTTGAATTGCATGCTTCTGTAACCCGTTCATTGTCGAGATTTCAAAATTTCCGAGGTCGTGTTTGCAAGAAACTAGAAAGTAAAGTTCGCTAAAGAAAAATGAACGGGAACACCGGAATATTAGTCAGTACTTGAGAATATTTGTCCAAATAAATAACACCATTATCGGAATAACAATTAACAGTCATGTTGCGAAACATAGCTAGTCGTGATGCACCCGTTTGAATGTGTTTTGATTTGCATTGTCAGGATGTAGTATATCAATAAAATGTAGATAAGTACGTACATATACAGGGTGATATATATTATAACGTTGAAACGTGACTTATGAAAGATAAGTGTGCAGCAAGTATTGCAGTGATAAGTGATAGTCATATCTACCAACCGGTGTCATTTTGACTGCAGTGAATGTAATTGTTATCGATGTGTTTATGAATCATTTAAGATATGCTATGCACCTAATTTAGAAATTAATTATAGATTAAAAATTATCGCAAAATAAAAATTTTTATTTTTTTCAAAAAACTCTTACCACTGGTTGTTCAGTTGTTCCATTGTCTAAATTAAGTGTTGTATCATTGGATAGCTCAAAAGCAGGATTGTCCAAACCATAACTCTAAAAATAAAAAAAAACAAAAAATCACACCAGTTTAGTTAGAATCCTCCAAGAATGTCTTTATTTACTAAAATAAAACACTCACTTTTTTCTTATTCATTTTCCCAAAACTCTACTTCACTAAATAAATATCAAAGTAATCACGTTCCGTAGCAACATGCATTTGTTTTACAGCTGCTTTTTCCGCAAGTTTTCGCGAAAGACTGCAGAATAGCAATTATATTTCGATATCGTTGTACAGAAATCGCTAATTTTTGCCCCACTACCGCTCTGTGGCTGGACTTATAACATAGAAAAATACACATTAAGCATTAAACCACCGCCTGTGGATTTGTTCGGTCACTTTCGCAAAAAAAAAGATAACACAACACCACCAGATTAACGTACTTAACTTGTTTTGTTAATGCGCTTCTTTTCGCTTAGATTACAGTTAATTCGCATGTTGTTTATTAGGTTATGTACCAATGAATATCTAGCTATGAATTGGTTTTGATCCTTCTTTGTGTCTTGTAGTTAGATTGAATATTGTGATTTTGTAGAGGTCTTGTATTTTTGCGATTACTGCAATTGAGATAAAAATTAAAATCATACACGCCTTGGTCACAGATAAATTGGGTAATTAATAATAATAATAAATTTCGTTCTTTTTTTTTGTAAGACAGTGTAATATACTATTAACACCCTACCTGCCAAGTGAACAGTACTTCGCTAAGTCTTTTTAAACCATCATGTCGGGTTTATTTATTGGATAATTTTAGGGATAATAAGGGAACCAAATTGATTGTAATTATTAGTTTCGTTACACTAAATAAACATCTATACTTTTCACGAGACATAGCGGTAGAGCTGTACATAATGGCATAGCTGAAATTTTCCAAATACCCCCAAAATCTTGTTTGTTTTTTTTTTCAAAAAGATCGTTTTTGGGTGTTTTTGTATACAAATTCATAACTCCGACATCTTCTATTCGAAAATACAAGAATTACAACTAAGGATGTAACTTCAATTTTGACGAACAAACTACGCACACGTATTCTGGTTCATACCAGCGACTTGCGGTGTGAATACGGTCAAAAAATTTGTTGCATGCCTCAACCACTGATTTATTTTTTACTAATTGTAGACGATGCTGTTAGTCCACAAACAATCCGCAGACGTAACAAAACTTATTGCGATTGTCACACATTTTACTTTTTTTATATTTGCACTGAAACATTTTTTTATTTTTTTTTATCATTAAGCAAAGGATGCTTAACATATTTAAACTAATCTAAAAGATTAACCATCAATTTAACTCTGAATTCTTAAAACTAGGTACTTGTCTCTAATAGGCTATCCACTGATGTCCCTATATTTACTTTGTCCCAAACAAGAAGCACTAACGCTTCACTCACTGTGCTCTGCTTTTTACACATTTCACTGATTCACTAGTTCAAAGGGTTTAGTTCTTTTTAGTCTTCTCACTAGATTCTGGTTGTCCAGTAGCTGCAGGGCCTCTACGTTGACGTGATGGCTTAGGCGAGATTCATGCTTAGTGGCGAATCTTTTTATCTCTTGGATGACTTGTGGGACACCAAGATCACGGTGCAGGTCAGTATTCCGTATGTACCAAGGAGCGTTAACCATATTCCTTAGTACTTTATTTTGGAAAATCTGGATTCCTTGTATATTGGAGCTTTTTGCGCAGCCCCAAAGCTGGATGCCGTATAACCAAATCGGTTTTAGTACTTGGTTGTAAACTTGTAGTTTGTTCTGTACTGACAACTGAGAGTTTCTTCCCAGAAGCCAGTACAGTTCTCTGTATTTGAGGCCAAGCTCTACTCTTTTCTTCTTAACATGTTCTTTCCACCTAAGTTTTGTATCCAGTGTCATACCCAAATACTTTGCAGTGTTCGCATATGGAACAATGGCGTCGTTAATCTTGACATGAGGTATGTCCTCGATTCGTTTGTTTGTAAAGTTAATGTGGACAGATTTCAGTTCGTTGAGCTTGGTCTTCCATTTTTTGGTCCATTTATATATTTTATTACTAGCCTGTTGAAGATTCCTGGTAGATTCACCAATAGTTGACCCCACTGCCATTAGAGCCGTCTCATCTGCGAATGTGGCTACTGTTACATTTTCCATCTGTGGAAGGTCACTTGTATATAGTAGATAGAGAATTGATCCCAATACACTACCCTGGGGTACCCCAGCTTTGACTTCTTTTAGTTCCGAGTATTCATCGATCTGTTTTATTCTGAATAGTCTATCAGATATATAAGATGTTAGCAGCTACACGTATTGTAAAGGTAGCATACTCTTTAGTTTGTGTATCAATCCTTCGTGCCAAACCTTATCGAAAGCTTGTGTCACATCAAGAAAGATTGTTGAGCAAATAAGCTTTTCTTCTAATGCTTTCTCTATGATATCTGTTATTCTATGGACTTGATCTATAGTGGAATGCTTCTCTCTAAAACCAAATTGGTGATTAGGAATTAGTTCTTTTCTCTCAATGATAGGTTTCATTCTCTTTAGAAGCAACTTTTCAAAGAGCTTCGATATCATTGGTAACAGTGATATTGGGCGATATGATTTGGCCTCGGTCGGTTGTTTGCCTAGTTTTGGTATCATGATAACCTGCTACTTTCCAGACATGTGGGACGTATTTTAATCTGAACGATGCATTTATTAGGTACGTCAGGATAACAATACCTTTCTTAGGTAATTGCTGAAGAACTTCTCCTGTGATAAGATCATATCCAGGTGCCTTCTTTGGATTCAGGTTTGTCTTGATTTCTCTGGCAACTTCCTTTGGAGTAACTAGCTGTATGGCTTCTTCATCATAGGTTATATCTTCATTCGTGATTGGCTCTGATTGGATGTTGTGGGGCTGGAAAATTTCCGTTAGATGTTCTGCAAAAATTTCAGCCTTCTGTTTATTGTCTCTTGCCCAGGTACCGTCTCTTCGTCTTATAGGTGGGACATGGGCCACTGGCCTCTTGTAATTCCTCACTGCTTTCCACAGCGAGTAATCTGTTTCTTTATCGGGAGTCAATTTGGTTAAGAAGGATTCCAATGATGCCTCTTTTAATTTTTGAATTTCGCGTTTAAGTTGTTGGGATTTATTATTAAGTATGGTTTTGTCAGCTGGATCTCGTGACTGTTGCCGTCTTCTTCTAGCTTGTCTTTTTTGCTTGACGCACTGAAGCATGCACTAAAGCTGATTTCTTACTGCTTATGGATCCGTTTGATTGTTATTTTATATGAAATTTGGTGATACTAAAAACCTACATCGTCCTAATAGTATACACAATAATAGGTTAAGATTGTCGATTAATGATTTTACGAGATTTGGGTCGAATAGTACTTAATAACATATTAGATAGACAAAAATACAATAAAACAAGTTAATAAACAAGCAAAATAATGTCTAGTTAATGTCCATCAAGAGTATGGATTTATTACGGTCGGGCCGTAGGTATATTCCTTCTGCCTAGTGTGAATGTCAAGACGGTGATTAAACTTCAAAAACTCAGTTAAATTTCAACCGATTCTAATAAACGTATTATTCGTATTAAACGCAAATTTAAATGGGCTTTCAATAAAAAAATAGAAATAAAATATTATGGATTGAAACAGGTCATCAAACTGTTGTTAAAGTTCAGAAAATCTGAAAATAACTTTTTCTACTTTGCATTCACAATGCACACATTGTAACACTGTTTTCGGTGTTACAATTAACACATTGTAATACCGAAAACAGTAACATTTTTGTCTAAGATTGGTACACATTGATATCAAATGCCATATGTCAAACGTACAATACATAACCCAACATAACCACACACTGCATCTTCTTAATCGCTTGCAATCGCATAAACTGCAAAATATCAATATTCTATACATTTGTAAACATGGGTGTAGCCTGCTATAGTATGGCCAAAGGATTGGGGCTTTCTTAGTTTAGCTGTGTTCATCAAAATACGCCAGCATGACGTTTTCGGTGATGTTTTACGACTCTGGTTAGTGATCGATATCATTCTTTTCAACTAAACATCAAATCCCCTTTTCAGATATAATTCAAGGACCACATTTACTTTAATAAGGTATTATGCGAAGATCAAACCTACATCGTAGATATGAACAATTTTAATTACTGCTGCGAAATTGTATATGCGCAATAAATGGTTTATCAGCATACACGTACGAAGCTATAGTACATTTAAAGTGTAGAGGATTTCTTAGTTTATGTAACGTATAAGTTTTTGGTAATATTTTGGACGCTTGGATGCTCGGTTCAATTCGTATTCGTTTTTGTCCGTCGCTTTCGACTTCGTCTTAGTTCTGGTTGTGTGCAACGTATTTATTAGTATTACCTCCATCACATGTAATTTTACTAAGTATAATTTATTCTAATAAACTACTTTGCCGAAATTAGAATTGGGTTTCAATTATAAGTGCTTGTAAATATATAAGCCGCAACGGCTACGTAGCGGAATTAGGTAGACACCGCTATTAAACGTTAAGCTTTATAACAATTCTTTAGTAAGTTCTTGTTCTTCGAAGTAACTAATCAGTCACCGCTAAACACTTCTATTCTGATTATTATAGTTATGAAACCACTATTTTAAAGTTAACTTTTTAGGTTAAGTTTCATGTATTTATCGTAGGGTTAAAAGTGTTGCCCCAAGCTCCATTATGATCATCGTTGCGACCTCGCTGAATATTTATTCAAACTTGTAGGCTAAAGTAGAGTAAAATTATTCACAATTAGATTTTGTCATGATTTTATTTCATCAATCCCATCCTTAACGAAGTTGACAATTACTACAGTGCTGCCACGTGGTACCCGCAAATACCCTAGATTCTAATTTAGCGAGATATACTAACCACAATTTCTAAATTGATATAAAATTAATGACGCAAAGTAGAAAAAATAGTAATTACACTCGTTTTATAAGACGTATTGGCGCACTCGTTCCATTTGGGCACTCCTCGCTACGCTCGTCAATGTCAATTATTGGCGATTAAGGTTATAAGTTTGACAATTATTTGTCTGTATTGTCACTCAACTCCGAATTGTTTGTATGGTTATTCAACTCCGTAGATACGCCGTCACTTGATAACGTCAAAATATTTATTAATATTATTGAAACGGGGGAATAAAACCATTGTAGGACATAAAATATTGTTATGGCGAAGTTGGAAGCGACGCACAAAAAAATAATACGGTATTGGCACGAC
Organism: Aphodius sticticus; assembly: GCA_963966075.1. NCBI lineage: Eukaryota > Metazoa > Arthropoda > Insecta > Coleoptera > Scarabaeidae > Aphodius > Aphodius sticticus. The sequence continues at coordinate 4,365,962 of OZ014510.1, forward strand.
CAGCATTCCGTCCAAAATGTTACCGAAAACATATTCGTTACATAGACTAGGAAATCCTCTACACTTTAGATGTACTATAGCTTGCTACGTGCATGCTGATATTCAATAAACTATTTATTGCGCATATACAATGCCGCGGCAGTATTTGAACCCGATAATATCTACGATGTAGGTTTGATCTTCGCATAACTCCTTATTCAAGTAAATGTGGTCCTTGTATTGTATCTGAAAAGGGGATGCTGGCGCATTTTGATAAACAGAGCAAAACGAAGCAGGCCCGAGCCCTTTGGCAATACTATAAATAAGCTACACGCATGTTTAAATGTGTATAGAATATAGATATTTCGCGTTTTATTATTTATACTGCTGCAATAAATAAAATATAGTTGTATAATCGTATGATTTAAAGATATTCTAGCCTTTAATGCTAGTTTATTACATATTCTTCCTAAGTAGCTAAATCTTTCGGCTCGCCTTTTTAACTATATAATCCATATTACTAGTAAATTTTAACTGATTGTCTCATATGACGCCTAGGTATTTAAAATTGTCCACTATCTCAACAACTGTGTTATCGGTAACTATTTCTGGTATAGGGTTTAACGAATTCTATTTCCTAATACCATAGCTTTCGTTTTCAATACGTTCAAACATGACTTATTTTCTTTATACCAATTTGATATCGATACAAGTTCAGAGTACAATGTTGCGATCACATCAGGTAAATGATGTCCTACAATAGGGTATTTGACTGCATTAAAAATATGGCTTGTATTATGGTCATCCTAATAGATTACAGTTTAAGAAAACTATTAGTTATTACTTTTCAAACAAAAAAATGCTTTATTTCTATTAAAAACCAAAATTAAAATTGAATTTTATTCACGTCCTATCACGTGATTGAAAACGCTCTGTAATTGGCTCAGTCTCCAGGGGCGCCATTTGTTAGTAGGCTTAGAGCGCGTTCGGTTTGTCAGGGTAGGGTATGGGGAGAGCAATGCTCAGCTAACCTGGGTCGGCTGTCTCTCTCTTATATGCAGATAAACGCCGTATGACGTTAGTCCGCCTATTATGCAGCGCGTCACTCTCACCGTAGCCTACCCCATTATCCGAACGCGCTCTTATGCATCTCCCGTTTGAATTTAATAGCACTAAAGTGCCATGTAAGCATAACTTTGTAGGTTAGGATAGCCCTAACCTTAAGCTGTCAGATCAGATAATACCTGGTTCGAAAATGCGATAGATAACTTATTCTAGTCAGTTTTACTTATGTCGAAGTAATCTTCACAACAAAAGCACTTGTATTGGCCGCTATTTATTTCATTTGGATTTCTGCGAGCCAACCACTTTCTTCGCAGTTTCAAATCTTGCGGAACAGCTACAAGTAGTTTATCCAGAGTTTTTATTGACGTATTTCTGCATTGTGGATTTATACACCCTTTATAAGCTTTTTTATGTTGAAATTGTGAAAACAACACATACAACACAATTACCAAACGGCGACGATGCCGATGCTGACAGACCATATGGGCCGATTTTACATCTACTATCGTGTGACGTCACACAACAGAAAGTATCGTTTGGCGGGACTTTTTGTGATTCAATTTTTAACGCTGATATTTATGAAATATTGAGGAAATAATTACGAAAAATAATGCATTTACAATGTAGAGTGAAGGAATAAACACACTAAGATGGTTTTCCAATAATAGTCAAATACCCTATTGCAATTAGTGTATCGTCTGCAAATAGGTGCATGTCACAATATTTAACTAGTGACGCAATAGCTTTTATGTACAAATTAAAGAAAGCTGGTCCCAATACAGAACCTTGTGGTACTCCTAAGCTGTTTTTAATAATTCACTTGACTAGTTTTCTCCAATCCCAATCTTTTGTCTCGTGTTTGTTGAATAGTTTTCAAACCATTTCAATTCTTTTCTTCTGATTCCGTAAGTTTCCAATTTGTGTAATAACTTTTGACGACAAATAGGCTCTTTTCAAGGCTACATAAACTACAACTATTGTTTTTTCATCTTCGTTGTCTTTTTTACGTTGTTTTTAGGTGATATGACAAAGCATTTTAAATAGTATTAACACATCACATAATTAAATACATTTAATGCCAGACAATAATAATTTATTTTTAATAACAATGCATTAATCAAATTAATATAAAGCTCATGTCAAAACAAATACGCTGATAATCAAATGCTCAGACAAAACATTACTGTACTACATACTTTCTCGGTAATGTTTTTATTTTTTGTTTTATCTAAGCATATAATCTGTAATTATGTTCGTATCAGACGTTTTTTTTTATCTATAATCTGCCCGACTTACTACAAAAATTAGTATAGGAAATACATTTAATATTTGATGCGTAAAACAAACGATATCTATAGGGATCAACACAACAAATTTTTAGAACTTACAACCTGATTAACACGTTTTTTTTTTTGTTAACGTAACACTTTGCTCCCAAATTCAGGCACTGTCCTAAATCTACAATATTGTAATATAATTTAGGACAACCCACAATCATTTCTTATGCTACCCATGTTCTAACGGTCAGAATGTGACCTAGGATGGAATTTTGACCGACGCCATATGCAGCAGGGCACCACATGGTACTCCAAGATATTTTCGATGTAATGCATGGCATTTAGGAACCACAACAAGATCAGTTCTGTTGTCTATACGGATTCCAGCCGAAACCATCACAGATCCACGACCAAATCTATCCGCTTCCTGTATAGTAGCGGCTGCGTAGCGTTCACAAGGAGTCGTAGTTGGAAAAAATGTACCGACTCCGACTCCGGGTCCATGTTTAAATAATGTAGAAAAAGACATGACAGATGGTTGTTGCCTCAATAGATAGTAAACGATTAACTAAACATATTATTAGGTCTTTTACAAAGTAAATATAGTACAAAACTACAAAACACACAGGTCTGTGGTGAGTGATGATTAGCAAAATGATTATTGTGAGTCGCTTGCCGCGTCGCATATATAGTTTATGTATTTCCCATTTCCAATAACCAACTTTAATATGCTGATTATGATAGCTAGACCATCTACATGCATCGGACTTCGATGCATACTTATAGACGAATTAGAAGTTTCCAAAGTGAAGCGTCAACGTTTGGTTTTCCTTAATCATCAAAATTACGAGAATTTGCTCCTATTCGTTCGGCCACAAAGAACAGCTGAACAATTCATTAAATAATGCAAAAGGTATTTTAATGGTATTCCCCTGCAATTTTATAAAGAAAAAATAGTTTCCTACAGCTTTTGTACCAGAAGAAACAACGTGATGGTATCACAGTCGTATTATGAACTCTCAACATTTTTTTTTATTTTTATTTGTTCCAAAATCTGAATGTTTGTAAAAGATAATGCTTTACTAGTAAAACTTTGCAATTTTAGCTTTAATGTTTGATAACTTTAAACGTTTAACCGAAATTGATTCTTTTTTTTTGGCACATGAACAAATTTATCAAAAGTATCACCCTTGATTATACAATATTATGGTATAATCACATCCCTTTGTATTTTACAAAATATGTAGAGATTTTAAATTGTTACTGATTCTGTCGAGGGTAGGTTACGACGGATTTTAAGATTATTGGTGGCTATGTCGTAGTCTTCTTGCTATCAACTAAAAAACACCGATATTCGCAGATTTCGTCACCTACACTTGACAGAATTGAGCCAGATATATTTTTATTATTAGCAAAGGTACAAACTTCACTCTAACGTAATTTTTAATGCATAAACTTAAACATGCATAATATATGTATAATAGCCAATTAAAAATTATAACTGCATTTCCGATTTAAACTCTACCTTAAGTTGAATGTCGGAATATCCATGTATGCCAGTCATACTCGTTGCAGCCAGAATTGTGACGTCATTACCACTAACAGAAGTAAGAGTTGAGACTATTTTCAGCTTATTTTGCACTTAATGTTGTATTCATTGAAATGAATTTTATTTTGTATTATACAGTGGTTTTGTTGTACTATACTTTTGTTATTATTAAAGATAGAACATCGGTTCAAGTGACAAACTAGTTCAGAATTATGTGCTCTCTAATGAGAAAATAGTTGAAGTTCTAATGATTTCAGAAGTATTTTGAAAATATAAAAAAGCGTCCTTTTTAATATATAATTTTGTGGTCCGATCAACAGGCCTTTTTGATTTTGTTTACAATTAGATTATGCGACATTTAATTTTTTTGCCATTAAATTCGCTGGAAACAAAGAAAATATTGCCGGAGTCGGAGTTGGACTACCAAAATTATCTGGAGTCGGAGTCGGAGTCGACAGATTTTTTACCGACTCCACAGCCCTGGTCTTAAGTCGTTTAGGAGGTCTCGTGCTGTGGCAGTACGCTGACGTAGAGAGGAAAGGACAAGAAATCAGTCTTGATTTTGAGTAGTTTTTCGATTTCGACCTTGTCCAGCTCTTCTAACATATTGGCCAGTCTCCCGAAACCGATTCAACAAACGCTGAATAACAGAAGGGGTCGAAGGTCCCTGCTAACATGTCGAATAGAGTGGCCATGCTGAATAAGGGCGACAGCACGAGCAACTTGCACTTCACTGAAATGCCTCATTATATGACGTTTCCAAGCTAATTCTGACAAAGATGTCTGAATTACGGACATCGATCGGCCCTAATTCCGTCACAGAAGTGGACAGGCTTCTTAATTCTGGCCTGAAACGCCAAATAAAAGAAGAATTTGAACCAGAACAACCTGTATATTCCTGTAAATCTACACTCTCGCAAACTGAATTTATGGGTAAATTATGAACGGGGGAATTTCACGCTTGTTTTCGGTAATTATTCTGATGTCACCGCGGGGGGCGTTGGAAACACGGCAGGTGGTTAATCAAACCTTTTGTGTTAGCACGATGTTCCCGCATGTTCGGGGTTGAAAATAAATTTGTCACGACAAAACGAGCCGCGCGCCGCCATTATGTCGTTTTGGCCGATCCTACCTTAAAAAAGCGACGATATTTCACGTCAAATTAACGTCATTTGTTTTCGGGGAATTGATTGCAGCGCTATAGAAAAAATTAACAAGCGAATTGACCAGGGTAAGGGTGACTTTCCGTGATTTTTTTTTATAGGGTGTAAAAGCGTTTGTTACAAATGTGTAATTTGTTTGTTGGGACTGTTGCTTGTTTCTTATTGTGTTTTCTTTTTGATTTCAGATACAACTTTTGCTGATCATCAACATGTAAGTTTTTACTTTATGTACTTTGCTATTCATTCTAACGGGTCATTATAAATGATTGTAGTCGAAGTAGGCGAATAAATCAAATGTAGAAATGTTGCCGCTTCATATAAATAAATACCGCTGTTCTGTACACAATTAGTTAAATTGGTTCGACTACAATTATTTATAATGACCCTGTATATTATTATACAGGGTTGAGCAACTAAATGGAGTATTGTCTACACAGCGTAAATTATTAATTTTATCAAAAAATGTTAAACGTAAAAGTTGTTTTTTTTCACAAATCTACACAAAATCTAATTATATGTAAATAGTAAAATGAAAGCATGGCGACTATGTATGGCGACATGGCGACCACATAGTAACCTTAATAGTTTTTGAGATAATCACGCAAACATAATTGCCACGTAAAAACAACTTGTAAAAGTAAATATCTGAATTTTAACCTTCCTGTGTCACTAATAATTATATTAATTAAATATGTTAATCGTCAAAATCTAGGTTACTAAAATTAGGCTAGCCTCTCTCTCTATTCCAGCCTGTCTCGTATTAAAAAAAAAGGCAACAAAACCACTTTTTTTTGTTTCACTCTAATCTATCACGACATCTAAAGTATTTTTTATCCTAAATAATTCGTTCATTAATTACCACTACTGTCTTTTGTGACTAACAAATCCGTATTACATAAATTCTAGTATCTACACATCTCTTATCAACACATTAAATTTGAATGTTTAATTTTAATACTTCATCTTTTGTTGTTATCGTATTGTGCCTTTCGTCAATAGAGAGTGTCATTTAAGAGATACTAAACCTCTAGACGATATACCACTTGAGTAGGAAAACATCTGGGAGTCAGTGGTTGACAAGTCGCGTATGTCCCATTATACAACATTTCTCATATAATATTTAGCAAGACGTCTTCCTGTAATATTGCCAACAGATTTGATAAAAACATCGGTAATCGTCAGCACACCTCGGTGATTTTATTGCCGGTTCATGGAAATTATGAAACTTAGTAATCACATTTCTTGTCTAGAAATCTTCTTCGAACAAAATAGTACGTAAGGTATTTTTATTCTCGGTAATGTAATTTGCATCCAATTAAAAAACTCGTAATGAGCTTCTGCATCATACCATACCGTAGCTTGAATTCTCTGATAGTAGAATAAACAAAGCAGCACTGTTTGCATGTATATTCTGCTAGCTAACCTAACAATTGACATGGGGTTTTTAATAAAATAATAGTACACTTCTTTAGACACAAACCTGATTGATTGTTTTCCCACTTGAGTGGGAAAACATCTGGGAGTCAGTGGTTGACAAGTCGAGTATGTCCCATTATACAACATTTCTCATATAATATTTAGCAAGACGTCTTCCTGTAATATTGCCAACAGATTTGATAAAAACATCGGTAATCGTCAGCACACCTCGGTGATTTTATTGCCGGTTCATGGAAATTATGAAACTTAGTAATCACATTTCTTGTCTAGAAATCTTCTTCGAACAAAATAGTACGTAAGGTATTTTTATTCTCGGTAATGTAATTTGCATCCAATTAAAAAACTCGTAATGAGCTTCTGCATCATACCATACCGTAGCTTGAATTCTCTGATAGTAGAATAAACAAAGCAGCACTGTTTGCATGTATATTCTGCTAGCTAACCTAACAATTGACATGGGGTTTTTAATAAAATAATAGTACACTTCTTTAGACACAAACCTGATTGATTGTTTTCCCACTTGAGTGGGAAAACATCTGGGAGTCAGTGGTTGACAAGTCGAGTATGTCCCATTATACAACATTTCTCATATAATATTTAGCAAGACGTCTTCCTGTAATATTGCCAACAGATTTGATAAAAACATCGGTAATCGTCAGCACACCTCGGTGATTTTATTGCCGGTTCATGGAAATTATGAAACTTAGTAATCACATTTCTTGTCTAGAAATCTTCTTCGAACAAAATAGTACGTAAGGTATTTTTATTCTCGGTAATGTAATTTGCATCCAATTAAAAAACTCGTAATGAGCTTCTGCATCATACCATACCGTAGCTTGAATTCTCTGATAGTAGAATAAACAAAGCAGCACTGTTTGCATGTATATTCTGCTAGCTAACCTAACAATTGACATGGGGTTTTTAATAAAATAATAGTACACTTCTTTAGACACAAACCTGATTGATTGTTTTCCCACTTGAGTGGGAAAACATCTGGGAGTCAGTGGTTGACAAGTCGAGTATGTCCCATTATACAACATTTCTCATATAATATTTAGCAAGACGTCTTCCTGTAATATTGCCAACAGATTTGATAAAAACATCGGTAATCGTCAGCACACCTCGGTGATTTTATTGCCGGTTCATGGAAATTATGAAACTTAGTAATCACATTTCTTGTCTAGAAATCTTCTTCGAACAAAATAGTACGTAAGGTATTTTTATTCTCGGTAATGTAATTTGCATCCAATTAAAAAACTCGTAATGAGCTTCTGCATCATACCATACCGTACCTTGAATTCTCTGATAGTAGAATAAACAAAACAGCACTGTTTGCATGTATATTCTGCTAGCTAACCTAACAATTGACATGGGGTTTTTAATAAAATAATAGTACACTTCTTTAGACACAAACCTGATTGATTGTTTTCCCACTTGAGTGGGAAAACATCTGGGAGTCAGTGGTTGACAAGCCGAGTATGTCCCATTATACAACATTTCTCATATAATATTTAGCAAGACGTCTTCCTGTAATATTGCCAACAGATTTGATAAAAACATCGGTAATCGTCAGCACACCTCGGTGATTTTATTGCCGGTTCATGGAAATTATGAAACTTAGTAATCACATTTCTTGTCTAGAAATCTTCTTCGAACAAAATAGTACGTAAGGTATTTTTATTCTCGGTAATGTAATTTGCATCCAATTAAAAAACTCGTAATGAGCTTCTGCATCATACCATACCGTAGCTTGAATTCTCTGATAGTAGAATAAACAAAACAGCACTGTTTGCATGTATATTCTGCTAGCTAACCTAACAATTGACATGGGGTTTTTTAATAAAATAATAGTACACTTCTTTAGGCACAAAACTGATTGATGTCTGATGTATTAGTAGAATTTTTATTAATTACCTAATTTCGATTGAAATACTTCTTCATTCGGCGTTCCCAAACTTTCCATATTGTCAGATTATATCTGATTTGTACCACCTTAAAATATCGCATTTTAAGTCAAGTTCTTGTTTTTGACCACCCTGTATGTTAAATCGTAGTTTCGTTCACCGAAAATAATGCGCAATAATCAAGAAATAAGTTGGAAACTATTGTTATATAACCACCCAGGTTAGCCATCTAACAGTTAATTATGTTATTTATGCATAAATAGATTATTTGGTTTATATAATCAATATATGAAAAAATCCCCTAAGGGTAATTTGTTTTTATGTATAATCTTACTCACAAATAATTGTTTTTTTCTCTATTTTTCTGAGAAGAATTACAGTTATATAAATTTAAATTACTGTAATTATATCGTGAAAAAAACTAACCACAGACCTCTTGAAATGTTGTGGTAATCTTCTGTTCAAGTACCATGTTTTTCTTTGGTTTTATTCTTGTATTTATTTTAATAATTTAAATAACATATATTAAAAAATTACATTATTTTTAATTCTTAAGAATCAAACAACAACTAAGTTAAATATTTGTAATAACACACATAAATAAACTTAATAGTATTCATAGCCTACTAAGATGCATAATTTTCGTTTAAGCCCGACGATTTTTGACTTTTCTCGCCTCATTTTCCGCTCATTTTTGAACACCCTCCATTCTTGGGCCTTTTCTGGATTAGCAGGCCCCCATTTTGCGTGAGACAACGACATTTTTAATCCCTAAAAACAGAAAGAAAAAATAAAAATAACATTTTTTAAGATACCATAGAAAATAAAAACTGTTTATTTCTAAGCACAGCCATGCCTTATTGTTAATTGATAAAAATAACAAAACAGAGATATTATTCATAAAATAACATTAAATAAATATTAATCTATAACATGATAAATAAACAAGCATGCATACAATGTCTTTCTATAGCGATTTGTAATCCCTATAAATTGTAAAATAATCCAAATTATCGATACTGTCTTACGTCTGGGAATGTTTTAAGCTCTAATAATTTATCATATGTTCCCAATATAGTAGATAAATAAATAAATATAAATGTTGTAAGTAACGTATTTGTGGAGTAAACAACCTTTTTTTAATGTTTTGAAAACTGTTTCTAAAATAATGTCAAACCAACCTCAATTTTATTTATTTTGCCGGCATGCTGGATATAGTAACCCCACCATAGGGGTAGTTGGATCACCCCAAGCACAATAATCAACCAACCACAAGCTAAAATTAGAATTAGAATTTTTAAACTCGTTTTTTTTTTCACAGTTATTTACCAATAGCAGAATCTGGAAAATTAGTATCTTCATGGGTCAGACTTTTCATGGTTACAATAAAATACAGGAATATAGCAATCAAAACTATTGGATTTATTATCCCCCAACTGATCCTCCAGTATATCCCAACTGTTCTTTTCAACATAAATTCTATATCATCGCAGAAATTTTCCAAACCTATGAATTAAACCAAAATTATTATTTTATATGTCGGTACACTCATGGAATTAAGTAAGTTCTATAAATATTTTAGCAGTGTGTCGATGATACATCCAAGTACAAGTTTTTTGTTATTCTGGTCGACCGCTCGGCCGCTAAGTGCAAAAAATTGTCCGTTTACGCTTCAACTCATATATGGGAAATTTATTATTTGCGAAACCTTGTTCGAATGCTTTGAATTGGTTTATAATGATTTATATGTTTCTATTTATTAGCTTAATGTGTAATTAATTAATGTAATTCATACATTGCAATGTAATTGTGTTTTTATTAAATATGACGTTAATTTTATATTAATAAACATAAAAGTTTTCGATTACATGAAATGAAAATCTCATTTCAAGATATTGCATACAACACAACAAATTATACTTACAACCTTATTGCATCTAATAGCTTTTTTTGTGTTAATAAATACAAAAATAATTTGTTGTTGTCAATATTTTTACTTTTCAGGTCATTTCAGAACTGACATATGTATTAACATTTATTCACAAAATAGAAATAAATTAAAATTAAATTGCTTTAAATTTGTCTTTATGGTAATTTGTTAATTGTGATTTACTGGTGCTTTCGAGATATTTACCTTCAACGATATTTTGCACTGTTTAACTTAATAAACAGAAAGGAGTATGTATTTTGTATAGCATGAATGTATCATTACTATTTTTTTATATTATTATTTTGTATTTACTTTACAGCAATATGTTTCAAATATCTGACAACTGAAAATAATGACAATTATGTATATCACTAATTTACAAAAATGTTTGGAAGCAAGCTCTAAATTTTCGACGAATTTTGATGGAATGTAAATATGTTATAATTATTATTAAAAAAAAATAAACTAAAATATACGACCAACTAAAAGAACATTTATACAACATTAAAATTATTTCATCAAATTTGACCTGGGATGAGTATAAATTGTGTTGGTAACGGGTATACAATTTCCCAAAAGGAGACGCTTCAGAAAGAAAAGTTGTTGGTTTCTCTTACGTATAGCTTTTATTGCATATTAATTACTCACAATCATATGCAATAAAAGGTATACGTAAGAGAAACCAACAACTTGACGATTTGAACCAGGGACCTTTGCGTCGCTAGCACACTGCTCTCCCATCTGAGCTATTGACATTGTGCTAGCGACGCAAAGGGCCTTGGTTCAAATCCAGGTTGTGGCTGTAATTTTTGATATATTTAAAATTTATATCCCGCCTGTATGTTACCATATTATTAACTTATAATATTACTTTGACAAAGTATGTCGTTAAACATTTTCAGTTATAGTTTATATTGTTTGGAAATTAAAAAGACCTTCATTTTTAATGTATATGCATTTTAGCTAACCTCACAGTAAACAATTCATAAGTCAGAATTTTACTTTTAACTTATTATCGTTGTTAATGCACGCCTCTTAATTTATTTAGAAAACAAATTAAGAAATAAAATTTCCAATAATGTTCCAGCTAATATATAGTAAATGAAAAATGTGTGCTTATTGAACTGGAACTATATTACAATAAAACTTCTGTAGAGCTCTTTGAAATATTAACAAAAAAAGAAAAATAAAAAATTAATTAGTTATCAAGCAATGCAAAACCAAAAATGAAACACAATAAATACATATTACAACAATAAAAAATTATTAATTATAAGTACAATTTTAATAATTTGTCTTAACAAATGAACAAAAGGAAATACCAAAATGTTTTGTTTTTTTTTTCTAGAAAGTAGAAAGTAATATGTTTCATATGGTCTTATTGGTTTTCTCTGTTCCTTCTGAAGTTGGAGCCGTTTAAAATAAGATATTGTTAATAATTCAAACGGCTGTAACTTTTTAATGAATTGAAAAAGTAATTTACTTTCTGAAAAAAATTGTTTTGCGGAAGAAACGTGGGACAGCCTGGATATATTGCTATAATTTAAATTATTTTGGTTGTCAAGCATGTATTAGATGTCATGAAAGATAATTCAACATTAACTGCTGTAAAGGAAATACAGATATAAAATTTCCATTGTCCTTCATACAAAATAATGCTCGTCCTAATGTAAATTTAAATTATGTTTAGAGAATTTATTTACATTTAGTGAATATATTTTAATATTACAATTCTGAAATAGTCTATATTTAGTGATAATCCTTGGCATCAAGTTGATTTGCGCATTTACTTACTTACTTACTTAAGCCCGTCATCCTACTGCTGGGCAAAGGCATTTACTTGCGTAATTAATATGTGTATTAGTTAACATAAATTTATAATGTGTCATGATATTACGCAATATCTTAAAATGACAACTTTTTGTGATGCGGCCGGGTCGAGGTAGAACAGTACACGAATATATAACCGACATACTATTTTCAAATCCTGCGATAGCGATACGAACTTACTTATTTCCATGACTGTACATATGTCAAATCAAAAATTTTGTTTGGAATAATTAAAATTCTTATTTACCATACCACCAAAATACCGTTGTTGTTTCAATAATTGTTAAAATAAGGAATATCATTGTCCCTCCGAAGAAATCCACCAAAGTAAAGATAAACTGGCCACCCTGTAACACAAAATCACCCATAAAAACAAAATCACCTAATTAAACGAAATTAGAACTTACATTTGTGACGTATACCAAACTTATTAGAAAACCAGCAACAACTGTCATCAGGGAGATCATCCACGGTTTCAAATTCGGAAAACTGTCTGAAATAACAGTGACACCAACCCCTTGTAATGCTACCATGCTGCCAATTCCAAGAACAAACAGCATAAGGAAGAATAGTATAGCGAATAACTAAAAATGAAAAAGAATTACAGAGGAGGAAGTTTTTGTATCTTGGATAGTAGTGAAAAAACTGGAACCATGTTTTTTCCTCATTTTTGACTCACTCTGTGTGTTAATCAACCAATTGTTTTTTATTCATTAATTTATCTCTAAAATTGTCCCAATTACAGCTTTTTGAAACCTTGCATATTACCAACATTTTGAATTTATCGAAAAATAGCTTTCTAGTGAAATAAACTGATACACATCTTTAGAAATGTTTTTGTTAAAGCCAAAATTATAAACCGGGAAAACTGCTTAATACCGTGTATTGCCTTCCCTACACACAGAAAAGTGATCTCTCGAACGAAGAGAGAATTACTTGGCTGAAGTAGTTGGTAGGTTCGTATATACGCGAGAGATTATTGACGTCAACCAAGAAATTTTATTTCTTGGAATAATTACTAGATTTAAGAAAGTGGTTACTCTGGTGAAGTAAGTAAACAGTCTTCAATGAAGTGTATATTTTTATTCCCGGCAAATATTTTTAGCTACTTAATGTAAGAATTTTAAATATTTGGCACAAATACGTTTTCTATTGCTAATTAACAAGATAGGTATGTTATATTTGCGTACTCGTTCTAAACTGTTGCGTGCGTTACATCAAACTATTCCGTGTTGAAACGTTTATTGTACACTATAAATCACAATACACATCCCCAATAAATCACAAGGCACATCCCCCTACGGGTACTTCGCTGTTGTTTTCGTACTAGGCTCCTTTACGGCGCCAGCACCACGCGCGGGCGCGCGAGCCTTGGCTAAATCACGGTGCGCATATTTATTCCAGAGAAAGGGATTACTTGAAAGAAGTGAGAATCACTTCAGTTAAATAATTGGTGGGTTTTTATTCAGTAAACAATACTTACTTATATTAAATGTCTTATATTTTCTTGGATAACGTAACTACGCGCTTGGATGGATTTACTATTTCTTCGTTGGAGAAATTAACATTTTTGGGACGAAAAATTCAATTACCTCTTTCAATACAATATTGGTTCTTATAAAGAAAGAATTTATTTGTCGACAGCATTTATCTGAGAAATTATTTTACTTATATTGAGTATGTGGCATTTCTTGTATATACCTAACTTTCTACATCCAAGTAAATATGCATTTTAATCTAGTAAATAAATTCAAGAAATTATGTTTTCTCGTTCCAAATGATCACTTTTCTGTGTGTAGTAACTTTAAGAGTTTCTATTGCTATACGATCCCATTCTTCCAGTAATGTATAGCCCTTTCTGTGAGACTTTCTTGACGCGAGAACTCACCCGTCTCCCTAATTCATCCCACGAATGTTCTATAGGGTTCAGATCGGGGCTTCTCGCAGGCCACTGTAATGTAGTGATACCCGTAGCTTCAAGGAAGTTTCGCACTATTGTTTCGGTGTGTGGTCGGGCATTATCCTGCATCAATATAAAATTATTGCCCATTAAGTCCTCAAACTGCTGTAAAATGTCAATGTAGATTTGGGTTGTTAAGACAAAACTTTGCCTCATCCGTAAACAAGACATTCGAATATTCAGGAATAGCCTATTCTCCATAATTTTTAACAAAATTAGATTTAGAACAGCACGATGTACAGGCAATAATTTAGGAATTGTAGGTCTTCTAGCTTTAAAATTAACATCTTTTAGAAGTCTACAGAAAAGGGTTTCTCGATAACAAATATGTAATATGCAACGTTTCAAAAAAGGCTGGAATTCGGACAATTTTAGAGATAAATCAATGAATAAAATAACAAAATGCCCGTAAAAGATGCGTCTTTCATATAGAGTGTAAAGTGTAAGGAATTTTTTTGAAAGGCAAATGAATCGGCCCAGTGGTTTAAAAAATTTAAGGCATTAAAGTTAGGTCAAAAATCCAGTGCGTCACTTTTTTTAACTGAGTATAGATGGTTATTGTAGTTTTATGAAATTATGCATTACCCAAGGTACAGCGTCAAATTTTGCTAGTGCTTCCGGATATGAAATAAATGCCAAACCTGTTCCACCGGCATTTATAACTTTTTCAACGCCAACGTTCAACTTGAAGGCCAAATGGCCCAAAATTCCAAAGATTGTTGTGCCAGCTAATAGAGATGTGAACGTATCTAGTGTAGTAACAATTAAACCATCTCTAAAATAAGAAAATTTTATTAGAATCATCCATATAACTCATATAAGACTATGTTGTGTGTTTACCTGTAAATATTTTGCTTAAAATTGTTGTACGAAGCAAACATTGTAATCGAACCAAATCCAACATTCAGAGAGAAGAAACATTGCGTCACAGCTGCATACCACACCTACAAATGTTTAGAATTGTTACTTTACAAAACTTTGGTTCTTATTAACTGAAGAGTTGAAGTAAATAACGAACTAAGTGCCAAAAACGTTATTCCGAGATATTTAGAAAATAATGTGCAGCAAGATAGATGTTTTATAGAAAGCCATCGATATTTTTTGTGCATTATTAAACAGATTGTACATCACATGTTGATGTTGTTTTTTGCCGAGGTCTTGTATCGCAAGAACAAATCTAGAGCAAATTCAAAAATTCGTAGAAGGTGCTAAGTGCCATAATATGTATTTATACATATTTTAAGCTTTTTAAGTTGATATTCATACTAGAAAGTAAAACTTAATAAAAATAAGTTGTTTGACCAAGTATACTTCATACAGAGTGTCCGTTGTTCGAAAAAATACATGGGGACCTCGTTTACTGAAAGCCATGCAAAATTTGATAGTCCTGCTCAATTTTATAGTCATTAATTCCCTTTAAAGGTGCGTTTATTTGTTATTTTGCAAATGTACTGAAAAACTGTTGTTTTTTGAGCAATCTTTCTAATCTAAAGATGTTTATATAAAGTTTACATTGATAATGACTTATTTTAGTAACTTCCTTCAGAAAAAGTACAGACCAGAAATCAAAGTCCACTCAACGTTTTCCTTTTATTTTGAATTATTATTTTAGAAAAAAACAAAAGCAAGCTTTAGTATTTTTTTCACAAACTACTCAAAGTATCACACAGTATTGATACTAACAATATCCTACATTTTCCTTTTATTAAAAATCAAAATAAAATGTAATTCTAAAACAAAAACAGAAATAACATGAACTTTTTGGTAATAATAAAATTACCAGAACACGCAAATAAATCGCTAGCCATAAAAGATTTAAAAAAAATTCAAACAAAACTTTTTTAGGCTTTAAACAAGCTATGGTTTAAATAAATTGTATTATGGAAATTTGGTAACTTTTCCTTTTATTCAAATAGAATATTTTTATTTTTTTAATTCTAAGATTAATTCTGCGAATAGTTTATAGGAATCATTTTTTTTTATAAAATCCATCATTTTTGAGTTAAAAGTATACAAAATTTATACCGGGTGGTTTTTTTAACTAGAGACTCCTCAATATCTCGAGAAATATACATGGTACGACAAAAGTGTCTTAAATAAACTTGTAGTCCTACAAGTACTACAACATGGTATACTATTATCATATACATCATATACAATCACCTGTGCCTCTGCTAACTTCTCCCATTTTGGTGTAATAAAATACAGCATCCCTTCACTGGCGCCTTCCAAAGTTACAGCCCTTACTAGCAAGCAGATCATAATCACATATGGGAACAACGCCAGGAAATAGGCAGCTTTTCCCGAACTTCTGATGCCATTTCTAGTTATCAGGAACAAGACCACATAAGACAGCAACATACATAAAGTAAGCCTCCATTCTGGGTCCCCCAAACCATCGTAGATCTGAGATTTTTCTTTCAACACTTCTCTCCTACAAAAAAAAAAAAAAAAAAACGGTTCTCTCAATAGTCTTCACAATAATGTCTCTTTCTCTTACCTAAAATATAATTCTGATGAACTCATGCTGTATTCTCCAGCAGTTTGGTTACCATTTGAAGGTATGCACGTTATATTCTGGGCTATATTTTCTTCAACCCATTCTGTTCTACAGTAAGACCATGGTAGATTGTTAGTGAAGGAATTTATCAAGTAAAAGAAGGTTAAAGCCACCAACGAGCAGTAGTAGGTTGCAACGCACGTGCAACCGATGAGCTGACCATAACCCAAACCTACAAAAAAAATAAGAGAAATAAATGACTGAAATGTGTTCGAAATTTCAATGTTTCAATGTTCAAAACTTTGTGCCTATTATAGTTGCAAATATACATAACATGTTTTAGGAAATGGCCGTATATCATTGGATATATATTTTAAAATAAAACATCTTTCGTTAGAAAGAAATATCTTGTTATCTAAATTTTCACAAACAACTTTATGACACTTTGGATTGAATAGGGTATTTTACTGTAATAAAAATATGGCTTGTATTATAGTCATCCTAATAGATTACAGTTTAAGAAAACTATTTGTTATTACTTTCCAAAAGAAATATGCTTTATTTCTATTAAAAACCAAAATTAAAATTGAATTTTATTCACGTCCTATCACGTGATTGAAAACGCTCTGTAAGTGGCTCAGTCTCCAGTGACGTCAGTTTTACTTATGTCGAAGTAATCTCCACAACAAAAAACACTTGTATTGGCCGCTATTTATTTCATTTGGATTTCTACGAGCCAACCACTTTCTTCGCAGTTTCAAATCTTGCGGACCAGCTACAAATAATTTATCCGGAGTTTTTATGGACGTATTTCTGCATTGTGGATTTATACACCAGTTATAACCCATTTTTATGTAGAAATTGTGAAAACAACTCATCATACAACACAATTACCAAACGGCGACGATGCCGATGCTGACAGACCATATGGGCCGATTTGACATCTAGTATCTTGTGACGTCACACAACAGAAAGTATCGTTTTGGCGGGACTTTTTGTGATTCTTTAACGCTGATTTTTATGAAATATTGGGGAAATAATTACGCAAAATAATGCATTTACAATGTAGATTGAAGAAATAAACACACTAAGATGGTTTTCCAATAATAGTCAAATACCCTATTGGTCCAATACCTTTTAATGCTGGTGCCAAATTATAGAAAGCTTTTACACTGCCCAAGCTTGAAAATTGTCCTATGCACATCTCCATGTAATACATTGGCCTTCCAATAAGAAGAAGAACTATGATGTATGGTATAAGAAATGCACCACCTCCGTTTTGATAGGCCGTGAAGGGAAATCTCCAAATATTTCCAAGACCAACTGACATCGCTATGCATGACATCAGAAACTCTAAGCCTTTCCCCCATTCTGCCCTTTCAGGCGTCTGTTTTTTCACCTAGGAAAATATGATAATTTGAACGAATAGCACTTCTTAAAAGATAATTTTAATACCTACCTGGTGTGATATTCCATTTTCAATGTTAGTTCCATTAATTTCTGACTTTTTATGCTAAAACAATTGCATTGTAAATTCTGAGAAACAATTTGAAATATACGTTTTGCGGAACATACCTTTGAATCGTTAGAGTCGTCATCGTTTTGTGTCCCGTTCTGCATTTTGTTCGATGTGTGTCACAAAACTTGATCTAGGTAAATGACAGACAGCAATAACGCAGTAAAATTACAGTTTCGCGGGTACAAAAAGCAGATAACGTAAATTTTATTGCACCTTGGTGTGATGATTGCGAAGCATAAAAGAATATCTTTGAATCTCACAAGTCACAACATTCATATTTATATTAAATATTACTTAATTTTAATGATTTTTTATTAGTTGTGTTTTGTATTTCTTTTTTTTTTAATTTTAGGACACTTAGTGTTAGAACTTGACGTCAGAAATTGTTACAAATATTTAAGATGTAGTAAAAAGATAAGAAGTTGTTTTTTTCAGTAAAACGCCTTGCAAAATTAATCCTTCTGTAAACTTGATACTACATAGAATCATGGGTGTGCAAAATTTGAATTTTAAATTAAAATAGGTTTTCTTTAGCAAAGTACTGAAATATTTAGTGATTTAGATTTACAGTGGTTGAAATAGTCATTTTGAACGCGTAAAACTATTTTTGTCTTAAAATAGAGTGAGATCAGAAATAAGTGATTGATTGGGTTTGTATATCTCAAAAATTGTTATTAAAATGCACCAAGTTCATAGTTATTTTGGTATATCTTTTGGTATACCGTGTACGGCAGACTATAGAACACTTGGGAAACACTTTTATTATCAATTTAACGGAAAATTGTTATTTAAAAAAGGTATTTCGATATGTCAGAAGGTATTAAATATGAAATTATAGTCACTTTCGACGTTGCATATACCGGGTGTTGCCAAAAAGATGAAAATAACAACACTAAATTACCTTTATTTTGAAAGATACGCAAAGTTTGTTTGAAAATGACAGCATAAATAAGACTTTGACTTAAGTCAAACGTATATAACGTATTTAATGCCTTCCACCTCTACTTTAGATAAACACTGCGTATTTTTCAAAATAAATGTATTTTAATATGAAGTCATTTTCATAATTTTGATTACTCCCTGTATAACGACGAAGGTGATTATAATTTCGTATTAGTACATTCTTAAATTTCTAAATAGCTTTTTCACATGACATTTTTGCTTATCTTTCACAATCATTTTCTTATTTTTTGACAACACCCGGTACATGCAAGGACGAGTGCGATTATAATTTCGTATTTAATGCCATCTAATATTTCTAATCACTTTTTCAAATAACATTTTTGCAAAGCTTTTAAAATAAAGGTACTTTATTCTTAAGTATATTTCATAGTTTTGGTAACACCCGGTACATGCAAGCAGATAATTACATTCTAATATTTGTATTTTAGGTTCAAGGCAATACAGAAACTTTTATCAAAAGTAAATATTTCTGAGAAATTGCTAATACAAAATTTTTCCTTATGTCGAATGTTTTACCGGACACTAAATTTATTAGATTATTTTAGGTAAGGATACGCCATTATGATGAAAGCGTCTCATTTCACAGTAAACAACATTATTACGGCTACCTAGTACTGTTTTTTAAATACGCGTAAAGAGACAACGAAATAATAAATGACTAAGTACGGCCAAGTACTGTCAAATAGATCCAAACGGACAAACCCGTTCGACAAAACCAAAATATAAATTCAAAAAGACGGGGCACATTCGGGCAGCTAATTCATTCTGTGCTTGATAAAATATACTATTAACTACAAAATTATAGTAAACAGTTGTGTAAACAGTGATAAACTTTTGAGTTTGTGTCCAAAACATTACGTAATGCTGTATAATCTACGAGATTGATTGACCAAAAAATTAGTATACATAATTCATAAACGCGATTAGTTACAGACAATTTTAAACATTCTCAATAAAGTACGTACCTTGCTGAATTTTATCCATTTCACATAGCCTCAACCACTTCTGACAAAACGTGATTAAATAGACATTAACAAAGACAAATAATTGCATGTTCTGCCTTGCTTTGATAAAACATTGGCATGGTAGTTTTCTTCATGATATACAAATCGTAGTAGTTCTTTAATACCCTTCATTATTCGGATTGTGGTTTGAAAGGTATTAAGGCATTTATTCCAGTCAGAACAATAAATAATTATGTGATATCAAAATGCATAGTTTTGAGCGTCTAGATTGAGTATATCAATGGTCCAATTAGTGAACTCTCCTGACTGTGCAATATGCCTTCTAACATTGGTACTTTGTGCACAAGCATAGTCACACTTGCTGGATTTCGTTTTTTACGGCTTCCCGTCTTTGTTCGTTGCGAGCTGTTTTGGGGTAGTGTCTTGGGACCCATTCTCTATCTACTATATACAAGGGACGGGCGCCTATGCATATTTTTAGATTTTTATGTGTAAGGAATTTTTATTGGCCTATATATGCATTGCAATTGCATCGCATCGTAAATCACATCGTAATCACATCGTAAAACAAATGCGGTTGTATAGTGCTCGGTACGGTGACGTCACAAGTATACCATAAAGCATTTAATTACTTTGTAAACTTATGCTTAATGTTCAATACTGATGAACCATTAGAAATAAGTGGAAGATATTGTAATACGAATTTGATATTTATGATGCGTTGTACAGCCTGTATATCACCTAGATAAAATTCTAGTTAATCTGTTAAACTTGTGTTAAACACACATATGAATGACTCTGTTAATAAAGCTTATACTATCATGGAAATAATGGTTGAATTACCTAGCCATCGTAAAAATTAAACAATGCTAAGACAGCAGTACAAAATTCCATTATTTTATAATAAAAATATATTCGGAAAAGTCCATGATGTCAAGGTCGATAATTATTGAAAAAGAGTAAAACGCCTCTCAACTTTGCAGATTTATTTATTAATTTACTTTTGATACTGGTTTCGGCAATGCTGTCTTCTTCAGCCAAAAATCTACAGAAAATGAGAAAACGGAATAAGCAAACAATCACGTGTATGTATAGGGAAAAAACGGAACTCACAGTCAGAATTTAAAACTTGGATAGCTGCAGTAATACACAAGAATGATTTCACTTCAGCTATACAAGTTTTAAATTCTGACTGTGAGTTCTGTTTTTCCCTATACATACACGTGATTGTTTGTGTTTTACTTACGTACTTCTTTTTCAATAAAAATATATGATTAAAATTTCCTATTAGTTTCTTCTTAATGTGTGTTTACCAACACATTAAGTCATGGTTGTCACGATTTCAACTGTTCATATCCGCGATGAAAATCTTTATTGGGAACACGTGTTGTTCATTAATTGATCACAAATAGCTTATTAATTGATTTCTTAATTGATTTTCTAACCTAACACACCATTGAAAACAATTCAGTTTTATCTACATTTTTGATATGTTTCACATCAGTCATACATATCTCTTGGATTGCATTCGATATCAATCTGTAATAAGCAATAATTTGATTTATTTGACGGACGCCGACACAATTTGTCAATAAAATTCCAAAGACAAAGTACTCGAAACGCTATCTATCAAAAACAATCGTAAAAGTATTATTGCCCGATTTATTGGAGATAGAACCTTAAATAGCGATAATCTTATTTGTAAATAATCGCTCAAATGTTAGTAATATTTATAACCGATTAACACGCACAACATCCGCTTATACCAAACAACCTTCGATGTTTGTCTTCTCATCCACAAATCAGTCTTGTATTCTTTGTATTCCATCGCCTTTGTGTCATCTGCTGGCCTCCATTTCTCATGCGAAACTGACCTCTTTACACGCTAAAAATAAGTGCGTATATTCAATAATAGGGTATTTGACTTTATTTCTATTGAAAACCAAAATTAAAATTGAATTTTATTCACGTCCTATCACGTGATTGAAAACGCTCTGTAATTGGATCAGTCTCCAGTGACGTCATTCGTTAGTACGCTTAGAGCGCGTTCGGTTTGTCAGGGTAGGGTATGGGGAGAGCAATGCTCAGATAACCTGGGTCGGCTGTCTCTCTCTTATATGCAGATAAACGCCGTATGACGATAGTCCGCCTATTATGCAGCGCGTCACTCTCACCGTACAATACTGGGTTATCCGAACGCGCTCTTATGCTTCTCCCGTTTGAATTTAATAGCACTAAAGTGCCATGTAAGCATATCTTGTAGGTTAGGATAGCCCTAACCTTGAGCTGTCAGATAAGATAATACCTGGTTCGAAAATACGATAGATAACTTATTCTAGTCAGTTTTACTTATGTCGAAGTAATCTTCACAACAAAAAACACTTGTATTGGCCGCTATTTATTTCATTTGGATTTCTACGAGCCAACCACTTTCTTCGCAGATTCAAATCTTGCGGAACAGCTACAAATAGTTTATCCGGAGTTTTTCTTGACGTATTTCTGCATTGTGGATTTATACACCATTTATAACCCATTTTTATGTAGAAATTGTGAAAACAACACATCGTACAACACAATTACCAAACGGCGACGATGCCGATGCTGACAGACCATATGGGCCGATTTGACATCTACTATCGGGTGACGTCACACAACAGAAAGTATCGTTTTGGCGGGACTTTTTGTGATTCAATTTTTAACGCTGATTTTTATGAAATATTGAGGAAATAATTACGAAAAATAATTCATTTACAATGTAGAGTGAAGAAATAAACACACTAAGATGGTTTTCCAATTATAGTCAAATACCCTAATATATTACGAAAATAATAGTCATTTACCTCAATTAAGGTAACATTATTAATATGCTGCATGTAATAAATCCACCATATTGGTATTTGTAGGACACCGAATACGACAATCAGCCAACCAAAAACTGAAAAAAGCAGTAATTATTTTCTAAACCTCCAAGCAAAATGGACCTATAAAATACCTAAAGCGATATCGGGAAATTCGCGATTTTCGTGTGCTAACTTGGTCATGGTAGATAGGAAATATAGCAGCACAGCAATCAAGAAAATCGGGTTAATTATACCCCAACTGATCCTCCAGTATACTCCAACTGGTCGCTTCAGCATGAACTCAACGTCATCGCAGAAATTTTCAAGACCTAAAAGTTATAACTTCTCAAAAAGCTCTGGTGGGAATTAAAAATTATAAGAGTATTTACCATACCACCAAAACACAGCTATTGTTTCTAAGATAGTTAAAATTAGGACAAGCATTGTTCCTCCAAAGAAATCCACCAACGTAAAGATAAATTGCCCACCCTGTGAACAACAGAATAATAGAACCTATGACAACATTATAGAATTTGGTAATCTTACATTGGTAACGTAAATTATACTTGCAGCCATTCCAGCTATAGCCGTGAAAAGTGCAATTTTCCACATTTTGATATTAGGTAAGCTGTCCATGATAGCAGTTGTGATAACACTAGTGTATGCCATTAAGCTTCCTATACCCAGTACGAACAACATGAAGAAAAACAAAATTCCAAATAGCTAAAAACCAAAACAAAATTGTTAACTATTTGTTCACTTTTCTCGCTCCAAAAGGTTAATTATCAGTATTCTTGATGGCTAGGTCTTTGGCTCTTTGGGGAGCTAGGTTTGCAATAAAACTCTTACCTTTTAAGCTGACGTTTCGTCTATATTTTTTCAGCCTTATTCATAGCTACAAAACAACAAGGAATATATGAGTACATAAACAATCAATTATATCAAAAAATTACCATAAAAGTATGTCAAAAATTCACATTAAAATAACACAACAACATGCATCGGCAGGCAGACAGTCACCAGAACAATTTTGGAATACAACGTGTCTAAATCTATGAACAGGTTCTTTTTTGAGGATCTCTGGTAAAGTAGTTGCATAGTCTCCGGGTTCAATGCGGCAAGATGGAAATTACATTCGAATATATGTTGCTCAGATTATCGGTGTCGGTTCTTAGGTTTACGGTGTTTTGAGTCATTTTTATAAAGAGCATTTCCATAATACATCTTTTCCTATAATGAGCTTCTCTTCTCAAAATCTCAGCACCATCAAAGTTAAATGTGTGGCCATTCGACAACGCATGTAGGGAAGGGCAGTTTTCTCAATTTTATTGTTATTATTTGTACAATCATATTTATGTTGGTGAATTCTTTTTTTGAAATACTGACCAGTTTGTCCCACATACGCCACCCCACAGTCATTACAATCCACCCACTCACTTCGCCGTCCTCCATTTTGTCCTTCAAGTTTGAGTATAAATTCCCAATGTTCTTTTTATTGTAAGTTACTATTTTCAATTTTTCAGTTTTTAAACATTATATCAATTTTGGAGTTAGACCTGGTGTATGTGGAAGCTTGCAATATTTTAATTCCAAGTTATTGAGGCTATTGCTGTTGTTTTCAATGTTTACATTATTGGCAATCCTTTCATTATACAACACTCTATGAATTAAACTCTTTGGGTAGTTACATTTAATTAGCATTTCCGTTATCAACCGAAAATTTGACTGGCGAAACTCCCTCTCCGATAATCTCAGAGCCCGATGTTTTAAGTTTTTTTATAATTGCGACTTTTTGTGACTGTGGTCTGAATTAAAATTTATAAACCGGTTCGAGTTTATTTCTTTTCTATACCAGTTTGTTTTAATTGCGTTTTCATTAGTTCTTAGAATCAACATATCAAGAAAGGGCAATTTGTCATCAGTCTCTATTTCTGGCGTAAACTTAATCAATGGATGAACTGAATTAAAGATATTAGTGACCTGATTAACTTTGTCCCTTGGCAACGCTGTGATCACATCGTCAACATAAATATGCAAAAAGGGGACTTCAAAGTCCAACTTCTCGATTGCCTTTTTTAAAACTTCGTTCATGACCAAATTGGCGTAACCAGGTGAAGCCGGATTACCCATCGCCGTGCCTTGTTTTTGTCTATAGAAACTGTTGTTAAATTTAAAGAAACTGTTTTTAAAAGTAAAAGATATTAATGTTTTTATATCGTCCAAATTCAGTGAAGTATGAGGTTCCAGCTCATTCCAATTTTCTTCAACAATCTCTAAAGTGGTCTCTAGTGGAACATTTGTGAAAAGATCAGGGACGTCCAAAGAAACCAGTATATAATTTTGAGGTATAACTAAATCTCTGATCTTATCTACAAGTTCGTAAGAGTTCCTAATACCAAAGGGACACGTATGAGCAATATTACTTGTTGTACTCATATATTCCTTGTTGTTTTGTAGCTATGAATAAGGCTGAAAAAATATAGCCGAAACGTCAGCTTAAAAGGTAAGAGTTTTATTGCAAACCTAGCTCCCCAAAGCCATGAAGAATACTGATAAAATTGTTAACGTTTAAGAAAATATAGGAGACTACTGACCCATGGGACGTCATCAAATTTTGCTATGGCTTCAGGGTATGATATAAACGCCAAGCCAGTTCCACCAGAATTGATTACTTCGGCAACATCTACGTCTAATTTGAAGGCCAGGTGCCCCAAAATTCCAAATATTGTCACACCAGCTAGTAAAGATGTAAATGTATCGAGTGTTGTTACGATTAGACAATCTCTACAAATTATAAATATTACCACAAAGATAAACAGCAATAAGTAGCAAGTATTCAACATATTTCCACTAGCAGATGTATCAAGGGACCAAGTATAGTCTTTTTAGTATTTATAGTGCTGCAATGATCTCAAACAAATTGAGCGCCATCTAGCGGAGACGTATATACTCAACGGCACATAACCTCACATGTCAGTGTTATTGTTGATTGTATTAAGCAGTGGTAGATCGTAGGAGATATAATAAATTATGGACGAAGGGCTTGTTGCAGCAACAATTCATTCTGAGTCTTTCTCGTTCTGTGTTCTCGTTGCCACAAACTATATAATTCTATCAGTTAACCTACAACTTATTGGAAACTGCTATTCACTCGCCGGCACACGTAGAGATGGCGGCATACGCGCGCATACGGCGGAAAACGTAAGACAACACGCAGGGGATGAAATTCGTTGCGGTCGAGAACGAACTTTACGGTTTACGGAGCGTCACTATACTTGGTCCCTAAAATAAAACTAATAAGAAGTCACCTGTAAATATTTTGGTTAAAATTGTTGTATGACGCGTACGTTGTTATCAAACCAAATCCAACACCCAGTGAGAAGAAACACTGCGTGACAGCTGCGTACCAAACCTGAGAAGAAACAAAAATAAGGTTATGTTTATATTTGTTCCTCTTTGGTTACAATTGGGAATTACTTGCGCGTCTAGTAGTTTCTCCCAATCTGGTTTGATAAAGTACAAAATCCCGTCATCAGCTCCTTCTAAAGTCACAGATCTGATGAGCAAAATAATCATGATCACGTAAGGAAACAATGCTAAGAAGTAGGCTGCTTTCCCTGTGCTCTTCACCCCTTTCCATGTTATCAGATATATGACGAAATACGCAAATAACAAACAAAATGTTAACCTCCATTCTGGGACTCCCACGCCATCGGTGATATCCACTTTTTCTTTTAATACTTCACGCCTAAATCAAAGAATTTATAAATGTGAATATTGTCCGTCCATCTAAGTATTACCTGAAATATAATTCTGATGAACTGATGCTGTTTCCGCTGGCTGATTGGTTTGCATTAGACGGTATGCACGTTATGTTTTTTGCAGCATTTTCCGCTTCCCAAGCATCCCTGCAGTACGACCATGGAAGCGTTCCAGTGAAAGAATTTATTAGGTAGAAAACTGTGAGAGCTACTATGCTACAATAGAATGATGCTGCGCATACAACTCCGATAACTTGACCAACGCCTATACCTGGATAAAAAGTTTCATTTAGAATTTTTAATGCACTTAAAATTTACACAGTGAAATATTAACAAAACAAGCCCAATAAGAATTATAACTTAAAATAATACAAATAAATTGGGTAAATGATGAAGAAACAAATAAATCGACGTAGTGCTAATGACTACGTCAGCTTTTTTTTAACAAATATTTCCTTCTAAAGATATCTGGCTATTCATTTTTAAAGAAAATTGATAATAGTTATGAAATTTAGATTATTTTTCGTATGTTTAAGAGTAAATGTTAGTCACCGGCCTCAAAAGTTCGACGAAACTGAGGCGCGAGAGGAGGGAACAAGCCGCGCCCACTGTACACTCCGCAGAAAATGCAAGCAACGCACTGATTAGATGAGGGGAACGCGGTATCGTTCTTTGGCGGCGAAGATCAAAGGGGCCGTGCGGTGTCGACTGGCGGCGAACCGTTTCCTAATAATTTTGTGTATGTGACTATCGCATGTTCTGAAGTGCTTTTCTTGTATATTTTAAATACAAATACAATTCCACAAAACAATACAGTGATACAAATTAATTAATTGCTTTATTATAACATTCCTATTTTACTACTAACTATGGTTGAACATTTTACCTTTTGTATGTTGAAAAAAATTGTAGTTTTGGTAAAACAGACAGCTTTTCTTACATAAATCATTTATTGCTTTACATTTATTATTAGAATTAGTAACTAATTATCAGTTAGCTCCGAAGATGCGAACAGCATGGTACGCGAAGACAGTAATTATGAATTTTTACTCACGGCATAAACCGGTAACTATTTATCATCTAAATTTAAATGACTCTGGCCGTGAAAGCATTCGTACTCAGATACTTATTTAAATCCATTTAACGTTTTCTTTGTGCATCAATAATCTCGAATGTCTCGTTCGTACTTAGCAGAGATCGATACTTTCAGGTAAAACACACCTCATAAAAAATTCAAATTTTTATCGGGTGACGCAAGTAGGTGTTAGTAAATATAATATTCCTATTTTAATTCTAGATACAGTTGGGTACTGCATTTTGAAATTTTACTCAAAATTATTATTGGTATGTATAGACTTGGTAGTATACGTACTTCAATTTCAATTGTAGGTATGAGAAAAAATAGCGATTTCGATAAAACAGGCAGCTTTATGTATATGTATGTCATTTATTATATATTATATAGATTCATGTTCAAATATTTTACAGCTTTATAAAAGTTTTTTGCCATATATGGTAATCCGGCACGCTTACACCTATAAGAGAGTATTGCCAAAATTAACTAGCGAAGTTAATTAGCGAAGAATTACACTACACGTATAATATCTACATATACACTTACCGCAGGTACTCTCGCAAGTTATTAGTTTTCTTAGAACGCGGGCCACATAAAGGCAGCTGATTTTTTAATTTGCCCATATTTCTAGCGTCTGTTCTACGTCTGTTGTACAACAAGTCGAACTAAAGCCAACCATCCTACATAGATTGCGATTGCCCTGAATGCATTGCCAAGCGACAAGTGTTTGGTATTAATATTATTTTCTAAATCTAAATACCAATATATTTGAAATCCTATGACGAAAAATAAATGACTGATTAAAAATTAAATTACTTGTATTTCCTTAGTAATAATTTATTTAACTCCTATTAATTATTTAGTAGTTGTAACATTGTAAGTAGGTATTGCGGTTGTTGATTATTCTTCGTTCCGTGTGTCGTACTGCACTATAAACCCTCGCGGGAACATGCGCTCCTAATTTATAACTCGCTCTTTGCTGTCTGCGTAGAGTCCATCAGGACGGCAAAAAATTATTTCTCGTATTCGGTTTCTAGCCTATTTTGGTCAAAATTCAACAATTCATGTTGATCACATACACTTCCGCAAGAACATGCTGTCATGCTAATTTGTAAGCGAGTCGTTGCTATCTAAATAGCACCCGTACGGTAAAATTTATTTTTCGTATGGCTTTCGTTTACCGGGCGCGGCGCCGCTACACCTCCCGTGTCAACATGCGATCAATATTTTTGTTAGGCCGAAATTGCTCAATATTTGTGATTCCCCTGGCTACGTATTCATGCTGCTGCTTCAGACTGTACCATTTGAATTTGATTGGTCGAAGAAAATGATGTGGTGTTTATCCAACAGATGGCTACACCGTACGACTAGGGTAAAATACAAAACAACAACGCAAATGAAAAAAGTGGCATTCGTACCCGGTGTAATACACCTTTATCTATAATTTAATGTATTACACGTGATTATTAACACACAATTAAGCTCAGGATGTTTGGTTTTATGTAGTGTTGTTTTGTAGTACGCTACTACCTCTAGTGATTCCTCTTAACAATTGCCCCTAATTCTGACACTAAGCGTATATTTTGATCCGAAACCCAACACCTCAGTGACCCTAATTCAGTGATCCTAAATCAGACACTTGTGGTACATTATTCCGACAAATATAAACATTCAAGTAGGTAAATATTAAGTGCTTTAAATATTGTTAAATAATATTTATTATTAAGAAATGTTAAACATTTATGTTTTTCCATTTTTAATGAAATACAGTAGAAAATAAGTCCTTAGTCTTCTTCAGTCTGCCCTCTTTACCTCATCTGTATTTTAATGTTTCTTGCATCTGAAATTTTTAGTGTTCTCTTTTTCATGGCCCAGCTTTTTATTCGGTTCCTTTTTCGCTTCCTTTCTTATTTCTCTAGAATGATTTTATTTTGTGCTTCCATCTTTTTTATTAACAAACATTCTCTCCAAGCATTAGAGATAGTGTTACAGAAGAACAGTTTCTTATTGCTTTATTTGGATGTTTCAGGCCTGAATAATGATTTTTTTTGAAAGAGATGGCATCAGTTCAACTGTTATCTCCAAAGGTGGTGTATCAATGCCGAAATCGCTAGTCTCTGCTGCTAGTGTTGCATCATTCTTTCTTATTTTATCATCTCCTATGATGCCTGTCGATATTTATGACGGAATTAGGGACTATTGATGTCCGTAATTCCGACACTCGTGTCAGAATTTGGACGAAATGCGTACAATTAATTGTAATATAGCAAACGATGTAAGATGTGTTATTTTCTTGTGTAAAGACAGCAATAGAGCCATATGGATTACTTCTAACCATGTACACAATTCCGACACATATGTCTGATTTACGTACGTGCTATATTTACATGTGCCTAATTCCGACACCCCTAAATTTGTAAATAATAGTGGTTAAAAGAGTAGTACACCGTGTTATTATGAAAATATAAAGCACTTTTAGTCAGCCTGAATAGATATTATTAGAATTTTCTTAATTACTGTTATCCTGTAGCGATTTAAAAAGAAGTCGAATTGCAGTTACATTATAAGGAAAAAATCAAGTTTTAGCATAACACTCAATTATCAAGATCAGTCAAACGTCTAGGTTATATTCTGACCGTTAGAACATTTGTACAATAAGAAACGATTGTGGGTTGATAAGTGTAATGTCAAATCAACCAACCGGATGTCCTAAAATAAAGTTCAATGTTGTAGATTTCTTATTTTATCCAACTAAACAGAAATGGTCGCTCATTATTTACTTCAACTCTTTCTGGATATTTTGACTAACCTTTGAATGCTGGCCCCAATGTGTAAAACACTTTCACAGTTCCGAAACTAGAAAATTGCCCAAGGCACATCTCCAAATAATACATGGGCCTGCCAATCAGAAGAAGAACTATGATGTACGGTATTAGAAATGCACCACCGCCATTTTGATAGGCCGTGAAGGGAAATCTCCAAATGTTGCCGAGGCCCACTGACATGGAAATACAGGCCATCAAAAACTCCAGTCCTTTCCCCCATTCTCCTCTTTCGCGTTTGGCTTTTGTCTTCAACGCCCAAAAAACAATTTTTAAACAAAATATTATTAGTTATATGGAATTTTTTTTGTTCACAACCGACCGGTACACTTGTTGTCTCCATAGCACACTAACAAAAGTACTTATAGTAATTATAACATATGTTTTGTATCAGCAACTAACCGGATATTTAGTAAGTGTCTGTGATTGTTTACCATGATACAAAACTTGTGAAGTAATGACATTTTTTATCAGTGCTTTGGATATGTTTTTGAATACCTCTCCAAACCGAAGTATGATTAATATCTACAGGTGGGCATTTTAATCTTGACGTTTGATTCTATCGAAAACGACACATCTTGAGATAATTTATCCTTATTTATTGTGATACTCATCCATTGATGTATAATAACAATAAAGTTATTTGGCAATTTTTAAGGAAATGAATGTAATCGATTCTGTGCGCAGGATGGTTCCCCTCGGGGAAAGGGGATTACGGACGGGAAGCGATGCAAGGCTTTGCGCGACGATTTCAAACGATCAACTCTCAGAACCGTATTCAATATTTTTATCATTTTCTCGTTCGGTTTTATTTTTATACCCCCACATTGACTGTGGTGAGGGTATATTGAGTTTGCCACAATGTCCGTCTGTCTGTCCATCTGTCCGTCTGCATACACGATAACTGCCGTAATTTTGAAGTAATTGATCTGAAATTTGGTATACAAGCTTATCTCTTAAAAAGTAAGGACCACTTTGTGAATGGGCAAAATCGGTTCACTTTCTTTTGTATTTTACGGTGGGGGGTATTTTAACTTCAGCCCGGCTGAAGATAATTTTCTTACTAGTTAAAACTAGCATACGTGATTTTTTTTTATTTGTGGAATTGTATAGGTACATATTCTGTTTTGTGATTTATTATTACTTCGCAATATTATTTCTGCCAAAAATCAGTTGTTTATGATATTATGCAATACAATCTTGCAATTATTTTGATACAGTGGTTCGTTGCATAAATTTAACATATCTTTAATTTTAATTGTATTTTGGCTTTTTGCAACTTTATTTTTTACGTAAGCCCAGATTAATTCAATTGCATTAAACTCGCAATTGGCTACATGTAACCACAATAATTTTAGTTCATTGCATCTGATTTCTTTTTGCTATAAAATCTAATATAAGTACCTTCTCGTGATTTTTGACAGATACAACAGCTGTGCTATAGTTAATTGAGAAAGAAATTTCGGACATTGATAATTAATTGTTTTACACCTTGGAATAATACTTCAGAATTTTTGCTGAATACTTTTTGCAAAACACGTACGCACGCAATGCAGTTACTCAAGAAACTTTATTCAAGAAATTAGTTATCAATGAAATATTTACGTATTGGGTAATCTTGATTTTACCCACACTCAACCTGTTGTGCATGTTATTGGGATTTTAGAAAAAAATAATTTGTATTATTTTATTTGTTAATTGATAATATTAAATTTGAATGCTGTTGTTGATTCAAAATGCGTTAAACACAAAAAAACATGTTTACAGCTCTTCGCTGTACACTTGCAAACTATTCTTTCATTAAACAAAGAGTCCACCATTTCTAACCTGCAACTTCTATTCTGCTTACATCAATAATTATGTACGATGTTTGTTCATTTAATTAAAATGAATTTAAGAAAATTTCAAAATATACAGGGTGTTATATTTAAAATTCAAAACTTTGAGGTTAGATCTCAGAAACTGTAAATGTTGCATCAACGATAGTAACGCCAGTGACTTCACAAGGCCATAAAAGTATTATGCTACCATTAAGACAATTAAAAGATCCGTCAAATTCATTAAAAGAATATAGAGTTGTCATTAAAAAAAAAAGGCGATGACGTCATCTGTTAAAAACAATGAAGGAAAGAAATAATTTGATATCATAAGGTGTATTTTGACAATTATAAATCGACGTGTTCGAGGATTTTTTAAAATAGCAAACCGTTCTTGAGATTTTGTCATGCTTCATAAACTGTATGGTTTATAGTCAAATTTCCGGTTTATATTGTATTTCGTTTCTAAATTGTTAATGTTTTTACCATTTTTAAACTTGGTGAGCTCCGACGGTGGTCCGAAATAACAGCAAAGAAAAAAATACAAATAAGATATACTTTAGAACAGAATGTTTTTTTATTTTATAAATAAAGTACAGTCACTGTCGTCTGTTAATATTTAAGATGTTTTCGATAAGGGGAAACCCGTCGAAACCCGGCGTCTTGACTCTTTAATGACTTTTTTATCAGCTCTGGATATGTACTTGAGTACCTATTCAAGATCTAGTATGACGAATATCTACAGCATCGCCTATTAAAATCTCAACATTTGATTACTGGATTTGTTATAAACTAAGCGGGGTACTTTTTATTATTTCAAGCAAATAAATATGATACAAATAGAAAATTAGTAATATTTATAACCGACTAACACGTATAACATTCGCTTATACCAAACAACATTCGCCGCTTGTCTTCTCATCCTCAAGTCTGTCTTGTATTCTTTGTATTCTATTGCCTTTTCGTCATCTGCTGGCCTCCATTTCTCATGTGAAACAGACCTTTTTACCCGCTGGAAATAAGTGCGTGTATTAAATAATTATATTACAAAAATAATGGTCATTTACCTCGATTAGGATAACATTTTTAATATGCTGCATGTAATAAATCCACCATATTGGTATTTGTAGGATACCGAACACAACAATCAACCACCCGAAAACTAAAAGGAAAACATTAATTATATTTTAAAACTTCAAACGGAATCAAGCTATAAAAATACCTAAAGCAATGTCGGGAAATTCGCGATTTTCGTGTGTTAACTTGGTCATGGTGAATAGGAAATACAGCAGCACAGCAGTCAAGAATATCGGTTTTATTAAACCCCAACAGATCCTCCAGTATATACCAACTGGTCGCTTCAGCATGAACTCAATGTCATCGCAGAAATTTTCAAGACCTAAAAGTTATAACTTTTAAAAAACTTGTTGGAAATTAAACTTTATAAAAGCACTTACCATACCACCAAAACACACCTGTAGTCTCAAAAATAACCAAAATTAGGATAAGCATTGTCCCTCCGAAGAAATCCACCAACGAAAAGATAAATTGCCCACCCTGTAAACAACAGAATAATACTACGTATGCCAACCATCGCATATATTATAAAATTTTTAATCTTACATTGGTAACGTAAATTGTACTCGCAGCCATTCCAGCTACAGCTGTGAAAAGTGCGATTTTCCACGTTTGGACGTTAGGGAAACTATCCATAAGGGTAGTTGAAATTACACCCATGCCTCCCATTAAGGTCCCAATACACAGTACGAACAACATGAAGAAAAATAAAATTCCAAACAGCTAAAATTAAAAACAAAATTGTTAACGTCTTAGAAGATATATGACCCCGTGCGAGAGAATCGCCCTAACTGCCATCTCTCGTTTCGATTTCCTCGTAAACCGCTTTCCACAAAATTTTCAATTTTTGTTCAGCTTGCGTTTAGACCCTCTTCTATAGATTGGCGATTTTGTTTTCTTCAGTTTTCGTGTAATTAAGGTCGCGTACAAGATTTACATGGAATAAAATTTCAAAAATTCGTTTTTTTGTGCAAAGTTGCATAATTATTTAATGAGGAATTGATTGCTTTTGTCAGAATTTTTAGATACAACCTATTTATTATCTAAAGTTTGATGCTAAAGTGTAAGTTATTTGCAAAACTCTTTGTTTGCTTTGAACGTTCATCTGCAAAACTAGCTGTCTACAGCTCAACCAATAGCTTGGTGCCCTAGTGTTCACAGAGCAAACAGGTGTTTTTTTTTGTTTCACGCAGGAAAATAAATTTGTTTCAGTCTAAACATCAACGTTCTAGTGCGTTGTGGTTTTTGACGGCAGTTTTGTTGTTGCGATTTGTTAGCATGGATGAGATAAATACTCAACGTGAAATTTTACCCTGTCCGAAAGGAAAAGGACGCAAGAAAGAGCGACAACCAGAAAACTACCCTAGGAATGTTAAAAAAAGGCTTAGGTATGTTTTAAAAAGTAGAAAATTTTAGGACATACCAAATTAATGAAAGTAATTCCTACTTCCGTCACAAGAATTAACTTCTTCGCCGACGGCTGCGGTGGTCAAAATAAAAACACTGCAATGATGACAATGTCAGCGTAGGTACTGGCTTCTTAATGAATTACCACCAAACATTAAAAAAATTTAGATCACATTTCCAATCGTAGGACATTCCTTTATCCCTCCTGATCGAGTTTTTGGGTTATAGAGAGATAAATTAAAAAAAAAACTCCTGTTATTGTACAATCCAGCCACTATGATGACATCATAAGTAGACACGCCACAGTCAGAAGAATTGGCATTGACTGGAAGGTAGATTGGCATTGACTGGAGGACTAGAAGAATGAAGCAAGGAAACATGTAAAGCTTCCTGGAGCCTGGCATTTCAAATTTAGCCAGGCAAAACGTTTCATTTTTTACAAAAAGAGGATACTGTTTTAATATAGGGCGAGATTAATTACGCCAGTAGCGTTGGAACAGCTAAATTAATTTGTAAAAAAAAATGTTCAATTTCATCCATTCAACCATGCGAGATACTACTAGGCAAAGAGCTTAAAGGCGACAAAAAATCTATTATTGGTTTGCTGGTTAATCATTATGTTGGCAATTGGCGACAATTACCAGAACTCGCCTTCTACAAAAACATACTGCATGAAGAGGATCAAGACTTGCGCTAAAACGAAAATGACATTTAATCCTTTCATTGCTTTTTCAAAGTTTCGTTGGCATATAAATAAGAGGTTTTTTTTAAGTTTTTTTAAGTTTTTTTTATTTGAAAATCTTTTTTTGAATACCAATTACAAATTACTTACTGTATAATGATCTTTCGATAAAAATTCAACAACTTTCTTTAATGATTTATTTTTAGTATTTGCAAAACTCTCTCTTTGCACCAAAATCTTATTTTGTTCTCAAAATCTGTGATACTTTCAGGTTTAGAATCATTCAATTTATTATAAGTGCCTGGTAAACTACAGCAACTACAGCAAAATAAAATAATACGAAAAAATAATTTTCATGTTCGCTAAAACGTTTTATGTTGCTCCTGTACAGTAAACCAAGTAGCAAAGAGGAAGTTTTGAAAATAACGGCCTCATATATCAGTAACGAATATTAGCACGTAATCAATCGTCATATTTTATTTAATGAGACTGTAGAAAAAGAATTGCATAATAATTTTTTTCTACTTTGCATTCACAATGCACACATTGTAACACTGTTTTCGGTGTTACAATTAACACATTGTAATACCGAAAACAGTAACATTTTTGTCTAAGATTGGTACACATTGATATCAAATGCCATATGTCAAACGTACAATACATAACCCAACATAACCACACACTGCATCTTCTTAATCGCTTGCAATCACATAAACTGCGAAATATCAATATTCTATACATATTTAAACATGGGTGTAGCCTGCTGTAGTATGGCCAAAGGATTGAGGCTTTCTTAGTTTTGCTGTGTTCATCAAAATACGCCAGCATGACGTTTTCGGTGATGTTTTACGACTCCGGTAAGTGATCGTTATCATTCTTTTCAACTAAACATCAAATCCCCTTTTCAGATATAATTCAAGGACCACATTTACTTTAATAAGGTATTATGCGAAGATCAAACCTACATCGTAGATATGAACGATTTTAATTACTGCTACGAGATTGTATATGCGCAATAAATGGTTTATCAGCATACACGTACGAAGCTATAGTACATTTAAAGTGTAGAGGATTTCGTAGTTTATGTAACGTATAAGTTTTCGGTAATATTTTGGACGATTGGATGCTCGGTTCAATTCGTATTCGTTTTTGTCCGTCGCTTTCGACTTCGTCTTAGTTCTGGTTGTGTGCAACGTATTTGTATTACCTCCACCACATGTAATTTTACTAAGTATAATTTATTCTAATAAACTACTTTGCCGAAATTAGAATTGGGTTTCAATTATAAGTGCTTGTAAATATATAAGCCGCAACGGCTACGTAGCGGAATTAGGTAGACACCGCTATTAAACGTTAAGCGTTATAACAATTCTTTAGTAAGTCCTTGTTCTTCGAAGTAACTAATCAGTCACCGCCAAACACTTCTATTCTGATTAATATACTTATGAAACCACTATTTTAAAGTTAACTTTTTAGGTTAAGTTTCATGTATTTATCACAGTAGGGTTAAAAGTGTTGCCCCAAGCGCATTATAATCATCGTTGCGACCTCGCTGATATTTATTCAAACTTGTAGGTTAAAGTAGAGTAAAATTATTCACAATTAGATTTTGTCATGATTTTATCTCATCGATCTCATCTTTAACGAAGTTGACAGTTACTACAGTGCTGCCACGTGGTACCCGCAAAATACCCTAGATTCTAATTTACCGCGACATAGTAACCACAATTTCTAAATTTATATAAAATTAATAACGCAAAGTAGAAAAAATAGTATATTACACTCGTTTTATAAGACGTATTGGCGCACTCGTTCTATTTGGGCACTCCTCGCTACGCTCGTCGTGCCCAAAACAACTCGTGCGCCAATTTGACGTCTTATAAAACTTGTATAATAATATACTATTAAATTATTTTTAAAGCGATTAGATATGAATAATATAAATTTCGTGCAGCGGGCACTACGTCAATCGTAACGGTAAATGGAAACGTAGCTGGGACAGTGGAAGATTATTTACTATTAGTACGAGTTGAATATAAAATCATCAAAATCTTGTTCGCAATCTTTATTACATAAAAACTGAAGAAAACAAAAACGCCAATCTATAGAAGAGACTCTAAATGCAACCTGAACAAAAACTGAAATATTTGTTTTAAGTGGTTTAAGAGAAAATAAATCGGAAAGACGAGCGTTCATTTAAAACTGCAAAAATCGGGTAAATTTTTTCACTTCTCTCGCGCTCACGTTTACGCCGAGAGGAAAACAATTTTGACAGCCATACAGCTTATGTAGAAATGATTCAGGAAATACTATCGAAACGAGGCAGTTAGGGCGGATCTCTCGTACGGGGTCACATATAGGAAATCACTAACCCATGGAACAGCATCAAATTTTGCAATGGCTTCAGGGTATGATATAAAAGCCAAACCAGTTCCACCAGCGTTGATTACTTGGGCAACATCTACGTCTAATTTGAAAGCCAGGTGCCCCAAAATTCCAAATATTGTCACACCAGCTAGTAAAGATGTAAATGTATCGAGTGTTGTAACGATTAGACAATCTCTAGAAATGACGAATATTACCATAAAGATAAACTACAATAAAGCATCAATCATAAAGATAAGTAAATACTAGTAAGAAGTCACCTGTAAATATTTTGGCTGAAATTGTTGTACGATGCGTATGTTGTTACGACACCAAATCCAACACCCAATGAGAAAAAACACTGCGTGACAGCTGCGTACCAAACCTGAGAAGAAACAAAAATAAGGTTATGTTTATATTGTTCCTCTTTGGTTACAATTGGGAATTACATCCGCGTGTAGTAGTTTCTCCCAATCTGGTTTGATAAAGTACAAAATCCCTTCATCAGCTCCTTCTAAAGTCACAGATCTGACGAGCAAAACAAGCATGATCACGTAAGGGAACAATGCTAAGAAGTAGGCTGCTTTCCCTGAGCTCTTCACCCCTTTCCATGTTATCAGATATATGACGGAATACGAAAATAACAAACATAAAGTTAACCTCCATTCTGGAACTCCCAAACCATCGGTGATGTCCAACTTTTCTTTTAATATTTCACGCCTGAATCAAAGAATTTATAAATGTGAATATTGTCTGTCCATCTAAGCATTACCTGAAATATAATTCCGATGAACTGATGCTGTTTCCGCTGGCCGATTGGTTTCCATTAGACGGTATGCAAGTAATGTTTTTTTCAGCATTTTCCGCTTCCCAACTATCCCTGCAGTACGACCATGGCAGCGTTCCAGTAAAGGAATTTATGAAATATAATAGTGTTAATGCAATAAGTGAGCAGAGGTATGACACCACGCAAAAGTTCCCTATAACTTGACCATAACCTATACCTGGAAACAAAGCATTTTTAGCTGGTTTAGTGTTGCATGGTGCGTAGTTATTTACCTTTAAACGCTGGTGCTATCGAGTAGAGCGACTTAACAATACCAAAACTGGAAAACTGCCCTAAACACATCTCCAGATAATACATTGGTCTACCGATCAAAATAAGAACTATAATGTATGGTATTAGAAATGCCCCACCTCCGTTTTGATATGCCGTGTAGGGAAATCTCCAAATGTTGCCAAGGCCCACTGAGATCGCAATGCAGGACATCAGGAATTCTATTCCTTTCCCCCATTCCGCCCTTTCGCGTTGCCCTTTCGACTTTACTACCCCCTAAAAGCATTGTATGACTTATACAACATTTCTTATGATCATAACAAACCTGTTCACTTGCAGCCTCCATGGCACTCTTACAAAACTAACGTACAGTAGACCGGAACAATTTATTTTATACGGAATATGATCGTTTTTTTATCAATTACTACTTTGCACCATACGTCATTAGGTACGTCATTTTTTATATCAGTCTGGACCGGTACTTGAGAACATATCCAAGAATTAGGTATGATTTATGTCTACAATTAGGGTTATTTTTTTAATCTTAAAACATTTAGTTATCTTAAAATAACATGTCCCGCCAAAAAAACATATGTATTATACAACACTGTTCTTGTATTCATCTATATGGTTACATTTTTTTGTAAACAACGTATTTTTTTCGTATAAGTGTTTTAAAAAGTACCCATTTTTACTCAAAACATTACAAAGAATATGATTTACGAAATAAACCCTAAAAACTATTTGAATCTGTTCCTAAAATCCTAAGAACTAAAATTGCTATGTATAAAAACGATAACTATTGCCTATTAGTTGAACTTAAAATTAGTTTAAATGCTAACGCTGTAAGCTTCACACACTGCACGTTGCTCTGCTTTGGTCACTCACATAACACTGCATTCTGCATTTGTCATGTCAATTTTCCATCTCATAAAGATTTGCTATCTCAAGGTCCCTGTGGAGACAGCTATCTTTAAAGGAGCTCCTATACGCAGTGCCAACGTCTCGCCAACGTTGGTGATGTGACACGCTGCGCGTAGTGCGCGCATTCACTTCGCCAACATGTTGGTATTGGGCGCAAGGTATTTCTGCGTATCGTCGAAGGCTCGTAGCGTCCCGTAGAGAATTAAAAATGAAGTGAAGACGATATCATTGCTGTTGCCACAGCTCCCAATATATTAAGCAGTGCATTGTTGCTTAGAATTAAAAAAAGGGACCCTCGAAAGAGGACACTGTTTAATAAGGTTGTTAAATATTAAACATGTTTTTCAGTCATTATTTATACAGTACGTTCGAAAATATTAAATACATTAAGGAATACAAATATACAGCAATACAGGAAACAAAATTATTTAGTTTTTTATATTTGCCACATGACATTAAAAAAATTTCCCTTCTTATTTTCTTTATGTTTCAAGCAACAAATGCGGAATAAGATGGGATAAGATCTGGTACACTGAGTGGTCCATATTTTTATGCAGGGCCCTGTTAATTTGTGTTGTTTCTTTATATAAATATTTCATTTCAGTCAAATCGATGAATTCATAATTTGAATTTAAAATATAATTTATATAATAAAACTGAAATTATTTATAATAAGAAACAAAGAAAAATTGAGAACCCTTACATACACGGAGTTTTAATTATATATATTAAAACTCGTGTATGTATATTATGTAGGTATATTTATTATCTACCCAATATTTTTAGTAACAGATATACTTTTTGATATTTT
This sequence comes from Aphodius sticticus, assembly GCA_963966075.1. Classification (NCBI taxonomy): domain Eukaryota; kingdom Metazoa; phylum Arthropoda; class Insecta; order Coleoptera; family Scarabaeidae; genus Aphodius; species Aphodius sticticus. Next base: position 4,406,640 of record OZ014510.1, read on the forward strand.
TCTGATAATCAAAATAAAGAAAAGCATCCAGTATAGTTTTTAAACTTTGTTGAATACATTAAATACATCAGATTATTTAAATTTGCCGTTTAAAACTAATCTATAAATTGTTAATTAATAAATAGTTAATTGTTGTTAATTATATAAATGCAACTTTGTTTGATTGTAGTCAAGATTGTAGGGAAGAGGGTTGACCGTAGTCCTTGGACCCCTATACCGTATGACTCCCCATCGTGTGTAGATTTATATCCCGCTTCCCTCCAACCCCCTCCCTCACCTTTCCCACCCCACCTTAGCGAATAAGGTTGACCGCAATCCCAGAACCTAAATACCGTATGACTCCCCATTGTGTGCGAATTTTTAAAATTTTAATGATGACGTCATTTCCGGAAAACCCGGAAGTCATACTAACCTCACGACCATCCCATAAATTGGCGTTTTCTGTCTATTAACACAACGTTCATTCCTTCAGCGTCATAAACACAGAAACATAAACAAACGTACCTATGCCGTGGGTCACCTGTTACAGCGACTTCAATATTGTCTTCAGAATATTATTTTATCGCTTGTTAATTTATTGTAACTGTAAGGTTAATATAATGCTTATAAGAACCATAATTATTGGGAATAAATTTACAAAATATTAAAAAAAGTTTTCATGTTTTTACATTTGGGCAATTAGGCATTTGGGCAAATAATAAATCATCATTGTCCTTAAAGTACGTACAAACATAAATAATGCAGTATATATGATAAAACATAGATAGATAACTAAACTTTTCATCGGTAGTACGTACAATGCTAAAACAGAATGAAATAAAGCGGACAAGGTCGACATATTGGCGATGTGCATTGGCACAGTTGGGTCCCGCTACGCGAAGCACTCCGATGGCCAATGATGGCCCCTGTTGGCACTGCGTGTGGGAGCACCTTTATATACCCAGGTGCTATTTTGGCAGTGTCGAATGATGCTGATATTGCTTGGAACGTATAGTATTCGATTCGTCTGTGGGTAAAATGTATGTGACAGCATTTGTTTTTGTTCAAAGCAATTAGCCATCGTTGCAACCAGTCACAAACATTGCTGGAGATTCAGATGAAACTTATTTGGTATTAAAAGAAGTGTCCTATGATACCTCACTAGACCTACTACTTCCTAAGTTGCTTCGAAAGTTGGTTCCAATATTAAAATGGCATTAAAAATATATATGTTGTCTTTTTTTAGTTTTTATCATTTCAAGCTAATAAATATGATAGAAAAAAATATAATTAGTAATATTTATAACCGACTAACACATATAACATCCGTTTATACCAAACAACATTCGCCGTTTGTCTTCTCATCCTCAAATCAGTCTTGTATTCTTTGTATTCTATCGCCTTTTTGTCATCTGCTGGACTCCATTTTTCATGCGAAACAGACTTGTAAACCCGCTAAAAATATATACGTATATTAGATAACAATATTAAACAAATAATGGTCATTTACCTCAATTGAGGTAACATTGTTAATATGCTGCATGTAATAAATCCACCATATTGGTATTTGTAAGAGCGCGAACACGACAATCACCCAACCGAAAACTAAAAAAAGCATTATATATTTTCTAAACCTCCTACCAAAATGGACCTATAAAAATACCTAAAGCAATATCGGGAAATTCGCGATTTTCGTGTGTTAACTTGGTCATGGTAATCAGGAAATACAGCAGCACCGCAATTAAGAATACCGGGTTTATTATACCCCAACTGATCCTCCAGTATATACCAACTGGTCGCTTCAGCATGAATTCAACGTCATCGCAGAAATTTTCAAGACCTAAAAGTTATAACTTTCAAAAACGTCTGGTGGGAATTAAAAATTATAAGAGTATTTACCATACCACCAAAACACAGCTACGGTTTCTAAGATAGTTAAAATTAGGATAAGCATTGTTCCTCCGAAAAAATCCACCAACGTAAAGATAAATTGCCCACCCTGTAAACAACAGAATAATACTACCCATGATAACCATCACATTCTAGAATTTTAATCTTACATTGGTAACATAAATGATACTCGCAGCCATTCCAACTACGGCTGTGAAAAGTGCAATTTTCCACGTTTTGATATCAGGTAAAGTATCCATAATAGCTGTAGAAACAACACCCATATCGCCCATTAACGTCCCAACACCCAGTACGAACAACATGAAGAAAAACAATATTCCAAATAACTAAAATTCAAAACAAAATTGTTACTTATTGTCTTAAACGGTATAGAAGATCACTAACCCATGGGACAGCATCAAATTTTGCAATGGCTTCAGGGTATGATATAAAAGCCAAACCAGTTCCACCAGCGTTGATTACTTGGGCAACATCTACGTCTAATTTGAAAGCCAGGTGACCCAAAACTCCAAAGATTGTCACACCGGCTAGTAAAGATGTAAATGTATCGAGTGTTGTTACAATTAGACAATCTCTATAAATGATAAATATTACCACAAAGTTAAACAACTATTAAAAATATTTCCATTAGCAGATGAAGAGTTGAAGTAAATAACGAACTACCAAAAACATTATTCCAAGATATTTAGAAAATAGTGTGCAGCAAGATAAATGTTTTATAAAAAGCCATCCCTAATTTCTTGTGCATATTTAAACATATTGTACATCACATGTTGGTGTTGTTTTTTGCCGAGGTCTTGTATCGCAAGAACAAATCCAAAGCAAATTCAAAAATTCGTAGAAGGTGCTAAGTGCCATAATATTTATTTATACATATTTTAAGCTAAGTTGATATTTTTTTATACTAGAAAGTAAAACTTAATAAAAATAAGTTGGTTGGCCAAGTATACTTCATACAGTGTCCGTTGTTCGAAAAAATACATGGGGACCTCGTTTACTGAAAACCATGCTAAATTTGATAGTTCTGCTGAATTTTATAGTCATTAGTTTTCTTTAAAATGTGCTTATTTGTTATTTTGCAAATGTACTGAAAACTGTTGTTTTTTGTGCAATCTTTCTAATCTAAAGATGTTTATATAAAGCTTATTAAAAATCAAAATAAAATGTAATTCTAAAAAAAAAAACAGAAATAACATGAACTTTTTTTGTAACAATAAAATTACCAGAACACGCAAATAAATCGCCAGCTGCAAAATTTAAAAAAAAATTCAATCAAAACTTTTTTGGCTTTAAACAAGCTATCGTTTAAATATATTGTATTATGGAAATTTGGTAACTTTTCCTCTTTTTTAAATAGACCCTGTATATTTTTAAATTTTTTAATTCTAAGATTAATTCTAAGAATAGTTTATAGGAATAATTTTTTTTTATAAAATCCATCATTTTTGCGTTAAAAGTATATAAAAGTTATACCGGGTGGTCTTTTAACTTGAGACTCCTCAATATCTCGAGAAATATACATGGTACGACAAATGTGTCTTAAATAATCTTGTAGGACGCAAAGGAGAAAATGAGATGGCGCTGCAATCGGTGAAAATGAAAATGAGAAACACCTAAATAATTCCCCAACCGTAAATAGTTTCAAAAAATGCTTGAAATAAAAGTTTCTTGGGTTTAAACAAGCTCTTGTTTAATATATTATTCATTTTATTATGGAAGTTTGCAAACCTTTTCCTTTTCTAATAGAACATTCTGTATATTTATTTTTTTAAATCTAAGAGTTTTCTGTAGGAGTCATTTTTTTATAAAATGCATAATATTTTAATTATAAGCAACTACTGGCACTGACTAAAGTCACTTGGCGCGCTATTTACGAAAGTACGCCAAAAGTTAAGTTTTTTAGGCATTTCACGACATAAATTTACGTAGCTCGTTATTAACATTAAAGCCAGTGATATCCAGCCCACTTTAATGTAATAAAACCAATTTTTCAATTTTTGGCACTTAGTTCATTATTTACTTCAACTCTTCAGATGTGTTAATACTACTAAAAAGTCACCTGTAAATATTTTGGCTGAAGTTGTTGTACGATGCGTATGTTGTTACGATACCAAATCCAACACCCAATGAGAAAAAACACTGCGTGACAGCTGCGTACCAAACCTGAAAAGAAACAAAAATAAGATTACGTTTATATTTGCTCCTCTTTGGTTACAATTGGGAATTACTTGCGCGTCTAGTAGTTTCTCCCAATCTGGTTTAATAAAGTACAAAATCCCGTCATCAGCTCCTTCTAAAGTCACAGATCTGATGAGCAAAATAAGCATGATCACGTAAGGAAACAATGCTAAGAAGTAGGCTGCTTTCCCTGAGCTCTTCACCCCTTTCCATGTTATCAGATATATGACGAAATACGAAAACAACAAACATAAAGTTAACCTCCATTCTGGAACTCCCACACCATCGGTGATGTCCACTTTTTCTTTCAATACTTCACGCCTAAATCAAAGATTTCATAAATATGAATATTGTCCGTCCATCTAAGTATTACCTGAAATATAATTCTGATGAACTGATTCTGTTTCCGCTCGCTGATTGGTTTGCATTAGACGGTATGCAAGTAATGTTTTTTTCAGCATTTTCCGCTTCCCAATCGTCCCTGCAGTACGACCATGGAAGCGTTCCAGTGAAGGAATTAATTAAATAAAATAGTGTTAGTGCAATAAGAGAGCAATAGTATGATACCACGCAAAGGACTCCTACAACTTGACCATAACCTATACCTGAAAACAAAGTATTTTAGCTGATTTTGTGCTTGTATACTGTAGAGTAGTTTACCTTTAAACGCTGGTGCCAACTTATAAAACGTTTTTACAATACCAACACTAGAAAACTGCCCTAAACACATCTCCATATAATACATTGGCCTACCAATCAAAATAAGAACTATAACGTATGGAATTAGAAATGCCCCACCTCCGTTTTGATATGCCGTGAAGGGAAATCTCCAAATGTTGCCAAGGCCCACGGAGATCGCTATGCAGGACATCAGGAATTCTATTCCTTTCCCCCATTCGGCCCTTTCCCGTTTCCCTTTCGAGTTTACTACCCCCTAAAAGCATTGTATGACTTATACAAGATTTCTTGTAGTTATGACAAACCTGTACATCCTCAGTTTCCATAGTTGACACGAAAATTACCAACACCAGACTGACTGTGTATTTATAACGTGTATTTCGCGTTTTTCGTTGATAAGGCTTGTTTATTGACCACGCGAGAAGTGGTGTTGAAAAATTGTCAACTCAAACATTCCCAGACATTATAAAGTAATAAAGATTACAAAAGTTGCACTGTAAAAGTGATCTTTTTATGAAAGATATGCTTGTTTGAAGAATTATGTATTGTAAATGGATTATCGAATTCGACCATATCTGGATTATTGGTTATTATCCAATCATTCATTACGTGGAAGACTAGCACGCATTTCAATTCAGGTTTTTTCTGTATTTAATTTTTATATTAAAAAAAGCAAAAGAGGCGACGAATTGTCCATATTTAGTTAAGATTTAGATAACAATTATGCTGCACAAATATGCAATTATAACACCTGTCGTATCTTTTGACGAACTAACAATGATTGCATCTCCTTGAATGCTCTTCAAGTTACACTAGTTTAAAATGACAGGACAACCTACTGATAACACAAAAGTAAGTATTCTCATCAACAAAAAATAATCAAAATATTAACTTTTATTAAATTTAGGCTGCTATAATCGATAGTGTGAAAACCAAAGAGGCATGGGACAATCAATTTCAATTTATGATGTCATGCATAGCCATGTCCATTGGCCTTGGAAACATTTTGAGATTTCCCTTTTTCCCCCGGGGCATTTTTAATCCCATACATAATAATTCTGGTATTAGTGGGAAGACCCATATACTACCTAGAGATGTGTTTAGGGCAATTCACAAGCAAAGGAAACGCGAAAATGTTTGAAGCTTTAGCACCTGCAATCAAGGGTCTGCTTTCTAAATTCCCTTTGTCATTCTTTCTTTAAAAACTCGTTTCAGGAATTGGATACGGTCAAATATTAGGATCAGTTTGTATCGCGACGTATTACTGCAGTTTACTATCATTAACAATATTTTACTTTATTAATTCTTTCACAAGTGACCTACCCTGGTCTTACTGTAGACCAGAATGGGAGTCACAGAATATCTTGGATAACGTGACTTGTGTCAGTTCGAATTCCAATAAAACAACCGCCACGAACGCTGTCAGTTCTTCAGAATTATATTTCAGGTACATTTTTTTAGTTAAAATATAAACTAGCTCGTTCGTGCAATATTTTTCTGTAGGCGCGAAGTTTTAAAGGAAAAGTCACATGTTGACGATGGCGTTGGGTCACCAGAATGGAGACTGACTCTATGTTTGCTTTTTGTTTGGATGTGCATATTCGCAATTACAAGAAAAGGTATCAGAAGCACCGGAAAAGCGTCGTATTTCTTAGCTCTGTTTCCATATTTGATCATCTTCACACTCTTAATACGCTCTGCTACGCTAGAGGGAGCTAGTGATGGCATGCTATACTTCGTAAAACCCAATTGGAGCAAGCTAATAGAACCGCAGGTGAGACAACATTTTTAATGTTACAAAGATTTATATATTCTTAAGTTTGGTTTAATGTGTGTCTAAGTATTACCTGACCACGTATGATCGAATATTTATAGGTTTGGTACGCAGCAGCCACGCAGTGCTTTTTTTCTTTGAACGTTGGTGTTGGTACAATAACCATGTATGCATCTTATAACAACTTCGAACATAATATATACAGGTATTTTTGTGGTATTAGGTCTTATTTGCGTCGAATTATATTGATTTCTGCTTTCTTTTTAATTAGAGATTGTGTAGTTGTCACGATTTTGGATACGTTTACATCTAGCTGCCGGATCTACCATATTTGGAATTCTGGGTAATCTAGCTTATAGATTGAACGTTGACGTCAGCCAAGTTATAAACAGCGGTGGTACTGGCCTTGCTTTTATATCATATCCAGAAGCTATAGCTAGGTTTGATGCTGTACCATGGGTATGTATAAATTACAGATCCATTTTCAAAAACTCATCAAGATAAACAATTTTCCAATAAGGAGTATTTCGTACATTGCGAATGTATTGTTGTAACAAATCTGTTATTTAAATTCAAACACTTCTAATCTAATTTATTTCTAGTTATTCGCCATTTTGTTCTTCTTGATGTTGTTCACAGTTGGCCTTGGATGTTTGGTCGCCATGCAAGGCTGCGTTTACACCATAATTATGGAGACGTTCCCCCATTTAAAGCGATGGAAAGTATCACTCATAATATGCACAGTTGGATTTCTCTTAGGACTAATCTATATCACACCGGTAATTTACTGTTTTAGTATCAGTAGCATCCAAATATACGTAATCCTATAGTATCCCTCAAGGCTCCTACAGTGGGCCATCGTTATTTACAATACGTTCTATTGATCTTACACACGAATATGTATAATAACCATAACTTTTAGGGTGGTCAATACATATTGACGTTAGTTGACCATTTCGGGGGTACATTTCTAACCATTCTATCGAATATATTCCTCGTCACGTTGACGGCATGGTTTTACGGTAGGCTCAACACTTTACTGTCACTCTACGAACATACAAATCCAATTATTTTTACGGTTTAGGTCTGGGGAATTTATGCGAGGACATCGAGTTTATGCTAAAACGAAAAGTAGGCGTTTATTGGAGGTTGAGTTGGGGCATCATAACCCCCGTGGTTTTATTGGCGATATTCTTCTATTTCGTTGCGAATATGGAAACGTTGAAACACGAAGGAAAGGAATTTCCGACTATTGCTAATGGTAAAGATACGAATTATAATTTAATTTGTTTTTATTTTGTTTGATTGTCTCGAGTTTTGTAGTGTTTGGTTGGTTGATCATTGGTGCAGCTGTACTTCAAGCGTTAGTTTGGTGGTTGGCCACCATCTTGAAACATAGGAACTTAGGGTGCATTGGGGTATATAATTTTATAATACGTACTTAGGTGGTTATTAATACTGATTTTGTTGGGATTCAGGCGTTACAGGAATCGTTTTCCCACAACAATTTCAGCCCAGCTGATTTCCTAAAGAGATAAGAATGGTTTGCCTATAAGAAATCAATTTTAAAACAAAGAGGGGATACAAATTGTTGGAGATATGTATGGCAGGTGTTTATAGGACAATAAGATAAAATAAAACAAGATAAATACACCCACATTTCGTTCATTTCAATTTTACATTACACTTTACAAGCCTCGTCCGATGGACGACACATGATATTAAATTCTAACATCCCCCACGAAATTATTCCGAGTTTCAGTTGTTTAGAAACGTTCATATAATTGACAGAGGCAGATGTATGCAAATTTAATCTGGTGGATGTGCGGATGACAGAGATGTGCAGTTCTCTGTAGCAGCGCCATCTGCATTAGTAATGAATATCGCCGTGCGGGGTCGCCACCATCGGAAGCTAAGCCTGTTTAGCGGGTTGCGGTAACTGAATCCTGAGCCCAAACCCCACGCATTGCCGTAGTGGGGAAACTACTAGAAATTATATGCCCGTTTATTCTCGTGGCGGTAGATCAGAGCGTGCTCTGGATAATTACCGCTTCTCAGCTATCAATAAATCATAGTTAGCCATGAGGACGCTCGAACGGAAGCTAATTTAGTCGGCGTTGTATACAATTCGAATGCAGCGCAGTGGGCTGTGGTGATAAGTGATAACCGATGATTAGCTCGAGAATTGAGTGCTTAACTGTCTATGGGTGAGATAATTATTATGATTGTGTTGTAGATTCGGTTTTATAACTAGAATCTATCACATTGATGCACAGAGAAATACATCTAGTTTGAAAGTAAATCCGGATATCTAAATTTTTGTAGAAGGAGCACAGTTTTAAGTAAACCTTTGCTTATTATCTGTGTTACCAGAAAACTTTTGAAACTGTGGTTTGGCCCGTTGCCGAAGAAATTCGCCTGCTATGAAAACAATGTTACAAAAATAATGTTACCTTTGTTACTTCTAAGTTACAATTAAAAATGTCAATTTATAATGTAAAACAAAATGAAAATAATTGACATAGAATCGATGACAGTCGGGTTTTCTGTGGATTGGTGAGGTTTAATACTCTGTATGCCCTCCACGAGCACGAATCACTTCCTCACACCTACGTGACATGCTTCGCACTAGTCTGCGAAGTGATTCTTGGGGTATGCTTCTCCATTCCTCAATCAGAACTTGTGTCAGGTCCTGTATGGTTGGTGGTGGATTAGGTCGCTTGCAAACTCGTCGGTCAAACTGATCCCACACGTGTTCAATAGGATTCAACTCAGGACTTAACTCCGGCCATTCCATGACCTAAATTCCACGTTCTTGTAAAAAGTTTCTGGTGATGCCGGCGGTATGTGGCTTTGCATTGTCCTGCATATGGATGAAATTTTTACTGACGCCATATGCAGCAGGCATAGGGTTGCCATCCGTCCCGATATATTGGGACTGTTACCGTTATTGGTCTAGTTGTCCCGACGTCCCGATAAAGTCGTGTAAAGTCCCGACGCGTTTGGTAGTTATTTTATTTGTATACTATATTTTTTCGTAATTTTAATCGACATCTGAGAAAACTTTTATTATGTCATAGCGGTAAATCCTTATTTTTTGACAAACCAGGAATTATATGGATACTTACTTAATAATTATTATTATTTTCTTCACATCTCAGTGCAACAGTAACAACACTGTTATAACTTTTTAAGTTTTTTCAATATATTTTTATTTTTGTTCAGTAATGTCTCAGAAATTAAACATATACCTAATGGCTACCAATGCCTCTGGGACATTAAAATAAATGAAGAAAAACGAAAAGGAAATTATACCTAAATTAAACCTTACATACAAGTTTCAGAAAAGATTTAAAAAGTTACAGGTTTCGAAAAAAGTGTTTCCCTAATTCTTTGAGCAGTGTGTTTACTTCATTTATTTAGCGATTGACTAACTCCAACACAATGTGTTGTCATAACAACAGTTAAACACGTATTTTCTCTCGTTTCGTATTAAGATAAAAAGGTTTCTGTAAAAGTACAATTTCATTAATATTGACGAACATCTTAATCTCTCAGCAATCATCATTTACCGACAATTGTCCATATTTAGTTAAGATTTAGATAAGACATAATGCACAATTAAGCAATTATGATACTATTATAACTTTCTTGCACCGCTTTGTCACTATTCTCGCTTGTTTCACATATCATAACTCCTGACGACCTCAGAATGATTTCATCTTCTTAAAGTTAATTAAAGTTAAACTTGATAGATAAAAATGACTTTACAATGTACAGAATTGAATAACGTAAGAATAACTTTTTAATTATTTTAGTGTATATTTAATATTTTGCTAATTAGGGCAACCTTACTAACGGTTATCATAACAACAAATCTAATAAACAAAATGGCGATACTGATAACACAAAAGTAAGTACTCTTCTCGACAAATCATCAATATATTAACTTTTATTAAATTTAGGCTGCTATAATCGATAGTGTGAAAACGAAGGAGACATGGGGCAATCAATTGCAATTTTTGATGTCATGCATAGCCATGTCGGTTGGCCTTGGCAACATCTGGAGATTTCCCTTCACGGCTTATCAAAATGGCGGCGGGGCATTTTTAATTCCATACATAATAATTCTTGTATTAGTGGGAAGACCCATATACTACCTAGAGATGTGTTTAGGGCAATTCACAAGCAAAGGAAACGCGAAGATGTTTGAAGCTTTAGCACCTGCAATCAAGGGTCTGCTTTCTAAATTCCCTTTGTCATTCTTTCTTTAAAAACTCGTTTCAGGAATTGGATACGGTCAAATATTAGGATCAGTTTGTATCGCGACGTATTACTGCAGTTTACTATCATTAACAATATTTTACTTTATTAATTCTTTCACAAGTGACCTACCCTGGTCTTACTGTAGACCAGAATGGGAGTCACAGAATATCTTGGATAACGTGACTTGTGTCAGTTCAAATTCCAATAAAACAACCGCCACGAACGCTGTCAGTTCTTCAGAATTATATTTCAGGTACATTTTTTTAGTGAAAATATAAACCAGCTCGTTCGTACAATATTTTTCTGTAGGCGCGAAGTTTTAAAGGAAAAGTCACATATTGACGAAGGGCTTGGATCACCAGAATGGAGACTGACTCTATGTTTGCTTTTTGTGTGGATGTGCATATTCGCAATTACAAGAAAAGGTATCAGAAGCACCGGAAAAGCGTCGTATTTCTTAGCTCTGTTTCCATATTTGATCATCTTCACACTCTTAATACGCTCTGCTACGCTAGAGGGAGCTGGCGATGGCATGCTATACTTCGTTCAACCCAATTGGAGCAAGCTAATAGAACCGCAGGTTAGACAACATTTTTAATGTTACAAAGATATTCTTAAGTTTGGTTTAATGTGTGTCTAAGTATTACCTGACCACGTATGATCAAATATTTATAGGTTTGGTACGCAGCAGCCACGCAGTGCTTTTTTTCTTTGAACGTTGGTGTTGGTACAATAACAATGTATGCATCTTATAACAACTTCGAACATAATATATACAGGTATTTTTGTGGTATTAGGTCTTATTTGCGTCGAATTATATTGATTTCTGCTTTATGTTTAAATAGAGATTGTGTAGTTGTCACGATTTTGGATACGTTTACATCTCTAGCTGCTGGATCGACCATATTTGGAATTCTGGGTAATCTAGCTTATAGATTGAACGTTGACGTCAGCCAAGTTGTAAACAGCGGTGGTACTGGCCTTGCTTTTATATCATATCCAGAAGCTATAGCTAGGTTTGACGCTGTACCATGGGTATGTATAAATAACAGATCCATTTTCAAAAACTCATCAAGATAAGCAAGTTTCCAAAAGAGAGTATTTCGTACATTGCGAATGTATTGTTGTAACAAATCTGTTATTTAAATTCAAACATTTCTAATCTAATTTATTTCTAGTTATTCGCCATTTTGTTCTTCTTGATGTTGTTCACAGTTGGCCTTGGATGTTTGGTCGCCATGCAAGGCTGCGTTTACACCATAATTATGGAGACGTTCCCCCATTTAAAGAGATGGAAAGTATCACTCATAATATGCACAGTTGGATTTTTCTTAGGACTAGTCTATATCACACCGGTAATTTACTGTTTTAGTATCAGTAGCATCCAAATATACGTAATCCTATAGTATCCCTCAAGGGTCCAACAGTGGGCCATCGTTATTTACAATACGTTCTATTGATCTTACACACGAATATGTATAATAATCAGCACTTTTAGGGTGGCCAATACATATTGACGTTAGTTGACCATTTCGGGGGTACATTTCTAACCTTTCTATCGAATATATTCCTCGTCACGTTGACGGCATGGTTTTACGGTAGGCTCAACACTTTACTGTCACTCTACGAACATACAAATCCAATTATTTTTACGGTTTAGGTCTGGGGAATTTATGCGATGACATCGAGTTTATGCTAAAACGAAAAGTAGGCGTTTATTGGAGGTTAAGTTGGGGCATCATAACCCCCGTGGTTCTATTGGCGATATTTTTCTATTTCGTCGTGAATATGGAAACGTTGAAACACGAAGGAAAGGAGTTTCCGACTATTGCTATTGGTAAAGATACGAATTATAATTTAATTTGTAATTATTTTGTTTGATTGTCTCGAGTTTTGTAGTGTTTGGTTGGTTGATCATTGGTGCAGCTGTACTTCAAGCGTTAGTTTGGTGGTTGGCCACCATCTTGAAACATAGGAACTTAGGGTGCATTGGGGTATATAATTTTGTAATATCTACTTAGGTGGTTAGTAATATCGATTTTTTTGCATTTAGGCGTTACAGGAATCATTTTCGCACAACAATTTCGGTCCGGCTGATTTCCAAAAGAGGCAAGAATGGCTTGCTTATAAGAAAGCTATTTTAGAACAAAGAAGGGATACAAATTGTTGGAGATATATATGGCAGGTGTTATCAGGGTCTGGAAATAAGATAAAATAAAACAAGATAGGAACTAGATTGCTTTTTTTTGTGTCTGTTAGAACATTCACTAATGGTGACTCCTAATATCATTCAAGCTGCGTTTTTTTGTATTACAGAGGAAAACCTCGCATATGAAAGTAATGACGGAACAACTCAATCCAATATATAAGACATAAAATGCACCCTCAACATGTGAAAACGTCAGCTTTGTTATTTCTGGGCGTGGCATATGAGTTGAGTACTTTGCAGCTTTCTGTATCTTCGTGTCGGATTCTCTAGTGACAACCTGTGTCAAAATAATATAATTTTAAACAACGTCAAATCGAGAAGGAAAAAAAAACGAGCATACCTGATATTCCCACATTTTTGTCAGTCCAGTTTGAGCTATGTCCAGAGCAACTTTGTCTACATAAGGTAGTAAGATTGAGTTTTTTCTGAGCATCATCACGCATAACTCCGAGTATATGTTCTCGTCCATTAGTCGCCTGCTCTTAACCCCATCTGGTGTTATGTAGTCGCCAATGGCTAAGTTTCCACCATGTAGATTTTCAACAGCAAAAGCAAAATTTTCAGTGTTCTTGTAAATCATTTCCTCGTCGGTTAACAAGTCAAAATTCTCCATCAATCTTTTGTAGACAAACTAGAATATATATCTACAATATTAGTTGTCATAACAGAAATTTGTTAGAATATAATAGTAGGTACATATGTTAAAACCACTGGTAGTTCATGCTGTAGGTTACAACTTTTATATTTTGTTTTCTAATTCTAATCTTGTTTTGAGTGTTTAATACTTACAGTTTGGTCATTTGCGATTGTAAAAATCCATACGTTAGATGTAGCACCCCAATGGACGTTGCTTGCTGCTAAATCTTTGGCTGTCCTTATCACACCACTATATCTATGCTCAAAAATTAATATTTTAAAATAAAATTATTTATTTATATACAGGGTCCTGCAGCTCAGCTCCCGTCTTCTGTAGCTCAGTTACTAATTAAGCTAAGAGTTGTGACATTTTGCAAGCGTACCCTGTACTTCAAGGTACATTTCAAGAAATTATTTTTGATTATACAGGCTGTCCCAAAAACGTGCAACGCCAACGTGATATATTTTTTTAAATTGCATGCTATATATTTTTTTACACTTTTGGAAGCCTGTTATGGTTGCCTACATACCACCAAAATTTTATTGAAATCGGTTGAGTGACTGCAGCGCAAAAAAATTAAAACAAGAAAAAATTGATTTTGCATCGTTGGCCTTAAAAATCAATAAAAACCACAAATTGCACCTAGTTAATAAAATTTTGCGACGTCCTTATTAAGTTAGCTCTAGTAGTCTCGTTAACCAAGTGTCATTGATCCAAATTATACAGGATGACCAAAATCTAGTGTCAAACTTGTTAAACTTCAAAGCGTGTTATTGTTCTTATTTTAAATTGGAACCCATAAATTTTTTTAGGTGAACCGATGCAGAATTAAAAAATAAACATTGTTTCTAAATACAACCCCATCACAATTCCCAATATTTTAAAAGTTATGCGCCAAAACCTCATTTTTCAACGTTTCCAACGGCAATTGTAGGTAATAAATATCATACGTGGCGTTGAAAAGCAATTTATTTCATAAAATATAACGCAGAGAAATATTTTAGATTTGAGTACACTTAATTAAGTAGTTGTTCAATTGCCAAATTTACTTAAAAATTTACCTATAGCGGTAAGGGTGGAAATGTGGCTGCAACATGATGGAGCTCCAGCACATTACTCGTTACATGTCAGGCACCAGCTCAACGAAATCTTCCCAAGTCGGTGGATTGGAAGAGGAGGACCAGTTGTGTGGCCTCCTCGATCACCGGACTTAACGAAACTAGATTTCTTCTTGTGGGGCTACGTTAAGGACATCGTTTATGCTGAACCTCCAACAACACCAGAAAACATGCAGGAAATATGCAGTTCTAACTATTCCGCCCGACCTATTAAGAGCAGTGGCGAGGTCATTTCATACTCGTCTTCGTTTGTGCCTCGAAGAGCACGGAAGACATTTCGAACAACTACTTAATTAAGTACACTCAAATCTAAAATACTTCTCTGTGTTATATTTTATGAAATAAATTGTTTTTCAACGTCACGTACGATATTTACTACCTACAATTGCCGTTGGAAACGTTGAAAATGAGTTTTTGGCGAATAACTTTTAAAATATTGGGAATTGTGATGGGGTTGTATTTAGAAACAATGTTTATTTTTTAATTCTACATCGTTTCACCTAAAAAAATTTATGGGTTCCAATTTAAAATAAGAACAATAACACGCTTTGAAGTTTGACAAGTTTGACACTAGATTTTGGTCATCCTGTATAATTTGGATCAATGACACTTGGTTAACGAGACTACTAGATCTAACTTAATAAGGACGTCGCAAAATTTTATTAACGAGGTGCAATTTGTGGTTTTTATTGATTTTTAAAGCCAACGATGCAAAATCAATTTTCTTTTGTTTTTATTTTTTGCGCTGCAGTCACTCAACCGATTTCAATAAAATTTTGGTGGTATGTAGGCAACCATAACAGGCTTCCAAATGTGTAAAAAAATATATAGTATGCAATTTAAAAAAAATATATCACGTTGGCGTTGCACATTTTTGGGACAGCCTGTATTTATATTGTTTTCTTCAGTTTTTATGTAATAAAGCTTGCGAACAAGATTTTGATGGACGCCGATATCTCAGGAACGAATGTTTGCAGGAAACGCAGTTAGCATGCAAATAATCCTTATTTACTGCGATACATATCCATTGAATTTAATAGCATTCCGACTATTTGTTAATTTTTAAGACCCAAATAAACGTGAACAATATTTTGCGCAGTTCGGCTTCCTTTATTACACAAAACAAAACAAAAACGCCAATTTATAGAAGAGGCTCTAAATGCAACATGAACAAAAATTGAAAATTTTGTGGCAAGCGATTTACGAGGGCAAAATGGAAAGACGAACGTTAATTTAAAAGTGAAATAGAAATGAAATTTTTTTCATTTTATGTCAATGAACATACATACCTTGGTACTGTCATATGGCTAGCCAATCCACAACTATACAGGCTTGCCAACATGAAGCTAAGCAGCAGTATTAACGCAAAAACGATCCTTGAATTATGTTTGTGTGGCATTTTTGTTAACCCTTGCAAAAGAAAAATGGCTTCTGTCAAAACGAATGATTTTACTGCATTCTCTCTGTTCGTTCTTTTTCGGTTTTTACCAGAAGTTCTAAAATATCAAAATTTAAGGTTGAAAGAAGTCATAAGGAAAGTCAGCAAGATTGCATGATTGGATTTTGAGAATACTTTATTATACATGTAGAATCAAAATGATGATGAAAGTACCTTGTGTCGTAAGTGTAGACTCCAAAAATTGACGTATATGCCACGAGAAACGATATTGCAACCATAAGCCACATTTTCTTGTTAAATGATATAAATGGTGAAGCCCAACCGCTTATCAATCTGAAATATTGTTAATTATTTATTTTGGTTTTCTTATAACAACAGAAGTTTCTCATAAACTGTGACTAATTTTTATTGGTGGGTTAATTTTGACACGGTGTATATTTAATATTGAATCTACCTTGGAGCTGGAGCCAAACATGTAATGCCCGTTTTTAAGACTGGTTTAGAAAAGTCCAAGAAGTTATATTCGTGTTCCCACGCATACACTGACGCTAAAATAGAAAAAAAAGTCTTGTCATCTGTCATCTCTCGTTCCGGTAGTATTGGCCCCTGTATTTGAAGGCTCACAACAGTCATAACTCTAAAACTACTGAACAAAAACATTTAACAAAAGTATGTCATACTGAATCGTTTCTACACCGAGTTATATCACTGTCAAAATTTTTCAATTTTTGTCTTTTTTTCTCTTCTATAGATTGGCGTTTTAGTTTTCTTCAGTTTTTATGTACCTAATAAAGGTTGTGAACAAGATTTCTTCATGTGTATGACACACTTTATTTAGTCCTTTTTGTTCAGAAGTTTTCAAATTATGAGCCTTCAAACACTGTTACTGGGCTATACGTACCAAAACCAACATCACCGTGACCTGTAGCAACATTGCCTATAAAACCATATCCGGTCCAGTTGTCAAAAATTTCACCCCATTGTCCTTTTTCATCAATAATAAGTTGCGGAGTCATATTATATTTTCTGGCAACCTCAAGCGCTATTAACAATTCAGTTCCATCGGATAATTCTGAAATATTTAATGGTGACAATAGGGTATTACGGTCACGTGCAAAATTTGACTAAAATCACTAAACCAGGGGTTCTCAACCGGTGGTACGCGTACCACTGGTGGTACGCCAAGGACTTCTAGGTGGTACGCAAAAGGTACCAAACTTAAAATCATATTTATTCAGATGATATTGTTAAATTGTTTGACCCAAAATTATAGCGGTCAAATCAGATATTACCCATTACCGTACGCAGACGTATTTCAAATGGCACATAGTGTAAAAAGAAGTTTAATTAAAAAGATAAATCAAAGTTAATATTTTGCGCTACAGTTAGATGAACTACTGATATAATTAACTTTTATCAATTATTACTCTTTATCTGATTCGAGGTGGAAGAGAAAATTGCAGAGGAATAATTATTTTGTAAACCTCTGCTCGAAAGAACAACTGGTGAAATATTCAAATTTCTTAATAATTTTATGTTTAACAATTCCATTCCATGAGCGAAATGCACTAGTGTCTGCACTGATGGAGCTCGGGCTTTAACAAAAAAATGCAGTCAATATTATTAAAAGTCGAGCATTCAGTTCACGAATGTTTTCAATATTATGTCAGGAGATAGAAGTCCGTATGATACGGTATGTCCGTATATTCATTTCTAGTTATATTTACTATTAAATGTATGTTTTCCTCAAGTGACTTCTCTTCGAGGTGGAAGCAAAAATTGCAGAGGAATAATTATTTTGTAAACGTCTGCTCGAAAGAACAACTGGTGAAATATTCAAATTTCTTAATAATTTTATGTTTAACAATTCCATTCCATGAGCGAAATGCACTAGTGTCTGCACTGATGGAGCTCGGGCTTTAACCAAAAAATGCAGTCAATATTATTAAAAGTCGAGCATTCAGTTCACAAATGTTTTCAATATTATGTCAGGAGATAGAAGTCCGTATGATACGGTATGTCCGTATATTCATTTCTAGTTATATTTACTATTAAATGTATGTTTTCCTCAAGTGACTTCTCTTCGAGGTGGAAGCAAAAATTGCAGAGGAATAATTATTTTGTAAACGTCTGCTCGAAAGAACAACTGGTGAAATATTCAAATTTCTTAATAATTTTATGTTTAACAATTCCATTCCATGAGCGAAATGCACTAGTGTCTGCACTGATGGAGCTCGGGCTTTAACCAAGAAATGCAGTCAATATTATTAAAAGTCGAGCATTCAGTTCACGAATGTTTTCAATATTATGTCAGGAGATAGAAGTCCGTATGATACGGTATGTCCGTATATTCATTTCTAGTTATATTTACTATTAAATGTATGTTTTCCTCAAGTGACTTCTCTTCGAGGTGGAAGAAAAATTGCAGAGGAATAATTATTTTGTAAACGTCTGCTCGAAAGAACAACTGGTGAAATATTCAAATTTCTTAATAATTTTATGTTTAACAATTCCATTCCATGAGCGAAATGCACTAGTGTCTGCACTGATGGAGCTCGGGCTTTAACCAAAAAATGCAGTCAATATTATTAAAAGTCGAGCATTCAGTTCACAAATGTTTTCAATATTATGTCGGGAGATAGAAGTCCGTATGATACGGTATGTCCGTATATTCATTTCTAGTTATATTTACTATTAAATGTATGTTTTCCTCAAGTGACTTCTCTTCGAGGTGGAAGAAAAATTGCAGAGGAATAATTATTTTGTAAACGTCTGCTCGAAAGAACAACTGGTGAAATATTCAAATTTCTTAATAATTTTATGTTTAACAATTCCATTCCATGAGCGAAATGCACTAGTGTCTGCACTGATGGAGCTCGGGCTTTAACCAAAAAATGCAGTCAATATTATTAAAAGTCGAGCATTCAGTTCACAAATGTTTTCAATATTATGTCGGGAGATAGAAGTCCGTATGATACGGTATGTCCGTATATTCATTTCTAGTTATATTTACTATTAAATGTATGTTTTCCTCAAGTGACTTCTCTTCGAGGTGGAAGCAAAAATTGCAGAGGAATAATTATTTTGTAAACGTCTGCTCGAAAGAACAACTGGTGAAATATTCAAATTTCTTAATAATTTTATGTTTAACAATTCCATTCCATGAGCGAAATGCACTAGTGTCTGCACTGATGGAGCTCGGGCTTTAACAAAAAAATGCAGTCAATATTATTAAAAGTCGAGCATTCAGTTCACAAATGTTTTCAATATTATGTCAGGAGATAGAAGTCCGTATGATACGGTATGTCCGTATATTCATTTCTAGTTATATTTACTATTAAATGTATGTTTTCCTCAAGTGACTTCTCTTCGAGGTAGAAGCAAAAATTGCAGAGGAATAATTATTTTGTAAACGTCTGCTCGAAAGAACAACTGGTGAAATATTCAAATTTCTTAATAATTTTATGTTTAACAATTCCATTCCATGAGCGAAATGCACTAGTGTCTGCACTGATGGAGCTCGGGCTTTAACCAAAAAATGCAGTCAATATTATTAAAAGTCGAGCATTCAGTTCACAAATGTTTTCAATATTATGTCAGGAGATAGAAGTCCGTATGATACGGTATGTCCGTATATTCATTTCTAGTTATATTTACTATTAAATGTATGTTTTCCTCAAGTGACTTCTCTTCGAGGTGGACGCAAAAATTGCAGAGGAATAATTATTTTGTAAACGTCTGCTCGAAAGAACAACTGGTGAAATATTCACATTTCTTAATAATTTTATGTTTAACAATTCCATTCCATGGGCGAAATGCACTGGTGTCTGCACTGATGGAGCTCGGGCTTTAACCAAAAAATGCAGTCAATATTATTAAAAGTCGAGCATTCAGTTCACAAATGTTTTCAATATTATGTCAGGAGATAGAAGTCCGTATGATACGGTATGTCCGTATATTCATTTCTAATTATATTTACTATTAAAGGTACGTTTTCCTCGAAGTGACTTCTCTTCGAGGTGGAAGCAAAAATTGCAGAGGAATAATTATTTTGTAAACGTCTGCTCGAAAGAACAACTGGTGAAATATTCACATTTCTTAATAATTTTATGTTTAACAATTCCATTCCATGGGCGAAATGCACTGGTGTCTGCACTGATGGAGCTCGGGCTTTAACCAAAAAATAATTGCAGTCAATATTATTAAAAGTCGAGCATTCAGTTCACAAATGTTTTCAATATTATGTCAGGAGATGAAGTCCGTATGATACGGTATGTCCGTATATTCATTTCTAATTATATTTACTATTAAAGGTACGTTTTCCTCGAAGTGACTTCTCTTCGAGGTGGGCGCAAAAATTGAAGAGGAATAATTATTTTGTAAACGTCTGCTCGAAAGAACAACTGGTGAAATATTCAAATTTCT
The DNA here is from genome assembly GCA_963966075.1 of Aphodius sticticus. NCBI lineage: Eukaryota > Metazoa > Arthropoda > Insecta > Coleoptera > Scarabaeidae > Aphodius > Aphodius sticticus. Next base: position 4,427,214 of record OZ014510.1, read on the forward strand.
TAATAATTTTATGTTTAACAATTCCATTCCATGAGCGAAATGCACTAGTGTCTGCACTGATGGAGCTCGGGCTTTAACCAAAAAATGCAGTCAATATTATTAAAAGTCGAGCATTCAGTTCACAAATGTTTTCAATATTATGTCAGGAGATAGAAGTCCGTATGATACGGTATGTCCGTATATTCATTTCTAATTATATTTACTATTAAAGGTACGTTTTCCTCGAAGTGACTTCTCTTCGAGGTGGACGCAAAAATTGCAGAGGAATAATTATTTTGTAAACGTCTGCTCGAAAGAACAACTGGTGAAATATTCAAATTTCTTAATAATTTTATGTTTAACAATTCCATTCCATGAGCGAAATGCACTGGTGTCTGCACTGATGGAGCTCGGGCTTTATCAAAAAATAATTGCAGTCAATATTATTAAAAGTCGAGCATTCAGTTCACGAATGTTTTTAATATTACGTCAAGAGATGGGTAGCAACAGAAGTCACATTGTTACATTCCTATGATAGATGGCTCTCGAGAGGTAAAGTTTTGAATCGTCTCTTCGAACTTAAATCTGAAGTTCAAGTTTTTCTTTAAAACGCTAATTTCGAATTCAAAAATTCTTTCTTTGACGAATTGTGGATGGTCCGGTTAGCATATTTAGCTGATATTTTTTGAAAGCTGTATGAATTAAATTTAGTTTTGCAGGGATCAAAGGTTCATTTAATTATCGTTGAAGATAAAATTACCAATAAATAAATCGAGTTAATTATAAAAAAAGTTAAAAAAAATAAATGTAGTTTATTGCCAGCATTCGAAGACTCCCTTGAAGAAAGATGGGAAACATCAATGATGAATTAGTCGGATATAAAAAAAAATATTGAACTATTTTAAAAAACAATAGTTATTTTCCCAAATCTATGACAATGAAAATTGAATCAGAAATCTAAAAGGCATGTAAATACCAAACTTCACAACCTAATAGAAAAAGAACATTTAAGAACATTTGATAG